>JBAJHW010000004.1:24643140-25295015 GCA_037013535.1 Intellagama lesueurii
GCAGTGACGGTGGTTCTTGCATACTGACAAAGGGAAGAAGACTTGATGGAGGCTGACAAGCCACCTGAGCCCACACCCCTCAGAATAGGAAACTGATTGTGGGGAATGGTTGTCTCATTTTGGTCCTCTGCCTATGATGCATGAAGGAGGTGGTGTGACAATTAGCAGAGCAGATGGAGTTGCATGGCTGATAAAAGATTACAGCAATTGTTGGAGAACAGAACAGATGGGAATATGCACCCAAGCCATGGCTGATATCAACATGAATGTCAAAGGCAGTGTTGAGACACAGGAACAGTTGAAAATACCATGATAGGGAGTGGATAGTCTCGTACCAAAAATATTACTTCAGCAGCAACAGCAGCAGCAGTGCTAGTAAGAGATGCTATTTTGAAAGGTGCAGAAAGTGGCACAGAGATCGTAGTTGTAGCACATGGTGAATCTACATGGTGAGTAGAGAGGTAATGAATGACAGGTCAATGGTATTAACAGATCAATGTGAGAACTAACTCATGGAGTGACAACTGTAACAGCCACCATGCAGAAGTGGATAATAGTGCCAACAAGTGGATGCTTTGCACTAGACTTACACCTTTATTTAAAAAAAAACAACTCCAAATCCTGGAATTCTCCATTTTGGGAGTTCCATCTGTCCATACCTAAATTGTGGTTTCCTTGGACTATCCAAGGCCAGGCTGGAAGGCTTCATGGCCTTGGATAGGTCAAGCTCTTGCCTAGCCTCCTTTTAGAAAAAGAGGTTGCCCCAGTGCTTGCTGGGTATTCCTGCCAAAACTCTCCAGCAAACAGCTAATCATTCCTGATAATGCCAGTATTTCTAAGTAATTAACATCTTAATTCCTCTGTCAATTATGCATTTTCACTTGCTACGGCTACATACAAAAAAAGTGATGTTATCCTGCATTAAATTATACCTTAGTGAGGAAAGAAACTAATGACAAGTAACTGATTATTCGTAACTAATTATTTAACAGCTGTGATGTTATCATGGACATACTTTCACAATGTAGTCAATTGTGTTGAAACATGTTAATTATTACAAGGATTTGTGTGTTACCATACAAACGTTGTTTTATTACTGGACATTCTTAAGGTAATTATCACTGTCGATATTTATTGCATTTCAGTTCTCTCTGACCCACTATATACAATCCTTACAAGGATGCATGTGCTAACAAACTTGTCAGCTGAGATAACTACTTCATGTATCTGATGGAATGCATATTGTTCACAAAGACTTCTGCTATCATAAAATATGTTGGGTTTTCAGGTGCCACAAGACTGCATGAAAATAACACAACTACACATTTAAGAAATGCTACTTCAGGCTAGTTCTGTTTTTATAGTACTCCTCAGACTATGTTGGTCTTGACTAGATCATTAATGGCTTCATTTTAACACTAAAGGGTTGTTTACATAGGAAAACTGAACTTGGTTATACAGTATTGGACAAGTTTCTCCTGAGAATTGGATTAGTCAGAGCTTCACAACCTTACCTAATTAAATGTTTGAGTCATTTAATTACATTTTATCTCTAGCAGGTTATTTTTCCATATAAAAGAGATTTATTTTTGCTTAGTAAGCTTATTCCTCAGAGGCCGGGGGTGGGAGAGACTGCTTTGCTGTCAGAAGAAAATTAATTCAATATAACAAGCTGCTTTTACTTTAAACTTGAAAGAAAATGCTACAAATAATTAATGAAAAACATCTATATTACTTGTCTTAAAAGAAAAAGTAATGCCTGTGAAAATTATAACGACAGTGACATATTATCACTTTAAAATGCATATACTCGTTGCTTTCAAAATTATTAATAGAATGCATTGTGTTTATTCTGCTTTGTATATATAATATATATGATACAATTACAGTTGATAAATCTCATAGACAGAATCTATAGTAATACAGGTATTATAAGCATCACCACCAAGTTCAGTGTGACTATTATTTAAGGAGATTTTCGTACTACAAATGAGGACTCAAAAGACACAGATGCTGTGTACGTGAAAGTGAATGAAATAGGTATTCTCGAAGGCTTTCACAGCCGGGATCCGATGGTTGTTGTAGGTTTTTCGGGCTGTTTGGCCGTGTTCTGGAAGTTTTTCTTCCTAACGTTTTGCCAGTTTCTGTGGCCGGCATCTTCAGAGAACAGGAGTTAGAACTCTGTCTGTGTTCTGGTGTAGTGTGTACGCACGTGTGTACCCACATGCATTACATGCTAGTATGAATTCACCTACCTCTATCAGCTGCAGGCACCCTATCATTCTTTGCTGGACTTGAGATTTAATTATGTGTAATGCTTAAACAAATGAAACACCAAGCATGGGGGAGGGAAAATAGAGTCATTGGTAAAACAGGATATGGGAAGACTAGGTTTAGGCTGTACTTTCAGAGCAATAATCTCAATAAAATGCACTCCTTTCAATAATAGAGCAATTAACGGGGGGGGGGGGGAGCAAGATTTTCACTAGCAATAAAGTCTTTTTTCTAACATTAATTATCATGTTAGAGAAGAGAGCAAAAGCTTAAACAAGTATCTGTAGCTGGTATTCAATTAGACAAAATATAGACATACTGGTGTTCAAGCAACATGCGTGCAAGCTACTACAGCTAATTGCGACAAGGTGCCTGGTTGCATCTCTGTTGTACAGTTGGGCACATGATCAGGTGTACAACCAAGACATATTGATATTAGTTTGTCTCAGCATGTTGGCAATATTTTTAAAAAGGCAAAATATTGTAGAACTTGAAAGACAGATTGATCCACCAAAGCTCACACTAAAATAAAACTCAGTATTTAAAGTGCCACAATATTTTACCTTTTTTCTTTTGCCATCTAGTTTTTTTCTCCTCCCTCCCTCCCTCGCTCTGTCCCTCTTCCTCTAGATTTCTATCTCACCATTCTCTTCTCTGAAAAAAGAAATCAAAGAAGTGCCTCTAAGACTTTCATTAATAGATGTGGGCTCCAGCTTCTTTTCGTTTTCAGAGAATTGGCTATGTCAGTTTATGCAAGCATCTCCAGACAAAAACAAGAGAAAAAATCTGAAGAAGTGGTTGTACCCACAAAGGCTCATATTAATATAAAACAACTAGTCTTTAAGGGATCAGAATGTTTTTAAAATATTTTCTATATTTTATTTTAGTCTACACCTTCTTTTAGAGAAGACACAATTTACCTACCTTGAAAAAAAAATTAAAAACATCTGGTAGATATTTCCTGTCACCCTGGGCAGTCAGAGTGGGGGCTACAAATGCAGCTTTAGGGGTCCCATGTGGCCCATAGAGTACATGATTATTTCTCCTACTGTAATGGATTCTACAACATATGCAGCTAAAAACTATGCTGTGTTTCTTCACATTTTTAATATGTTTAACCTTTTCAATTGGCTTTGAGTTTTGGCAGTTTGTTTTTTGTTTGTTTGTTTGTTTTGCTAATTATCTGAAACTTATACCTGGCTACTGTTTTATGGTGTGACTGATTCAGTTTGCTTGTTTGTTCGTTCATTGTTCTAATGTGCCCTGAGAATAGCAATGCCATTGAATACACAAAAATATAGGTACATAAGCATGTGTACATCACAACTGTTGGCTGCTCAAAAGAGTCTGGGGGAAATCAGTTAATATCCACTACAGAGGAATAGGAAGCCTTAACAGTTCTTATTTGGGAAAAGGTCCTCAACTCAACTCATCTTCTGGAAACCCTGTACCATAACATAAATTTCAAAAACTATGTAACAAATTGAAACCAAATTAATTCACTAGTGCAAAAAGTCAAGATTTCTAGTTATCTTTTAAATAAATGTTTAGATATTATGACAGGCACATTGACAGTAATTTTTCAGGTTTTCGCCTTTTCGGTTGTCTTTTTTTTTAACACAACATGCAATGATGGAACAGTAACAGCAATGCTATGACTAATGCAACTAGCCATTTCTTTAAAACACTGCAATGAGTAATAACAAAAAATTACTTTTCAGCCATCTAATGAGCAATGACTTATTCTTTAAAAGTATCTAAGGTTTGGAGGGGAAAAAGTCCATTCCCAGAAAAATGAATAGCACTACAAAAACTTGAATTCCAAGTACAGCACAGCACATCAACTAAACATATGGATAATATCTAGGCACAGATAAACAAACAAGGGAGTCTGAAGATTTTGCTGCTCCACTCTGTATCTCTCTGTCTCCTGCCACAATTTGTCCCTCTGCTCTGCTTAATGGTATTCATGTTGGATCTTGGCAAAGAACACCCAAGAATGCAAGAGAGTATTACTCTTCCAGTGGATTCTGAATCAACAGGAGAACCCTGTACCAGGAAGATTTGCCATGGCCTCTGCAAAAGAAAGCAGAAGGCTTTTCCTTCAAGCATCCCCTAAGACCCAAATGCTCCAACTTGAGACACTTTGGATTTTAAGAACTCAGTCACTAGTAATCCTCAGTCTCAGTGTGTAAATGCTTTGAAGATTACAGAAATATACAATTGTTCATTGGACCAACTGGATTTACCACTAGCTATGAGCATAACCAACATTCCTTTCTCTTATGTCAGAGAACAAGAAAGTCATAATCTTTTTAAAGAAAGTAATCTGAAGAGGAACAATTATATGTGTGATATTTACATCACCTTTTCTTCCTGGTTCCATATTTTGTACTATTTTTCTCATAAAATATAAATAAATTTTAGCCATATCCTTGGGATTTTATGATCATACCAATTACAAACACTGCTAAATTGTCAAGATAATATATATATTAGCATCTATTAAAATAATTACAATATTACTCCATCCTACCTTCTGTCAGGAAGAAAGTAAATTTTAACATAGGGATTTCTTGGCCTCCCATCTTCCCTTGAAGGAAGATCCTTTGCTCCCAATATTGTGACTATCAATTGATGACCAACCTTGTCATACCACAGTTTTATCTGTAATGAGAAAATATGCATCAGTCAGTCATTTCTTAGATAATGCTGGAAATCTTTAATTTAAATATAACTGTTAAACTGTAGCCTGGTGCCTGGTTTACTACTACAATGAAGATAATTTATGTCATTTTAATTTGTGACATTGAGACAAAGAATAAAAGTATATGATTACAATAAATTTAAGAAAATTTAAAAATAAATTTTACATGTGCAAACTTATTTATGCACTAAGTTTCAAAAGAGAAATACTCTGGGTTGTTTACTTTTTGTGTGTTTGTGACAGAATGTTGGATCTACAGATATCTTACCATGGCTGTAGGCACTATGGACTTGTTAATACCAATCAATTCCTATTCTGATTAGTATATGACACATTGACAAACCATGAAATAAGACTTATTTGCATTATAATAACTGATGTCTTGTTGCTATTTAGATGAAAGCATTCTATTCAGTATAAGTATATACACGACAAAAATGTCTTGGTAATAAAAACATTGATTAAAAATTACAATCAATCTTTGCTGATTCAAAATTTAGCTAAATGGGGATAAGGAAGCCAATAATGCATTATTCATCCAAAATCTATTATTGAATATGAAACTATTTGAGGATACATGGGCAATTGTTCTCATAATGATTTACAAAACATCTTTCCTGAATCTGAGCTGATTTGTGGGGCAGTTCAATGGAAGCAGAATTATTATTATAGGCAAAGGAAACAGACCAGGCTTCCATAGGTCCATCCTTTTTTCTATTCCTTTTTACAGGTCATGTTTTCACTTAATGCAATTAACCGACTGAATCTATCTAGCTATTCCCTGATAAACCTTCTCAATTTTTCTGCCTTATGGAAATGTCCATTCTAGCTGCTGCCAGTAACACTGTAGTCAACTATGAATGAGGCCATCTTGTCCAGTGTACAGGAAAGAGGTATGTTGATATGAAGGACTCTCTCTTCAACCTGAAGAGAGGCTACTGGATTTTAGTTTTGCCTTCAAATAACATGATTTGCAGACATGATCCATGGGAGACCGAGACCAGTACCCAGTTCTTGGACAACTTTGTTAAACTGATTTGTTGCAAGGAAATTTCACAATAAGCTTAAAAGCTCTGAGAAGGAGTGGCAAAGCCCTGTTGTTGGCAAAATGTTGATCTGACATCCTTTCAAGTTACAGTTTCCTACAATGTATGCCAGAGAAGAATAGCTGGGAGAGGTCAATTAGCTCTTTGTAGAGGGTCCCAAGCTATGCAGTTCTTAGTGATAGTAAACTGAAACTCTGGATCCCAGAAGTCTAGATAAATACCATAGAATCAGCTTTGCTAACTAAGAATTCTGGTTATTATAGTTCAAGTGTACTTATATGGCTATGTAGACTAAATATAATCTTAAATATAATTTTAAAATAGAATTACAGGCTTTTGGGGAAGGTGGACTGCCCCAAACAATATTTTAAACAATGATCAAAATATCATTAATGATATTTTTCAGATATTTTTCATTAGTTACCATTTGGCAGATTTTTCCTGGCATTGGTCAAAAAAAGCAGTGAATTTCATGTTAACTTACTGATTAAAATCCGCTTGCATAACTACAGAAATGGTATATCTTTGGGAGGCAGATATCCCCAAGTTAAGAAAGCACTGTACATTATCAGTTACAGGTTGAGTCACACAGCTCAGTATGCACAGATAATGTCTATGGTGATTACTTAACTTGAGGAAATTCATCCCTAAAAACTACACCCTTTGTCTTGTGTCAGTGTAACTAGGCAAGAGGATTTGGGCCATTAATTATAACACACTAACTCCAAACTCTGTTCATATTGTACTCAATGACTGTTTTCATATGAAGGAGATTTTCAGTTAGACAGGATCTACTGAGAGCAGAACTGAAATAACTGCTTGACTATATTTTATTCAAAATCCCTGTTTGTATTTTGTCCAAATGGGCCATCAAGCACACATTAATAAAAATATTATTATGCACTATTGTTAGCAATATCCTCTTATTTTCATTCTTTAATAACTATTTTCCACATTAGTGGTATAATAAACTGGGAAGACATTATGAAGTTAGATTACAGATGAAGCATCAAAGTCATTAGACTTTGCATGTAGACTCTCTATATCCCATTTATTCTCTGTGACCTGCTTCATGTAATTAATTTTTAAAGTAATAAGTGTGTCCCTTTCTATACAGCAATACAAGTATCAATCTAATGACTTGAATCCTTCCATTTCATATTTTGTTAAGCAGTAGAAGAGCATAAAAAGAACAAACTTAAACAGCATTTATACAAAGAATGAACATTTCTACAAAATATTTATAACAAAAGCAAGTAAAGTTTTATATACAGAAAATGAAAAGAAGAAAGGAAAGCATGCAGCAAAACAAAATAAGCATTATGACATTCTTAAAACCTACAGTTGTGTTAATCTACAATATCTTAAGGGATTCCTAAAGAAAAAAGGCAAACAACTTGTACCTGAATAAGACTGTAGAACATAGCACCATATATCATGAAAAATTATTTCATAATCATTCATATTTTTAGTATTTAACTAAAGCATTGAAATACAGGCAAAGTACAAATTCTTTAGACAGGGTACAAATTTCTTTGCCCATCTTCTGCTCAAGGAATTACTGTCATTTGGAAAATGCAAAAAAGGAAGTGAGCTATGCAAATGAGCAATTTAAAGAGACATCAATCTTTACATAATAAAGCCAAACATCAAAAGTAAAAGACCAACTATTAAGAGTTATATATTATATTAGACACACAATTACTGTTGTCAAAAATCTGTGTTCATTAATTAGAAATGGATAAGAAGAAAAACTAAAAATAGTTGTCTCTTTAAATGTTATTTCAGTATGCTAATCCCCATGCAATGCTTCTTCAAGCTGCTCACAAGACAACATGGATTTTGTTAATACGATCTAAAGCAACACATCAAAAATAAAATAGAATGGGAAAACGGACCAAACTGTTGCGTTTTCCTACTATGCATTTTCCAAGACAAACAAAAGAGGAAAAAAGAACACAACTTTAGTTTCTGTCAGGCAGATGAAGCCTTTACCTGAACCCTAGGAACAAAAGGCGCTGTTCTTCTACTAAGGCTTTGGCTCTGGTAAGCAAAATTAAAGAAAAAGCAATAAAACAAAACAAAAAAAGACAACACGCTGGAAACTTAAAGACCCAAAGTAAAACAAGGACACACAACTTTAAACACTGCTTTACACCAAAAACATATTTATCTTTTTTTAAAAAAGATTAGTATACAGTACATAAATTAAATGTGCAGTATGCTCCTCTTATCAATTTTACTTTCATCTAAATAAGTAACCCACCCTGTTGTCACGTTGTCAATGATATTAAGAAATGTCCCGGTCTTATTCACTGCTGTTCATACTTATCTCTCTATACAAGAAGAGCTAGAGATACCTTTCTGTGTGCAATGTTTGTCAAAATAAAGGTCACTTAGTTAAGACAGTCCTGTCCTCCTCAGAAACAGGACAAGTTGAATTCAATAGCTCTTACATCTAGTTAAGTTTGCGCAGAATTACATCCCAAGACTCCTATGTTATATGAACTTCCTTGTGAACAAGTCCTTTTGAACTCAGTGCTATCTTCTTCAAGTGTATAGCATTATGCTGGAAATATGTAAGACATATAATAAAACAGAGTAACAAGGACTAGAAACCATTCATCAACAGTTCTGAGGCAACATTATTTAATCGTTTTGCATCATAATTTTATAACTATGGTAAACATCCTACAATTAATAGCATTGTTTGTTAGAAGTAGTACGAAACATCTTTAAAACAAACTCATTCTAACTACTTCATTACAAGTAAAGCCTAATCACTAAATCTAGTGTCAGCCCTAGCCTATATGAATAAAATAGAGTAACATCACATATGCAGGTTGCATTTTTTTTTCAGGGCTTCCAGGCAAGCTGCGGCCGTTGTAACTTTCATTTGAGAAACTGACCAATTTTTGAAATTATATAAAACAAAGTCCTTTATAACTCTTGGCAGGAAGAGTTGATGCAAACATAACAATGTCAGGAGCCCATATTTTGAATTCCTCAAAAATTAAAACGTCTGAAAATGGATTGACTGAAGATATCAGACTGATTAGATTAAGACTGTACATGTTTGTACAAGGTAAGTGCCACAACATGAATGAAAAAATAAATCACTTGATGGTGAAAAATTAGCTGGAAGTTTCTACTCATAGTGTTTTATACAGATGTTTTTTCTCTTCAAGATAGGACTGGTTAAAGAAATTCAAAAGAGAGAATACAATATGATTTAAGGTATTTTGCTCATAAGATGCAGTTCGGACAAGCACTGAAGACACAAAAGCAAGCAGTGCTAGGTCTAAATCCCAGCAAGCTGTCCAACAGAATCAACTGGACTGATATTAGATGGTGATTTGTTCAGTAGGTGATTCAACAGGTCTCTTGTAGATCAGACTAGCAACTGGATTTAAACTTTAATTTCCCCACTTAAATGTATACACTGCTTCCTCCTGCCTGAACTTTTTGTGCTCTGCCTCCACAAATAGGCAATTTCAATCTGCATTTTTCCATATAGGTGTGATTTGAGATACATTCAGGATGTTTCTAACAAGTATGTGATGCTACATTTGCTCATTAATGACTATTGTCCCTCACAAATATGCATATCAAAGGTAAAAAGAAAAATAAGATTGTATTTATTGTTATTGAGAGAATCAGTCTCTCTCTCTCTCTCTCTCTCTGCCAAAGGTCAGTTATATTGGTGTTAAGTGAAACATAATAGATGGTATTAGCAAATTGCTGCTAGTTAGCAAGTCATCACATGGCAGACATGTGAGCTGGTGTGCAATGAGGGACACTCATTGTTCTTAGCTTTAAATATTGTCATTTAATGATGTCAACCACTGTTGTATACTCACTGTTTTCAACTTTAAATATTGTCTTTCAATGTTGTAAACCACCTTGGGTCCTTTTAAAGGAGAAAGGTGGGGTAAAAATATTCAATTTTATTAAATAAATAAATAGCAGCAATTGAGCACTGTGATTTAGGCCACTGCACATATATTGGCGTAACTAACCAATAGGATTCTAACCACACACACACAAAAACACCTTATGATCACAAAGTTCCTATACTTTGTTTTAAAATGGAAAGGACAGTAGATAGATTCCACATACTGTACGTATTTTGGACAGGATTGACTCTAGTCCTAATCAGAGCCCTGTTTTGGTTCCTAAGGTTTCCCAATCCTGATACGACATGTAATCATGTTCAGATGACACATAAAACAAACCACTGTTTAATATGAGAGCAGATGAACACAGTGTGTTAACACACTGCTCAAAACTAATAATCACATCATTTCCTGATTTATACATGATGTGAGCTGATAGTAGTATACAATGCACTAAAGGCAACTCATTAGACACATGTGTAGGAGAAACATAAGACAGCTTTCCTTTAGTGACCAAATTAATAGCTGTTTGGAGGAAACAAGCCAGAGATCCTTCAATATAATTACATAGTAAACCATCAGTTAACTAACAGGGCAATCCTACCTGTAGCTCACTCCAAACAGGTAGAAACAGTTCCACTCTCTATATCTCTGACCTGACTGATCCCAAAGATACGTTTTAACAGCAATTCTATCCCAATCTTTTGACACATAGGACTAATAATACCTACTACTAATGGACCCCTGCCAGAACACTGTCACTGCAATGACACAAACTGAGTGGAGTTAGGGACTTGGCAGAGGAACAAAGAAACTTAGGTTCCACATTCATTCTGCGATTGGATCCATCTCCGCAAAGACATAAGATTTCACTTGTATAAATTGTGATTTAAAACCTGCCTACAGAGGTGAATGGAAACCTTGATAATTCCCCAGGCCCCCTCTCCCTTTGTCCTCACAGATATAATGGAGCTATAATAGAGAACAGGATTCCAACTAATTCAGGACCAGACATATTATACCATGTAATCAGCTCCAGCAAGCAGATACAGTACATATGTAGCAAGAAGCATAGATCTGCCTCACTCACCAAATGACTAGTCAATAACGAGTACACAAATGAGAACTTAGTATTGGGATACTCTGTATAAACCTGGGTGGTTGTTGTTGTTACAAAAAACAAACAGCCAAGGAAAAGAAGAGGGAGGAAGTAGATGAATATCATACATTTTCTCAGAAAGCTGAAAGGTATTATCTTGCCTCACGAATGTAGAGATAAACACCAATGAAGAATTTCAGCTGTACTGATCTAAAGAACTGAAACAGTGGATAGAACCATTAGATAACAGGAAACATTTATTTAGTGGTTATCTGCACAGATAACAATTTGATTCCTATCCATTCACCTTATACAAAGTTATCTCTTACTATCCTATGTTCCCCCTTTCGCTCTATAGACTACAAGGCAGTCTTCCAAAATGTATACAAAATCTATGAACCACTAGATAAGGGGTACATGCTCTCACAACTCATAGAAGCCAAATTTTTGCCTCAAGCTCACAAATAATCATTTTCAGGCTTTTCAAAAATGTAGAAGTGTCTAAAAGTGCCTAAAAAAATTTTCTTTCTTTTTTCTGGTTTCTTTCTTTCTTTTTTAAGAGACAGGGAGGCCCTATACACCTTGGGTCCATTCAAGGAGAAAGGCAGGGTAAAAATATTTTAAATAAATCAAATAAATAGAATAAATAGGAAAACCCTTACCAGTGAGGCCCTTGATCAAAAAAACCTGAGGTCTCCAGGAACAGAGTTACTGTATAGAATTTTTATCCAAATTTTTTAAAAAAAGAAACTTCAAAGAGTTTTGGGTACCACAAAAATGCTGCAGGGTCACATGTGGCCCATAGGTTTCACACAGCAAGAAGGGACTGAGGAGGAATCTAATAATTTGGGGCATGCTATTTCTTGTGAAATGAATGGGGAAACCATTCCTGCTTAGGCATATGACAGCTATATCGGGACAGCAGTCCAGTATTTTCTGTGGCATTGGCATGGATAGGTGTAGCTTCTTTTAATAGAGATAGAGGTTATTTAAGTTTAAGTTTAAAAGAAAACTAAAATGAGATTAGGACAGATTAAAAAATGGGAACCATCCAGAGCCTGTTTCTGCCTGATTACTCTCCTCTCTCTCTCTATAGCATCTGTCCTATAGGAAGCATTTCAAGAATGAAAAGAAGACAAGCATAGATTAGATCCAGTGTTCAAACATATTCTAGCCGGACTATTTCCTCACCTCCCAGTGCCATGTGCTGCTAGTTGTTCTGCATGAAGGTTACTGATATTTCTTACACTTTGTCATATTTGTTTTTAGATTTTATTATTTATTATTTGATGTTACTAGAAAGGCATCAACTTATTGATTAATATTGATGCTACTAGTAAGGAAGCATTTGTATCCCGAAAGAAGGATGTATATATTAGTAGTAAATAAATAAAACTGATCACATCAGACTAAAGGAAAATGTTAGGAAACCAAAGTCCTTGTAGTTCAGTGGTTCTACCATAGTGAAGTTCTCTACAATCACAGTTTCCTGGCAATTTTCACAGAAATAGTGTGGGGAAATTCTTGGGGAATTTATCCTTACATGTAGTCTTTCAAATAATAATACCTTTAAAAATAGTACACGAGCAAAGTGATAAGTAACAGAATTTACATGGTGTTTTTTTTTCAAAAATAGAAATAAAATCAAGACCATCCAAAAGATCTATTTAGTTCTGGAGATATTAAGCTAACACATAAGAACTCATTCTACAGCAAATCCTATTAATTCCAACATTATTTATATCCAATATGCTCTATATGGCCAAGAAACACTTTCTTACTTAGTATAAAGTAAAATTCAAGAATATTGTGAAGGGGGCTCTTCATTTAATGTGGATTAAAATTAACCTATATTTTTCTTGGTTTGAGGAAGCAAAGTGAACTATGATGTTTTATAACTTTTTTGTAATTCTGCACTATTACAGAAACAAATGACAGGAAAAAGAAAAGAAACCACTTCTTATTTCTCTGTATTTTATGTATTCTATAAATATAAATGCATACTGTACTTATTTTCTACCCAATTCACCACCTAAATATATATTGTTTCAAATTGTAAAATCAGCAACCTTATTAATCTTCACTCTTTAATATCAATTATTTTCATGGATATAGATTCCAAAGCTTAATCACTTCTGAAAATTCTTCTCAGGTTTTCAAGCAAAGGAAAGGGGTTCACAGCATTCCAAATATTAGTGTTATAAGCATGCTTGCGTGCGTACAAGTACTCCTGGGCTGATTCCAATGGAACATATCCACACTGAACAAATGTAATCAAAGGCTAGTAGAAAATTTTCCCAGAATAACATGGTGTAAAGCAGTCTTTCAGGGATGGGTTGCAGAAGCCTAGACTTTAACATTTCCAGTAATTTTACATTATTGAAAACGTGCGTCTTATTTCCAAATTCCACACACTGGTCTTTGCATTATTCTTGTATTATTTCACTGAAATCTCAACACATAATTATAGTGAACTACATATACAGGTGTATACACAACAGCAAATAACAACATACTGTATAAATATCCCGAATATAAATTTATTTTTTAAAAATCAGTGTCGAGAAAAAAGTAAACAAAAAGAAAATTAGTGGCAACAGCATATTTCATATGCAGTTATCTAGCATTTTTCATTAGAAGTATTTTATTAAAAATTCAAAAATAAGTAAAACTCAAGTTTTACATACTGAAAGTTGTCCAGATAAGAACTGTGGGACATCCCTCAGCATGCCCGGACTCATGGGAGAAGTCACTGAAATAGAAGGCCGGTCCATTTTTTGAGATTCAAATGAGCTAGAGCCTGAAAGTACAATTATTTTTATTTTATTAAAAATATCAATTACACAATTTAACATTTTGATTATGTAAGCATTAAGGCAAAAAGTTTCTGTGTATAAAGAAACAAACATACAGAAAGTGTGAGAAAACATACAGGCAAATGATAATACTTAAAGAGACTTGCATAAAAAATAACAAAAGCAAAAGCAAAAAAAGGAAAAATTCTTTAACATCTTTAAGGCTAATTTTAATCTGACCTCTCAAGGAGTACAACTCCATTCTCTGGATAATTCGTAGACTGTAATTCACAAAATCTGACACTGGAATAAATCTGTTAGTCTTAAAGGTGTCACAATACCTTAGTTTTTGTCTTGTCTTTATTACACATGCCAAAACAGACTAACACACCTACTTTTCTAAAAACTGTATAAATCATGACTGAAATCCTGTTGCTGAGTGTAGTAAATCATAACTAGAATAGGCCCACTGAATCAACGGAATTTACGAACGAATGATCTCATAAAATCCCCACTGATTCCACGGGCCTATTTTAGTTGTGACTTGCTATACTCAGCAACAGGATATCAGCAAATTAATACCATGCAACCAAAGAAAACATTTAAAATGATACAGCAGGAAAAGGGAACATATGCCTAAATTAAATCCATTACAACTAACATTACACTACATTGCTGGATTACGCCTGGTATTTTAAAAGGTCTACTATAATAAATTACAGACGTATTTAAAATCCCTGTCAGTTCTAACACTGAACACTTTCATCTTCTTACATATACTTCAGAATTAATATTCAATGTGTGATTATTGATTCAAGGATTGTAACATAAGTAATTTCATGGGGACTGAATGGTATTTAAATTCATCTCGGTGTCTGCAGGATAATGCTTCTTATCACCATTACCTAACACAATAAAATACAAAAATCTATCTTTATCTCGAACTGGCAAGATCAAAACTTCTCAATGTAATTGTTTGCCTGTTATGCAACATACATAAGAAGGAAGTTAAGCACAATAATATTTTAGAACTAAACCCCCCCCCAAAAAAAACAAAGATATTGAAACAAGGCTTTCTATTACCCAGTAGGAATATACTACAGAGCTTTTTCATACTTAATAAGTGAATAATTAATAACAGATATAATCAAAGATGCTCAAGTCACCTTACAAACCATAAAAAAAAACTTGGAAGTCAGGAACAAAAAAAGAAAGTGAAGGAAAAGGCAGTTGAAACATCACTTGGGATGTTCCTCTGGTGCTATATGTATGCCCAATTCACAATATGTGAAAATTGCTATATAGTGGAAGCCAAATATTAAATCACTCTGGCTTGCTTATCTTTGAATTAAGGCTCACTGAAGTGGTTTAATTCTGAGAAGATCTGCATATGACTGTGGCAATCCCTCTGACTCTTAGGTATGCTGCCACTGGAACCATGCTAGATAGGCTGAGAGAAAGCACCTTGAATTTGGGATCTTGCCTCTAAGAGCAAAATTAAGGAAATGACAATTATTTTGCCTGATGGCTATGTGAAAATGACCATCCTTCAAGTCTACTATAGTCAACAATTTCCATTCCTCAGCAATGGAAGGATAAGAATCACCATGCAAAACTTCTTTGTTAGTATATATTTGTTGACTGCACATAGATCCAGGATAGGAAATAGTCCTCCATCCCTCTTGGGGACTGTAAGGCACCCTGAATAAAAACCATCCTGAATTTTTGTTAATGGAAATGGGTTTACTGCATTCTTTTCTAGTCAGTATCTCCTCTGGTAGAACCTGAGATGGTTTGGTTTTGCAAATTTTGCCAGTAGGTGGGAAAATAGCAAACTTTAATGCATAACCTTGGGAGATAACAGAAAGGACCAAAAAATAATTGGTGACCCTGCACCAAGTGATGAAAAATGGTGCAAGAGTCCCATTGCTGGGAAAAGAAATTGGATGTTGAGGAAATGTGGTATGGCTGATCTCAGTCACAGGTGAGCAAAAATTGCTGTTTTGTTCTCCAGTCATATTTCTTTGAAATAGATTTGGATTTATTTTGTTTAGTTTGATAACAGTAGGACTGAGGTGTGAACTGGTTTGATGCTCAAGATTGTTCTGATAGTGACCTGTTTTGGAGTAATAGTGGTAATTCCTCCGTGATGGTCTGGTTTTGTCTTTAGTTATATTGATAATTTTGAGATGAGACACGCCTAGGTTCTCTTTTTTACCATGTCCTACATCAGTTTGTCTGCTTTTGTGTTGAAGAACCTCTGTCCATGATCTTAACCATGCATGATGCCTCAGAGCCCCAGAAGTTGCCATACACTTGGTAGAGCATTCACCCATGTGCCTCAAAGAGTGAATCAAATAGGCAAATAATGAAATTGCTTCCTGTTGAAAAGAGCCAGGGCTTTTTTTCTCCTCAGGTAAGCATGTGAGTAGAGGTTGTAACCTTTCCTATATGAATTGGTTATATGAAGACATGGCTGCTTGGTAGTTCAATACCCAGATTCCTAAAGTTGCTGAAGAGAAAAATCCACATTACAACAGATCAAGTTTCCTTCTTTATTAATGGGTGTTGAATACAAGGAACCTCTAGATCCAGTTTGAGAGACTTCAACTATAAATGAATTAGCTACAAGATACTTCACAAGAAGAGGATTCCCTCTTCTTTAATTCTGTAGAGATTTTCTATTCTACAAGATGTTGAAGGAACAGACTTAAGCTAGGATTGCATAACCAAACTAGTCAAGAGTCTGCAGAACTGAGTGCTGTACTAGACCATTAGTACTGTGTTGAACCCAAGCAAAAACTGGATCAGCTGCTGGTTTGGCACCTGTCTGAACTTGAATCTATAAAGACTTTGCCATCTTTAAATAATATCTGTATACTGTCAAATATCATTAGACAGCAAAAGAGGAGACTAGTCCCTTACCACTGATTCAGGAGAGGAAATAAATGGAAAAGGAGAACAGGGTAAGGAATAATCTAAATAAAAATCATTTGGCTGTGGCTTTTCATAATTTGGGGAATTTGAATCTCTTGACTTTTTTGTAGATTTTTTAGGTTTAGTGGCTGTATCTGTATTAGGATGAGCTGTGGCCGGTCTACCCACCTATCTTGTGGGTTTGCTTCTGGATAGGTTTGCTGAGTAGATATCTTTTATAGCAGACTGTAGTAAAATATGAGAATGTGAATGATGAACCCTGTGAGGAGTGTGAGATTTTGAATGGGAATGTCTCCTCCTTTCTTTGGATCAGATCAATGATGTTGGTGTTGATTGCTTGGGGAAGATTGTGAATGGGCTGATGACCTCCTAGGTCAGTTCCAATCCTCATGGAACCAAGAGGAAGAATCCCAGTTTGTTTTGTGGCCAAATCTACCCACTCTCAGAGATTGCTACTCAATGCTAAGGTAATTCCAAGGAGCCATGAAATACAGAGCAGGAAAAGGATAATCTCTTCTACAGATGGAGTCTACAGATGATTACCTTGAATAACTATATGCTGAAGAAAACATCATATCAGAGACAGATCTATTGACTTGATGTTGAGCTGAGGATCTTGATCTTGATCTTGACCCTGACTGCACCATAGAGTTTGAATAAGATAGAGATATGTCCCTGTTAGGATGCTCAAGTGCTGTTGGTTTTAAGGTCTGTGGCAAAGTCACACTAGCTGATGAAGAAAACAGAGCACTACACAGTGGAGAGCTTTGCAATTCTCCTTCCAATATCAAGTTAAGGCATAGTACTTCATCTGCATACTGAGAAGTTTCAGATGGTAAAAGCAAGAGCAACTGAGGAGAAATGTTCTTAAGACAGGTCTGATGTTGGTACCAATGTTGCTGCTTGGCTAACTGGAGGTGTTGGTTTCGAAGCCGAAGGCTTGTCTGATTTCTTTTGTTTCGTAAGATCTATAGACACTGAGTTTCTATGTCTTTTCTTTGATTCCAATGGAGACTTTGGTTTTGAATCCATTTTTAGATTACTCGGAATCTCAGATTGCAGGCTGCCAATCATTCTAGACAACCTCTTGGGGGTGAGCCCTCAGGGGAGTTTGCAATCTGCTTAGACTTGTATTAGACTGCATAACAGAAGATGGTCTGGAATCAGTTTGCTGGTCAATAGAGTCCACTGCTTGAAGAGGTGTTTTTTTTTGCCAGAGATAGAGTTTACGTTGCAAATATTTTTCAGTGTGACCTTGGTGAAAGCCTTGCAAATAGAACAATTTAGGAATAAATGAGTCTGCCCCAAACATTACAAGCACTTAGTATTATGGTCAGTGTGGGGAATTTTCACCCTACAGTCACTGCACTTTTTAAACAGTGCTAGAGAGGCCATATATTTTGACAGGATAGGTACCAGGAAGGATAAGAAGTGGGGCAGGGGAGGGAAGGGAAACATCAAAATAGGGGAAACTATTTTTTTTTTTTTTTTAGGTTTCAGGATATAACAACGATGAAGAAAGGGAAAATAAAGGAAAGACAGGGTAAGTAACAAGAGCACCAAAAACAAAAATTAAAAATTAAAAAAAAAACAGTTTAGAGTGCAGAACACTCTGTCTGAGAAGCTATTCACGCAGTAGACAGAGAGAGCCTGGGGGAAAGCCATTGGTTGCTTGGAGCATACACACAGCATAATGGGGAGGAGAAAAAGCTTTTAGTTTTCAGCTGTGCATTCTGGATCATTCTGATCAAGCTTCTGAATAGGCCCAAAACCCAACTGTGATTCATGGAAACCATGAGAAGAAGGTGTATATTTATTTAAATATAAATTTTCTGTTTTTTAAATCTCTAACATCATGAGATGTATTTTATTTAATAAGGCTGTGGCATACAATATTAACAAAAACCAGGAAATTAAAAAGTTTGGATTGAAATCAATGCTATTTTTATTCACTGGATTGTTTCCCCCTTTTTAATAAAGAATAGTGTGTGGGAGGAGAGTTAAACCACAATTCTGGCATTATTTTTCTTGACTTTTCATAGCTTATTATTAAACAGAGATTGAAAAGATGGATAAGTCACATAGAAGAAATATACCTATAAGATGTAAGATTTAGGGAAAGTATAAGCATCTTTCCAATTTCCACCTTATTTCAAATACGTGACAATACTTGTAACTAACCCAGAAAAAGTAAACTTACTGGACTCCAACTGTGCATGTGTACTGTCAGGTATTCGGGGAATATCCCTGCAATTGTGAAGAGCAAAACATGATTATCTTGTCTCTATTGAATGTAGATTTATTTACCACATAACAACAAGAAATTTTAAAAAAGGAATGCTACATAGCAGGATATCTATATCACAGAAAATAGAAATTAATGAGTTACAGTCAATGTCATATGAGTTGGTTCCACTCCCACAATGGGACTTAAAAATTCCCCCCTCCTACTTCAAATCCTTCTGCACACACACCCCGGTGCCCTGCCAATATGCTCCACCTAGTCTCCCAACCCTTCGAAGCAGATTTGAGTGTGCACAGGGGATGGGGTGCAGAGGGGGGCAGAACAGTTAGCAGTGTTTGGTCTAGGACAGACACCATAGACACAAGCCATTATCTCCAAACAATTGAATGGATACAACTGAGAGACAGAGGTGCAGTGCTGTAATACAGAGACCAACACATTTTTAATGTATGATTTGATTAGTTCCAAGCAGACTACCTCATAAGTGCTGAAGTACATTGTTACCTCATCGGTGTCCACAATTTCTACAAGTGGTCTGCTAATGTATTGTGACTGACCAGATGTTGACATCCACGTATGAAACAGGCTGAAAGGGAGCCAAGCAAACATAACACAAAAGCACCATTTCATTTGAATATTTTACAATATCCAAAGCAGACTGGATACAAGCAAGCTTTCCAGTAAACCTCTTTATGGTTTTTAAAAGTGCAAAGTAAAGAAATTTACATGTGCTTCCAATCTTAATAATTATAATATTAAATATACTTTTTGCTTTGATTGTTCCCTAAAGAACTTCATCTACAGTTTGTAGCTTCAGTGGGTCTGAATGCGTGGGTCTAAGGTAATGAACTAACATTAATTACAAGGACAAGCTTATACAGTGGTGCCTCGACTTACGTACGTCCCTACTTACGACCATTTCGACATACAACCAGCTCTGGCCACAAAATTTTGCTTCGACTTGCAGCCGGAGCTTCGACTTGCGACCAGGAAAGGCGGGGGGAAAGGCGGGAAATTCAAACCGTTGGTGGTGAAGAGGCTGCTGCTTTGTAGCTCTTTCGCCCCAACGGTAAGGGAAAGGGATGCAGCGGCGGCGGCCCAGCGCCGGGAGGCTGAGCCTGGCCAGGATGCTCCGGCCGCTCACCTCCCAACGGGTTCCTATGGCGGTGGCGGCAGCCCAGCGCCGGGAGGCTGAGCCTGGCCGGGATGTTCCGGCCGCTTGCCTCCCGACGGGCTCCTATGGCGGGGCCGGCCATGGCGGAGGGTGAGGCTGGGGCAAGTGGCCAGAGCATCCTGGCCAGGCTCAGCCTCCCGGCGCTGGGCTGCCGCCGCCGTAGGACCCCGTCGGGAGGCGAGCAGCCGGAGCATCCCGGCCAGGCTCAGCCTCCCAGCGCTGGACCGCCACCGCCGCTGTACAAGCCCGGCTTCGGACTGGTAAGGTAAGCTTGCAGTGTTTTACAGTATTTATATATATATATATTTTTGTATTTTTTTAAAATGCTGGAACGGATTAATCGCGTTCCCATGCATTTCAATGGGAAATGGTGCTTCGACTTACGACCATTTCGACTTACGTCCATCTTCTGGAACGGATTATGGTCGTAAGTCGAGGCACCACTGTATAAGCTTCTGATGACTGCATCATCTCCTCTGGTCAACAAACCAGGATATACTAAATGTGCCAGGGCCCAACCATTCTCAATGAGGGCCCTGGAACACATGAAGAGTGTCATAGACTGGAAACCATTCTACACGCACACCACCTTATAATGTTCATTATACAACTTATACAATCCTGATTCGACTTATATTTCTTTCATATTGTGTTTATGGCCATAAAAGGTACAGTATGGCCCCCATATCTGCTGGGGACTGATTCCAAGTCCTCCACCCCCCAGAGATACTGAAAACTGTGGATAATAGTGAATACTATATATATAGCATGGTAAAAAAAAAAGGGGGGGGGACAGAACAAGATTATTTTCACATGCATTTCCAGAACTGGCCACTAGAGGGCAATGCTATGTATTCTTCACTAACAAGTACTCATAGCATGGTCTCTGGCTCCTTCTAGTGGCCAGTTCTGGTAATATATGTTGAAATAGTTTTTTCTGGATTTTTTTCTTTTAATATTTTCAATATTTTCATACTGTGGGTAAGTGATCCCGTGGATAAGGGGGTCATACTGTACTAAACTACAGTTTGATCCTATTTTGTATTGGGAACTAACTGTGGTTAGTTACAACTGAAAGTAGCAGCTTTCAATTTCCTTCTCAGATGGCAGGGCACAATTCCAGGATTTACGCAGGCTGTTCCTGTAACAAGGTGTGGTTTATAATTTTGTTTACACTGGATTACCATGTTGAAATTTTTACAAAACAAGAACACACAGAGATCTGTATAACATTAGTATGAAAAAGTCATTCTGTGTGGGAAAAATAGTCTGTATTCATGCAATATATGAAATCAAACAAAGCATTATTTGCTTTACCCATAACTTCCAGGAAAAATACTATTTTACTAAAATCACTAAGAGGGAAAATGAGAAACATAGAACAACAATAAAGCAATCAAACACTAATAATAGAAAACTAAAATAGGAGCACAGAACGAACATCCACAGAACCATAAACAGATTAAAAGCTATTTTTAGTTAAATGTTTTAGCAAATAGGGCAGCCTTTGCATGGAATCTGCATGATAATAATACAGCCTTTTATGAATAATTCACTTTTTAACCATAGACAATAATTCTATGCAGAAGAGTGAGTGGTTTTGCTGACAAATTACAGATTACTCCCTTTGTTCTCTATCCGCTTGGATCCTCAGTAACTACAGAAGAAAAGCACCATTTTCCACAATCATCATGAAAATAAAATGGAACACTACATTCTTTCTCTGCCAGACCACTTACAGTCAACCCTCGACTTACGAACTTAATCCGTTCCGGAAGGACGTTCTTAAGTCGAAAAGTTCGTAAGTCGAATCAGCATTTCCCATAGGAATGCATTGAAAACCAATTAATCCGTTCCGGCTGTTTTTGGTTCTTAGGTCGAGGGGCGGTTTGTAAGTCGAAGCATTCGTTCCCATAGGAACTAATGCAAAGCCGGTTAATCCATTCCTACCACTAGGGGCAGAATTTTTTTTCTTTTTTTCCCTTTTAACCTAAGATGACTTAGGTTAAAAAAAAAAGGAAAGAAAAGAGGGAGGGAAGGAGGGAACAGACACCTTTTCAACAGAACACCTTGAAAGTTCAAATTTCGCGCTTTCCCCGCCTCCCGTGCGTTTTTTTCCCGGTTCGTAACTTGAAGCAAAGTTCGCAAGTCGAGGCTATATTTTTCTATCAGAGCGGTTCGTAAGTCGAAATGTTCGTAACTAGGGCCGTTCGTAAGTCGAGGGTTGACTGTATTATGATTGTAGAGAGCCACAAAAGGTCCGGGGGGAGGCAGGGGGAGAACTTCCTTTTCACCCATAGGATCTTGTGGGTATAACCTGTGCATTTTTTCAAAACCTGAAGTAACCCGCCTTGGGGTAAAAATCACAACATTTCAGACCTACTTGTTTTTATTCAGATTCGATAGAAAATATACAGTCTTGGCTATCAACATGCTTGTTACAGAACCTACACACAAAGAAAAACCTGTCCTCCTCAGATCTGCCAGTGATCACATGAAAAACTGGCAACAGAAAGGTCAAAGATAGACACTTCCACTAACCATGTTGACAACCCCATATTCTGCAATGCCTGAATAGGGTTGTTGTCTCTCTATTCCCCAACTTGATTAATCTCTAAAAGTAAGGGAGAAAGACCTTAGGAGATGCTCTAAAGAGGCTGAAATAAGCCTGGTCTTTAAGGTCAGGAGTTGACAGACTTTGGGTTTGCAAGACCAACCTTGATTTTTACTAGAATCCTGAGATTTAAAAACCAGAACCAGCTTTAGCATACACACTCCTCTAGTATTACATGTTTTGAGGCCAGGAATCTGGTTCATTTTTACCTCTTTTTAGTGCCAGTTTCAAGGGAGTTCATCATCCTTCCATGTATATACCACTCCTGCCTGCATCTCTTTGGTTTTCCTCATTTCAACTATATAATTTAGGGTGGAGCAGAGGTAGTTTTGCTGGTGGTACTGTTAAACATTTGCAATCTACTGCAAATCATCAGTGCTCTACTAGTGGATCTCAATTTAATTTCTTCCCATCCCTGCTCTAAATACTGGTTTAGTCCAAGCTGGTTTAGAACCAGGACTGCGATTTATATAGGAATAAAGCATGACTTATTGGAGAACTTTCAGTGTCAGTGAGATATTGCTACTATAATGATTTCTAAATTACAATCTGGCAGCCATGTTTTAAATCAGTTGGAAGTTTCCGAAAAGTTAAAGAGAAGCCTGATAAATTATGGATTTTAATAATCATTACTGCAAATAAGATATGCATCAATGACAGAAGAGAGGGACTAGTTCCCCTCTATTCAGCACTGGTTAGGCTTCATCTTGAGTACTGTGTCCAGTTCTGGACAGTACAGTACATTTTAAGAAGGATGCTGACAAATTGGAACAAGTTCATAGGAGGGCAACAAAGATGATCATGGTGCTGGAAACCAAGCCTTATGAGGAAAGACTGAAAGAATTTGGCATGTTTGGCATTGATAAAAGAAGACTGGGGGAAGATATGATAACACTTTTCAAATACTTGAAAGGCTGTCATACAGAGGACAGGCAGGATCTGTTCTTGATCATACCTGAGTGCAGGACAAGCAACAATGGGCTCAAGTTACACGGAGCCAGATTTCAGCTGAATATCAGAAAAAAAAAATTCTTAACTGATAGAGCAGTACAGCAATTACCTCGAGAGGTGATGAGTGCTTCAAAACTGGAGGCATTCAAGATAAATTTAGACAACCACATAGCAGATATCCTTTTATTTGTATTCCTGCACTGAGCAGGGGGTTGGACTTGATGGCCTTACAGGCCCCTTCCAACTTCATGATTCTATGATTCAAGATAATGAATTGATTGTCCAACATGAAAATCAATTTAGAACCTGTTTCTAAGAAATACTGTACATATGCCAAAACATTCAAGAAGAAAATTCCTAACAACACTCACCCAATTGGCCTCGAAACTACAAGTTCCACTTGTGGCTCTGGTTTGGATTCTAAAATGATGTTGTATACTTCTTCAAAGGTGGCTCCTTGCAAAAACTTGCCATTCCATTCTAATACTTCATCACCTGAAATAAAAGCCAGAATAATTTGTTTAAGAGGAAGAACAACTCCTGTGAGTTGTTGCTCTGGACTGATTAACTTCCTTTGTGGACTGCTTAGGCCTAGCATTACTTAAATTTAGGGTTTTTTTAATGGCATGGTAGCCCTAACCAATAATACAGAAACACAATTATATCCAAATAAGAGAGTATTTCACCTTACATAAAATGTAATGAAATAGAATTCTCCTATTGAGGTATATAGTCTCACAACAGATGAACTGATATATTGTTTCCTTTGCATTATCCATATTCTGTCATAATGTACAGAACAACCCTCCTGAAGTCAAAGGCATCCATTAACAGGTTTTCCAAAATGGTTACATTTAGGTAGTAAGGCACTGATTTCAGCATTCTTCATGCTAAGTGATGATTTAAAGAAACCAGTGGATGAAATGAGATAAATGGCATTACCATCAAGGGTAAACTGAAAGAGAGATAGATTTTTTTTCACCTACAACATGATGTCCTCAGAGATACAACCCTGAATGAACAGACTTCCAAATTAAGCACATACTTTTCAATGTCCAATCACAAAACACAGTTTGCTAGAATGCAACTCATGCAGTTGAGTAAAAGCATGCTAATGACAAATAAAGATCTTTCCACACTTACAAAAGTCCTATTTGTAACAATAAGCTAACTGTATTATCCATTTTGACCCCAAGTTGAGAGTACAGTTTAAGAGAGCTCTATTTACATTTTCAAGCTATGCTAATCTTCTGCTGCAAAAATGACAAAGAATCTTGTGGCTCCTTAAATTTAGACCTAGATTTTTTTTAAAATTTCCTATAAATGTTTGTTTAACTCACTTTTTTATACTTATTAGTCTTTAAGGTGTGCGTGGTCTGTCCCAGTCTTCCATATGGAGGGGCACATCAAACAACTGAGCTCTACTGTCCCATGAAACACACATTAAAGCCAAAGTCAGATGAACAAATCTTCCTTTATTGCAATTTTTCTAAACAGGATCTTTCTCTTTTTTAGTATTACTTACAAAAGTATCACAGAGTGGGCCTATCTGTCAATCAGGTTACAGTCCTGTGTTGTAGGTCACTTACAGGACTAACCTGGGATTCTGGGTCTTGTAGGTGCAAGTTGTAGCCAGACCACCCATTGGTAGGTTAGTACAGGACCTTGACCACCAGAACTGAAGCTAAGGGCAAGAACAGGATCGGCAAGTGGGCAGGCATGTTTAGGTCCATGACTGCTGGACAGGTAACTGCAGTTAGGATTAAGATCACCAGATGACTAAGCACATGCCAGATGAGGCTCACAGCATGAGTAAGTGCATGCAAGATTGGACTGCCAGCTAAATCACTAAATGAAGAATTACTCCTCGCAAGACTGGGATTGCTTAACAGGTAAGAACCAATTCCTTGGGTCATCCTCTACTGGTCTAGGACTCTGAGTTAGTTAGCTAGGCTTCTTTAGTCTGTTGGCCAATACGCTAAAGGAGACATCAGATAACCCTGGTTCCCCATTACATCCCCACCCCAGCTTACTAGCCAAACAGAACCTTCAAATGTGAGGCAGCTGCCAAACACAATGTATTTGCTATTGAAACTCACACTGCCAGGAGGCCTGAATGCTATTCCCTTTCTGGGTTTCTCTGGGATTCCCTCAATCCAAGTGGCTGCTGGTGTAGTTTTGTTTTCTCTCTTGTCCTGCCGAGATTGTTGCACAGAGGAGCAAGCCTGTACCTGTCACCTCACAGGAGCTGCTGCCTGCAACAGGGCCAATTACCCCCACTAGTCATGGGTTATGCACCTCTGGTCACAGTGACACGGGTGGGAGATCAACTGTGTTCACAGCACTGACATCACTTCTTGGCACTGTGGCAGCTGATCATCTAATTGTCCTCCAAGATCTCACAGGTGGGGAAAGGATGGTGGCCACAGTGCCCCATAATGCTGCACTATAGTGTCACAATACTCTTACAATGGTTTTACTACTTTAGATTGGAAACAATACGAGAGTTTCAAACAAAGCAATAATGTAATTGAAAAATCTGGGAATCCTGGTTCCCCAGGACAGCTGTAATTCGATTTCCCATGGGGTAAATTCTCTGAATATTAGTATACTACAGCTCATGGGCACCTCATGAAGAGGATCGAGGTGTAAAATTTTGATCAAGGCACTCCACACAGCCAGTGCATGAGCTAACCCAGTACAGTGGTCAAAATCCCATTGCTTAGTTATGACTGTAGAAGGCGAAGAGCATAGGTCACAGCAGCTTCTCACCAGCAATTAACCATACTGGTACATGCAAAAAAATCCAAACAAGGACTCACTGGTTTAAATCTTGTTCCTTAATTTATGCCCCAGCAATTTTTTAGAAGTAAAAAATTACAATTCTCCTCTAAAGGTCTTGAGGATCTCATGGAATCCTTTTCATCACAGGGATGCTGTGGGAGGAGACTTTCCAAAAATTGCAGCCACTGGTAAAATCAGTTTTCAGAAATCTGCTTCCTCATGATGAAAGTGATTTCCAAATCCATGAACACTTCTTGTAAGAGTGTCATCAATCCTGTATCACACACTTCTGATTCCAAGAGCTGCATCTGTATCTTAGGATGGCAGGCTTTTTCAAGAGCACCATATGAGATCTTACAAAATTAAATTAAAGTTCCATCTCCTACCTGGTCTAAGATGTCCCACTGTATCAGCTAAACTTCCTTTTTTCACTTTGGTGATAAACGCACACAGCCGACCCGATTCGGTCATTTTTCCTCCAACAACCTAGTTAAAATGAGAAAAAAGCACAACACTATAGATACCCTGGCACATTTGAAGGGGACACAGACTGGAAACAATTCTTCATACACCGTCTTGTAAGATATGTTATGTAATGTATACAACCCTGATTCGGCCTATATTTTTTTCATATTGTCTTTATGGTCGTGGCCAAAAAAAGGTTGAGAATGGCTGCTTTAAAGGGTAGGAATATGTTAGTAAAGATGCAGTTTTAAAAGAGGTAGCCATGTTGGTCTGTGCGAATATATCAGGCAAAAACAAAATAGTAGTAGTAGTAGCAGCATTAGCAGCAGTAATACAAAAGCATTGTGGCACCTTAAAGACTAACTAGTGGGCTAAGAAGGTCCATGAAAGCTTACATTCAAATATAATAGTCTCTAAGGTGCCACAACACTTTTGCCTTTTTTATTATTTTTCTTTTGTTTTTGCCTGATATATCAGTAAAGATTACCTTAAATCTGACAATTAGGTGCCTAAACACATCAGAAAACCATGAATTATCTATGCATTGGTACTGAATATTTCAGACTGAACTGATATTGAAAGGTATTTGCTTAGTACTGAAAGCAGGTCAATCATTACAGTTGAGAAATCTACAAAGGAATTTTTTAAACTGACTGTTTTCAGTTTTTCAACCAAAATCAACTTGATCTACATAGTTAATAACCCCAGTCTGCTTGTCCCAGTTGTTTGTTCATCTGCCTTGTTAAGCACTGTTCAGACAGTTCTGCAGTGAGTTTCATTCCCCCTAAAGAATCAGGTTTGTAGTTTCAGAGGGCAATTATTCCATTGTTTGTATTCCATTTTGTAACAAATAACAAACACACCAACTAGAGAACCGTAGTTATCACAAGTACAGTGCATGAATAATTAAAATCGAACAATCTGCTTTATGTAGAACAGCTCTGAGACTGTATAAATCATGCACATGCCAAACACACACCTCTGCAATACCTTACTTCTGTTGAAATTACTTCTCACTATAAGGATCAATTAGCAGACCGGGGAAATTGTACAAGTCCATTTATTGGGAATTGGTGAACTGGTGACTGTGAACCATTTAATCAAAACCTAGGGCAGTGAAGGATATTTTTTCGGGCTAATGGGAATACCTTTCTTTTCTTTTCTTTTTTTACAAAATTCCTGTGATCCCCAACTAAATCATGATGCAAAAGACACACACTATGCCCAAGAATTTGTTTTGAGCATCAAAATCAAACACTACCCATAGTTCTTCCGCACAAAAATCAACCTAATTATCAGTACATGCTTCATTCACATTTGTGCTACAACTTTCAACAGGCAGGCAGAGTTGTTTTATTGCTGCTGTTAAATAACAAGGAGGCAGAAATTGTAATGCAAAGCATGAAAAAGTTTATCAATCTGTCTCTGGCAAAATGGAGGATTGTTGTTTAGTCGTTAAGTCGTGTCCGACTCTTCGTGACCCCATGGACCAGAGCACGCCAGGCCCTCCTGTCTTCCACTGCCTCCCGGAGTTGGGTCAAATTCATGTTGGTAGCTTCGATGACACTGTCCAGCCATCTCGTCCTCTGTCGTCCCCTTCTCCTCTTGCCCTCACACTTCCCAACATCAGGGTCTTTTCCAGGGAGTCTTCTCTTCTCATGAGATGGCCAAAGTATTGGAGCCTCAGCTTCAGGATCTGTCCTTCCAGTGAGCACTCAGGGTTGATTTCCTTCAGAATGGATAGGTTTGTTCTCTTTGCAGTCCAGGGGACTCTCAAGAGTCTCCTCCAGCACCACAATTCAAAAGCATCAATTCTTCAGAGGTCAGCCTTCTTTATGGTCCAGCTCTCACTTCCATACATCGCTACTGGAAAAACCATAGCTTTGACTATGCGGACCTTTGTCGGCAAGGTGATGTCTCTGCTGTTTAAGATGCTGTCGAGGTTTGTCATCGCTTTCCTCCCAAGAAGCAGGCATCTTTTAATTTTGTGGCTGCTGTCACCATCTGCAGTGATCATGGAGCCCAAGAAAGTAAAATCTGTCACTGCCTCCATATCTTCCCCTTCTATTTGCCAGGAAAATGGAGGATGACAGGGTTTAATAAAGTTTGGTTCAGCAGATCACATGTGTGTATATTTGGAGAAATACAAAGTATTATTTTAGTTCTTATGTCAAAAGAGGGAAGACAAATAAGCAATTTGATTTGCTGATGAGAAAATTTCACTATGATTGGCCTTCTTTCCTGAGATGTGACTGCACAGTGGAATTCTATGGGTAATTGGCAGCAAAAAGGAGTAAGCAGTTAGGATACAGAGGGCTGAAGGAGAAAGAACAAGTCTTTGTCTATTATTCTGGTCAGATAATTTAGTCTGGTTTGTTACAAATAATAAAGTCTTTTACTGCTGATCAAAATGGAAGCTGAACATACATATCCAGTGTGACTTGAAGTCAGTTCCCACATGAGTTGATAACTTCCACAGGAGCAACAAAGTTACGCTGGTATACTTGGATAAGAAAAAGGAATTTTCTCAATGGGTGACTGGAACTGGTCATGTATCTGTCAGGCCCACAGGCTAAGGTGTCATACTGGAACTGTTGATAAGTGATGACTCATTCACAATCAGTAATTTGCTGCTGAGATTTATGCTATTTGTTGTATTAGTGCCAGGAAAAGAGGAAGACCAAATATGAGATGGACTGACTCCCTGAAAGAGCGCATGGGCTTGAGTCTGCAAGAGCTGAGCAAGGTGGAGAACGCTTATTCATATGGTCACCAGGAGTCAGAGGCGACCTGACAGCACATAAACACAACTTTAGAGTGCCAGAGTAAATAACCAATATGATTCTGCACATCGTTCTTAACCATTAGAGTATGATTAATAAACAAAATGCCAAAATACCACTTTTGAAAGTATTTCACCAATGTGGACTTATTTCATCAGTATTCAAAAACACATGCACAATTTATTATATGTTCATATATGCATTTATCGTAAAAGTGTCTTGTATCTAAACCTTAACTCCTAAGAAAAACTCCATTACTAACCTTCAGTCCAAGCATTGCTCCAGAATCTCTAGGCACACTTCCATCTTTTAATCTTTTGTTTAACAAAATCCGACCAATTAAACGATCTCCATCTTTGGATGGTTGCCAGGTTACAGGATGCTAAAGTGTTTATGTTTTAAGAAAAAAGAAATCAGTATAATTTCGTTTCTGGAAAAAACAAATCTGTTTCATATTTATTGTAGTTGCCATTTTAAAGCACTGTGAAATAGCTATGATTACACTACTACTGGATTTATGGATCTAAATCAGGACTGCTATCAACCTTTTTAGGTCAATGTGTATACATCGCAGCTTTACACTAAAAACTAGTTTGGCTATTTAGATTTGTCATAATGCACTATGGGCCAAATCCACCTATTAGTCCCAATTTAGGTAAACCCTTTAAATCAATGGGATTTATGTAAGTATTGATTTAACAAATTCCACTCTGTGTTGGGACTAACAACTGGATTTAGCCCTATGTGATCATTTGCACACAGGGAATATTATACTGAATAGCGCTGAAAGGAATGTGAGATCCAACACATAAACTACCATTATTTTAAAAAATACGTTGAATTAAAACATAATACAACTACGATGTGATCTCAGACAATCCACTATGTAGTGCTAGATTTCTCTGTAGTGTAGCAAAGTGACATAGCTTACTAACAGCCTGAATCTAAACTTTAATTGTTAATCAACTTTAGCAGAACTTGCTTCCAACTATGGTTTACTATGTTCACAGTCTAAGACCCATGCACGCTTAAACAATATAAGCTTAAACAATATACAGCAGTAACATACATCATACAACTATATACTTAGGTCCAGAAATAATTGGACACTGACACAATTTTCATAATTCTGGTCACCAAAAAGGAAATGAAACAACCAAGATGCAATTGAAGTGCAGACTTTCATATTTAATTCAAGGGAACAAAAATATTGTATGAAACATTTAGGAATTGCAATCATTTTCATAAACAGTTTCAGGGGCTCAAATGTAATTGGACAAATTAACAAAATCATAAATAAAATGTTCATCTTTAATATTTTTTCGAGAATCCTTTGCAGGCAAAGACTGCTTAAAGTCTAGAATTCATGGACATCACCAAATACTGGCTTTCCTTCCTTTGTAATGCTGCAGCTGACTTCAGTTGTTTGTTCACAGGTCTTTCTGCCTTAGGTTTTGTCTTCAGCAAGTGAAATGCATGCTCGATCGGGTTAAGATCAGGTGATTGATTTGGCCACTGCAAAATATTTCACTTCTTTGCCTTAAAAAACTGCTGGGTTGCCTTCGCAGTATGTTTTGGGTCATTGTCCCTCTGTAAAGTGAAGCACCATCCAATCAACTTCACTGAATTTGGCTGAATCTGAGCAGACAATATATCCCTATACACTTCAGAATTCATCCGTCTGCTTCTGTCACATAATCAATAAACACCAGTGACCCAGTGCCATTGGAAGCCATGCATACCCATGCCATCACATTGCCTCCACTGTGTTTTACAGATAATGTGGTATGCTTCCGATCATGAGCCATTCCAAGCCTTCTCCATACTTTCTTTTTCCCATCATTCTGTTACAGGTTGATCTTAGTTTCCTCTGTCCAAAGAATGCTGTTTCAGAACTGGGCTGGCTTTTAAAGATTTTTTTGGCAAAGTCTAATTTGGCCTCTCTATTATTGAGGCTTATGAATGGTTTGCACCTCATGGTAAACCCTCTGTATTTGCTCTCGTGAAGTCTTCTCTTTATGGTAGACTTGGATAATGATATGCCTACCTCCTGGAGAGTGTTCTTCATTTGGCTGAATGTTGTGAAATGGTTTTTCTTTACCATGAAAAAGATCCTATGATCATCCACCGCTGTTTTTTTCTGTGGATGTCCAGGCGATTTTGTATTGCAGAGCTCACCAGTACATTCTTTTTTTCTCAGAAAAAGTACCAAACTGTTGATTTGGCCACTCCTAATGTTCTTGCTATCTCTCTGATGGATTTCTTCTTTTTTTCCCTTTTTTTCTTTTCTTTTTTCTTTCTTTTTTCTTTTTTTTTGCAGACTAAGGATGGCCTGTTTCACTTGAAAGCTCCTTTGAACACATGTTGTGGGTTTACAGCAACAGCTTCCAAATGTGAATGCACCACCTGGAATCAACTCCAGACCTTTTACCTGCTTAATTGATGATGAAATATCAAAGGAATAGCTCAACTGTCCAATAAACAGTTTTTGCATCTATTGTCCAGTGTTTTGGTACATTGAAAAACAGGAGGCTACATATTAAAGAGCTGTAATTCTTAAACCCTTCCTCCAATTTGGATGTAAATACCCTCAAATTAAAACTGAGAGACTGCACTTGAAGCCCACATTCATTATTGAACTGTAACTTGAATTTATTTTGGTAAACAGCTGAAATAACAAAACTTGTGTCAGTATCCAATTATTTCCAAATCTAACTGTATGTCATAGTTATCACAGTGTAAATTCAAGAATGATGCATATTAGTATTACTCTGTAACACAGCCAGCAATTAAAAATTTATGTAAATAACTTATTGTTTTGTGTAATCATAGCACTTTTTCACATTTGTGCACTAGTTTCATGCCCTTACACATGCAAAAAGTAGCATGCACAGAATTTATTCCATAGTATGTCTTGGCAGCACATAAGCAACTTATTACAAACCTCAAACAGAAAACAAAAACAATAATAAAAACACAAATCAGATGACAAGGACAAATACTACTCAACAAAGCACAAAAATGACATGACAAACAAATGAATGAGCATCGCAATGAAAGGGAAAAAAGAAAAACAACTTTTCTGAACAAACAGATGCAATTTTCTCCCCACCAACTTTTTTTCCAACCTGGGAGTTAAACTATTAATTTATCCCAGGGACATTATGGTAGTAATCAAACATGCCAGTCCAGAACGTATCTTATTATTTAATCACATTATGGTTTAAGATGCCATCATTACTATGTGACCATAAAAGTAATACTTCTTTTTAGTGCCTGAATAATATTTTCTATCAAGTGTTTCCAAAATTAAAAATAGCCAACCAAACCCATAGGTTTTGTTTTTCTTTTCTGCACCTTAAGAAATGTTTGATTAAACTTGTCTTTTTAAAATTATTGATCTGTTTTAATGAGTGACAGAGAGCAAACAAAGACCAAATGAGAAGATTAAAATGCAGGCACCACAAAGTCAGTACCTTTTCATTATGGCTATGCTCTTCATTTAGAGTTGTGCTACTACACGTGTCTACCCCAGAGTCTTTAATCTGAGGCTCAGACCATTCCAAGTCCTCTTCCAAAGAGTGGCCACCAAAACACACCATTTTCTTTTGTCTCTCAGATAAGGAGTTAGAGTCCGACAAAACTGCCTGCTCACTAGTTTTTCTTTTTCCCCTTTGACTGTCCCCTACAGGTGTGGGATAAAAAAGGATACAAAAAGAAAACAAGCAAAGATGTAAATAAAACAAAGGAAGTGTGAAATGGTAAAGGAAACTGAATGGCAAGGCTCCACATGTCTCACCAAAGACATTGGGGATGCCTCACTGCTATGCCAAGACGTATGGTCCCAGTTGTAATCCATGTCTCCTGTGAGAATCAGACAGACAAGATAGTGCAGTAAAGGAAAGGTGAAAGAAAGGACAGACAAAGATATAATAGACTTTGCATTTTGTTATCATTCTGCCTTTATTTTGATTCTATCATATACTCGGGGGGGGGGGGGATCCAAGAGGATGATACGTACATATGAGTTGTAGAAGACAGTGAGTGAGTGGGTATATATGTTCTATATAAATAGTATGTAAATTGAAGATTTAATATAATTAACATCACTTAATTTTCCAAAAAAAATATTAAAGTACAGGATTATGATCCTGCACAGGTCAGAAACATTGTGAATTTAGGGGAAACCTAGATTGCAGATCCAAAAACACTGGAAGTGTTCAATTAATTGGTACAGGGCTTATGGCAACATGAGTATCTCGTGATGTTTGGCTGTGGTATTAGATTAATAAATTGGAAATAAGCTCCACTGAAATCACTGGGACAAGGGAGAAGCAGGATGAAGCATACCACAATCAGACAACATAACAGCACTTTTATTTTACTGGTGCTAGCTAAAGACCAATACAGCAGCTTTTCTGGAAGGTATTACCTGTGCTAAAAAATACCTTTGCTAATAAAACAAATTGAGCTTGCCTTCTTCAAAGGACCATTTAAGCAATTTTAAATAAACGATTTTGTCTCTAACAACTATAATGTATACATACAAATAACTATAATTAGGGGTTTAGAAATCTGAATAAATGACTTAGTGCCATTTGGAATATGCCTTTAATTCCTGACAGCTTCAAAGAAACCTCAGTATACCTGCAAGGTTTTATCTCTTATGGTTGGTTCAAACAAACCTGAAAATAGATAACAAGTTATTGCTAATGCCTTTATTAAAATTTATTTATGTAACAACAGTGGTGTTGAAATGGTATTCAAGACTCATGAGAGCAACCCTTTTTTATTCTGTATAATTTCTATTACATTCCACAACATGACCGTGTAATGGTCACACACATTTCTAGGTTTAGTCCATCCAGTAGACAGAACATTATGGTAACACACATACACCTTTTTTGCAAAATCAGGGCAACAATTTGTGTGCATACATTTAAGAATTCTAACTGCTTTATGTGCTTCCAAAAACAAGCATTTTAAATTAACAGAAGTGGGATTTTATATGTATTTTAGTGCAGATATCTAAACCCCTTAGCTAAAACAACACATTTAAATAATACTATGCTATGTCCTATGCTGCTATATTTTTTCAAAATGTTGACATACCTGCAAAAAAAATGAGAAACTGTTTAAAAAGAGTACAAAACAGTCCTAGGATTAAATTATGTTAAAGCAGACATTATTATACATGCCAACAACTATTACATTGTTTTAATCCAAAACAATATTGAAGAACTAAGTCAGAAATATGCAACTATAATCAACAATTTGCAAAGAATATTCAGAAGAGACATTAGCACAATGCAATGTATTGTTTCTCATCTTATTTTTTCCTCCTCCCTTTAAATGATGTTCACTTTGTACATATACAAGAACACCTAAGTAAGGGGGTTGGACATAGCCACAACTAGCAGAAGGGACAAAGAGATAAAATAGGAAGGAGGAGAGGAAACACTTGGGTAATGTAACACTTCAAGAATAACAATACCAAATGGTCTGTATGTCTTCATTCATCTCTGCAAAAATCAAAGTTTTCTACAATGTTCAGTATGACTATAGTCCCATATTTGAGGGGATTTAGCCATCTGGGGTACAAACATGATTTGTAAGAAAAAAATTTCCAGCATAGAATGTTTTAGTTTAGCACTCTAGCCATGCTTGTTATGTCATGCCAGTCATTCAAGGTATGCCACTCTATTACACTTCCCACCATCAGACCCTCTCTTTCTTTGTTTTTCCTCCTCTCAACAATTAGCTAGAAATTTGAACATTGAGCATCACTGATACTCATTTAACTGTATGTATTTGTGTCTAAAATTCTTTTGCATTTTTCCAAACCTTAGTATACCATGCCTGCTGAGTGCCTCGGTCTATTATATGAGTGATGCCCTTTCAGCAACATAAGGATTCACACCCAAATAATGACTTTACTTTTAATTTGTAAGATAGTGCTAACCACTTAACCTCTGCCATGCCCTTCAGTGCCTCAGGGCTGCATATAGGGTGGTCCAAGCCAGAAAGCTTCTGGCATATTAAGTGATACTGGCATAAGGAACTAGCAATTGCCTGAGCACCAAATTTTTGGTTTGTTCTCCCACAAATATCCCGCAGCATTATACAGTGGTACAAAGTATCAGATGCTTATTGCCAGCAGGGCTGGTGGAGGCTTCTGGGTTGGAAAGTCAGTATGTATCTTGGCTGTCCATCAGTTGTGAAGCAGCTGCACAGGAAATGCAGAGCACAAGAGCAAGCAAAAACCAGCAGTGGAGAAACCCAAGGGGTACAAGCAACATGGTTGGCACACTGGTGGCTTTAGCTACTAGAAATACATCATTTTATGACATAAGGAAAATAACCTTTTTGCCTTCCTCATTTTCCTCTCTCTCTTCCTCCTCCCTCTCCCTGCTCCTCCTCTCTAGTTTAAATCAGGGTGCATGCTTAAAGGTCTGTACGTGTGAAGGACTAAAATAACAGCACGTTGCAGTGCATCTAAATATTCTTTACTTTAAGAGATTGTGGCCATCTGTATATTTCATTAACCTGGACAAATAGATACAAAGTTATATATTAAACCCATGCAAGTTTTCAGTGCTATCCTTCTGAAGTAAAGCTTATGTCATGCTTTTCCCCAACTATCTTCAATGCTTACACGCATATGAGCTCAATGCTCACATCCATCCAGGCTAACATAACTGTTTCCATCCCTTACTATTCCAAATGATTTATACAGTATCTATCAATCTGTTCTTCCAGCTATTTCTCTGATTTCATCCACTCTCATATGCTCATTCTTCAATCTTTCTATTTTCTATTTATTTGTAAATGTTTCTCTCCTTCAGCTAATGTCCTCATCATATCTTCCGTTCATCTCCCTTTATTATAATTTGGCTATCATTAATCCAAAATTTTATTCTCTTTCATATCTTCCATCCATCCTCATTCCTGCCTTGTTTTTTCACAGGTGCAACTAGATACAAAATATGTATCCTAAGATGTGGATTTTGATCCACAAAAGCTCACACTAGAACAAATCTGTTAGTCTTTAAGGTGCCACAAAATTTTGCCCTATGCTCTTCTTCCCTTTTTCTTATTTTGTTCTTGTTTCACTTTTGTCAACACTACTTTTGTTTAGTTCCAAAATAATATTTGTACAGTTTAAAATAAAACAATACATAAAAGTTGCCTTATATTACCAGACTCAAAGAGTGGCTGATAACAACATAAGAAATGAAATGAGGAGCCAAAGCTGTTTTACTGCCCCAAACCCTGATTGTTTATATATTTGTAGTACTTGACTGCAGATCATTCATCAATCTTTCCAAAAGGAAGAAAAATCTTCATGTGTGCACTGCAATCAAATGCTACAGCAGAACTTCTTGAGTACACCAAGAGAAATTTGCTAACTACAATCCTGTAATGCTTTTATTATTTGTTTTCAAACAGCAGATATTACTGTGTGCCTTGTGAATATGTAACTTCAAGCAAATTATACATTTAAGCATGGTTTTGCTGCCTCAGTAAAATATATCTGTTTCTAAATATTTATTTTTGCTGAGTAAGGTACAGACTCATAGGAGTTTGAAAAATAGAAAATCTCATTTCCCTAGAGGGGCTATCATTCCATTGGTGTTCTATAATAGCAACGGTGTGCTATCAATTCCAATTTACAGCAACCCTTGCTTTCGTACTTATGGGTATATTCCTGCAGAGAGCCAACCCTTCAGAATCTTCTAGAAGAAGACAGAGTGCTGGCAGTAGCCTCATTCCCTATCTACAACAGAGGTGTTAGGCAGAGGTCTGTTTCCTAGTTGATAAGCCAGTATGAGTGTTTTCTCAACCTACTTGGTAAGATCTTTGAGTAGCAATCACTTGCCCTTTCTTAGGTCCTGAATCTGTGAGGGAAAGTAGAGAGGCCTGTCTGAAGGGAGCTGTTCCCTGGAGTTAAAATAAGCTAACACTCTTCTCATGTCTAATGTGTAGAAAGCTGTATCTACTGAGGGAAATAAGAAAAATATCAGACAACACAACCTCTTGGACAAGGTAGATTAGAGATTAGACACTAATTTGGGCAGAAATGTTATGTTTGGTATCAATGAATGAAGGGCTATTCTGTTTTAAGAGCACAGAAAGGCCATTTTGGAAGTGAGGAGCTCCAAGGAAATAGTGGCCAATGGCTCAAAATGAGGCTTCACAAGCTGTGTCAACACTCGTGCGAGTGGTTTGTGGTGCCAAATTATAATGAACTGCTATTCCTTGCCTTAGTGACTATGGTGTGATGACCAATGTTTGAACTGAACAGGTCAGATGCATCTATGGTAACAGCACAAATATCTCAAATGGTACTGATTAAAGAGGACTCTCACATTCCCAGCACTTCCAGTCTTCTGACCCTCTAGGTGAGCAATATGAGGATGATATGATGGCTTGAGGGAAAGGATGACAGCCAGCATTCTCTACTGAAGTTATTACACATATTGCCAGCTGGTACAGAAACATTGGTGTCATCTCTGATTTCATTTTCCTATATGGACTCTTGGAGCATCAAGTAGGGTGAGGTTGGCAGCTGATGGAGATTGTGCCAGCTGCACTTGCAGGATGTCTGTGAAATGACCTGCACCTCTTTGATGCCAGGAGCTGCATGCTTCAACTTTTTCTTTTTGGTCATTTTGGTCATAATCCCCTTCCACTTCTACTTTATCCTTTGGTATCAGCAAGAAGATCTTATCTAAGTCAATGTCAGAGGCTGTTGAGGTCTGTCTAGCTAGCTGATCTGATAATGATGTGGCAGTGGCTGTCATGGCAGGAAAAACTGGTACCATAAGGACTTCCAGAACCAGGGAATTTTAGAAATGGAGGTCACTAAACCTGAGGAAGCAGTTGGCGATAGTGCTTTTCCAAAAAGGTGGGACTTTAATTTGGCACTGCAGTTTCTCCACGCTTGATTAACAAATGCAAGTGTGAATGCACAGAAACTATAAAGAAGTTGTTTCATAGTTTCTACTAAAATGGAAAGTTATAGATCCACTTTATTACACATGACCTACACCACTGAATAAACCATAGAACAGAGATGATGTAGAGCAACCTCTTTAAGATGAAGAATGCATTATTCCACACAAAAAACCCTTAGAATTTGGCTCTGAGAATGCACATTGTACAGTTCTATTTATTCTCGATTGTACTGTAAGGCATGGAATCTTAGACTTTAAAACAGACAACTATTTAAAAAGTCAGAGGCATGTGAAATGTGGATTTGCTGCAGGAAGCTAAGAAATTCCAGGACTAAGCAATGAAGAAGAAATTTAGAAAGCAACAAGACTCTGGTCCCATAATGAGAAATGAATGTTACAGTTGATCATTCAAGACAAAATAAATAAGGAGAAATGTGTGGGAAAAGACAAAACTGATTAACCTGGGTGACTGGTTTGGATGCAATACAACATCACTGTTTAGAATTTCCATGTAATGAGGAGATGCATAGATGAAAAGAAGAAATAGAAGAAGACACAATAAAGAGGGGATCTGGAAGAAGGGGAAGGGGAAGGGAAGAAAATAATACTTCATCAAGAGAACTGTATCTCAACCTGGGTGCCACACTTTAAGAGGGACACTGACAAAATGGAATAATTTTTAAAAAGCAGAACATAAATAGCCAATAATAAGGAAAACAATTCCTAGAAGGAAAAATCTGCGAGCCACTCTTCAACCTGGCAGCGAGGCTTGTCCTCCTGCGAGCTCTGGAGCGATAGGAAGAGAGTGCAGAGCCCACAGCAACAGCAGAAGGTGAGTGGACAGTCCTGCCCCAGGGGGCTGGACCCTCATTATGTCCACCTGTGCGGGGGTATTCATATATGAATACGTATACCCCCATCTCTAGTGTCTACTATAGGTAAAACCACTGTTAAGTCAACAAGAAAATGGGTTGGTTGTTGTAGGTTTTTCAGGCTGTCTGGCCATGTTCTTGAGGCCCACCACAAAAATAAAACAAATGTTACGGTCAGCAAAGGACAAAAGGGACCCCCTCACCACTGCAGGAGTATACCGGATAACTTGCAGTTCTGGCCAGGTATATATTGGAACCACAAAACGCAGCATCCACACCAGAATCAAAGAACATGAGAGACACTGCAGACTAAAACAACCAGAAAAATCGGCAATAGCTGAACATGCCCTGAAACAAGCTGGACATGAAATTCTATTTCAAAACACAGAAGTACTAGACAACACCAGCAATCATTATGTTAGACTGCACAGGGAAGCCATTGAAATCCACAAACACCAGCAGAGCTTCAACAAAAACGAAGGAAGTGTAAAACTCAACAAAGCCTGGCTCCCAGCACTGAAAAACACAGCCTGCAAAAGGTCAACAAACTCTACCCAGCCACAAGGACCAGTGATCACTGCACACAAAAGACCAGCTAACGACACCCATCAATCACAGTGACAGATCATCTCTCCCCCTTATCGCAACAATACACCCACAACAAAAAACACGCTGATCACCATAATCACCCAATCTCCTGAAAAGGACAAAAAGCTAATCCCACAGCTATAAATACTCAACTATCCAACAAACTGCACCAGAGCATATACAGAGTTCTGACTCCTGTCCTCTGAAGATGCCGGCCACAGAAACTGGTGAAACGTTAGGAAGAAAAAACTCAAGAACACGGCCAGACAGCCCGAAAAACCTACAACAACCATCGGATCCCGGCCGTGAAAGCCTTTGAGAATACAAGAAAAGGGGTTCCTTATTTACTACTTTCAGTTCACTATGTAAGATTCTCTCCTTGAACATAACATATCAACAATCAGATGTGATTTTTCAAGGATTAGCCTACAAAAGGAATACTGTATACAGTGACAGCTTCCTTCCCAATAAAATTAACAACTTCCGGCAGAGTCGGTGATTGTCATCAGACCACATTTCCTCTCACTGCAGCCCCAATCTTGACTGACTACATAAACTAAGCTATCTTTACAGCTAAAAAAGTAATGCAAGAGTCAAAACATCAGTTGCAACTGTGTTGTATCATAGTATGAGCCATTGAGTCATAAGATGAAGGATACCAGAAATAAAATGTAACATTGCTTTTAATAAATAATAATAATAATTAAGTCTAAGAGATATTCCAAATATACAACACTGGAGCTATACACTCAAGTGTTGTAGAGACACTTATATTGGAAGTGTTTTCCAGTACAGGAGCATCATTATCTAGAATCAATTCCCATCTATAACTTAATAGATGTCCATTCATTGTAACTGAAGATGAGCTAGATGTGTATTGATCAAACCATGTTTCCGACTCTTTCCCTTTCTCCAATCATGTTTAGTGATTTTTGCAATCCAACCAGAGGATAATTGATCTTAGAACTTGGCTTTCACTATTAAGGAACCAGTCAACAAGCTGTTTCTAAGTTGAGTCATGATTTTTAAAAAAATCAATACAAACTTTGAACAAATTTTCTATTGGAAAGCTGATCCAGCTTATAACAAAACCTCAAATATAAAATATTTTATCTTTTATTGTGTTTTTCACAATGTTGCAGCTATTTCCTGTAAGGTCTTTAAAGAGGACAAATACAAACATGTGTTTTTTCTGTCTCAAGGCCAAACATGACATCATACTGTATACATTACTTTGTTCTATGTTACATAGTGAAACACTATCTTAATAAGTTACTAGCCAGCTAGAAATGCCTTAGCTCTTCTTATTGCTGTTGTTTTGCAGCTAAGGAATATCTTCCCCAAATATTTTTATCCACTGTGGAGCAGACTGTGGCACATAGTATATTTCCTTAAAGGTGCAAAAGCAGTTTGATACTGCTGATTTTGAACTACAAGGATGCAGGTAGGGAGGAAGTTGAGCCACGTCTCTATTGTTCCTGAGATCCTCCCACCCAGAGTAGTAGCCTGCTTAAGCAGGTTTTGGTTATAATTTGGGGAGGGGGGGAAATAATTCCAGGCCGACTGAAGCTTTTAACTGTCATTATTATGAAGCATAACATTCATGGTCTGATTTTCCTGCTCTTCAATAGAAAGCTGCATTATATCATGAGTGTGATGCAAGTATAAAATTCTACCCTGCAGAGGGGGACATGATAGCACTACAATGGCATGTATACCATGACTATACAGAAGTACTTCATTGTAAGAGATTACAGTATGCCACACTTTTGCACGTCTTTACTTTGTCAAATTTTATAAATTCTATTAACATCTGCCTTCTTGACTGAATGACAAATGCGTTGCTAAATATGATAAATCTGCAAGATTTTTTTTAAAAAAATTATTTAAATATAGCATAAACTACACAAAATAGATTCCCAGTGTGGTGTAGTAGACAGAGTGATTTACTAGGATTTTGAAGAACAGGGTTTGAATGCCCACTTGGCCATGGAAACTCACTGGAGGAATGGAACTGGTAAAACCACTCCTTAAGTATCTCTCTTACAGTACTTTGAAAGCCCTATTAGGGTTCCTATAAGTCGGTTTCAACTTGACGGCACAGAACACACACACACAAATAGTGTGATACACTGACTAATACGTAACTCTAGTAAGTATCAGGAATTTACTAAAATTATGCAAACTGCACATGTTTGTAATATTTAATTACACAAGGAGCCTACATATGATAGTAGAGTCAATTCATGGATCAAAAAGCACATTGTACATATACATATAAAACCAGGAATGTTTCCAAGGAACAACTGTGAAAAGAGTACATATGATTCCCTCCACCCCAACCTGCATTCCACTACAGTAGTACCATTTTTCCTGTTCTTCAAAGCTGGGTGAGTTGTTAAAAAAAAAAAAAAAGGAGAGGTTTTGGAGGGAAAATGGAAAATTTAAAACATACATTTAAAAAATCACCATCTTTCTCCCTCTTAACATACAGACACACATTATACACACATCATAACTGGTGGGCTTCCACTTGTGAAATGGTGGAATCTAGTAGAACTAGGAGCAGGTGACACACACACAAAACAATTCTCCATGTACCTCTAAACTATCTCTCGAGAACTGGGAGACTGTCCACAGTCTGTTTTCAGTGACAGAGGGATCTTAGTGGTGTGTGTTTGTGACCCCTGCATTGGACAGAACATTTCACAGTGAATGCAGCGCCCCAATGCATTTAGCCCTATATGTTTGGCATGAATCCGTATCCTGATAAAAAACTGATATGTTGCTACAGAGATCCTACACACACCATACCTCAAAAATACATTGCATGGTTTCTTTCCTTTCTCTTTGGCATTTTTATCTACGTGGGAAGCAACACTGAAAGCAAGGACATGAGCTTCCTGTTTTGTTTAAAGAACTGTTACATATTCAAAAGCATATGGTATATATTACTTTTGATTGCTGCTAATCTCACATTAGAAGCATAGACCAGTATTTATATTGAATGTATATTCCTCATTAGACTAAAGGGGGAAAAGACCTGAAGAATCTTTTTCTGTTTCAGCACAGATGTCTTTTGACCTCTTTTTGAATGTGACAGTAAGTGGAACTTGTCTCTCCACATGACACAGGAATCACTACACATAATACTGTGATTCCTGCAATGTGTGCATGTGATAACTGTAGGGATGTGGAGAATATTCCTAAATTCTCTGTTCCCCTTTGTGCAGGCCCTTTCAACATGGCTGGATACCTCAACAAGGAATTTTGAAACTCTTTAAGATTCATCACTTCTAGCCTAAGAATGAGACAAACACTTTTTTCTTTGGAGTTCAACAAGTCAAATAAAACGTTTCTATGCAAAAGTTGTATCTAAGCCACATGTGTCAAACTCAAGGCCCGCGGACCGAATCCGGCCCACCGGGCCATTTCATGTGGCCCTCGCAGTGTTGCCTGCTACTGTGCAGCATACAATATGCAGGCACTTCCTCGGTCACCCAAAATGCTCCGCAAAGATGCTGGAAATCTGCCCAGCGGGACTTCTAATCCCAGCATTCCAAGCAGCGAAGAGTCAGAAAGTGCAGCCGCTTGGGTGGCATACAGCACCTTGGGAAATGTAGTCCTCGCTATTGCCCACTCCCGTTCTTACAGCTCCCAGCGAGGACTATTTGATGGCATCGCCTAGCAGCGGCCATCTCCACCTCCTCTCCCGCATCGGCCACGGAAGCGAGTGAGCAGTCAGGTGATAACGAGGGCCGAGGGCCATGGCAAGCATGAGGGAAAGGTGGGAGACTTCCATGAATAATTAACAAAACAAACAAACACGGGTGGGCTGTGGAGCAGACATCAATGGGTGTTACTAAAACTCATTTTTCAATAAATTGTGCAATAGTTGTACACTTGAATATCTGCTTGCCATTATTTCTAGACTTTGATCATAGACTTTTACTTTCAGAGCTAGTTACTACTTACGTTATTACTAAGACCAGTAATAATCGAATGAGGAGGATTATATTTAATATGATAAAGAGTACATACATTTATATAGTCTTACAGATACAACCGGCCCTTTGAGGGCAACCATAATGCCGATGCGGCCCAAGATGAAATTGAGTATGACACCTCTGATCTAAGCAAACACACATTCACATATCAAGGACAGCAGAAATGGTGACTGATCAAAAAATATATAAACAACCAATTTGATGCTTCTAAGCTTTAAAAGGTCATCATTATGACAGCAAGTATCAAAATTACATGTTTAAGTAAGGGATAATTTACTCTGGCCCTTTTGGAGTGCGTTGGTGAGGTCTAAATAAGGTCACTTGAGGTCAGGTGGAGATGGAATATGCTATTTGGTGTGATCCTTGCATTCAAATGGCATACAGACCTCAAGCAACCCTATTTAGTCCACCTCCTTCCACAGTCAATTTCCAATATTGTGAAATGGCTTTATAAGTGAGCTAATTCAGGATAATCAAACATGGAGGGGCAGGAAAAGTGAAATTATTTTTTCTCCTCTTCTAGACCAGGGGTCTCCAAACTACAGCCCGCAGACCACATTCGGCCCACCTTGCCGTTTTATCTGGCCCGTTCCCTTCAGCCTGTGTGCGCGCACATGTGCGGGCAGGCATTCGTGCATGCGTGCAGGGTGTGTGTGTGCATGCGTGCAGGGGGAGGGATGCGTGCATGTGTACAGGCAGGTGGGCGTGCGTTTGTGCGTGCATGCAGGGAGCGTGCATGCGTGTGTGCAGCCACGCACACGTTCCTTCGGCCCTCAAAAATGTTGAAAATATCTGGTGTGGCACTCACGGTCAAAAGTTTGGAGGCCCCTCTTCTAGACCATCACTGATATACTGTGTCACTTGGTTAATTTTAAAAATATATATTTGCCTTATCTGAAGTGCTAATCAAGAAACTGGCTTGACACGAAACTGTGGTTTTGACTGAGGGCAGTTTCTCAATCAACACTTCAAACAACGCAAAGGAAAAATATTAAATATCTCTCACAGGTAAGAAGATTTTTTTTGGCTGCTTCCCAAGATTTATGTCTCTAGGTAGTTGATAACCAAGCTACACAAATTAGAACCAACTGTTGATCCCTATATTAGGTATACATTATGCATTATGTGCTAAGTTTTTAAAATTTAAAAATACTATACATATAATTCCATATATAAATTAGTATGTGCTGTTTGGATAAAATATGAAACTGACCTTAAAAATGAAGGATCCCCCCCTTAATGTTTGAGTGATAGCACACTATGGGAAGGCATGCATATCTGAAATGCCTGTGACATATTCATGTACCATTCAAGGCAACATCGATTTAGAAATTAGACAAGCATTTACAATAAAAAATAGAGGATTTGTTTGTTTGTTTGTTTGTTTGATAGGCCATCTTTCTCTCCATAAGGGGACCTAAGAATATTTTTCATTCCCTCTTAATACTACAGGAATACCACTGAAGTAGAAAACACCACACTAAAGCAATTGATTGTAAAGTTTGTATGCCAAGTGACATTCACAAGCTGCAAGTGTTTTAGACACCACTTTTACCTCAGACATATATTTTCAGGAAATGAGCCTGCAAAACACAATCTCCCATCTCAGAAACATTTTGCATCTGATGTGCACCTCTCTACTCAGTTGTTGAATCTTTCTGCAATTCCTTTCCTCAACAAAATCCTTTTGAAAAGTACAGCACCTTAAGATTAGCTATAATAAAACGTAGCATATAATAATAAAAAATCTTTACCTGATACACTCTAATTTTTGTTACATTTAACAATAATACATAATTTTTTTTATGGTTCCTTCATTGCAAAATAAAATTTGCCATTTATCTCCTTCAAACTAAATTGGAATTAGAAAGATTAAATCAATCTTAATCTTATCAAATCTTATCGAGTGCCTTATTCACATCATCCATTATCATGTTCCTGTGGACTCTGGTACTGCACAGTGAGACACTGGCATTGAAACAAATAGGTTTAAATTCCTATGACCACTGAAATTGGGACTTGGAATTGTGACACCTATGGAATATATATTGTATAGACCAAGGCCTCCGATGCGGTCCTCAAGGCCCATCAGACTCCCTGGACCATTCCATTTTTCTGCAGTGAAAAGGAGGTCTAAAAATGGACAATCACATCGCCAGAAGTCTCCAAGTTCTTTGACTCTCCAGTGTTGAAAAAAGGGCATCCAGGCAGTGGGAAATGGGATCAATGTAGGTCCCAGACTATTCCTAGAGGCCCACCCTGATTTAAACAATAAGCATAAAAAGACATATGTACAATAGTAATGTGTTCCAATAAGTTTGGTCAGTTTCTCAGTAGGTGTTTTCTGATCTTCATCTGGATTAGCAATTAAGGCATGGATGGGGAGCATGTTATTCTTTTATTACAAATGTTTTTTATTCCAAATCACATCAGTGTAAAGTAGAACAGGCAATTGTGAGAGATGATGTGAGCTGAAAATAACAACATATGGCATGCCAAAGGTTAAACACTCCTGAGACGAAGTTTATACCCCATAACTGGACAGATCTTCTATGCTTTTATCTCCTACAGACAACAGAAAATTAAATGACTTGATAATTTATCTGTCATAGTGGGCACTCACTGTGGTTGATGTGGAGGGAGGCAAAGCCAGGGTAAAATGGCCTTTTCAAATTTAAAGATAAATTTGCACACAAGTGCACACATACAAACAAGCCTATGCAAACAGGCAGTCATTCACTCAGACACTCCATCACCACCACAATTCAAGCAAGGAACAGAAAAATATATGACTTCTGTACCTAGTTTCAAAGCTAGACAGTAGACTTAATCACTCACAGTTATTCTCACATTTTCTTTCTTTCTCCCCTGTACTGTACTATTCTTTCACACATTCACATAGAGTATGACTAGGCTGTGAGTTCTGTTGGGGCTGTGACCCACTGTTTCTGGTAAGACGATTTCTTAGGAATGATCTGCATGAAGTAGGGCAGCATCCCATTTGCCCTAATAAAGAGATAGATAGCCTGAGCATAAGGCAGGGCAGCATCCAATTTGCCCCAATACAGCATATAGTTTATTTATCATCCCATTACTATTGCAATGCAATAGATCTACCCTTTCTTCTAGCAATTATTTGCTCTGTAGTTAACAAAGATCACAACTAATGTTCAGTGAGCTTTGTGGACTACTGCTTTATGTACATAGGATTTTTATACAGAATTTGGGTAGACGTTAGCACCATTGTTTAGCATACTATGTTGCAATTAGAATAAGCCCATTTGAATCAATGCAACTTATGGATGAATTGACTCACTAATCTCCATTGATTCAATGGGCCTACACTATCGTGATTTACTACACTAAACTACAAGATTTTGGCCAGTATGAACTAGCTGATCATTTTTTGTTAAAAAATATGTTAGGTTCACAGGTTCTGTGATACAGAACTTTTACTAAAGAATACTTTAAAAGCCCTCTTGGATCACACCTTCTGTCTAGTCTAGGACAGGGTTTCCCACAATGGCCAAACAGATACCATGTGCATAAGCATAACATGAAACCAGTAGTCCTCTCCTACAGCTCATATTGTCCATGTCCAGTTCCTTTTAAAAGCTGTCTCTAAATTTGGAGCCATTTAGTGATAGCGAATTCTACAGTTTAATTACAGGTTTTGTGGGGAATGTCACACTCTCCTGAACACCCCATTATTCATCTGCATGAATGATCTAGTCTCTAATACTACAAGAAATGAAGAAAAACATATCTCTATCCACTTTCTCCACATCATGCATAATTGTATAAACCTCAACATCTCCTCTCATATTTGTCTTCCTCTAACTGCTGCAAACAGCACACACATTTTCCTTGTAGGAGAGCTTCTGTACTCCCAGAGTCACTTTGACAGAGTCACTCTGTCTGATCTACAGTTCCTCTTCTGAGGTGCAGCAACCAAATCTGTACACATTTTCCCCAGTCTGGCTATAGGAAAGATCTGTATGGTTTCAAAAGGCATCAGTAATCCTCAGAAAAAGTTCAATATTCCTTTAAAAGTAATGTATACGAGAGTGAACTGAAATGCCTTTATCCCTCTAGAGAGTATATACAGATTTTAGGTGTTTAATGGAAAGTACAGAGCACCAAGGACATAAGTTGAAGAGACTGCCATTTAATGGCTGAAAAACAGTGTGAAAAATCAAAGAACCATGACGTGCCTTCTCTTCTGATTTTTTGAAACAGTCCACAGGAAAACTTCCAAGACACCTCACCTCCCTCAACTATTTTTCTATCTCCAGTATTCAATGTACATATTCTTCTTTTTACTGTTAAGAAAAACCTCCTTTGAATTTCTACAATGCTGAAACTTTGTTTTCAGTGGAATGCTCTATTGGATTAAACTCAATGGATCTTGCAGAATAAATAGTTACAATTCAGTATTTTAATCAGGCTACCCAAGCTACTGGGATGTCCTACTCTGAGTAATCTGAAAGCAATTCTCATGGAGATGTGACATCAAAAACACCGATACATTTGATATGAATGCAAACCACATCCTATCAGTATTTCATAGGCAATGAGTGAGTTTCCTCTTCAGAATCATCTTCCCTCCATCCCAACAGTTCATGTATTCTATATTCCAAGTTATGTATTTTTCCCAAAAGCAGCCATTACTCACTCCATCACTGCCAATGGAGATTTCTTCCCAAGGGGGGAAAAAGCCCAAAGAATAAAATGTTCACAATGTCACAGTACAGGTAATAATAACAATCATGTGCTGCCAAGTCTATTCTGACTTATGGCAACCCTTTCCAGGGTCTTCTAGGTAGAAAGTACTCAGAAGTGGCTTACCATTCCTGTCTTCTGGGGGCATCATCGAAATGTGTGGCTTGCCCAAGGCCACACAGGCTGGCTGTACTTGCAGGAGGCACAGTGGGGAATTGAACTCCAAACCTCTGGCTCCACAGTCAGATATCTAAACTACTGACCTATCCAGCCAGTGAGAAAGGTTAAATTCTTCCTCTTTGTCTATCTTCTATAATTATGGGATTCTCTCACCACCACAGATGATTTCTGTACTTTTTTAAACATGCCTGTTAAGGGAAAGCACTGGTGCTGGTATAAGAAGTCCCAATGCCTTAGAGTTCTGCTGCTCTCATCCCACACCACTACAGCTGATCTGGATTGGATTTGTTTGCACTGCAGAGAGCTGCTGAAGCCCAACTGGATGAATTTTAAAGACAATAGCATTATAGGACAGGTGGCCATGGTAACATCTATTTCTCTTCCACAATTTTCAAGGAGGTAGCCATGTAGCAAATATAACACAGGGGCTTGTGACTAACATACTTTATCTGGCATAAGTCTTTATGGACTGTAGCCCACTTCTTCAGATGCATACATAACCTCAGTAGAGAGACATTTATATAGACACATGGAGGATGGGAAAAGAAGGTGACCTGCCCTTCCAATTAGGCTCCACTGAAGAATGCCCCCTCAGAACAAGGCTTTGGGAGCATAATAACCCTCTGGAGAGCTATTCTGACAATTTTTTGTGACAAAGGCAGCTCCCCAAAGTCTCACCTGCCAGAAATTTCTCTCTGAGAGAAACATTTCCTAACAGGAAAATACTGAGAGAAATAGAGGGCACTTCACCACTACCCTTCCAACCTCCTTGCAGGTAGCACATAAAAGTAACTGTGCTGGTGGAGAAAGTTCCATAACTTGTAGTCAATAAGTACATCCCCACCTGAACAGAGCACACAGATGGCATTATCAATAGGGTATTAAAGGATATTCAGGACTCCAGAGTTCATGATAATGTTGTTTAGTATCTCCAGTACATGCACGTACACACACATGTTCATAAACTGCTGGATGAATTTTTAAAAAATCTAATTTCAAGAAGAATGCTCTATTTGTGGCAACAATTATATGAATATGTTGCAAGATACAAAATAATACCTTCAAAATTAAATGAAAGCATGCATTTAATGCTAGTTAAAGTTCAGAATTTGGAAGAAGCATTTACATACCAAGGCATCTAACAGAATGTGTATATATACATAGTGGCAGTATGCAATCTATTTTAAGAGCTTCCTATGATACAATGCTAAACACACTGTTATGGTTCAGTAATTCCACAATGGTTGAAATGTCTTTATGATCATGCATCATTAAAGAGTTCTCTTTAAGACTCTTATGAGTTCAGTCTTGTACCACTCTTTAAAAAAGTAAGATTTCCCATTTCTGGTGAGAACTTCATCTTGCTATGTTACTTGGATGTTTGAGATACTGACCTCAGAAGAGAATGAAATAATAATAAATAATAATAGGAAAGGTGAAAACACAGAATGGTTCAATACTGTTTTTGCTGAAAAGAATCAACACTGTAAGTGCCATAGAAAGAGTGGTATATATATCTTTTTTACAATTTCAAACTCTGGTTCAGATGTTCTGGTCTGAAAAACATGGTGTCTGGTAGTAAATCCTCTATTACTACATTTATCTTGTTACTGCTAAAAGACCTGAATAAATAGTTAACAGTCCTATATGTTTGTTTCCAAAGACACAAAGGGAAATCAGCAAAAGTACATGAGCCTTGCTACATCTTTCCATAAAGAACTACATGCATTATAATAAACTTCATAAACATGGTGTGGCTGAGCCCTTCCTTCTGCCCCATTCCTCATTCAGTTGCACACCAGCTTGAGTGCAAAGATCCTCACTTATTTCCCCAGCTTATTAACAGATGTAAAACATTCCTACCTTTTTCAGCTACAAGAGAAAACAATCTATCTAGTTCATTAGATTATCCAAGGTGTTATTATCCTGCTCCACTTACTTTCTGAAGGAACAGTTGTAAAGGAGATACAGTACAACAGTATAATTACTGCAGGAAACACAGAAGAAACTTCTTCACCACACTTCAATATAGGATATGAATCTTTTGGTACTACACAAAGCAGTAGCAAAGCTTACTGTAGACATATTAGCCCAAGCTAAAATTTGAAAGAGCCAAAACAGTGTGGGTGGGTGTGGGTGGGTGTGCATGCACACACACAAACACACACACACACACAGAGAGAGAGAGAGAGAGAGAGAGAGAGAGAGAGAGAGAGAGACTCTAAGGATCAAAGAAAGCGAGAACGGCTTAGTTTTCCTTCTGCTTCAGGAAAGAAACAAAGTGTCACACACATAAAGAGATATACACTGTGCAGAACCACTGCTGCTCCTTGCATACAAAATGAGAAAACTACCCTACCCTCTCACACACATACTGCAATTATGCCATGCTGCATTAGGGAGGTGGTGCAAATCCTTCACCCTCACAGGAGGAACCTGTGGTGAAAGGAAAGGGCAGAAGATCTAGATTCATAGAAAATGATGACGCCGCTGGGGGGCCGGGGAGGTCCCTGGTAATCCATGTGATCCGTGACCTCACTTGGCTGAAGGGCACTTATCCGGAAATGCATATTATGTGGTCGACAGTCATCCCTCGCCTGCGTTGGAGGGGGGCTAGACAGTTTTGGCCCGTAAACAATGCCCGGCGGGGTGTTAACAGGGAAATCTGCAGAGCAGTTTGTGGAGGCCTGGGATCAGTGGTCGGCCACCACAGGATCCGGATCGATAGGCCAGAATTTTTCAGAGCAGATGGCGTTCATCTGTCTGAACGAGGTTTGGATGTTTTCCTGGAGGATGTCAAGGGGGGCCTGCTGTTGGAGCTGGAGCAGCTCAATGGCGAGCATGGGACATAGCAGGGCTAGTCCCAATGCTGTGGTGGGTAGTGCAGATTGGACAGGTATTGGAACCGGGATTGTAATGGTAACGGCAGGAAATTGTAGCTCATCTGAACTCCCAGCACTGCGGATCAGGCGATTACAGTGCTTGGAGGGAAAGATGTGCTGGGGACGCACCCGGACCCTCGGTCGGCACAGAGAGAGGGGCATGGGGTCCAGGGCAAAAGTGAGGCCGGTTGTTATCCCACGGTCGTTAAGAAGGGGATAACGGAGGCCAGTTTGGATGGCCATTTGAGAACCCAAGATGGAAGCCTGAATCCGCACTACAGCAGGACCCCCCTTTGCCAAAGGATTGGCAATATTGATGAGAACTGAATAGAGTTTAATAAAGTGTGGCCCGTGTTTAACCCATATGCTTGGTCTTGCGTGGTTATTCCGGGGTAAGGGGGCAATGATGACGCCGCTGGGGGGCCGAAGGCTCCTACAGCGAGGCGTCCCTTTGCCACTTCCCTGGATGACACGCGAGATTACGAGGCTGTTTGCGAACAGCCGGGGGCGTGGGAACCGGAGGGCATATAAGGTCATGCACTCCTTGTGACTTCCTCCTTGTTTGTTTTGGCATCCCACCCGCCCGCCCTATAGTCTAGTGTGAGATTAGCTGGTCGCCCTTGGGGGCTTGATAGGAATTTTTGACCCGACTCCTGATTGGCCAGTGGAGGCAGGGATTTTTTGCCTATCCCACACTGGATTAGGAGCATTGGCCTTTTTAGGGGTGGAATAAGTTATCGGTCACACTGGCGGGTAGTGCGGATTGGACAGGTATTGGAACCGGGATTTTAATGGTAACGGCAGGAAATTGTAGCTCATCTGAACTCCCAGCACTGCAGATCAGGCGATTACAGTGCTTGGAGGGAAAGATGCACTGGGGATGCACCCGGACCCTCGGTCGGCACAGAGAGAGGGGCATGGGGTCCGGGGCAAAAGTGAGGCCGGTTGTTATCCCATGGTCGTTAAGAAGGGGATAACGGAGGCCAGTTTGGATGGCCATTTGAGAACCCAAGATGGAAGCCTGAATCCGCACTACAGCAGGACCCCCCTTTGCCAAAGGATTGGCAATATTGATGAGAACTGAATAGAGTTTAATAAAGTGTGGCCAGTGTTTAACCCATATGCTTGGTCTTGCGTGGTTATTCCAGGGTAAGGGGGCAAAGGTAGCTTGGAAGAAATGTTCAGAGTGGTAGCTATCCCGAGGAATATGGGCTTTCTGACACAGCAGTGAGGAGCAGACCATTTTGCTGCCCTGAACTGGCATCTCACCAAGCTCAATAGTAGGGCTGGTCCTGGAAGAAAGACACCCAAATGTAATTGTTGACTTTGTTAATTAAAATTATTCAGTGTTCTCAACCAAAATCAAATACAGGGCTTTTGAACACTTGGAAAGGGAACTGAAATATATGGCAAGGCTATACATTGCAAAAATAGATCATCACTTTATGTAAGTAATTCTAAGCAGTATAATAAACCAGATAAATTTGTATTACTTTCAAAACAAGAAAAAAGGGACACTTGTTGGGAGACAGCAAATAACACAGATCATGGAAGACAACACATTAACTTGTTCCAACAGTGACAAACTTAAGATCTGTGTGAATGGCAATGAGGGCCACTGTAATCCACATAATTGATTGTACAGATCTGTAAACCTAGATGCCTCCAGATATAAACATAGGCTGCATTCATGGGGGGGGGGGGAATGTTAGTGAAAGGAGACAGGGCTCAATCCCATTGTTTCAGATTTTAAAGAATCAATGAAGCAACAGGTAAATGTACAAACAAGATTGGGAACCGAAACATTCAATGTAATGAATATAACATAGGCATTTGCTGAGAGCAGATAGAAACTTCCTCCGAAAACCAGACTAATCTAAGGAATACACACTTTCCTCTCTCCAGTTTACCTTTCCTTCATTTCTAATATTAATAATGTTTTTACATGAACTCCAACACAAATAGGTTGATTATATGGGCATTTAGCTTGCCGTTTGATCTGCTTCAGGGGTGAGCTGGTTCACTCCTAAAGTTTGTGATCTGACATCTTTATTGGAGTAAATCAGTCTGTCATCAGAGCATTCCTAACCACAACTTTCTGGCCCCTGTTAGGGGCCTCCACTTTTTTGGTGACGGTAGGATCCCTCTCTTTTGGTTCATTTCCATCGCTGGAAATGAACCAAAGCGAGCTGACAAACTGAAGCTTCCTGCTTCAATTTGCCAGCTGGTTTCAATTTCTCCATATCATTAAACAGACAGTTTAATCACTTAATGATAGGGGCAACCTGGAAATTAAAAACTTCCTCTGCTCCTAGAGTAGAGGGAGAAAGCAGTTAAAAAAAAAGCTAAATAGGGCAACGCTGATGCACTGTACCTTTAAGAATTTTTTTTTAAAAAAATTGAAGGCTTTCCTCTGGAAGTGGGATGAGACAGGACGGGATAAGGAGAGTTTCTTCTTCTTCTTCTTCTTCTTCTTTACAGCTTTTCTGTCCCTGACAAAGTAAGTTAACTTCCCAGACTGTAAAGGGGGGAAAAACCCATCTTGTCTCCTCCTGTCTTCTCCCACTTCCAGGAGGAAGACTTCATAAACATAAATATGAAATTGTGGGTTTGAAATGGGTTTGCAAATGACTTTATTTTGTATTACTATACATAACCTACTAGTTAATGCTGGAACAGCAAGGAAAAATCACTTTGAAGAGGTGAAGAAGGAAGGGGTTCCTGAAGCTAGCTTTAAACCAGATTGACACACATCATTATTTATATGCTGGGCTGCTGTCCACATGTAAGAATAATCTATATCTTCTTACTATTATCTACAATGCCATAGTCTTCAGAATATACAGCTATATATACCAGCTACATATATCGGTTAAATGTAATATATATATTACAGATGGGTACTTAAGTGAAAAAATAGTCTTGGAGGTAGAGCAATGATTCTCAACTTTGGGTCCCCAGATGTTCTTGAAGGCAACTCCCAGAAAATCCAGCTAGTACAGCTAGTGATGAAGGCTTCTGCGAGTTTCAATCTAAGAACATCTGAAGATCCAAGGTAGAGCTATTACTTTAAGACCCACTTATTTTTAAAATATGTAGAGCAAGCAGAATTGATTTAAACTCAGGAAGTTGGGATGGCAAATAATATGCCTTTTACATAAAGCATTCTCTGCCCTACAACTTGGTCTCCATTTAATCATTAAATTGTCTTGAGTATATCAGGAGGGAAATGTGTCTTGATTGTTCTGAGTGCATTTTCCACTATCCTGTGTTTAATTCTTACAAAACTATTGAATTTCTTCCCAGTAATCTAGGAAAATGAGGACACCCAGTGTGGTGTAGTAGACAGAACAACAGACTAGGACTCAGGAGACCTAGGTTAAAATCCCCATTCAGCCAGGGAAGCTCACTGAGTGGGGTAAAACCTCTCCTTAAATATCTGACTTACCTTGAAAACCGTATTAGGTCATTATAAATCAGTTCTGACTTAGCAGCACATAACTACAAATCTAGTAAGTTACTAATCAGTTTTCTGCTTCGATTTAAAGGAAACAACAACAAAACAACAGAAACTGTTAACTGAACATACTAGATCTCATAAAATTTGATGAGAATGTTAAGTTTTCAATGGTTTAAAACAAAAACAAAAAACCAAATAGTTTTGTGACTGCTGAAGTTTAATGTTCACACATGAAAAATTATTGTATTCATACTATATACCTAGTTAATGACAAACATTTTACATGGAATGTGGAAAGATTGTTGTTTTTTATTTAATGCCTCTACTGTATAAAATCATTTTTTAAAAACAAACCTAATCAGTTTATCTTTTTTATTATTATTATTTTATTTATTTTTTTGCCTCTGCATGAACTTGATCACGGGAACTGAAACTCAAACACTACATCTTTCAAAATATTTTTATAAATACTCAGGGCATCAAGTTAACATGTTTCTTGCAACTTCTCTTATACAAGGCAAATTGAAAATAATATCAACCATCACATTTTCAGCATTGATCAAACAACTTCTATTTCATGATATACTTCACAGTTAGTTCAGTTATTGCCTTACAAAACATGTTTTATAAACTGTACGTCAAATGTCAGATAACACCCTGCTTAAATGAGAATCACTAAGTTCAAAAAGAAATTTCATCTACGCACTCACTTGAATAATCAGCAACGAATCAGTCATATAAAATATCTGGCAGTCTAATATGTGCTTAAAATACTTCCCCACTACTTTATGTCAAATGCCCTATTTCCTTTAAATACAAAAATGGTTTATTTCTAAACCTCAAGGAACAATAAAATTTATTTATTGCTTGAAAATGTCCCCTACAATTAGGCAATCCATAGCAAAGTTACACAGAATAAAAATACTCCAGTCTGGATGGCATTCAGATTTACTTTTTTCTTCCTTCTTTCTTCTGAAGAGTAGCATAGTTGGGTATCCTAGCCATTGAGAAATAATTGTTAAATAGCAGTCAATGTTCTTTCTCAGTTTATTTTTGCATAAGCACATTGTGCTAAACTCTTTAGCTAAAACTGATATATTTCCCAAGGTTGGAACTAGTTTGCTTCATTCACGGATCCACGCCATCGATTCTGCTTCATCAATTTTAGCAGCAAGTGCTTCCAATTCTACCTCCAGTGATGTCATTAGAAGTTGAAATTTCTGCCCAGTTCAAATCTTCTCATGTATAAAACGTACACAAAGTTAATTTTCCTTTTTAGGTCAAAATTCAAATGCTCCTTTCAGTGTTAACTCTGCTTGAAAACAGCAGTAAGCTGTGGAGACAGGACTGGATAATCTTTACAAATAATATGTTTGTTTCTTATGCAAAGCCAAGCCTGCAGCACCTCCACACAATCCATTTTGTCAATATAGGAGCACCACAGTTCAGCAGACTTCCTCTCAGTTTCAGCACCTATTTCCGATGGGTCCTGCATGCTTCCCTTGCTTTTTCCTTTGTTTTCTTTGCATTTCCGACCTGCCCCCTTTGTTCTCTGTGCATTTCCGATCTGCTCCATTTGTTTTCTGTGCATTTCCAATGGGTCTTGCACGCTTGATTGCTTTTCTTCCCCCCCCCCCCTTCGGCCGGAAGGGATTAATCGTGTTTCCAATTAGTCTTGCAGTGGTGTTTTTTTTTTTTTTTTTGGTGATTTTTTTCTTTGGCCGGAATGGATTAATTGCATTTCAATGCATTCCTATGGGAAATGGTGCTTCGACTTACGACCATTTCGAGTTACGCCCATCTTCTGGAATGGATTATGGTCGTAAGTCGAGGCACCACTGTACTTGCGAGAATGGTCTGCTGCAAGAACAGCCACACCAAGTAGCTTTCTTTGGCTACTACTTCCGACTATGAAAGTTGTAGTCCTATTTCACTAGTGAGCAATAAATCATGGAACTGGGGCCAAATTAGATGTGATGTCTGTGGTTTATTTACACATTTATAAAACATGAACAGCATTTGAACCATGTAATGTGGGAGATTTCCAACCAAAATTCCTCTAGATGTATTACTTCTATTGGGAAGTAAGTCTCAGCTAAACAAATCTTATATCCAAATGGGGCAAGGAATTTGCACTGGGACTGCAGCCGAGTGGGAGAGAGAATATTGCATTCTTCCTCCCCACCTTTTGTAGTTCCAGTATAGCCACATGGCTATTCCTGCTCATCAACTGCATTTATATAATGACATATCTACTTTCCCCAAACAGTGTAGGATATAGCCTCAAGAGGCTAAGACATGAAGTTTTATATTTTCTTGCCTTTTCACAGTATAATCAAGTAAAAGTCCATTATAATCAATTTGTAAATAGTAGCCAGAATTATCTTGCATAAACTTATATGATTTAAAGTAAATTACATCACCTGCCATGGCCCAATCCAAAAACCAAATGGGAACTCTTTCTTTCATTAATGGTTGCTAATCAGAGTCCCCACTCCAACCCCTCATTGTCCATGACTGCATCTAGCAATTATAAACACAATATGCATCAGCAATGTCAACAACTTCCCCAGCACCTCTTTCTCTCTCAATCACAGAACATACACAATCTGTCAAAGATGAGAAGAGGGTGTACCATGATTAACAACAGACAAGTAGAGGAGCCATGCTGGATTAGGTCAATGCACACAGTGACTGATCAGTTTCCTATTGGAAATCTGCCAGCAGAACATGAGGGATATTCATGGCAAAAAATTATTATTATTATATTTCTTTGTCTTGGGTTCTTTCAGGGGATGCCTCTTTTGTTTTTGCATTTTTTCATGTACCAGTACAAGCAAAGGGATATCCTCTTTTGGGTTTTCCATTCATGTTTCCTCACTGGTGTTTTCTGGCACTCCAAGAGTCCATAAGAACCTTAAAACCAGGTGATGCATGGCCATCTAAACTAAGAGCCACTGAATGCTATTTATCTAATCCCCTTTTAAAGCTTTCTGGGTTGGCAGCCTTCACCATTCCTTGTGGCAGTGAATTCTGAGTTTAACTGTGTGCTATGTTAAGAAGTACTTCCTCTTATGGGTCCTGAATTTCCAGCAATTCAGCCTCAAAGGATGACCCCATGTTCTTGAATGAGGAAGACGGATTATCAGCCCTCTCAAAACCATAATGATTTTTTAATGCAAAAAAGCTTTGGACATAATACTTTCCCTCAGAGGGAAGTATCTTCAGTTCTTCTAATGATATGGTTATCTTTTCCTGTTCTTTTTCCAGCTCTATAACATCACTGGTATACGCAATGACCAGAATTGTATATAATATTCCAGATGTATGAATTTGTATAAGGATATTGGTAGTTTTGACAGACTGGGAAATGTGATTGTGCCACAAGCCCTTTTTTCCTGCAGCAAACTAGCATTGCTAGGCATTTGTAACCTACAAGGAAGTGACTCTGTAGTCATAAAGAAGAGGGAGTACTGCAGATCTCCATTTGGCTCGTTTTAATGCATTCTGTTTCAAAATAGGCTTCTCCCATCTCAGCAATACATGAATAACAACAACAGACTACACTGGGGTCAGAATTCTACCGGTGTTTGCATCATTTGCTGTAGCTAATTGCACCTAATATATTGGTTGTGCGCCTGATGGCACATGCAAGATGTGCCCCAGCACCTTGCCATTTAGCTGCAGTTAGCCATGGCAAGTTACACAAACATTATGTAAGCACCAATAAGTGTTTGGCTATGCCTAATTTATTTGTTGAACCAATGGACAAAGTATGACCAGAATTCTAAAAACTGGCCTACCTTGTAGTGTTGATATAAAAGTCACTGAGATAATACATGCAAACTGTTTCTGTTAATATTAAATATTTATTGCAGAGCTACAGTAGAATCAGTCTTTGCTGCCAATGCCCCTGTTGCCTATTCCAAACAGCTGTCAGATGTCAATGTATTTCCTCTTCAAAAGACAAGGAAGTTATTTTGTTTAAGCAAAAGTTAAAGTAGTTATAAATTAACTGTTTCATTGAAAACATGGAAATTTAAGTTAATGTACTCATTTTTATTTCTATGTCACTAAAATATCTAGTTTCCTATACTCAGTTCCCTTACAACAGTTTCCACACTTCCTTTGGTCTTTTAGTTCCAATCATCTTACTTTTCAGGTTTTGGAAAACACTGAGGTGCAGCTAAAATGCCAAAGAGTAGATCAAATGGTAATAATTTATTTTTTTAATTTATTTTATTTATTTCATTTATACCCCGCCTATCTGGTCAATTATGATAATAATGTTAAGGGATTATGTGTTGGGCTAAATTATCTCTGGGAGTCCTTTCCAACTTTTTGATTATTTAAGATTTCTGTGAATGGGTATCTATCAGTATAAAATGCAAGTGGCATAACTGCTCAGAACTGTGCTGTACAGAGCGATTTTGTGCATGTTTAACTAAAACTAGAAATTAACCAAACATTAACAGAATACGTATCAGGTTTGCCCACTCTTCCTGTAAATACAACAGATTAATTATTTAATCTTAAAGAGAACCAGCTATTTGCAAAGTCAGATCTTAGTTATATTTACCCAGAAATGCAAAACTTGACATCTCCTTTCTTTCAGTAACCTGTATGTCACATCAACAATAATGACACTTGCCCTAATCCTCGTCTATACCCAGTCTTCTGTACACCTTCTAACAATCTTGTTCCCTTCTCCACCATACACAGCCCATTACTGCTATATCCCATTCCTCAAACCAAAATGAAAGCATGTCCTCAAAGCACCAGGTTAGTTCAGAAGTTATGTCGTCAATGCATCCACAGCATCTTGAGTGTCAGTGTCTGCCACAGCTAGCAGAAGAAAAGGAATACACTGAGAATCAGCGTCAGCCACAGCTCACAGAGGAAACTGTAAATGCATTGAGGCCTAAATTGTAAGCTACCAAATATTTGAGAGTTTATAATGTGCATGCATTGAGACTTTATAATGTGTTCACATGTCAAAGAGGGAATGGCAGTCACTTTAGTTTCAAATGGATAGTTCTTCTGATGCAGAAAGACTCTTGTCTTAAAGGGAAGATATTTTGATCCTTAGAATTTTTATAACAATGTGTATTACATTTATTGATACTAAACTGGAAAATAGATTGTTTTTACTGAGATGTTGTACATTGATTCTTTCTTTTTACTGAAATGCTGTACATTTTAATACAAAGCAAGCAAAGGCCTCCTACAATAGAACAGCACTATACAGATTTGTGATGAAAACTGCACTGTGACTGTAATTCATATTACATAACAGACGTCCACATATTCTCCAATTTCCAAGTAAACAGATTATATAACTAAAGCTCTCAAAGAGAATCATAATCTAAATGTTCACTAAGGCATCAAATGTACAACTTGATACATTTGAATTAAATCCCTGTGAACAATAAAAGGTATTTGTACAATATTATTTGGCAAAGCAGTAAAAGATGATGAAATCTCTATTAAATTTTCATCCTCACATATTCACTTCTTTCATTGTCATTTTAATTTATTATCACATCTTTTCCTACAAGAACAGCATCACCTTAATATAGGTTAGCTAGGTTATATGAATGTAAGGACACAGTTGAGAAATGATGTCACACTGTTCAATCTGGACTTAAAAGTATACAATATGACATTATTTTAGGAATAATCTACACATGTGGCCAATGTGTTAATATCTATCATTTCATATTGGGAATGAATGGGCACAGGACAAAGGTCAAAATTCTGTTGCTTAGAGTAGTAAATTGCACTAGGGTAGGCAACTAAATCAATGGTGAGTCAACTCCTCCATAACTTTCATTAATTCAAATAAGCTACTGTTATTACAACTCACTATGCTAAAGTAAGTTGCAGTTACAGTAGGCCCTTATGAATCAATGGAACGTATGGAGAAATTGACTCGCAAAATCCCCACTGATTCAGTTGGTCTATTCTGGTGCAATATAGTATAGAAAACAACAGGATTCTGGCCAATGTTTCAGATGGTAATGATTTCAGTTCAATAAACCATTGTTTTAGAATGACTGAGAATAAGTCTATCTCTCCTCATCCATCCACTCTTCCTCCGATGCACATAATTTTTGAATCCAGTTAACAATCACTTTTTGTCCTAAATGAATACAGACACTAAGTTTAAGAGATGTTTTATACTATAGTATATTTTTCTAAGAACTTCAAGGTTTACTAAATGGCCTGGGTTCAAGTCCCCTCTCAGCCATGGAAGCTCACTGAGGGAATGGAAATAGTAAAACCACTCCTTATCTGACTTACCTTAAAAACCCTGTTAGGTCACTATAACTTGGTTCTGACTTGGCAGCGCATAACAACAAATCTAGTAAGTTACTAGTTAGTTTTCTGCTGCGATTTAAAGGAAAAAACAAAATAGAAACTGTTAACTGAACACACTCATAAAATTTGATGAGAATGTTGTGCTCTCTGATTTAAAAAAACAAAACAAATAGTTTTGTGACTGCTGAAGTTTAATATTCACACATGAAAAAATTATTGTATTCATATTATGTACCCAATTAATAAAATTAATAAAATAATAATAATGGAAATCATAGATTTAGACAGTCATGTGTATTACTTTGGTTGTAAACCACATTAATGCTCCTCCTCATGCTTTACAACTGATGCTACTATAATTAAATAGAGGGTTTAAAAATCACTTGGTTGCATCACTCCATATTAATCTGTTGTTAATCACCATAGATATATCGGTAAATTGCTTTTGGTAGGGATCAAAAAAGAGTAAGGCTCAAGAAAATCCACTGGATGGAAAAGTCCAGAATTAGCTATGCTGTTTTTCAGCATATATTGCTAGTTTCATACAGGTCCTTTATGATGTAATTATTGCCAAACCAACAGCTGGTAGTAAAATTGGCAGCTATGGAGATACCTCTTTTTTTGTAAGACATCTGGAATCTGACAACTCATTGGCACATGCTTTTGGACTAAGAAAAGAATATACTATGACACAGACTACTTATCAGCTACATCAAATGAGACATTTTACTTGATTGTAGAATTTCAAATCTATCATATTTCATCACTTAAATTAGCAAGTCATGAAATTGTTAAGGACAAAGAAGTTTACATAACTATGAGAATAGTAAAATAAAATAAAATAAAATGACAATTGAAACATGTGAAATATAAATATTTATTTAGAAGATACTGTACATCAGCCACAATCCTACAGTGGATGTATGCTGGTTTAAATGTAATGTAATTACCTGAATCACATATTGCCACTTCTTAAGGATTGCCACTCACATTCCTTGTCACGCAATTGGCATGCAACAGAGAACATGAGCAGCAGCTCATTAATTAGTGGCAATTTGCTTTCACAATTTACGCAATTACACTTATGCCACCTGAGAGGATTCTGACTATTTGCAATACAATATTTTTTAAAGTGAATAACAAATATAGGTCATGGCTTCTCAGCTTCAGGGATTCCTGGATGAGACAAATTATCTAGATCCATTTCAATCTGGATTCAGGCCTGGTTATGAAATAAAGACTGTTTTGGTTGCCTTGGTGGATGACCTACCCCAGGAACTGAACAGAGGGAATGTGTCCTGAGTCTGCTGAACCTCTGAGCAGCTTTCAATACCATCAACCATAGTATCCTTTTGGGAAGTCTCTCTGTGATACTTGGAGGCACTGTTCTATTGTGACTTCCATCGTTCCTGGAGGAGAGAACCCAGAAGGTGGTGCTGGAAGAATCCTGTTTGACACCCTAGCCACTGGCCTGTGGGGTCCCTGAGTATTCTGTTTTGTTTCCTATATTATTTAACATGTACATGAAACCACTGGGAGAGGTTGTCCAGAGTTTTGTGGTTTGATGTCTCTAGATGCATATGATATCCAGCTCTATCTCTCTTTGCCATCTAAATCCGAGGAAGCTGTGTCGGCTCCAGATCTGTGTCTAATGTCAGTAATGGACTGAGGGTGAATAAACTGAAACTTAATCCAGACAAGACAGAGGTGCTCCTGGTCAGTCAAAAGGCAGATTAGGAAAGAGAGATGCAGCTTGTGCTGGATGGGATTGCACTCCCTCTGAAAACACAGGCCAAGCAGAAACATGTCTGTTTCAAAGAAAGGCCAAATTGGAAGGTGTGTGTGTGTATGGCCTATGCCTCTTTGTTTGAAGAACTGAGGTGTGATATCCAATCCACAGCTGCCTCGGCTGCAGATTTAAAACAACAGCTCTAATGCAGCCTGCATGCTTCCTGATTTACGTCTACAAAAGACGTGCCTGGCGAAATCCATAAGAACATAAGAAGAGCCCAGCTGGATCAGGCCAAGGGCCCATCTAGTCCAGCTTCCTGTATCTCACAGTGGCCCCACCAGATGCCTCTGGGAGCACACGAGACAACTAGATACCTGTCTCCATCTTGCCAGGAACCTTTGGACTTCTACATTTTCCACACTAGTACATGCCTGATGAAGTAGATGGTCCTGATCCACAAAAGCTTGCAGATTGTATGGTTTTTTTTAGTGGTCTATAAAGATATCACCTACTCTTGCATTTGTATTTTGTAATGACCACACAGCTCCCTTTTATTTCAATGATTTAATTAAGGGGCTAGCAGAATTATTCTGCAGTCTCATGTCTGTTTTTGAAACCACTGCAGTCAGACTTCTTGCTGTCACCCAAAGAAAATGCCCACACAATGCAGTTTGGCCCCAACGTAGCAAGCTTTTCCCACCAGTTAAGGACATTTTTGTTTCTTTATCAGTCTAAAACTGTTAAAATGTGTCAAATACTTTCATATGGCTAGCCCATTATTGCCCTCTCCTGAATGCACACCTTAATGTGGTAAGAGGGTTTGGGCATGTCAGGAAAGCTGAGAGCGATACCTTTGAGAAGCTAGACTTCATGAGGAAGCTAGATTCCTAGTAGGATCATGCAAGGTGGAATGATTAAAGCAGAGATATCAGACTAAGATGCACCCACTTCTTTGGGAATTAACTCTCACATCAGCAGCAGAGAGTTGATAGTTCCAACGGTGATGATGGTAGAGAAATTCTTAAAAGCCAGCTACTGGTCCACAGCACTGGTAGAAGGTGTATCCTTCACAGATAATGCAGTGACAATCAAACTAGTGCAGAAGGCGGCAAATAATAAACCACCTCTGAATATTTATACCTTGAAAACACTATGATGATGAGGCAATTCAAAATGAAGCAAAAGACAGCACTGGAAGATGAGGCTTTCAGCTCAGAAGGCACTCAATGAACTACTGTAGAAAAACAAAAAGTAAAATGATAAACCAACAAAATCATAAAACAAAAAAAATTGAAAAGTTTTAACATAGTATTTGGGGTAAAAGAACTAAAGTGGACTGATATTTCCCATTAGATAATTACAAAGTGTTTTATTCTGGAAATGACAAATGAAGAACAAATTGTATGAAGTTCTAACAGTGAGAGAAAATGTAGCATAAGCAACTAGCGGAAATAATCCAAAGTGTGACCAAATAAAGCACAACCAAATCGTTTTGAAGACATTGGCCTAGGAGTCAGAAATGATGCATCTTAGTCTGGTGTCTCAGCTTTGACCATTCCACCTCAGTGACTATTGCTGTCTATCGCCCGCTAAAGTTAGTTTAATATCTGTATTTTCTTGTTTTATCAATCAGACAGCAATTCATAGTCTAAATGACCTATCAGAGGCATATTTTCCGTTGCCTGAAACATAATTAAGCATGCTTTATGTTGGTAGGGGGATGCGGGTGGCGCTGTTGGTTAAACTGCTGAGCCACTGGGCTATCAATCGAAAGGTCGGCAGTTTGAATCCGTGCAACAGGTTGAGCTCCCGTTGCTTGTCCCAGATCCTGCCAACCTAGCAGTTCAAAAACATGCAAATGGAAGTAGATGAATAGGTACCACCTCGGTACCTATTCATCTACTTGGGAAGGTAACGGTGTTCCATGTCTAGTCATGCCAGTCACGTGACCGTGGAAAGCGTCTACAGACAAACGCCAACTCTTCGGCTTACAAACGGGGATGAGCACCGGCCCCTAGAGTTAGACACGACTGGACTTAATTGTCAAGGGGAACTTTTATCTTTACTTTTGTCGGTGTGCTTGTACTAATATAATACTTGCATTCAATTTTTACTGCCACAGAAGGATATGAACTGTGTTTGATCCCCCTGAAGTTTTATACTATGCCTGTGTCCCTGAAGTACAGAAATCTGACAGCTGTGATTCTATAGTGTGGAAAGACAGAACACCTGGTAAGTATACTATTCTGGATCCCATAAAGCTTCCTGAAGATCAGCTATAGCAGATTTCCATTTGTATTGCTTGGGAAACATTTCTTTTCTGGACTACAATACTCAGTATTGACCTTGCCTGGCTCTGGCAATTCTAGGAAATGTAGTGCAAAAAGAGAGAGCCCATTTCAATCTCTGGTATGAGCACTAGGATAAACAAGAGATCACAATATGGCATTGATTGTTAAAATGAAGATATATCAATTTATTTGCACATCCATATTTTTCAGTGATACTCCTACTGCATTTTGAATAGCCACTCTTTGCGGTAGAAAGAAATAGGCAGAATATTTTATTTTATTAAACTTATATATTATTGCCAACAGATTCCATCTGCCTCTGGGAAGGGGGTATGCTAGCTAATAATTTAATTATTTCTTATTATTTTATCTTATTATTTTTATAATCCTCTTCTTGCTTGTTTATTTATTAACTCCTCTTCCTTTTCTGTTGCACGATATTGCACTTTGTGGTGGTGGTTTACATTTTCCCATCACCTGCACTTTCAGGAGAATATTGATAGCCTGCCACCCCAGCAAAGGAGCATAATGAGTAACATCCAAGTAGTGATGGGCAGGGGAAGGTACGGCATTGGCAGAGCAGCTGGTCAGAACAGAAGAACGCTGTGCAGACTTTTTAAAGTTGTAACCCATTCTAGCTGTCTTGCCACCTTTCAGGAGCAAGCTAACCTAGTCAGCCAGCCTTCCACTCTCTCTCTCTCTGATGTTGCTAAATGCCAGATCTGCCCAGAGTAAAGCCCAGCTTATTCAAGACCAGACTCTGGATGAAGAAGCAGATCTGACTTTCATCACTGAAACCTGGATGGTGCTGAGGGGGGCGTGGCCCTGTCCTTAATATGCCCACCTGGTTACTCTATCCAACATCAGGGGAAACTGGAAGGACGGGGGGGGGGGGGAGCCATTGTTTACAAAAATACCTTAGAGACTGTCAGGCTCTCTGCTCTGGCAATTCCGGGCCTGGATGCCCTCCGTGTGTTGTTGGGGGCAAGGAATGGATTTGGGATCCTCTTGGTTTACCGTGCTCCTCGTGAACCAGCACTCTCAGCGGCACTCTCCCAATTTGTTAACAGCCCTACCCACATGGCGGGCCAAACGCTGGACCTTGTTTTCTTCAACAAGTCAGGGAGAGGTTGTCTCATGGTTCTGGGTGACTTCAGCATCTATGCTGAGACTGAAGTTTCTGGGCCAGCTCTTGAGTTCTTGGAAACAATGGCTTCCTTGTATATGTTATAAACCACCCAGAGTGGCCCTTGGCCAGATCGGTGGTATAAAAATGAAATGAAATGAAATGAAATGAAATAAATAAATAAATAAATATCCCACTCATCTAGTGGGAAGCCACTATTCTGGATAGCTATAAGATAAATAAACAAAGGTACAAAAGATGGAAATTAAAAACAATAAACAATGGAAAAGCTAAAAAATCCCCACCCCAAAACCCAACTATCTATCAAACACTACATAACTCCCAAGAAGGAGGAAGTAAAAGCAACAATTAAACGATGAGCAGTAGACAGATTTTAGACATTTGGCTCAGAGTTGGCCTGCCTCAGACCCATACTTCATTGCTGTAAAATGTACAAACAATATATATTCTCACTATACCTCACTAAAAGACACTGTATCTTTTAGTGTATATTTGAAGACACAAAGTACATTTTCAAGAAAGAAAGAAAGAAGACACTGGACTGCACAGCTTCTGCTGTAAGCTCAGAAATAGGGAATTGTGTGTATGTAAAAGAGACATTTTCAGCCTCTTCCTTACATCATCCTTCATTTTTGACCCTTAAACCACTTCTAATGCATCAGCTAAGCAATGCTGGTGATAGAAGAAGGGTTTCCATGAAAGCAAAGTGGAGGAAACATACACTGAAGTCTATAAAGAGGAATGAAAATCTGTCTGAGCGTGTAAATAAACAACAAACAGAGGTTTTGCAGAAAAAGAGATTTTAGAATGTAAAAAATGAGGGAGCACACTCATCAAAGTGTATAAGAAGAATGAAAATCTGTCTGAGCATGTAAATGAGTAAAGATGTATGTGTATTCCTGGAGCACTGAGCAAACAAAGGACCACAGTGTGAGGGCAAACAAGTTCACAGCTGCCTACTAAAGATTAAAAATTGACCTCTTTTTCATAATAAAGAGGGCAGCCCTCATCTCTTACTACAAGCTTAACTTCATCCTGTAATTTTTCCTGTACAGTCAGCAAATGTATTTGATTGAGATAGCACTGTGGGGGGAAATGTAGCAATGAAATTTGCAATCATAAAAACAATACCAATGCAAACACACATTCCTTCTTTTTTCTAAATAAACATACTGAGGATCCAGCCATAACTATACATTCATAAGCCTAGCAATCCAGGAGATTTGGTGAAAGCATCCAACCCTTTGCTGAAAAAGAGTCCTGACTCTACAGTGGAACTTTGCTTGTTACTACTGAAACACCCCAGCTCACTTAAGCTAAAAGGAAGATGTGACCACGGTGGGTTACATGCCCAGAATCAGGCAGCCAGCAAAACAGGTCTAGATTTTAATCTTCAGTAGTACTAGGCAAATTCTAATCCCATTATTTAAGCACTAGAGTGAAACTGAGGCTTTGAGTGGAAAGAATGCCAGAACACGCTGCACTTCCTAACAACACATTTTTATTTCAACACAAACCGTTGCTTCTCTAGAAACTAAAATAATATCATCTGAGTGTAAAATAGTTAAATCAACATTCTGGCAAGTTAGGACATTGTCACTGAAGCTAAATGAGTAAATCCTGTCCTCGCTCTCGCTCTCTCGCTCTCCCCCAATGTGTAGCCCGCATAGCTTTAAGAGCTATGGGGCGGTATATGAACACACACTTTGCTTTTGCTTTGATTTAATATACAGATGTATGCCCACTAGAGCTACAACCTTCTATGTCCTTAACTAATGCTACTCATATCTCTATTTTATTTCATGCAAAGCACAATAAAAGAATTTTTATATTTAATGTTTATGTTTTATTATAACTTTTTTCTTTTTCTAGTAATCACTGAGTGGTAAAGAATTTACGATGTGGGAGATTCATAACTAGATATACTAATCTCACTAACACAAACCCTGGCTGAGGAGGTGTTTGAAGCCACATCCTCTCCCACAGGCCTCTTGCAGACTGCAGCTATTTCGATCTAAGAAGCTAAACCTGGCCCCAACAATGGCCATTAGACTTTGGGAATTTAATGAAAGCATATAATGTTGGAACTAACCTCAAGAACGTGGTGCACAGCCTGAAGAAGATTAATTATCATTGAAAGCTAGCTGTTTGGTGTTTTTTGTTTTTTAGTGGTCCCAATAAAGGTATAATCTGTTCCAGCATTTGTATTGTTCTGGGGATCACATGGCCTCTTCCTGATTTTTTCATTTGTGTACATGTATGAGAAATTTTAATTAGGAAAATCACGGGGGGGGGGGGGGGAGGAACACAGCAGACCTGAATACCACTGCCTTCATCCAGTTCAACCCTCTACCCAAACATGGGTGCTGTTCAGTTTGTTTGATATCCCTTGTGCCATATATGATTTTGCTCTTAGATTCCTGACTAATCTGAGTGGCCCAAAGGAATCATGCTTTTTAAAAAGTCACATCAAATTTATAATACATGTAAATTTAGAGATCTCTTTCACATAATTATCTATCTAAAAAATACAAAAGCATTTACACTAACCTGTCCATAGAACAAAGCCTCTATAGAATTAGATGAAACCATATTTCAAAGTATGTACAACTCATGACCAGAGTGGGCAGGAGGGTGCTGCACCCTGAAGAGTCACAGTGAGGCCCTTTCTATATGGACAACAAATGCCATGATTTAAAACATCATATGAAAAACCTAAACTCATAATGACAATTAGCTTCTCTATTTTTATATTTAAAAAGTGAAATAAAGCAATATTTAAATAAAAAAATATACTATTATATATTCACTATATAAGCCAATGTGGTATGGTGGATGAAGTGTTGCATTAGGATCCAGGGAACCTGAGTTCAAATCCCTGATCAGCAATAGAAACCCACTACGGAATGGCAACAGTAAACCATTCCTTGAACATCTCAAAAGTCTTGTTAGGGTTGTCATAAGTCAAAAGCAACTTCACAGAACACAACAACAACAAATATTGATTACAAGGCAAAGGAAGAAAAAAAGTCTTACCTTTCTCACTAACACTTTCACTTTCGATTTCTACATCATCACAGCTTGTATATTCTGGAGTAGAGGCCAACTCTTCTTCTGAGCTGCTCAGTGAAACTTGACGCATTTTACCCCCCTTCTTTGTTTTATGAGGCTTTGGTGGTGGAGGCCTAACTGATTCAGACTGGTCTGAACTTAGTGAATCATTTCTCAACATTGTTTCCATTTTTTCACGTTTTGTTTTTCTTACCGCTGAGCTAGGATCTAAATGGTGTTGTTTCCTTAGTGAATCAGTCCGCCTCATCTCTGGCCTATCAAAAGGAATTGGACTCCTCCGAGGTGTCGGAGGGCTATGATTTGTGGTCCTTTGCCGATTGGGACTTGGTCCCTGAGTTCTTTCCATTGAATATGAACGCTGGTCCATGGCAGCTCTACGTTCAGATGCAGACCTCTGTCTTGATGGCCGTTCCATTCTCATCATAGATATCCGGGAATCTTCCAGTTCACTATTTGCCAAAGACACATCACTGTGCCTTCTTTCGTGACGTGCTCGAGACACTTCAGCATGTATACGCATTTGTTCCTCATATGGTTGTGGTTTGACTGGATAACGAGCCAAATTAGGATCACTTCGATATCGTGCTTGGTACTCTTCTTCTCGACGCTGTCTCTCATATTCCTCCCTGTTCTGCACTTCATCTTCCTCTAAAGGATACTCCCTTGAACACCTGTGAATTCTCCTGTTGGAATCCCTGTAGTCATCAAGGTCTGGTTCTTCATATAACTGAGAGGCAGGTTGTGACCGTCTGTCTGTATAATCTGATGGTGATCTTGGCATTGCACTGTCTGATGTTGCATACTGTGAATAATCGTCTCTCTCCTCCAGTTGGCTGAACCTTCTGTTCTGATCTCTGGATATTGATGGACTTCTTTTTCTATATAATCAGAAAAGAGAAGAAGAAAATGTGGTCAGCATTTCCATTTAAATATACAGTATCTGTAACCAACCAGTTCAGACATTACTATTAACAGCTGAAATATAATAACAGTGTAAATTTTCTCAGGATCTAATCATATTCTGCCAAAAGAGAAGGGCACAACTTTATACTGAATTGATTTTACAGAACTGATGCAGAATAGCACGTATGGGGCTGAGCTGTGAACTAAGAAATTTTCAGTTCAAATCTTCTGCCTACCAGAAAATTCTCCAGGTGGCCTTCGGAAAACCACTATAAATCTCAGTCCCCAATTGCAATGTGGTAATGGTACTGTCCCATCTTATAAAGTTACTGTAAAGTTTGCAATAAGATATAAATACACTGAAAAAATACACACACACACACACATATTAAATGTTGTCTATTACTAACAGTAATTTTAATAAAAGAACTTCATACTGGGAACCTCTAACCTTTTGACCAACTCCAGTGCATGGAGGCTTGGAGGTGGCATGGAGGACAACTTCTGCAGTTCTCTTTGATAACTGATCAGAAATCACTGCAGAAATTTCCTTTATCAGCTTCATCTCAATCCCAATGTGGACAAACCGCAAAACCCCAGCTGTTTCTCTGGTGCTTCCAAGAGCAAATGTACTCTCAAGATCAGCACGAACTGGCATTTGGAAGCACCAGCTAAATATGCCTTGCTCCCCTCCTTGTGTTGAAAAAGCAGAGGAGCAAAGTCAGCCATGTTCTCATTCAGCACTTTCAAGAGCTAGATAAATCCTGACGTTCTATCTGCAGTTTACCTTTCTCTTGCGAGTTTACCTTACGAACGACATTGTTCGTAGTTTTAAAATATTGTCTTTTAATTATGTTAACCACCATTGTATATTCATTGATTTCAACTTTAAATATTGTCTTTCATTGTCGTAAGCCACCTTGGGTCCTTTTCAAGGAGAAAAGTGGAGTAAAAATATTTTAAATAAATATAATAACTCCCACACTAAATAGCATTGCTGGCCTATCGCTGAACACACACACCCCCCCCCCATCCCCAGGGCTCTATAAACTACAAAAACAATACAATACATACAATTCTTTGGAGGAAAGGCCACAATTTTATTGATTACAGCAGCAGTCCCTGGCCAGCATAGGAAATTGGATCTGGTCCATCGAGAGGACCAATTGCCACCCGATGCCCACTACTGTTTACTTCAGCAGCCGCTGAAGGTTCCACCAGAAGTTGCAGTCTTCTGGAAACCACACAGGCAAATGCCACTCCATGATTCTCACACATCTGGGGCAAGGGTTGGGCCTGTGGGCCCCCAAGCTGGGCCAGACCATGACCCTGCCCCAGTCTCCCCATATGGGGAGGTTCCTTCACTGTTCTGGGCAAATAGGCTCCTGTCTTTGCCCTTAAGCTGTCCTGATCCAACCCCAATGCCCCAAACCACCAACAAAGTTGGTGACGAAATAATTCACTGCGCTCACACACTGCAGTGATGATAACCAACCTTCAACAACATGCAATTCCACCCATATAAAAGAGGAAGAGAGGGAAGGAGGGAAAAGGAAAAAATGGTGAGGTGCTAACACGCAGCAGACTGGAAGGAGGGTGGCTGCACCCCCTCTGGCTTTTAAGCTGAGCAGGTGGACCAGTGAAAACCCTCCATTTCTGGTCCTACTGCATCTCCTTTTTTCACCTGGATTTTCCCCCACCAGCCAATACCAGGCTGGGAGGGGAATCCCACTCCCTGTCGACCAATCAAGGCTGATAGGGGATTTTCTGGCAGTCATCTCTCCTTTTTCTTCTGGACCGCATGGCTGCCACCATGCCTGCCCTGGCACCCTACCCCAGGTGAGGAGAAAGCAGAAGAGAATCAAAGTCAACTATGTCCTCATCCAGCACTTTCCTGAGCTAGATAAATCCTGACATTCTATCTACAGTTTACCCTTCTCTTATAATAACAATATTAACTAAATAGTATTCTCTTTTTTACACTTTTCAGTAATATATAAAAATATTAAGTAAGAACAGTCAGTACTAAAATGTTTAATCTATTTTCATCTATTTTTATTTTTCTATGCTTTTCTTGGAAGTTATCAATATACGTAGCTCCAAAAATTTAAATCATTTCATCAACTCACTTATTTCCAAGAAAATTCAAATCAAGCCTTCATTCATTAATTATTTAAGTCAAATCCTTAGTACAGGTACCTGTATATTCATGTAGCATCATGTACATGTCCCAAATTGTATAGATATAGTGACTAAGGTGTAGTGAGCGGAGAGCAAAAAAGGTTCTGGTTTAAAATATTACATCAACCAGAAGTACACTCTAGGTCAGTGGCGGCGAACCTTTTTGGGCCTGAATGCCCAAACTGGGGGGAAAAAAATAAAACAACCGGGGGGGGGGGGGGCCACAGTGGCGGAACCGGAAGTGGCAGAGGAAGGGGGAATACTGGGCATGGAGATGCCTCGAGACCCCACTCCGGATCCGCTGCAAGCGCCAGCTGCTTCGGATCCTGGCCCACCGCCTGTCGAAGTGCCAGCACCGCAGCTGCAGCCGCCTCCTGAGGTTTGGCTGCGGGGGGGAGTAGCGATCCAGCGACTTATGGCTCGCATGCCCGCAGAAATGGTCCCATAGGTTCGCCATTGCTGCGCTAGGTCAATCTATAGCTTAATGATAACAGAAAAATCTTCAAAACCATAATCTGAGTGACAAAAACAAATTCTTCAGACATTAACTTTCCAAGCTGAAAATGTCATTCTTAAAGACTACAGATAAACATCAACATTTAACTGTTTTATTCCTATCTACAAAAAAAAAACCCTGAAAGTTACAATGCCCAATTACAATCCTTGTCACATCCACTCTAACCCCACTACTTTACTTATTTATTCATTCATTCATTCATTCATTTAACTTCTATACCACTTTTCTCCCAGCAGTGATTCCGCTTATCGGGAGAAAGGCAGCCTATAAATGAGACGAACAAACAAATAAATGGGCCTCAAGGCAGCTTAACCTTTAAAATTAAAGGCCTGGAACTGAAAAAGCACATAACATAAATGTTATTCCACATTCTATCTGAAAAACTGCACACAAATTATAGGGCTGTGTTGTTGTTTTTAAACTAGTTATGAAGCATAATTAGTGATTCTGTGGGTGTGTCCTTGAACCAACATTAAAATCATGTGTCCCAAGTCTAAAAACTATTACAATGGCACCATTAATATCTGAAGTTCTATCATGACCCAACAGGAAAGTAAAGAAAGTATAAGATAAAACTGGAAGTATAATATATTCTTAAAATACTGAAACAAAATGCATGTCTGGCAACAGTAACATCACTACTTTACAAGTAGTGTACACCAGAAACTCAGACCTATTTAAGAACTCAAAGGATATCTGACCTTTGCTGGTGCAATGCCCATGGTATCTATAGCGTTAGGATCTCAGATACCATGGGTATTACACCAGCAAAGGCCAGATATTCTTTGAATTCTTAAATAGTTGGATGCTAAGCGATGTCCACAGTATCTAAGTTCCTGACTCTATAGATAGCTCTCTGTACCAAGCTAGTATTAAAGTTCACCCATTACCTAGCCATATTTGCACTTCTTTTGTTTCGGGGCTTTGCCTATGAAGCATCACAATGAGACCCACAGGTTTCTGATTACTCTGGAGCTGAAAAGGATTCAGTCTGTTTCATTCATCTAATGATGAACAGGCAGCCCCCGTCGCTTGTCCCAGCTCCCGCCGACCTAGCGGTTCGAAAGCATGCAAAATGCAAAAATGCGAGTAGATAAATAGGTACCATCTTGGTGGGAAGGTAAACGGCGTTCCGTGTCTAGTCACACTGGCCACGTGACCACGGAGGATTGTCTGTGGACAAATGCTAGCTCTATGGGTTGGAAACGGAGATGAGCACCGCTGCCTAGAGTCGGACACGACTGGACAAATTGTCAAGGGGAACCTTTACCTTTAGAACACTGCCTCGTCAGAAGTTAATTTATTTCCAAAAATATGACCCTTTTGATAAAAGGTTATTTAATGATGACCCCCTAAATTTTGTCTTATATTTTATATTTATTTAAAAAGAAAAATAATTTAGCCAATAATTTGTTTTAACAAACATTTTGTTCAAAGCATGTACATAATGAAAGAATATTCAAGACCAAGTAAACAGATTGATTCTACTCCAGAAACACTTTATTTTAAAACAGTATTTACATGAAACTAGTTTCTGCAGAAAACAGGTACAGAAGTGTGCTTAAATATGCAGGCTATTAAAACAAGGCAGTGCAGACAGATGGCATCTGTACTCAGATGCACACTCTGATGCATGCTTTGAAGCACACAGATTTTTGCTCATGTTTTTTATCCATCAGGTGACACATATGAGGAAGTCTGTTTACTTCCTTTGTTAACAGTTCCTGCCATTGGGAAGTTGCTCCTAATATTTTTTCAGAATCTCCTTTCTCAACCTTTATTGGCCATAGCCATAACACAGTATGAAAGAAATATAGGCCAAATTAGGATTGTACAAGTTGCATAACGAACCTTACAAGGTGATGTGTGAAGAATTACTTCCAGTCTTCGTCCTCCTTCAAATGTGCCAGGGCCCCCCAGGACCCATATGGCCCCTGTTGGAACTGGCTGCTCTAGTCTAAAGCAAGCTTGTTTTCTGCTGTTCCAGACAGTAGTCCCCGCAAATGGATTCAAGTTACAATGTGATTAAACATTAGGAATACAGTAATTTTGTAAGAAATAAGCTGTTTGAGAGTAGAAGAGACTACCTCAGAAGATGAGGATTTTTCTTAAATTGAGGTTTTTGAACAGATGTTGGCCATCTTTCAGGAACACTTTAGCTGTGGATTCCTACATTGGCAGGGGGTCCATACAAACTCTAAAATTATGGCTCTGTGCCTGTTTCTCCTAACCCTATACTCCTCAATCTTGGGAGTTGTAGTCCAAGAACATCTGGGGACCCTAGATGCACAGGAAGCACTGTGACCTAAGTTAATTAGGATAAGTTCTAGTTCAGAAAATATTACTATCTCTGAACTCACTGGAATCAATACAATAATCTGTCTCAGCTGTAACTCATCCTCACTATTCAGCTTGGCAGGTACCCAGTGTGGTGTAGCGGATAGAGTGACAGGCTAGGGTCCAGGAGACCAGGGTTCAAATCCCCAGTTAGCCATGGAAACTCACTGGGGGAGTGGAAATAGTAAAATCCCTCCTTAAATATCTCACCTTAAAGCCTTATTAAGGTTGCTATAAGTTGGTTCTGACATGACAGCACATAACTAACTAACCCTGCTTGGCAGAGTACTGCTTCCAAAGTATTCAAATTTGTCTCCATCTAAGAATCTCTAAAACATGAACTAAGAAAAAGAAAAATACCATAAACTACTTATGTGAACAAAATAAAAAATGACATGTTCTGTAGAGATGGAGGACTTGACTGAGTTTTCAAGAGCTTTAAAAATACATTAGGTATTACAATCCAATATACATAGCATTTCAACAAAGGATCATATGAGCATGAGCAGTGCAATGGAATGAATGCATCAGTGAATACTAGAGGTTTGTGTAGTGTTTAACAGATATTATGCTAGCACTCAGTTCAGCAGTCTCTGATTACGTTATCAGAGTTCTTTGATTCTTGGATTTGGGCATACACACACAGTGTCTTCTACTACTCGAGATCTCCTAAAGCTCATTTCACCTACTTCATGCTGCCCTTTCTCTACATTTGCCGAGTCTGGGTCATGGGACAGGGCACTGGCTATATAAAGAGGGAAGAACAAATTAGAGACCATATAGATTCATAAAATGTTATTTTCTCTTACAAAGCAACTTTATTTTTTTAAAAATCTCTGTAAATTCAACTCTTTGACTTATAAACGGGGATGAGCACTAGCCCCTAGAGTCAGACATGACTGGATTTAATTATCAAAAGGAACATTAACTTTACCTTTATGTCTGTCTGTCTGTCTGTCTGTCTGTATGTATGTAAGTAAGTAAGTAAGTAAGTAAGTAAGTAAGTAAGTAAGTAAGTAAGACAAAAAAGTGCTGCTTATACAGGTAGGCAATTACCATTCTAGCTGATTGACAAAGCCAAATCACTTGCCCAGCTATTACACAATGCTCAAATTTTGATTACAAACTGTAATTTAAAACTGCAAACAGCCTTCCTAAGAACAACTTTTGGTGTCCCAGATGTGTAACTGCTGCAGCTTTAAAGATGGAACCTCTAGGATCTGGGGCCTAACATTTCACTCTGAAGTTTTGGCTCAGTTTAATATATGCTGTTCTTTCACCTATTTCCCATTAGTGCACCTGAAAATCAACAGATGAAGATGTTAAATGACAAAGGCCAGAATGCTGGGGGGGGGGGGGGGATACACATAACGGTAATCATGCAAGGAATTTCTCTACTTGGAGGGGTAGCCCTCAAATAATTGGTTATGTACTTCTTGTGGAATCATTTATACAGCAAACACCCAACAAAAGGAGGAAAAGCTTGCATAATTTCTATTGTTCACACATTTTTTCCAAAAGGATTCTAGCCAAGTAGCCAACGTATGTTTTGTATCCATAAATGCTTTTTTCATATGATCTCAATTAGCTCAGGTTCTATATCATTCAACATATGAAGAATATGGATTTTCAAAATTAATTTAAAGCAACAAAGATGACTTCGCCTCTGTCATTTGACATCTATCCACTCCTGTTGACTTTCAAGCAAAAATTGATCATCCCAGCATACAGGAGGCCATTTATCCTTTCACATTTTAATGTGTTACTTTCAGCTGTCTTGGATGGGACTTAGGGGAATTTCCTGTTCTAACAGATTATGTTCTTGTTGTTCAGAAGGAACTTAAAGTTTTGAGTCATGTTTTTCTGTCTCTGTTTATTAACCCATTGATCACCTTATATCCTGGGCGATCACCAGCATATTATGTCTCTTTTCTTTTTCTGATAAAACACACACACATACAGACACACAAACACACACATACATTTTTTATCAGGAGCAATAAGGATATGAGTGAAAAAATTATTTAACAGACACTTAGAACCAATTAACAAAACTCTGGGTTTACATTATTTATTATTAATATCCTAAATTATTTTATATTATATTATATAGATATAATTGTAGTTTAACTTTTGACTCAAATGTGTTTTAATTCTGAAATCTGTTGGCTGTATCAAGAAAATAATACTGAGGATAGGACCTACTATAGGTTTATTTTAAGCTATAAGAGTAACAAAAGCATTATAAAAAACCTTTACATTGCAAGATTGCATTTTTTTTTAAATCATACTCAGAAAAATGTCAGTATTCACTGGGATTTTCTGTATACATTGGCTGAAATTCTGTTGCCTAGTATAAGAAAATTTGTAACTTTCAGTCAATTCCTATTCAGCAAATAGTCCTTGTCATAGTTCTTGAAGGCGCGCACACATGCCCCCAAGAATCACTGTAGGGACTTAGTATTTGGCAGTAGGAACAGACTGAAAGTTACAATTTTTCTGATACTAAGCTACATGATTTCAGCCACTAATTTTTGGCTGGACTGCAAAAGTACCTTATGCATATCAAAGTAAAGATTCCACAGCATTTTTGTCTGCCTTCCCTCAAACAAAAATATTACTTCAATTTGTTTTTGAAACATCCATAGATTCCAAAGACATTTATTGTGTGGCTTAAAGGCCTCCTGTTTGAGAAAACATACACTGAAAACTCCAGTGGGTGTGCAGAACAGAGCAAGATGTGCAAATGTTCAGACCCACACATTTCTTTTGCACATTTCTTTTCACTGTCCTTTGTTATATCTAGCTTAACTTCTACTGAATTCTGTCAGTTTACTCCAAGCACAATTCAGTCTGGATCCAATTGCATGATTTTATCATTAGTTAAGGTAAAAACACCAGTGACAATGATGAAAGAATTACTTTAATCATCTAAGTAACTACCAAGCCCTTTTAAAATGGATGCAACAAAACTGCCATTGAACTGCTGCTCAAAGAAAACTGATGAGCCAGATATATCAACTACATGCCCTGTAAATACAATAATTATTTCTTGCTGAGCAGTTAAAATAAAAACAAAGATTCCAATACATCAATTCTCACTGACTTTTAGGTAGTAAGCTTTTTTTACTATCCTCATGCCGAAAATGTACACTTTCAAGAACCACAACTAAATAAAAGAGTTTACAAATGTGAATGACATTCAATTGGAATACTGAATTCATAAAATGAAATGCATTCGCTTTTGCTAGAAATCAAATGATATACGTACTGCCCAGATTTAAAGCTTACAACATGAGAGTGTGTATATTTAAATAATTTAAATATTTTAATAAGTTTTTCAACTGGTTTCTGAAAAACCAGTATTTTAAAAAAAATTAAGTTTTACATTTCTATCACAGACACACTACCCATTTCTCTTCTTTACCTTTTGATCAGCCACTGCACATCTGGGAAGTTCGGAGCATCAAGTTCCCGAGAATGCATCAATTTCTGTGCAGCCTACTGCTTTATTTAATCCTTGAAGCTTTGAGGAAACCATGAGAAATACCACTTAATTTAGGAGCCCAAACGTCCACACAAGTTTTTCACTAACCTTTCCCCACCTCAAATTACAAATTATGATACATGGGTGGGAAATGAGCTGTATTAAACAAAATTACTAGTTATTCGAAACTGAATGCTGACCCAATAGACAAGCTGTGGAGAGCATGAGAGGATGGTAACAGCATTAAACTGTTACCATGTGCTGTATATAGCTGGAGGTCAAGTAAGAATTTACCCAGTAAGGAGGATTACAGTACTTAGCTGATTACTGCCTTGCTGCAATAGCACTGCCTGCAAAATGCACCACCAGGCATTATTAAACTACTTAAAATTGTCTAACTTTAATATTATAACATTAAAAATGGCTTTTAAATATTTAGTGTCTTACAATCTAAAAAACATATCTAAAATCTATGATACCAAATTAGTTGAAATCCAATAGAAGCTGCTTTCCAAATAATCTATTATATTAATAATTTCCCCCCAAATCTGTAGATATAGATGAATAAAGTGTAGAGAGATTTGCGTCTACACTTCATCCCTCTGTAATTATCAACTTGAAAGGGGCAGCAAAAATCAACTTAGAGAACCATTTTTATGAAATAAAAAAATGAAGAAAAGTTGACCTTCAAAACTGTATAAAAATAAGATAAAACAATGCAAGCCAAGCCTCCTCTACATTTGCCCAACGTAAATAAACCAATCTTTGGAAGCATCTCTTACCAGCTGTAAAAATTAAGAACTATATAATGCAAAGACAGACTATCCACTGCAGTTTCCATCAGTGTAGTGGCAGGCGCCATATACTCTGAAAGATATTCACAAGTGGTTTATAATTTTTGAATTAGGAAAACTGACTGTTGGTGCATGTTGCTCAGGAAGATATGTGAATAGCCTTCTGTCTGCATGGTGCAATCCACAACAGAGGTAGGAATAAGCAGAAGCAAGTAAATTTTGAAGCTAGTCCTAACATTAACCTAAAAGTTGTTTTCAGTAATAGTGTATTGGCTGATGGGTTCACGACTATTATTGGCAATATTCCAAAAAGGACTGAAACCAGAAACTAACAAGTTATGTCCCGATTCAGCAGCCAAAAACTGTTTACTAGTTAGAAAGAATAATAAAGGTGCCCCTGAATGCATACAGTATGCCTTTTTCATTCCATCCCACAAGTAGAAGACTGTCTTCCCACAGGATTAAGAACAAATAGTAATAGCGCTGACAATATTTTCCCCAATAAGTTTGAGTCCCCTGAAAATTAAGCATTATTTTAACTTTCCTGCCAAGTCCCATCACAGCACACATCTGTTTTCAAAACCAGAGCTTCAACGGTTCAGGAGACAATGATTTCCCCTACATCCCAAATATTCCTACTCCTGAGTTTTTCTCTTCCCCTTCACAACCCACTCTTCTTGTTTCTTGTATATTATGTCAGGGCATGGCTACACTAGCAGCAGGGACCAAGCTAGTGTGGACCGCTTGGGAATGGTCACATGGAAATGGCTCCTGCCAATATTGTGACATGGCTTAATAAGCAAGACACTTCAGGATACTGGCAAATTAATCAACTCCCATGCTTGGCAGAGGGAAGGAGGAGTGAAAAAAAAATTTTTTTTTTTTACTGTATAAAACTATTGCTGATGCTCTGTGTCAGTTATTTTAAAATTGTTTTACATCTTTTCTTGCCTTCTCTTAAAGGGCTTGTCGAGAAACTGCCTGCAGCTGAAGCCACCACTGTGGATTTGACTGTGGGTGGTTTCTCGACCAGCCTTTTAAGGGCAAGGCAAAGAAAATATTTTTTTATTTTTTGTTATAACTGACGTGGAGCATAAGTGATAGTCTACATATAGTATAACAAAAAATTATTTCCCCTGCTTGGCAGAAGGCAGGGGGAGTAATTAATATTGATTAATATTGAAGCGGCTTGATTATTGGACCATAAAGAAGGCTGACTGCCGAAGAATTGATGCTTTTGAATTGTGATGCTGGAGGAGACTCTTGAGAATCCCCTGGACTGCAAGGAGATCAAACCTATCCATTCTGAAGGAAATCAACCCTGAGTGCTCACTGGAAGGACAGATCCTGAAGCTGAGGCTTCAATACTTTGGCCATCTCATGAGAAGAGAAGACTCCCTGGAAAAGACCCTGATGTTGGGAAGGAGTGAAGGCAAGAGGAGAAGGGGACGACAGAGGACGAGATGGTTGGACAGTGTCATCGAAGCTACCAACATGATTTGACCAAACTCCGTGAGGCAGTGGAAGACAGGAGGGCCTGGCGTGCTCTGGTCCATGGGGTCACGAAGAGTCGGACACGACTTAACGACTAAACAACAACAAAATGATACTGGCAAATTGAAAGAGGAAGTTTTGCTTTGGATCAGTTCCAGCGATCACATGTACTGGAACCCAGCCAAAACAGAGCAATCCTACCCACACCAAAAAAGTACAAGTTTTTTCATAGGGTCCAGAAAGGTGCAAGTAGGAATGTTCTAAGGGCAGGCTGGTGAACTCTAGCAAAGATGTCATCTGATCACTGTCTTTAAGAATGCATCAACCCGTCCTTGCAGCACTCCAAAAAGCAGGCTAAACAACCTGTATAATCAGCTTCTCAGACATCCTTTGAAAGGCAAAACAAAGGGACTTTGTATTCCATTTTTTTCCTCTCTGGTGTGGAAAGTGAGTGAGAGAAACCATCTCTTACATGAGCTTATACAACCAATATAATTCAAAGATAAAATTTTAAGATGCATTTATACTGGAACTCAAAAAACATCCAGTTGCTGTTTATAGGATGGTTCTGGTCTAAGTCAGAATGGGTTGCCTATACCTGTCACTTTACACTGAGGCCCAGCAGCCAGATATCATAACTAAATTAGCAGGGATTTGATGCTGATTCAGAAGAATAGGATCCAGTCAAGTCAGTAGCACACTGACAGAAGCACTGGACCAGGACCCCGACCCTTAGCTTGTAATCAACAAGATGCCATCTGAATCCAAACACCATAAACTTAAGACCGGTAAATTAGCCCTGAATCAAGTGTCTGTGGACCCTGTGCTAAACCTTCCTGTGTATTAACAGGCAAAGGAGAATTAGAAAAGTGGCACGAGTCAAGTCTCAGGACAAAGGGTTTTCCCTTTGAAGATTTCCATTTCTTCAGCAAGGCAGCAGGCCTTAAGAACTGAAGCCTTTGATAAAGAACATGTGGTCCTCCAGATGTTTCTGAGCTGAAACTCCATTAGATCTAGTCAACATAGCCAATGAATGATCATGGGAATCACAGTCCAATCACATCTGGAGGATCCTACATTCTTCACACTAGAACAGTTAGTCTTACCACAATGCTTGTTGGGTAAGTCATAGTTTCCTTGGGAGCTGTTCAGGATCCTGAAGAGCCTGTCTCTGATTGCTCTTGCCTCCTAAATCTCCTCCCTTGATCGTCAAATAGACACTGACTTAATTCAGTCATTCCTTGCTTTGGCTCAGTTTCCTGCGAGGCCATCCTTGCCAGGACAGGACACCAAATAAGAAAAGGAAAAAAAGAATAGATCCTGGTCTTTCTATTTCTTCTCTCATCACAGGAAATGAAAATAAACAAATAAATTACTTTATTATGGTCAAAGACCAGCATTATATATAAAAATGCCATACAAAACATAAAAGTATTTTATTTAAATTTTTTATTTTATTTTATTTATTGCACTTCTATGCCACCTTTCTTCTGGCAGTGGGACTCAATGTAGCTCACAAATCATTTAAAAAGAATTTAAAACAACGTACAAAAAGCAATTTAAAATTATTAAACAAGAAAATATCCCACTTTCCCACTATCAAGGGGATGTGTTCATGATAGAGTACTCCATGGTATCTCCCTTCCAGGAGCACAAAGCAACTCTGCCTTAAGTCCACATCATAAACTGAGGTACGCAGGATCTGAGGACTCAGGAGCCAAACTCAAACTCCAAGCACAAGATGCATTAGCTCAAGAAATGGCACAAAAGTGCAGGGCTGTGCAGCTTGCCCAAGGCTACACAGGCACAGTGGAGAATTTAATTCTTCACTCTTAGCTCCACAGTCAAGTACTCCAAACTCACTGAACTATCCAACCAGCACAATGGAGGTTACAGGCAACAAAACAAATGAGAAACAATTATTTATTTATTTTTTATTTATTTTCCGGCTTTTACCCCGCCCATCTAGATTCAATGAATCTACTCTGGGCGACTTACAGTCCGAATATAAAAGAAAAATTAAAACAACAATATCAAACAACATAGAGATAGGCAAAGTCCAAGATGGTAAGACATAAAAAACTAAGAAATGGAAGGGGAGAAGGCCTGCCTAAAGAACCAAGTCTTCAGCTTGTTCTTAAAAACTCCCAGCGAGGGTGCCAGGCGAATCTCAAGGGGCAATGTGTTCCAGCGGCGAGGGGCCACTGCTGAGAAGGCCCGGTTTCTAGTTCTCTCCTTCCAGGCCTCTCTCGGGTTCAAGCCCCTCAGCTGCCCAGCCTGGCTAGATCGAGTGAATTATAAAACAACTTAAAATAGTTCAGCATGTTTATATTTTTAAAATTAAGTAGTGCCTATGCACAGAGCATGGGAAATAAACAAGATGAACTGGAACTCTTAATACAGCAAAATAAATATGATATAATAGGTATCACTGAAACCTGGTGGGATGAAACTCATGACTGGAATGTAGTTATTGGGGGGTATAAACTATTTCGGAGAAACAGACCTAGCAAGAAAGGAGGAAGAGTAGCTTTATATGTCAAGGATGTTTATACTTGTGAAGAGATCCAGGACTTAAGTCCAGGAAGCCAGGTTGATAGCATCTGGGTAAGAATTAAGGGGGAGAGAAACAAGAGGGATGTCATTGTGGGGGTATACTACAGACCCCCAAGCCAGCCTGAGGAGTTGGATGATGCCTTCCTGGAGAAGGCATCCACATTCAAAAGGGAGACATGCAGTAGTAATAGGCGATTTCAACTATCCCGATATATGTTGGCAGTCAAACTCTGCCAAGAACATAAGGTCCAGCAAATTCCTCACTTGCCTTGCAGACAATTTCATGGTCCAGAAGGTGGAAGAGGCAACAAGGGGGTCAGCTTTTTTAGATCTGATCTTAACCAACAGGGATGACCTTGTTAATGGGGTCGAAGTGGTGGGATCCTTAGGTGGGAGTGACCACGCTCTCTTGGAATTTGTTATACAGTGGGAAGGGGAAGCCAAGTGCAGCCAGACACGCATTCTAGACTTTAGGAAGGCCAATTTCAGTAAACTTAGGGAATCACTGTCTGTAATTCCATGGACAAAGATACTGAAAGAGAAGGGAGTTCAGGATGGATGGGAATTTCTTAAAAGGGAGATACTAAAGGAACAATCTAAAACTGTTCCAATAAGAAGGAAAAATGGGAGATGTCTAAAGAAACCAGATAGGTTGACTAAAGAACTTTCAACTGAGCTAAGTGTTAAAAAAAAACATGTACAAGAAATGGAAAAATGGGGAAAACACCAAAGAGGAATACAAGCAAATAGCCAGTATATGTAGGGGGAAGGTAAGAAAAGCAAAAGTGCAGAATGAACTCAGGCTTGCCAGACAGATTAGAAACAATAAAAAGGGCTTTTTTAGTTATGCCTGCAGCAAAAGGAAAAACAAGGAAATGATAGGGTCACTGCGTGGAGAAGATGGCCAACTACTAACAGAGGACAGGGAAAAGGCTGAACTTCTCAACACCTTCTTTGCCTCAGTTTTCTCCAAAAAGGAAAATAGTGCTCAACCTGCGGGGCGAAGAGCAGGTGATGTAGTGGGGGAAATGCAGCACAGAATAGGTAGAGACATAGTACAGGAATACCTGGCTACTCTAAATGAATTCAAGTCTCCAGGGCCAGACGAATTACATCCAAGGATATTAAAAGAACTGGCAGAAGTAATTTCACAACCATTAGCAATAATATTTGAGAATTCTTGGAGAACAGGAGAAGTCCCCACAGACTGGAGGAGGGCAAATGTTGTCCCTATCTTCAAAAAGGGAAAAAAAGAAGACCCAAATAATTATCGCCCAGTCAGCCTGACATCAATTCCCGGAAAAATTCTAGTGCAGATCATTAAACAGACAGTTTGTTATTACTTAGAAAGCAATGCTGTCATCACTAAAAGTCAACACAGGTTTCTGAAAAACAGGTCATGCCAGACTAATCTGATCGCTTTTTTTTTATAGAGTTACAAGCTTGATAGATGAAGGGAACGCTGTGGATGTAGCATATCTTGATTTCAGTAAGGCCTTTGACAAAGTTCCCCATTATATTTTTGCAAGGAAGCTAGTAAAATGTGGGCTAGACAGTGCTACTGTTCGGTGGGTTTGTAATTGGTTGACTGACCAAATCCAAAGGGTGCTCACCAATGGCTTCTCTTCATCCTGGAGAGAGGTGACTAGTGGGGTGCCTCAGGGTTCTGTTCTGGGCCCTGTGCTATTCAACATCTTTATCAATGACTTGGATGAAGGAATAGAGAGTATGCTGATTAAATTTGCAGATGATACCAAATTGGAAGGGGTTGCTAATTCCCCAGAGGACAGGATTAAAATTCAAAATGACCTTGACAGATTAGAGTCCTGGGCCAGTTGTTACGACCCGAGGATGTGGACAGGGTGCTTGGATTGGTTCGTTCCACTACTACGCAACTCGAACCTTGCCCATCATGGCTACCAATCCAGGTGTGGCAGTCGCCATTCTGAACTCATGCCTGGACTCAATAATGGACTGGATGAGGGTCAATAAGATGAGGCTCAATCCAGACAAGTCGGAAGTGCTGCTGGTAGGTGCTCCGCCAGATAGGTTAAAGGGCCATTTCCCTGCCCTAGACGGGGTTACACTCACCCTAAAGGACAGGGTCCGCAGCTTGGGGGTGCTCCTTGACCTGGGTCTGACCTTGGAAGCCCAGGTGGACTCGGTATCCAGGGGTGCCTTCTTACAGCTGCGAAGAATATATCAACCTTGCCCTTACCTGGATGAGCGGAGCCTGGCAACAGTCACACATGCATTGGTAACAACCAGACTGGACTATTGCAATGCGCTATACGTGGGGCTTTGACTAAATTCCGGGAGGCAGTGGAGGACAGGAGGGCCTGGCGTGCTCTGGTCCATGGGGTCACGAAGAGTCGGACACGACTTAACGACTAAACAACAACAACAACAAATACGTGGAGCAGCCTTTGAAGATGGTCCAGCAACTGCAACTGGCACAGAACCAGGCTGCGTGGCTGGTAAGTGGTGCCACCACACGGACTCATATCACGCCGGTTCTAAAAAATTTACACTGGCTGCCGGTTGCTGCTCGGGCCCAATTCAAAGTGCTTACTTTGACATATAGGCTAGAGAGCAAGTGGAGAAAGAAACCGACAGAGTATAATAGAGAAGCTGTTAGGGCCGCGACTAACCTTTATCTGGCCAAGATAAGGGCTGCAAGTCGAGCTCACCTCGCTGACCGGATAAGCGAGGCTTCAAATCAGCAGGCGGAAATTTTCCGTATAGTTCGCGACCTATCCGGAATTGGTCGGGGTGAAGGGCCTCCCCCTAGTATCTCGCCTGACCAATTTGCAGCATTTTTTAAATCTAAAGTGGAGGCCATCCGCCGGGAGCTCTCTCCTTTTCTGGTTGCAGTGGATCGAGCAGAGATGTCCAGCACTCCGCCTTGCCCGGTGAGTTTCGATTACTTTCAACCTGTGACGCCTGACATTGTGGACAAGGCGCTAGTTCGCTGTCGGGCCACCACCTCCTCCCTTGACCCTTGCCCGGCCTGGCTAATCAAAGCAGCCAGGCCTATAACAACAGAATGAGCTACAGCGATAATTAATGGGTCTCTCCAGGAGGGCAGGTTTCCTCCTGCCCTCAAGGAGACACTCATTAGGCCCATTCGAAAGAAACTTAATTTGGCGGCGGACGATATTGGCAATTATAGGCCCATCGCCAATGTTTCTTTCATGAGTAAAGTGGTCGAGAGGGTGGTGGCCGATCAGCTTCAGGCGCACTTGGATGAAACAAATGCCCTGGATCCATTCCAGTCGGGCTTCAGGCCGCGCCATGCTACGGAAACGGCATTGGTCGCCCTGTTAGATGACCTCTTGAGGGAGGCCGACAGGGGAAAAACTTCTCTGCTGGTCCTCCTCGATATCTCAGCTGCCTTTGATACCGTCGACCACGGTATCCTCCTGAGGAGGGTCTCCGAGTTGGGAATCGGTGGTCAGGCGTTGGCCTGGCTCCGGTCCTTCCTGGGGGACCGTCCTCAGAGAGTTCAGCTTGGGGAGCATGAATCGGCCCCGTGGAGCCTCAATTGTGGGGTTCCGCAGGGTTCGATCATCTCCCCAATGCTGTTCAACATCTATATGAGGCCGCTGGGTGAGGTTATCAGGGGGTGTGGAGCGTCGTGCCATCAATATGCTGATGACACGCAGCTCTACATCTCCTTTTTGCCAACTACAGTAGATGCCGTTCCGTCCCTGCAGCGCTGCCTGGGGTCTGTATTGCAATGGATGCAGGAAAATGGGCTGAGGCTGAACCCGGACAAGACGGAGGTCTTGAGGGTGGGTGGGCTACCATCAGCGGTTTGGGAAACTCCCTCTCTTTTGGGGGGGTGACTCTCACCGCGAAGAGTAAGGTGCGCAGCTTGGGAGTCTATCTGGACCAGGCGCTTGCCATGGAATCCCAGGTAGCGTCAGTGGTCCGCACCGTTTATTTCCATCTCTGGTGGATAGCCCAGCTGCGTCCCTATCTAGATGTTGGGTCGCTCACCACTTTGGTCCATGCACTCGTAATCTCGAGATTAGACCACTGTAATGCTCTCTACGTGGGCCTCTGAGATCGATGCGGAAACTCCAGATGGTGCAGAATGTGGCGGCCAGACTTCTTAGTGGGGTAAGGAAACACCAACATATTACTCCCACGCTGGCCACCTTGCATTGGCTGCCCGTTCGGTTCCGCGTTGATTTCAAAGTCTTAATGCTTACGTATAAAGCCCTAAACGGTTTAGGGCCTCGTTACCTGACGGAACGCCTTCTCCCACCTAGATCTACCCGTGTCACCCGATCTAGCCAGGAGGTGAGGCTGAGGAACGCCGAGGGAGGCCCGGAAAGAAAAAACAAGACACCGGGCCTTCTCGGCAGTGGCTCCTTGTCTTTGGAACAGCCTCCCTCCTGAGATTTGCATGGCCCCTTCACTGGGCATTTTTAAATGCCAATTGAAAACCTGGCTGTTTAAGTAAGCCTTCCCTCCACTCACCGTTTGAATTTTCGTTATCTTGTTCCTTTCTTCCATCTTGGATCATTGTTTATTTAGTAATATATTGTTATGTTTTTAAAATTGTATTATGATATGTTGTTAGCCACCCAGAGTAGTCTATATGACTAGATGGGCGGGCTATAAATGTAATAAATAAATAAATAAAAATAAATATAAAGCCCTAAACGGCTTAGGACCTGGTTACCTAAAGGACCGACTTCTTCCATACGAGCCTGCCCGTCCTCTAAGATCAGGCCAGGAGGCCCTTCTGAAGGTGCCATCCCTGAAAGAGGTGAGGGGGATGGCATGTCAAAATAGGGCCTTCTTGGCTGCTGCCCCCCAACTTTGGAACGCCCTCCCTATAGAGATCCACCGGGCTCCAACACTTGGCTTTTCAGTGCCAGGCAAAGACCTTTCTGTTTAGCCAGAATTTTAATTAAATAGTATCCTTTAGCTGGCCGTATGAGCAGCAGGATTTATTAATGATAAATTGACTGTTTTAATATAGGGTATTATTATAATATTGCCTATTTTTAATGGTTTTAATGTTTTTCTAAAGTTTTAATCAGAGACCATTGGTAATGGCACGGCTAAAAAAATCTTGTAAATAAATAAATAAATAAATAAAATGAATTTCAACAGGGAGAAATGTAAGGTCCTACACCTGGGCAGAAAAAATGAACTGCACAGATATAGGATGGAAGACACCTGGCTAGACAACAGTACCTGTGAAAGGGATCTAGAAGTCTTGGTAGACCACAAGCTGAACATGAGTCAGCAGTGTGATGCGGCTGCCAAGAAAGCCAATGCAATTCTTGGCTGCATCAATAGGAGTATAGTGTCTAGATCAAGGGAAGTGATAGTACCACTGTATTCTGCTTTGGTCAGACCTTACCTGGAGTATTGTGTCCAGTTCTGGGCACCTCAATTCAAGAAGGATGTTGACAACCTGGAACAGGTCCAGAGGAGGGCGACCAAAATGGCCAAAGGTCTGGAAGCCATGTCCTATGAGGAGCGGCTTAGGGAGCTGGGAATGTTTAGCCTTGCAAAAAGAAGGTGAAAAGGGGACATGATAGCCATGTTTAAATATTTGAAGGGATGTCATGTCGAGGAAGGGACAGGTTTGTTTTCCACGGCTCCAGACACTAGGACAAGGAGCAATGGTTTCAAACTACAGGAAAAGAGATTCCACCTGAATCTCAGGAAGAACTTCCTGACAGTCAGAGGTGGTCAGCAGTGGAATATGCTGCCTCAGAGTGTGGTGTAGTCTCCTTCTTTGGAGGTTTTTGGAGGTTTTTAAGCAGAGGCTGGAGGGCCATCTGTCGGGAGCGCTTTGATGGAGTTCCTGCATGGCAGGGGGTTGGACTCGATGGCCCCTGTGGTCTCTTCCAACTTCATGATTCTATGAAGATTGTAAATAAAAACTACCTGAAAAGGAAATCATTGCCAGTGCACATGATACCTCTACAGATATGTAGTTAGAAGTATTAAAATAATAGGAAATGTCATTTATCTGGAACTGCAAAATGGTAGCCATGGACAGACTAAATAACTCACATAGACTATATAATGCAATTTTTTTTGTAGTTTCTGGGGTCAGTCCACCTCAAAGGCTCCACAAAGACATTCTGCTGCCACTGAAATTTTGTGAAGAAGCGGAAAAGATGTGAACCAATACAATGAAGACCATATGTTTTAGAGAACTACATGGTTCTTACTTGAGGCTGTCTCAAAACTATAAGACGCCTTGATGAGAAACTTCTAAGCTCCATGAAATTCTTCACATGCCAAGTAAGAACAAGACTAAGGGTGACGTTACACTACTGAAATAAATTGGGAGCTGAATTGGGGGGTTTTGAAGTCGGTTTAAAGTCATGTGGTAGTCATGTGTTCTTTGGGTCGGGGTGTGTGTCCTTTTTGGACAGCTTTTAATCCTGATGTAAGATGTGTGGTATATTGGTTGAGGAGGCAACACGGGCTTTTAAACTCATTTTAAAATTGGCCCCATGGGGCTCCAGCTTCCTGTATTTTGCTCTCCTGAGGTTATGCATTCCCAGAGTGAAATGTCTGCAACAAAAAAACTATAATAAAACATTACACTGCAGCTATGGGGAGACACTCTGGTTGCTGGCAGATCATCCTAGAACTGCTTTTGAGGTTTTGACATCCCGTGCCTACCCGCCCTCTCACAGCCATTTGCCACTGCCACTGCTGTCGCCAACTCACTTCCCACATTGAGGTGACATGGGCTACAGGGATACAAGCCATGTTTTTTGTTTTCCTATTTTTTTCAGACTGGCATAGCTATCAGTGGTACAGATAAGGGGGGGGGGGGGAAATAACAGATCAGACTGCAAGATTACCCTGCAGCCTGAACCCCGGCATCCAATACTTGACAAAACCCACAGATACAATTTACTCCAACACAGGCGGCACACATGCAAAAACTATTCAAAATAAATCACATTCATAATCAAGTTAAAATAAACAAGTCTTAGTGGGTTTAAAAAAACTTTCTAAACAACAACAACACTTCCTCGCCAAAATAATGTGCAATGTATGAAAGCTGAACAGAAAAAAATAATGTTGGACCATATTTACTGATGTTTAAGGAAGTGTACTCTTATTTTCTTCTCTGTTCCAAAAGTATCTGTAACAACCTCAACAAGAAAGTGCAAAAATTTAGAAAGTTGGGGAGAATAAATCACTTTATAGTACAGATTTTGAAAGCTACATTTAATGCTTTAAGTTTGCCCTCTCCTCTCCTTTGGAAGACCAGTCCAGCTGCTGACTCAACCAGCAACACTACACATGCATATATCAAATGCCATTTTGTCACTATGAAATACATCATTTCTATAAATATACTCTCCTGTTTCTCCTGAATTGCATCAAAATTCATTATAAAAACATCAATACTGATTTTTATCACTTAGACAGTCAGAAAAGGACATGTCCATATCTCACATTTGCTGAATCCACCTACCCATTCTCTTCCTTGTTTTTCAAAAATCATTAAAATCATGATTTGAAACCATAGTTTGAAATGGGCTTATATCAGTGCTCACTCCAACTGGGAAGTAACAACAAACAAAGGGAGAGAAAATATGTGATCACAAATGAAGGGTAGGAGGGCCGTTGGGAAAACAAAGATGGATGCAGCTTAGTATACACCCAACATTTCTCTGGAAGGCATGACTAAAGATATTTCTTCTGGGAATCTTGCTCACTATTACTGTACTTCTCTTCTCTTTGCAAGATCCCTAAAAAGCTTCCAAGGAACTCCAAGGTTTTAAAACCATTGGTTTTGGAACAGATGTATGAAAACGGAATAAAAATATAATGACAGACCACATTTACAGATATTTAATGACGTGTACTCTTATTATCTTCTCTGTTCCAAAAGGTGCTCACCAACTTATTTAGCACAAGTCAATCATGCTTTCCCCGCATAGAAGGAAGGGGTAGCCTATGACTCTGTCCCTTGGGCTAGCTACCCCAGATTCTTACAGTAACAACTCTAAATGTATGTACTTAGTAAGCATATAAATACATTTAATATAATTAAGACTAGCAAGAAGTACCCACTTGGCTCTGTTAAAAAACCACATTAATCTCACCGTCGCACTCTGGTGCTGTCCTACCCCTTTTTCTTGCTGGTTTTATTTTCCATCCTGGTATTTGCTGAGTTTTCCCTTTTCTAACTCTCCTGTTCAACTCAGTCAAGGACCAAGAGTTCTCTCTCACTGTTTCTCTTGCCCTCCTTTACAGTTGCCATATTTGTGTTCTGAAAACTCAGGCAGCTATATGTGCATACAGTATCATGCAATTTATTTGCTCATTTTACAAATAATGTAATCGGTCAAGGAAGGGCTGACAGACACACACACACACCTCTCTCACACAGAGGTTATTTTATAGCAGGAAACAGGAGGGTTGGTGCACAGCCCACATCCCCAGCTGTTTAGTGCAATCCAATTACTTCTTCTCTTTGCCACCTTTTCTAACAGTGTTCTTGTCCCTTTAACATTTGCAGGAAATATACATATTCAACAGGAATTGCAATTTCAACAAAATTTATAATCCTGCTGATTTAATTAATTTTTGTAAATAATTAAATTCATTCTGCAATTAATTAAATGTATTCAAGTAATTTTTAATTAATGTATTCTCGAATGCTTTCACGGCCGGGATCCGATGGTTGTTGTAGGTTTTTCAGGCTGTTTGGTCGTGTTCTGGAGGTTTTTCTTCCTAACGTTTTGCCAGATGCTGGCCACAGAGACTGGCGAAACATTAGGAAGAAAAACCTCCAGAACACGGCCAAACAGCCTGAAAAACCTACAACCAATATTTAATTAATTAAGCTTTAACTAAATAAATTAAATAAATGGTTTGTGGAAGAAAATTTATTCCTTACTATTAAGAAATGTGAACTCCTAATTACTCTTTTTTCTTTTTCTATTACAATATACCTTGTTTCTTGCCATCTTGGGGAAAAAAACTTTATTTCTTTTTATTTATGCAAATTATGTTGTGTGGTATGTTATATGTTTAATTGTTTTATAGTGTGTGTTGTAAGCCGCCTAGAGTGGTCACAATTGACCAGATAGGCGGGGTATAAATGAAATAAATAAATAAATAAATAAATAAATAAATAAATAAATATCTGGATCTGGAAATATCAACTAAGCTCCAGCCCTTCCCCTTAGGGCATGTTCCCTTTTTTCTGTGCAGCACCTGGCTAACTGAAAAAAACAGCCCCCTTAGCTGTGGAAGACACTCATCCCTGCTTTGATGTTTCAGTATCAATACTGATTAGAGTATGGCCACACACATTGTGTGTGTGTAGAGCAGAATTCAAGGAGCTACATTACATTTTTAAATCTGTAAAGCTGCAAAAGGTGATGTCAATCAACACTGTGACTTCATTCATTAGCTAAATATACTGTAAGGTAGTAGTAGATTTATTTCTTGTAAAACAAACTGGGCAAGACCAGAAACTTACTCTTTTTTTTTAAATGATAGCATATTTAATATGTTTTGAAGGATATGCCACACAAAGCAATACTCTTTAAGCAGGAAAGGTAAGATACAAACATAGAAAAATGGTGCATTAGTATAGTAAAGAATCTGCAGAAGAATCACTCTCAACATTTTAGAAGTCTACAGTTCCCAAAAACTAAAAATTATATAATAGTATATTATCAATTTAGATTATATCTAAAGGATCCACAGAAATTAATCATATTCTGAAAAATAACATAATATTTCCATGGAGGTAAATTGAAGTAGAGTTTAAAGGGATGAGAGAGTTACAATTGGAATGGCTGAATGCTTCCTCTTCTTTTCCTTCCCTTTAAAATGTTTTCCTCCACTTGGTAAAAATATTTTTTTAAGCTGTCAATAGCAGTGAGCTCTAACTACCACTGTTGTCATTTATGCTCCACAGAATGTCCCTGCAGGAATACTAGCATTTCAACTATTAAAAAGACAAGCTATTTCAAATTTTCTTCAGAAACAGCGAAGAGATGATGAGGAGAGGCCATTTCCAGTGTTTGGGTTTCTTAAAGGGAAGGCAGGATATAAATTTAATAAAATGAATTAATTCTAACAGATATGCCAGTCAATCATAAAATAACACATCTGAGTTGTGACACAAAACTTAATACAAAACTGCAATTCAATGTAATAGCTATATCAATATCAGCCTAAGAACTGAGCAGGGAATGGGACCTCAACCCCAAATAGTGAAGGAGACAACCCTCCACTTCATACATAAGCTGTCTGTGAGCAGCATTACTAGCAACCATTAAGTAATAAACCTTATGTCCATGAATATTGTTAATACATATCCTGATCTATATGTATTTCAAATCTAAATAAACACAAACAACACAATGTAACATGAGGAAAACAAAGGTTTCCAAATATGTAACAAGGGAACACGTGACAAAGACTAGAATAATTGAACATATGGTTTATTACAAACACTGAATAACTAAAGGAACAATATTCAGATGGAACCAGCAATTATTTGGTTAAATCCATAGAAGTAGGACAGCCAGTACGCTATAGTGGATAGAGTGACAAATTAGGATTTAGGAGACCTGGGTTCAGATCCCCAGCCAGCCATGGAAACTCAGTGGTGTGTGTGTGTGTGTGTGTGTGCATTTGTGTGCACATGCGTGTGAGACAGAAGGCGAGAGGGATACCCCACTCACCGGAGAGCCATCCCTCCTCCACAACAAGGATAAGGAGGCGAGACCCCAGCCCACACCAGAGCCTACAGTGGAGACTCAGCAAGAGACAGAAATAGAGGAGCTGACAGAAGAGATGCATAAAGTGACGATGGGGAGGTTCAGGAGGAAAAGGCGAAAAAGGAGGAAAAAGAGGGTGGAGTTTGAGGCAGGAACGGGGGAGGTAAAAAGGAAGGAGGAGCAGATGCCGCCTGGTTGGGAATGGGTGTGGATGGAGGATCCCTGGACAGGATTATGGGAGAGATTAAGAGTGCCTAAGGAGGAGGCAGATTATAGAAGGAGAAAAGAGATTCCACCCAGACCCTCTTATTGGGGAGAAGCCGAGGCGAGAGAGTGGAGGAGGAGACTGAGAGAGGAGAAAGAGAGAGTTGAGAGAGAAAGGAGAGAAAGACTGGAATGGAGAGTAAGGGAGATGAGGAGAAGGAGTTACAGGGAGGATCCTGGGAGAACCAAGACCCCGAGAGATGGACCCGTTGGAGTGATGACCGGGATGACGAGACAGTGCCCTTGCTGGAAGGCTCGACAGGGCAGACCATAAGAGACTGGGTTCCTTCAGATCTACTGAGACCATGGAACACTAGTTATGGAAATCCGTTCCTGTTTGAAGATTGGAAACCCCTTCTGGACCCGTTGGCAGAAGGAGAAAGGACTCACAATCATGTTGCAGACACCTGTTTATTGTTAAATGCACCAATAAATCTTTCACCTGTTTTGAAGCAACAAAAACCTACTGATTTCTTTGAACCGAGCATGGAGCCAAAAGCCGAACCCTCACAATGCTCCAGTGTTAAAACCATTCCTTAAATATCTCACATACTCCGGAAACTCCATTAGGGTTGCTGTACATTCAATGCAACTTCACAGCATGAAAAATAGCATAACATACGGTAAGATAAGGTAGCATAATGTAACGTAACAGTAAGAGATGGGGAAGCATACAATATAATAAGGACACTAAAAAGCAGTACAAGGCAGAAAGAAGCATGAGTGTAGTAAAATCAGAGAGACTAAAGAAGTAAATAACTTTCATCTGGGACAACTCAGGAACCTGTTTACAGAGCTAAAGACACACAAGAAAAACTCTCTCTTCCACAATGGAAGAAGTAAAAAGAAGACAAGATGTCTCTTTTCATCCCGGTGGTTTATCTCCTATACGTAGATATCTAGCCTTCAAACAAAAATATGCAGCTTGTTTTCTACAAGCATCCAGTGATGGAGAAACATTTACATGCTTCTTATAGAGAAACATTCCTGTTGATAAGTAGTGGATTGTCTTGAGAGCTATACATGTAATGCCTAACCAGGGTGGGTAACTTTGAAAGGTCTGTAGACCAATTTTACAGAATGTATCGGCCCTGAAAATAAGCATAGGTACCAAAAAAAGCTGAGGCTCCAATACTTTGGCCATCTCATGAGAAGAGAAGACTTCCTGGAAAAGACCCTGATGTTGGGAAAATGTGAAGGCAAGAGGAGAAGGGGACGACAGAGGACCACGAGGGCCTGGCATGCACTGGTCCATGGGCTCACGAAGAGTCGGACACGACTAAACGACTAAACAACAACAACCAAAAAAAATGTTCCTAGGAGTCAATTTCTTGTTTCATTTTTGTGAGTTTGGATTGGAAGAGGCTGAGGGTCTGCACCTCTTTTTATAAACAAAATCTCCATTCCTAGAGGCTTCAAGGAGTAGAATATGACTTTTTTCCAGACTTTGTTTTTTCAGTTGAGGACATCCATGGCCACAAAACCAACTTTGGCAATTCCTCACTCAAACATTCCCAAAAAATATAAACCAAAGTGGTAATAAATACAGGATGGGAAAAAACTTGTTCTGGCCAGGGAACTGACTCTTGAAAACTCTTTTCTTTCCAAATACAATTACCTCTGAAAGATTCAGTATTTGGGAATAAACATTGTTCCCCAACATAAAAAGATTATTTCTTTGCCTTCCATAGCTGTTCAGTACAAAAAAGTGTAAAAGGGTGCAGTTATATGCACCTTCTGAGTGTAGGTTCCTAACTAAATATTCAAGCTACCAACATTTTCAAAGTAGTCTGATACTGGGCTTCCCAGTGCTTCTTGTATAAAGAAGCTCTTTATCTCTAAGTACTCTCAAAGCCAATACAGTGGGTATATTCATGAGATTGGGACGTACACATTCCAGAGATCCCACATCTATTATAGATGAGAAAAAAATCACTCCTTTTATCCATGCCAGCAAAGCCAAGTTAGTATATCCTTACAACATACTTCACCATTAGTGGTAAACTGCAAATTAATTCACTTTTCGAAGCAAAATTAAAACTTCTCAGTATGCTACAGAAACACCTCAGAACTTTAGTATAGTTTCCTCCACTGGTAAAAATACTGAATACTAACTACAGTATCAGAAATATATATATATGTGGAGGAAACTATACTAAAGTTCTGAGGTGTTTCTGTAGCATACTGAGAAACACAGAGGCTACCTTATAAGAATTAAAACTCTCCTGGATATTTCAATTTTTCTGTGAGTTTAAAGTCTCCCAATAGGTTCTGTAGTCAGTGGCCCTTTCCCAAACATACAAAACTTGTCCTCAAGACAGACATTGCCATGTATCCTTCTCTAATAACACTTACTTAGCAAACTATTTGCTGAATTGATAAATAACTGCTCTAGATCTTTAGAAACATGTTTCCTCAACCACTACCAGTTTTGCTACTTTCCTGTGGAATGCACTCTCATCAGACATTTGCTCTTACATTATATATGACTATATAAATATTCAACGTGAAATGTTATCCCTACCCTTCTTATAGTTCATATTGTAATTTTACATCACAGGACACAAGAAAGTATTAGCACCATCATCAACCAATTAAAGAAAGAACTATGGCCTATTTGCTAACCTTTTAATAGCCAGTGTGGTACAGTGGTTGCATTCTCAAATACATCAATTCAAATCCCTCCCCAGCATTGCTGGTTGACTTTGGGACAGTCACTAACTCTTAGTCTAACCTCTAACCTATCTCACTGTTACCATGACAACGATGCTGACTGACATACGTGCCGCACAGAGCCCAGTGAATGGACCACCATGGCACCTTTGGTGCTGCACTTCATATTTGTATCCCCTGGATACGAATATGAACCACCCATGTCTAATGGTACGGTATGGTATGGTACGGTATGGTATTCTACATCGCATTATGCTGCATTTTTATTAAAGTAGTAGCCACTATACATAAATAACTGTGGAATCTATAAAGCCAACTTAGAAATAGGTCCCACTAAGTCCAGTCAGATTAGGTAAGCAGGCACAGAAATTCACCCTTAAATGTGCACCTACTGCTCTAATCAAATTCAGAGACCCAGAAGACTGCTTTGAAATTAAAAACAAAAATAAAATTAAATCTTGAGGAATTTAAATACAGCAAGAAAAATAAATCGTTGGGTGTTATGAGGTCATAAGATGTGAAGGAAGCAGACAATAGAGGATGAATTCTAGTGGTTAAATTCTTGAATGTGCTGCATTCTATTTGACAGTTGCACCAGCAACAATAATAGGAGTAGGGGAGTGAGAATCACAGAGGTTGGTGAAATTACCAGAGGTGTGATCAGGCAAAGATTGGACGGAGAGATATCCCATGTACTTTTTTCCATTAATTTCTGAGTTCCAGAGATGTCAAGAGGAATGCTTCCCTTTCAATCTTCTTGGGCTTCTCCTATTGCAGAGACCATTCTCTGATTTCGCCATAGTCTGTGAGTACAGTCTGCTAAGGTTCATTCACCAGTACTAGGGAAGTGGCTAGCACATCTCATAAGAATGTTGAATTTGTCGGCAACAGTAATTGCAGAAGCCACTAACCTTGCTGTTTTTTTGTTGAAAACTTTGACTGAAGCTAAAACTGAGATGGTAGCAACCTGAAGCAGACAATTTGCACTTGGATGGGCACAAAGAGAAATCTTGACTTCTCTATCATGTAAGACTCTGGCAGAGAAAACAGCTGTCAACAATATACCCCTTATCTAAACCCATGAGGAAGAGGAAGTAACAACCAGGAGAGCAAAGCTCACTTCAACAATTGACAAACTTGCAAAATGGAAGCCTGGCTGCCATAGGTTAGGATTCCAATAGGAATGCCAAATAAAGGTCTAGGAATAACAAGAGGATGAATTGCATTGGCAGCAATGGAGCAGGGTGACAAAATGACTCTAACCATGAAAAAACACCCACATTTAGCTGAAAAAATTTTCCATCAAGAAGCTGAGTAAGATGGAATGACACTGTGATGAGACTCATGGAAACTAAAAGAAAAGGTGGGCTCCTTTCAGCATGTGGAGTAGCACTTGGGGTGAGTTTCATGTTAAACAAGCTCAGCTCTAGGATGTTCTCAAGAAGGCTCTGTGGAAGTTGCAAATCCATGTCATAAAACCAGGATGGAGAACTGGCTAAATGGTTATTTCTCATGCTAGACAATCCTGTTTGGATTTCACACCTACAGGGTGTGAAATATATGGAATTCTCATTCTCACTATCTAACCAACATTTTGCTATGTAATTGCACTATTAACTCAGATTTAAGGTCAGCTTTTCCATCCCTGAACATCATATTTAGTTTCAGATGACATTTGTATTAAATCTGCATAACATATTTTCAAATCAGGAATACTTCTTGGAATAGCTTATGAATAACTAATAAAGCACTTAAGCACAATGAAACCTGAATAATGCCTTCCTTGATCAGTAATTAGAGACAGCACTATGTTCCTCAGTAGAGCTGAACCATAGACAGATTTTAATTCTGTGTATTTTTTTTGTTGACTAAAAACTCCTTTCAAGTTTTCAAGCACTCAGAATTTGTCTTTAAGTAAAGATCGTCACACAATCTGCTGAAGTTTTTTGTCCTTTATAGTAAAGATTGTCAGGTGAACAATTTTTCTCCATGAGAATACACCTAATATTAAAAGACAACATTGAACTGAACATTCTAATATCTCTATAAAACATGCTTATATGCACAAAAAGAAACACTTTTGTTTGCCATGGAGATAAAAATAGGTCTTATCAAATAAATAACATATAAACAATGAATGTGCAGTATTATTTTATTTGTAAAATTGATTTCCTAACACAAACCATGAAATTTATACACCTAGCAACCACAAATACCTAAACACTGACAACCTTGGAGATACTGAACTATTATGATGCTACTCAGAAACAAAAGGGGGTATTGGACTCTTCAAGAATCCAAAGTTTGCCAAAGACAGAAAAAAACCTTTTCAACAAAAATACTAAAGGCGAAATCACTCTCCACTTAAATCTGAATATTCTCAGTGACAATACTGAACGCAGAGAAGCTGAAGGAATAGTGATGAGCCTTTTGTGTTTAAATGAAAGCCAAAACATGAAAGAGGCTCTTTTGTGTAATTCATGTTATTTCAGCAACTGCCAAAAAAGAGCCCCTAAAACACTAATTATTTGAGTTTATGAAAAAGGGGTACACAAAAGATTCCTTTTTTCATGTTTCATCTTTTGTTTAATCTTTCAGTGCCCTTTTGTCTGTAATTGCCTGAAAATTTTTTCATCCAGCAGCATTCGCAAAGGCTGTCAGGAACCAATCAAAATGTCTGGAGGCGAGTATGAATTTCAAATCTGTAAAAGGGCCTGGAACCCTATAAAGGAGTACTCATTTTGCTTACCTTGTTTTTTGTGGGATTACTATGTTGTGAACTCTTGATGCCTTCCATTTTTGATTGCTTTTGCTACCTGCTTCCATCTTGGATCTTCTCCTTTTTGCCTTCTTTTTGCCTTGATTTTGGAGGGGGAGCTGTTCCTCCTTTGTCTGATTGCCTTCTTCAGATTATTTTTTGGATTTTTTTCCTACTGAGTCTTTATTATTACTTCTACCTGGCCTGCCTGATAACATAATGGCTGCATAGATCTTATAATGGTTTTTCCTTATGCCTGCTATTAGAGTAGACTGATTCCCTGTTGCCTTGCTTTTGATTTTTGGGAGTATTTTTAAGGATTCATTAGGTTTCTGGAGTGCCAGAAACAAGAAGGGAAAAATGCAAATAGGAAATCCAAACAGACCTTTCCCTTTTATATACAAAAAGGTACAGGTACAAAAACAAACAAACAAACAAAAGAGGAACCCCTGAAAGGATCCAAAATGAAAGAAATATGAAAATGTTCACCATCCCCTAGAGCAGTGGTCCCCAACCTTTTCCAAACTGCGGACCGGTTGGGTGGTCCGGGGTCCGTGCATGGGTGGGGCACCCATGTGTGCGTGTGGGCGGGCGGGGGCACCCATGCACACATGCGTGGATGGGCGGGGCACCCGTGTGTGCATGCACAGGTAGGCGGGGTACCCATGTGTGCATGTGTGGGGCATGCATGAGTGGGGGCGTACATGCGGGGGGAGATCTGTCTCCATGGCCCAGTCCTGCCAAGGCCACAGCCCTACCAGGCCACGGACCGGGGGTTGGGGAACCCAGCCCTAGAGCACATGTGTCAAACTCGAGGCCTGTGGGCCAAATCCGGCCTGCCGGCCCATTTCATGCAGCCCTTGCAGTGTTGCCTGCTACTGTGCAGCATATAATACACAGGTGCTTACTCAGTCACCCATAATGCTCTGCAAGGATGCTGGGAATCTGCCCAGTGGGACTTCTAATGCCAGGATTCCAAGCAGCGAACAGTCAAAAAGTGCAGCCGCTTGGGCAGCATACAGCACCTTGGGAAATGTAGTCCTCGCTATTGCCCACTCCCGTTCTTACATTTATATAGTCTTACAGATACAACCAGCCCTTTGAGGGCAACCATAATGCTGATGCAGCCCAAGATGAAATTGAGCTTGACACCTCTGCCCTAGAGGGAAGGTTAACAGAGAACTGAAGAAATATGAAAAATTTAACTTTGCACATCCCTAGAGGGGAGGTTAACAGAGAACTGAGGAAAGGAAAAAAGAATGGAGTACCTTAAAATAAGGGTGGATGGTGGATAGAACCCTGAATAGGAGCATGGCACACAGCAACAAGCTGCTGCACCAGCTGCTGCAACAAGCCCCTTTACTGAGTAACACCACGACAATAAGCCTTTATGTTTCCATTTCTGCAATCACTGTGTCATATATCAAGAGGAAAGAGCAAGAAGTGTAATTCAACCCTCAGTCAAGCTGTCCCTAACAAATTACTGATGCTATTAAGCATAATTGGAGTGGTATTATTCGATATGGCTCAACCCAGTACTCCAGACACTGACTTGGAGTATTTTTGAATTAATCCAGAAATGAAGTGGAATCCATGGGATCCAAAACCAGCAGCTCAACCCACATGAGGAGTAGTCTTGTGTTCTACAATAAGACTACAAAAAGCCACAGGAATGACTAGCTTTAGGCAGTGGCACAACCCCTAATGCTCACCTGAGAATAAGGTTTGGCATAATCTTCTAGGCCTGAACCATTAGATTGAGGTAAAATTTTAGAATTACATGTAGTGTCTATTAATCATTAATATACCTGAACTCACAATTCAGCCTAGTAATTGAAATTAACATTGAGGATTAATGTTCTTCATATAGAAAAATTTAGAAGTAGCCAGTGGAATTAATAATAGGTTCATATATTTCAGGAAAAAATCTCTAAAGAAAATATGCCTAAGAATCTAGTTCAGACTGTGGAAGAAAACTTCTTAAAAAGCACCCTGAAATAATAAACATTTCAGCTTTTCTTGTAATAGACAGCAAACCATTGATAAAATTTCTAATGGCGTGGAAACAATTTTGCTATTAAGGGCAAATTTCCTCTGTGGCTAATATGTCACAGGCCACATTTTGACAGAACTCCTGATGGGCAAGGCTAGAGACAAAAAATTCCCCAAGGTACACCTCCCACCTCCATCATTCTCTCTTCTCCTTTCTTTCTTTCCTGCCTAGCAAGCTGCCATAAGACAAATAGATCATTTCTTCCAGTAGTCTGAATTGATTCCTTGCAGAGGGCTTTAGAAATCAGGTCAAGGATCACAGCCTCACCCACCTTAAAGGAAGTCGTATCTTGGTTCTCATTTGTGTGGCAAGACAAATGTATGAAAGGACATACACATTTTCCATACTGTTGCAACATTGTCAAAGGTCAAGTGATTCCCTGGCATAAAATTCAGTGGCTGAACAACATGAAAGCTATATTAATTTGTTTGGCAAGCTGACCATATGATCTTAACATATCTTCCTCATATCCAGTTATAACACTATTCAATAAGGGAAGACACAAGGCTAAAGATGTAAACCCACACTTGTGTCATCCCCCACACAAGGAACTGTGAAATTACTCTCTCCATCTCACAAGAAGATGAGGCATGTTCAGCACTTTCCATAAAATGAGAGGAGTAAGAAAACAATCTGGGGCACAAATTAAGCAAAAGTGTGCAAAAAATTCTTTAGCAAAAGGGAAATGAACAAATGGACAATGAACAAATGGTGTTCTGCTATGTAATAACAAAAATGGTTTCTTACATTATAAAATAGTTATACTTTATATAACTATTATATTCCCAGATCATTAAGCAAGGGTAGAAAGAAAGCTGAAGCTAGGGCCTCCTTTGAAGCATTTTGACCAGAGTGTCTGTCCTTTGTAGTTAAGAACTAGCACAGGAAAATGCCAAGAGAATGCTAGCTGTTTTTTACAGACAATTAGATAAATTTTGGAGGCTTCTCCTGCCTTCTTATATTGCCACACAGGCTCTGAGCTGAATGTTGTTTTTCACGTAACTTGGGCATCACCTATTATTTTGATTGGATGTCATAATGAAAGCAAAGTTTGTCATAATTTACAACTATATGGGGGGTTGAGAACATGAGTAAGGCACAGTTTTAATTTTGCTTACTTCAACAACTGTGTATTTCTGTCAAAGTTGCTGGCTTTTTGTTTGTTTGAACAAAATAAATGGCTGTCATGCACTTTGCAGTGGTCTTTCTGATTTTCCACTTGGGCCACGGGCTACAGGGGGTGGAAAAATTCACAACATGCTATATGGACTTTTGAGTATCCGAAGCAGTGAAAGGATGGTTTGATGATGATGATGATGATGATGATGCTTTTAACCATCAGCCAGGCCTTTTGTGCTTGCTACATGTGTTTGTAGTTTTTTGCACAGAGAAAATTTGAAGAAATTACAAAAATATTTCCGAGCCAAAAATCATACTCCTTGTCTTGTTGAATTTTGCTAATGGCTAGATAACTCCCTGACATAATGTTCAGTGGTTAAACAATATGGAGGCTGTAAGCTTCTTTACAACACTGCCTATGGGAAAGCTCATGAGGCTTGAAAATTAATAATCACTTCGTCTGTATCTATAAGATGAAAGAGTTTAGGAGGCATTCTTTACATCCCTACACAGCTGAGAAAAGTTGCAAAATATTCTTTACCCTTCCTTACGAGAAACTGTCTGGATATCCCTCCTATTTTTAATTTGTCAACAGGTTTTGCCAGTAGTTGATTTTGTGTCAATAATGCAGTGACTCTAGAAGGATATTCAATACATTTAAAATCTACTGTTTTTCTGTGTTGCATGTACTCATAGCTCACATTACTCATAGTTAGAGTAGGCCTATTTGAATTAATGGCACTTAGAAAGGAGTTGGTTTACTAAATCCTCACTGATTCAGTGGACCTACTCTAGTGTGATATGTTATGCTAAATGACAGGATTTTGGTGAATGAGTTTAACCCTTGGAGACATGCAGTACAGTACATTTATCCCACAGAGGAGTAAGAGTTTCAAATGATTTAGTATGTAATTTACTGTAAAGTTTTTTTAAGTTTCTTTACACACCAGTATGAAAAGTTCTTGGGAGGAAAGCGATGACAAACCTAGACAGCATCTTAAAAAGCAGAGACATCACCCTGCCGACAAAGGTCCGCATAGTCAAAGCTATGGTTTTTCCAGTAGCGATGTATGGAAGTGAGAGCTGGACCATAAAGAAGGCTGACCGCCGAAGAATTGAGGCTTTTGAATTGTGGTGCTGGAGGAGACTCTTGAGAGTCCCCTGGAGTGCAAGGAGAACAAACCTATCCATTCTGAAGGAAATCAACCCTGAGTGCTCACTGGAAGGACAGATCCTGAAGCCGAGGCTCCAATACTTTGGCCATCTCATGAGAAGAGAAGACTCCCTGGAAAAGACCCTGATGTTGGGAAAGTGTGAAGGCAAGAGGAGAAGGGGACGACAGAGGACGAGATGGATGGACAGTGTCAGCGAAGCGACCAACATGAATTTGACCCAACTCCAGGAGGCAGTGGAAGACAGGAGGGCCTGGCGTGCTCTGGTCCATGGGGTCACGAAGAGTCGGACACGACTTAACGACTAAACAACAACAACATGAAAAAGGATAGGATGTTTCAAAATAAGAAGAGACAGGGCTTTAAAGGATCCCTTTAACAGCACTGCTGAAGATAGTAGGCTCTGCTTATTAATAAGGTTTGCATTTATAAGAAGAATTTCAATAATTTGTTTCTAAAAATATATAAGTGCCTTTTTAAATCTCCCTCTCCCAATAATATTGTCTGGACAAAGCCAAACACTTGTAAATTTAGATAATATTGAGATGGGGTAGGGGAGTTTTAAGTTTTTGTGCTATGCAAAAAGCATATGTGGGGGGACTTTAAGCAGTTGTACAGTGGCACCATCCACATACAACAAACACTGTACTGTGGCATAACTCAAAGATAAACACCAGGATAATCTCAGGAAGACACTGCACATGGAATGATAATCTCATGCGTACCCTCTTTGGTGGCATTCCTATTGTACCATATAGTCAGTCGGATCTGCTGTACAATTGGTTGAGCAACTGATTTCTCAACTAGTACAGCTAAATCACACAACAGATACCCTGCTAAATAGGGGGAAATGCTTGCATGATTACCCTTTCACATACTCTTTCAACCAATAGAATTCTGATCAAAGAAAGAAAATAGTACGTACATTAGTGTATGACACAGAATGAAGTTATAGCAGTAGGTATCAAGCTTTTACTCTGTTTTCTAAATAAAATATATTATAATACTTAATATGAACTTTCAAACTGCACTTATTTTCTGAACATGACCCTCCCTTCTGAGGGAGAACATTCCAATGGTTAAGAATCATTCCTCTATGAAATACCAAAGGGGCATGAATCATATCATTTGAAGCTGGTTATCCCATGCTTTACAGAAAGATTTTTATAACCTACACAAGGTCTTTGTCAAACATCTTTTAAAAAATAACTCAAATGTTTCAGAAGCAACAAGCTGTGTCCTGCCACGTAACATAAGCAATCCTACATATAAAGTCATGCAGAAAACACTGCAAAAATATTATACATGTTTATTTTTCTACATGAATTGAGTTTATGCATTCATGTTTCAATTTTCCATAACTTCACTGCCAGTTTAGGCACTGGAAAGAATTTTGGACAAAACATTCCATCCGACCAGTAGCTACTGGTCCTTACTCAGAAGGAGGTTACATTGCTTTTTAAAAAGCCTATTTAATGTGGGTTTAGCCTCTTTTGAATTGCTGTAAAATGGGTTAATACATGATGAATGTGTAAGAGCAGATAAATCTGATAGGGAATCGTGTTTTTTGGAGCGGCAAGGGATTTTTTTAGTCCTTCACCAGAGGTCGGTTTACTTTAACACAGATGTGGAATCAACTCATTTAAATTTATTCTCCCTAGGTGGAGGCTTCTGTTTGCATTAATTAGCCACTTGCCTCTGTGGTTGTTGACTTAAAAGCAGAGGGTGGGGGAGAAGTCTGGCCATCAAGCAGCCTGCAGGAGCCCCCTGCCACTTGCTCGCTCACCCAAATCTTCTTCCAGTCCCAGGGTGGGGTGGGGGAATGAATAAGGCAAGATGAACCCAAGGAGGCATCTCTTTGCTGAGCCAGCATACAAACCCCAGAACTGGCAGCTGAAAGGCAGGCAGGCAAAACACCGCCACTGCCACCTCTCTCTCCTCCCTCCCTCCCTCCCTTCAGCCAGCCAGTTTCACCCCATATCTCCTCCACCTTGGCTGTGTGCATGTGTGTTTTGTTTGCATGTTTGCAGCATGTGTCAGCCACCAGGCTCTCCTAAACACATCAGTACTCACAAGGTGCTGCTGTGCATGTGAAGGCTTTTCTAGTGCTGGCTTGCTCAGCTGTTTCCTATTGCACTTCCCTCCTCCAGGTGAGCACACCCAAGATATACGTACATACATTCCCACCCACCTGCCTCTCTGAATTCCAGCCTTGGGTTGAAGAGGGCGTGCACGTGTCTCATGAGGGTGCCCCTTCAAAAACACTGGAATAAACATTTGATTCAAGGGAATGCAAACTGTGATTCAAACACCACATGACACCATATGACTCTGAGTCGATTTGAATTTGCACCTACACATATTCCGAAGTATTGCTTTAATACAAACAGGCCCATAGATGAGGTAGAATAAGCAGAAAAAGCAAACCTAAGAACCTTGTTCTATAGTTTTTAAAAATTAGAAAAAGGGGGAAGAAAATTTGTGTAATCTGTGAGGAGGGTACCTGTAATTTTCACAAGAAAAGTGACAATCTGCTATATCTTTCCCCTGATAACAGTAAGAAGACTGGGGATTGTAACTTAAGATGTTTCTGGTTATAGTAGAGATAGGTAGAGGGCAGAGGATGAAAACAGAGAATAGATTTGGTATCACTTGTGAGGTATTTCTTCCTGCTTGGCAAGAATGTAGTTTTCATATTTAGGCCACGTGAGACATTAGCAGAAATCCTGCAGCGCAGCTCCACGTGTGCAATAGAGATGACACCATGACCATCAGTGGCAAATCACCGCTGATTAAAACCTTATTTTGGTAATTTCAGGGTGCACACAATCCGTACACAATGTGACAACATTTCTAGAGCCAAAATATCTGGAAAAAATTTTTTAAAGAACTGTGTGTAAAATTCAAAATAACAGGAACAATAAAAATTGGCATTTATAAAAACAAAAACTTGGGATCAATTAATTTTAAAAGCGACCAGAACATTTCAAGGCCACTTGAATAAGGGAAAGCAACATCATACATCATTTGGCTGGGTTCTATATGGAGAAAGGTAGCATAAAAATAATTTAAATAAAATAGATAAAAATAAAATAAGATACATTGACTAAGACTTCTTGAAACTGTACAAGAACATGGGGGACCCAAACTTTAGGAATGACTGCATGAGAACTTTAAAGTGATCTACATCACTTTGAGATCTAGATGGTCAAAACAACTTCAGTCTAAACCACCAGATGACTTTTCTCAATAACATCTTGGTAAAATTAAAAACAAAGGTAGGCAAGATAGAATTGTGAAGCACTCCAAAGACCAATGGCCACAGAGTAGACGTATGTCTCCAAAAGGATTAGAAACATTATAATATCCGTGACCCTCCAGTCCTGCTAGGTGACCAAGAAGAATATCATGGTCAATGGTATCAAAGGTCATTGAGACTTTCAAGAGAACTAACAAGGTTGTGTTCCCTCTGTCTACAACAAAGGAGAATGGGGATGATCTCACTCAAAACAGAAATGTCTGGCAAAATGCTATCAAACAAGAGACTAAAGAATTCAAAATAAAAAGATTCAAGAATACACAAACGAAGAGAGTCGTGAGAAAGCAAGGATGTAACTTCTCAACAGTCCAAAAAGCCCAGGGTCAGCTAACCTGTGTCCATGGCTTCTATATATTTAGAGCTCGTATTAGGCTAGTTTGTTACCTGCATGTCAATCAACAGGGTACTGCTCAACCTTAACCACTCACCACTTCACTTTTCCCCCTAAATAGTGAATCTGATGGAGAGGGTCATCTCCAAAAATGAAAGACAACTATTACTCAAGAGTACTTTACCCATCAGTGCAATCAATGCAATTTCAGGTCCAAAAAAGGTTGCAAATTAGACTGGAACAGATACAGATACAAAGAAATGGTGTCATTCAAGACCATCTGGCTGATTTTAAAAAGCTTCAATTCAGTATTCTACAACAGAGGCGGGGCTAAGGGAATCCAGGCTGCCCTTTGCAAAGATGGCAGCTGCAGCTTCCCTACCCTAAATGAAGCTGCAGCCACCATCTTTGCAAAGGGCAGCCAGTCTCCATTTTTACATGTGTGGCTCCGAGGCCAGAAGACCTCGGCAGCAGCGATTAAGGTAAGAGGGTGTCGGTGGGGGGTGGGGTGGGGTGGGGTGGGGCCTAAGGTAGGGAAAGGAAGGGGGTGGGGTAGGCTGTGGTATTGGGTGGCTGTGTGGGGTGGTGGCTGCCTTTCTGCCACCGATCAGTTGATCGGCAGCTGGTAGGCAGAATGGTTTTGTTTTTTAATACGAAGGACGAATAAAAACAGGTAAATATTCATTCGTTCGTATTCGTGGGGGTCTCTGGAACCCACAAATACGGATCGATGAATATTGAACGAATCGGCTATATTCGTCGGAAAAAGCGATCGTTTTTATATTCGTCCCCATCTCTAATTACAAGCATCCTGAAAAATCATACTAGGGCTTATTTTCAGGTTAGGTTTTATTTTCACGGAAACAGGGTACTAACAATGACCAACAGTTAGGCCCACTTATTTGGTAGGGAACAAGTAGCAAGAGCAAATATTCCAAATAACCAGTATTATTTGAAAGAAAACAGTATAGAAGGCAAGGTGAAGCTACTCCTGCTTGTCTTGCCTTCTCAGGGAATGGGCAAAGATTTTCTCCTGTTGGGAAACTCAGTGTCAAAGCTCAGTATGATATGCTGTCACTTTGGGGATTTTATCTTAAACCTCGCTTTGCAATATCTGACACATAATTTGTTATAGGCATTTGTAAAAAATCTAATAGAATCACCAGTAGAGCTCAAAAATATATTATAGATTTTTGTGGATTTATTAGCAAGAATACAAAATCAAAGTTGTCTAAAAAGACTGATGTTCTTTCTTCCTTGTTATCTCTTACTAGTCTGCAATAATTATTCCAGACCTGTGTAGCTAGGAGTCAGGCTGAACTCCTTTTTTATGTACATACATGTCTATGCTAAACAGATGTTTGGTTTATACCAACTTGGCGATCATAATGTGTTCCTAGGAATTGTAATTTGCTATCACTATTGTCACCACTATCATAAACAAATAGTCAAGGAATACCTTACCACCTTGAATGAGTTCAAATCTCCAGGGCCGGATGAACTGCATCCGAGACTACTGAAGGAACTGGCTGAAGAACTCTCAGAACCGCTATCCATTATTTTCTTGAAATCATGGGAAACAGGGGAGGTGCCAGAGGATTGGAGGAGGGCCAATGTTGTCCCTATCTTCAAAAAGGGCAAAAAAAAGGAACCTGAGAACTACAGGCCAGTCAGCCTGACATCAATCCCAGGCAAAATTCTGGAACAGACCGTAAAGCGGTCATTGTGCAAGCACCTAGAAAACAATGCAATAATAACTAGAAGCCAACATGGATTTGTCAAGAACAAATCCTGCCAAACTAATTTGATCTCGTTTTTTGATCAGGTCACCTCCCTGATAGACAGAAGGAATGCTGTAGACATAGTATATCTAGACTTCAGCAAAGCTTGTGACACAGTGCCCCATGATATCCTGATTAGCAAGCTAACTAGGTGTGGGCTGGATAGATCAAGCGTCAGGTGGATGCACAATTGGCTACAGAATCATACTCAGAGGGTGATGATTAATCAGTCCTTCTCTAACTGGGAGCAGGTAACTAGTGGGGTACCCAAAGACTCAGTCCTGGGCCTGGTGCTCTTCAATATTTTTATTAATGTCTTGGATGAGGGAGTGCAGGGAATGCTTGTCAGATTTGCAGATGATACCAAATTGGGCAGAATAGCTAATACCCTAGAAGACAGAAACAAAATTCAAAATGACCTTGACAAGATGGAGCACTGGGCCAAAAGCAACAGAATGAAATTCAACAGGGATAAGTGCAAGGTACTGCACCTCAGAAAAAGAAAACAATTGCACAGTTACAAGATGGGGGATACCTGGCTCAGCAAAACTACAAGCGAGAAGGATCTTGGAATTGTCGTAGATCACAAGCTAAATATGAGCCAACAGTGTGATGCGGCCACAAAAAAGGCAAATGCTTTTTTAGGCTTCATTAATAGAAGTATAGTATCCAAATCCTGCGAGGTACTAATCTCCCTCTATTCAGCACTGGTTAGGCCTCACCTTGAGTACTGTATCCAGTTCTGGACACCACACTTCAAGAAAGATGCTAACAAATTGGAACAAGTTCAGAGGAGGGCGACAAGGATGATCAGGGGGCTGGAAACCAAGCCTTATGAGGAAAGGCAGAACGAATTGGCCATGTTTAGCCTTGAGAAAAGAAGACTGAGGGGTGATATGATAGCACTTTTCAAATATTTGAAAGATTGTCATACAGAGGAGGGGCAAGATCTGTTCTCGATCATCCCAGAGTGCAGTGTCCTGCACTCTGGGATGATCAATGGTTGAATATCAGGAAAAACATCCTAACTGTTAGAGCAGTACAACAGTGGAACCAGTAACCTCGGGAGTTGGTGAGTGCTCCAACACTGTAGACATTCAAGAAAAACTTAGATAATCACCTGGCAGATATGCTTTGATTGTATTCCTGCATTGAGCAGGGGGTTGGACTTGATGGCCTTGTAGGCCCCTTCCAACTTCACTTTTCTATGCTTCTATGATAATCATCATGTGTTGTCCAGTCATTTCTCACTTATCACAACCCTCCAAGGGTTTTCTAGGTATAAAGTACTCAGAAGTGATTTATCACTTCCTCCTTCTTGTGGTGTTCTGGAACAGTACCGCATACCTAAGGCCACACAGATGGCAAGGAGCAAAACCCAACATATGCTCCATGTCATCTTGGCTGGCCCCTCAGGTAGGAGACACAGTGGAGATTCAAACTCTTGACTCCTATCTCCACAGTCAGATGCTCCAATCCACTGTGTGATACCAGTTCATAGCTTTATATCAGAGGTCCCCAACCCCCGGTCCGCGGCCCGGGGCCGGTCCGTAGCCTGAGCTGGACCAGGCCGCGGAGACAGACCTCCCCCCACCCCCCGCACACACTCCCCCCCGCACAGCCCGTTTGCACCTGCGCATGAGCACCCCCCCGCACGAGCGCCCCCCGCTTCTTTGCGCATGTGCACGAGCGCAGGGGGGTGCCCCACCCTACCCAGCTGGTCCACAGGGCTAAAACAGTTGGGGACTACTGCTTTATATAGTGTAAATATTATAGATATTATGGTCTTAGTATCTGATTGATATAGGTGGGGGCTATCACTGTCTACAATGTGGACATAAGAAGTCTAGGATGTGGACATAAAAGGTTAAAGGCACAGGACGATATTCAATTGATATCTCTTAATTAGACATAATAGTTCACAGATATCTGAAAAGCTCATAAGGTGACTATTTCCCTTCCAGCTAAGAAGAAAAGCCTAGTGTGAGAAGCAGGTAGCATCTTAAGCATGAGTCAGTGCTACAGATCTTCTGTGATATGTGTCCTGACAGGCGTGCACATTCTGCTCACTTCTATTTACTTATTTGCAAATAAACCAAATATAACAAAACAGAATATTTCATCAGTGCTCCTTCCTCCCAAACAAGATACTATATACCAGATACTGTTCACTAATTATTTTACTTTTCATGGACATGTGAAATGTGCAACATTCCTTCTATTTGAGGAACCGCAATATATCCTCTCATTTTTAATTGAGCTTGAGGACTTTTACAGGGCTAAATAATAGAGGGGACATTTCCAGAACGAAGCTTACGAACCAACAAATGTTAAAAGACCAAAAGCACATATTTAATGGACACAAAACCAAAGACAAGATGATTTCAGATTTATAATCCAGGCAGTTAGATCATAAACCTTAAAAAAAAAAAATATCCAGTATCCATGATTCAGAACACCAGGAAATGGGCCAGCATTGCCTCACAATACCATTCCTGCATTACCAGCAGGAAAAAGGATGCAAGATTTACAAAGAAAAGGCTAGTCTCAATGCTGACAACTCGTCTGCAGTCACAATGATCTACAGAATTCTTACGAGATCACTCTTTTGCTCACTACCATTCACAAAGAGGAACCAATCAAGAGAAAATCCTAAAAACTGACTCCTTTTTTAATAAGTTAAACATTTCTCACCCAAATACAAACATTTGTCATGTGTGTTTTTCTGCAGGTTCCCTAGATATCTATTGCTTGGAAAATATTAATAAGTGCTGTGATGAAACCTGTACTTGTGGGGAACCAGCTGACAGGGGCTTATACATCAAGATGATTTCTCACACTTGTGAGTGAACTGGCCCTTGAACTGATTGCAGTGTATGGAGAGGGTTAGCTTTTTCACATTTCAGATCCTGGATTTTGCAAACTTGGAGAATGGAGGTCTTACTTCTTTCTTGACATCTTAATCAAGAACCTTCCTTCTCTTTGGTGAAGCATGATATCAAGTGAACTTCATCTTGCTGTTGGTCATATTTTTGAATCAGAGATGCTTTCAATGTTTCAAACACAAGGTGATGATTAATAAATTCTGGTATTAAGGAAGAGACCGGGAGAATACTTGGCAATATTTGTTTCTCCATTCATTTTTTGTAGAGCAGTTAATCAACAAATACAGTGGAACCTCTACTTACGAACGTCCCTAGCTACGAACGATCCAATTTACGAACAGCTCCGTTCACAAAATTTTGCCTCTACTTGCGAACGGAGCTCCAAGATACGAACCGGAAAAAAACAACTTTCCTGCCCTTTTTTTAACCTTAGGTCATCTTAGGTTTAAAAAAAATGTCTCCCCCTAGTGGTAGAGTACGGATTAACTGGCTTTGCATTAGTTCCTATGGGAACTAATGCCTCTACTTGCGAACGGCGCCTCTAGATAAGAACGAAAAACAGCCGGAACGGATTAAATGGTTTTCAATGCATTCCTATGGGAAATTTTGCCTCTACTTACGAACGTTTCAACTTAAGAACAGCATTCCAATACGGATTAAGTTCGTAAGTAGAGGTTCCACTGTACAAGAAGGGATGCTGAACTTGATTTATTTATTTATTATACATTCATTCATTCATTTAATCATTCATTTGATCTGTATACTGCCCTATTAGAGAACACACACTACTCTTATTTGTGTATTTTTATTTAGTTATTTTTGTTTCTATTTTTCTTGCTGTTTTTGTTGCGAGTTGCACATTATAATTGTCTAGAGAGGGGCTTAGCCTTAGTCTTTATAGTAGTTTATTAATACTTTTTATTTTCATTTTGCTAAGAAACTTTTTCCATTTGTTTGTGCAACCTGCTATTGAGTGTGGTTATATTTCCACCTATTTGTTTTAGTTTAGTTTTTTCTTCTGTTTTGTTTTTCCCTCCCTGTTTGTTTGGGTCAGTGTGGGTGGGGGAGTGTTGCCTCTATGGACATGTGTGCCATTCAAGTGTTGTCCGGCCAAGGCGAGTACGCTGTGGGTGGGTCAGCCTATCATTACAGGAGAATGCACATGAGGCAACTGGTGCCTGTTGCACATTCTGACCTTCCCACCCACTGACAAGGTGAGTACCAGCTCAGCTTGCCCTCTAATTTGACCCTTCTGCTAATTAATGCCAGGTCTGCTAATAATAAGTTCCATCTGATTTAGGACCAAGAAAGCAGACCTGGTCTGTATTACGCAGATGTGGATGGACAACCTGGGAGGGGTTGCTCTCTCTCAGATGTGCCCCCCAGGTTATTCTGTTCAGCACCAGGGCAGATCGGAGGAGCAGGGGTCACAATAATTTTCAGGGATTTCATAAATATCAGTAGGATTGCCTTGCTTTTGAGCCCAGGCCTAGAGTGTTTGCACCTGACAGTGGTGCTTAGGGATAGATATGGGATAGTGCTGGTGTACCCCTCTCCCTGGGACCTAGCACTCCCCCTGCCAGGGCTGGCCAAATTAATTTCAGCTGCCATGCTGAGGTAACCCAGACTACTGAAAGCCAGGGACTTCAACATGCATGCCTAAGTGGTACTGTCTTGTCCGGCCCTGGAGTTCATGGATTCCATGAGAGCCATAAACCTATTACAACATGTCACCTGTCCCATGCATTCAGCTGGCCACACTCTGGACCTGGTGTTCTTGACTGTGCAGGCGGAAAGTAATCTGAGGTGCAGAATGTGAGCACTGTCCCACTGTCATGGACAGATCACTTACTAATGAGATTTAACCTGTCTATGGCAACCCCTCTCCACTGAGAGAATGGCCCTGTGAAAATGGTCCGTCCTCGCAGGCTTCTTGACCCAGAATGGTTCTGAGGCAGCTTGGGAGGCTGGTCTGGTAGACAATCCTATTGAAGCCCAGGTCAATAGATGGTATTGGAGGGCAGCTGACATGATTGCCTCTGAATGCCCCCTCTGCTTTGTAGCTCTTTCAGCCCCCTGGTATACCGAGGGGCTGCGAGCTATGAAGTTATCAAGGAGATGGCTAGAGAGTAGGTGGAGGAGGGACCAGATGGTGCAAAATAAGGCTGCTGTTAAGATCATGACCAGAAGGTATGCCGATGTCTTAAAAATTGTGAAAAGGGCATTTAACATCAGGAGTATAGGGGAGGCCATGAAACGACAAGCAGAATTCCTCTGAGTGGTTTGTGACCTGACCAGCTCCAGTCATTCATGGCCTTGCTTTGACCTTACCAGCGATCAGTTCACTTTTTTAGATCCAAAATTGAGAACATCCATGTTGACCTCAACTCTACCAACAGATTAGATGACTGTGGAGTGACCATTGCTGCACCCTCTCTCTGTCCATTTGTATCAGTTTGACCCTGTATCCGTGGAGGAAATCTCCAGGGTGATGTGTTGTAAGCCTAACGCCTCCTCGCTTGACCCTTGCCCAGCGTGGTTGATAAAAGTCACTAAGAGGGCCATGACTGAATGGGTCGTGAATGTCGTGAATTCATCATTGAGGGAGAGAATCATCCCCTCAAGTAACCATTATCCAGCCCATCATTAAGTGCCCCCAGTTGGTGACAGAAAATCTGACCAACCTTCGTCCAATTGCCAATATGGCACCTTTGGGCAAGGTGATCAAGAGGGTGGTGGCAAATCAGCTCCAGACATATCTGAAGGAGAAGAAGCACCTTGACCCATTCCAGTCTGGATTTAGGGCATGGCAAAGTACTGAAACGGCACCGGCTGCACTGAAGGATGACCTTTTAAGGGAGGCTGAAAGGTGCAGATGTACCCTGTTGGTACTCCTGGATCTCTCAGCAGCTTTTGATACCATCTACCATAGTATCCTTCTGGACAGGCTCTCGGAGACTGAGATCAGAGGCTTAGTATTGAGTTGGCTCTGATCCTTTCTTGTGGGGTTCCCCAGGGGTCGGCACTATCCCCGATGCTGTTTAATGTCTGTGTGAAGCCTGGGGGGGTGGTAATAAGGAGTTTTGTAATAAGGTGTCATCAGTATGCTGATGACATGCAAATCCATCTCTCCATTACTACCTCTGCAGTGGATGCCATCCAGATCCTTGAGAGCTACCAGGCTTCAGTACTGGATAGAACATGAATGGAACCTGGTAACCGGCTCAGCATTGAATAGAACATGAATGGAACCTGGCTGAGTCTTTCTTCTCAATAAAGATGGCTGAGAGTGCTGTGTACCAGGTTGCATGGGGCAGAAGCACTCCAAATTCATGTAAATTCCATAAGAATTAACAATCCAATACCTCCTAGCTAAACACAGATGTACTTGAGTACACAAAGTTAATATGGAAGAAATGTTTCTTCTGGGCATTTGGATTGCTTTCTGCCCCTGACAATACATTGCCTAGAGAACTTGTTAAAAAATACAGCCATAATTGTTTGTATTTGAGTGAAAAATGAACTGATTTTAAAAAGGTGGAAGATTCTGGGATTTTTCTTGCTTGCTATCTCTTAGTGAATTGTAGTAAGCATTCTGTAGACCATCTTGACTACTGACACTGGTGTTATCATCATTCAGGATGGCCTTTGCTATGTAAAGCTTGGCATCCTTTTACCTGTTGCCAATGTGTACAAATGTGTTGGGTCATTTCCTGTCATTTTGAATTGTGGATACTTAAGCAATATCCTACATTTATAAGCCACAGTTTTTTTAAAAAAACTGAATTTCCTTGCTTTTAAAAACAGAAATTTATATTAGACACTACATTAAATACAACTGCCAAGCAGCAAATTCCCTCACATGGAAGTACCCAGTCCTAGAACGTCCCAGAAAATGATAGCATGATCTCTATAATGGGTGCTGGAAGCAGTGCAGAACCAAGAACTGTTGGAATGTGGCTGCAGTCTCTCTATGACAAAATACTGTATTCTGAAGACTTGTTCTGGACTTCATGAAATGATGGAGCAAAAGTGTGATGGGGTGCAGCAGATATAAGGGAAGAAACATATACATTTTTTAAACTTCTCAGGTATAAACATGTTGTATTCTCGAAGGCTTTCACGGCAGGGATCCGATGGTGGTTGTACGTTTTTCGGGCTGTTTGGCTGTGTTCTGGAGGTTTTTCTTCCTAACAATTCGCCAGTCTCTGTGGCCGGCATCTTCAGAGGACAGGAGTTAGAACTCTAGAGGAGTTAGAACTCTAGCCAGACACAGACAGAGTTCTAACTCCTGTCCTCTTAAGATGCCAGCCACAGAGACTGGCGAAATGTTAGGAAGAAAAACCTCCAGAACATGGCCAAACAGCCTGAAAAACCTACAACTATAGACATGTTGCCATTACTGTTACTGCTGATAGTGTTCTGCTTTCTTCACAATAAAAGGATCTTCTGCCTTAATATGTCTCTGGCTTTTAATGTCAAATAACAAAACAACATAATCCTCAAAGATTCCTAATTTGGCAGGGTAGACCTGGTAGTGGGCTGCATTTCACAGAAATAGAGATCAAATAAAATTGTTAGTTTTTCAGGTGCCACAAGACTGTGTCTTAGAGACAATCTTTTTGCTTTTTAAAACCAAAATAGAGATATTCATGACAAAATTACTTTTTTCTTCAGGTTTGTTCATTGAATGAAGGTGTGTATGTTTTTAACATAATGCCATCAGTTTACATAGCACATTGTGGGAAGCATGGCTCTCTTCAATAAGCAAAATGAAAATGTAAATGTAGATTTCATTCCAGTACCTATGGAGACATCCAAAAGGATGATCCAGTAAGAACTATTCGTTGAACTCGACCATGTCGGTATCACTGAAAATATGACAAGCTCAAGAGGAGGAACAGAGGTAGCAACAGTAAGGCCACAATAGTTATGTGCTGCTCAGCTCCATATGTGCTCATCTCTCTATAGCAGAGGTGGACAACTGTACCTATCAGTCTCCATCAGCTATGGCCAGCAAAGCTAACAGTATTATGGGAGTTGCTTTCCAATAATGTATGGAGGGCCATAGCTGCCACAATTGCTCTGCAATATGCAGATGAGATAACTACCCTTCCAGTTTGCAAACAATAGTCTTGGAGTAGGAAGTCTGTATCCCTCAACCTAACTGTGAAAGCTATCAGTTCAGAGTGACGTTTGGTAAGAATCGGCCCTATTCTCAGCAATCTTTTGCAGTAAGGAAAGAAAGACAGAGGAAGGATCTCAGAGAGAAAGAAAACGGGTGACTCCAGATACCACTGGCTTCAACTCTGCCCCATTATCAGAATGCACCATGAGAATACCCTGCGGAAATGCGGCCCTGAACTGTAACAGAAAGCCATTATGATGTAGTGGTTGGCGTGCTGAAGGAGTGCCATGACCTTTGAAGAAAGGGGGAGAGAGAGAAACACGAAGGTAAAGTAGAAAGAAAGACAACACAGGTTATGGGAACATGAAGTCTGCCCAACTCTGCTTTCAGTAAACTATATCAGTAGTGCATAGAAAGACTGTTCTCTATTCATCAGCTTCTAAAGGGATGAGAGCATTACACTATTGTATTAAAGGTTAAAATATTTACTGAGCTTTTCCATAATATAGTCCATTTCAAGGCAAAACTTACTTATGTTCTGAAACTAGAACACATATTCAAGCAGACTCAAAGGAGATAGCCATGTTCGTGTGCTGCAGCAAAAATAGCAAAGAGTCCTCTAGCATCTTGGAAATGATTATGCTTCATTTAGCATCAGCTTTCCTGCAAAGCACCCCATTTCATCACATAGATCTGATAAAATGGGTCACATCCAATGAATAGTCATGCCAAATAAAACTTCTTAGTGTTTAAGGTACAAGAAGAACCTGAGACATTGAAAATATAATTGTTAAAACATGTATAGAAATATGACTCATGCTGCAGATACTGTGCTTTAAAAATGTGCATTAGGCGGTTATAGCATTGCTGTTGCAAGTATGTGGTAGGAGGCCACACAAAAATGAATTCAGTCAACCCGGGATTAAACAGTACACATAGCTGATTCTTTGTCCCACTCCCAATTCTGGCCGCCATGCAAAGTACTGAAGTATACTGCCCTCAAAAATTGAGGCTCTATTTAGAAACTAAAGCTGAGACTGTAAAGAGCTCTGACAGTTCACCAGACCAAAAAAACCAAAAAACAAAACATCTTGTTTTGTCCTGCTACATAGTAGGCATCACAATTCTATCCAACTTATCTAAGAGGAAGTGGAAGATAATCTACATAAAACTTTGTTATACTTTTGAGTACTAGGGCAAAGAAGAATCTACAATTCTTCAGCCTTTCCATTTACATTAGATTAGATAAAGATTGAATGGAAGCTTTCCAGAGATGCCTTCAAAAGAATAGGGAGAATGATAAATTTGCTGCTGCTCTTGTTACACAATTCTAATGACATAGTCATGCTGGAGACAAGCAGCATCAGAATTGGGGGGGGGGGGGGGAGATTAGAATGATTGAAATTGTGCAGAAGAGGAAAGAAAGCTGAAAATAAAGAAAAGGGGAGTAACTCATAAATAGAGTATGGTTTTACTTCTCAATTATGTCCCATTTATTTTACAAAGATGATGAAACAGATACCCCCCCCCGTTTGATCAATCAGATAAGATATTTATTATGTTTAATATAAAGCCTGTCTTCCCAAATAAATATACACCTTACTCTTTAACTCATGCCTCTAATTCTAGTTTCAGGAACAAAGAAAGAAAACTATAAATGTTTGGCATTTCAATGGTTTAAATAATAGTATGATACACTCTCAAAGCTCATTTTATCAAATGCATACACAACAGCTGGAACTCTGAGTTAGAAAAACCCTTTCTAAAGAAGGATTACCCAAAGCACTGACCTGAAGACCCTGCAGTACTTGACCTCCCGGCTCCGCTTTTTCCATTCACCCTCTTCTGCAGTAAAGTCAAAAAAGACCCAAGAATATTTCTGCCAAATCGGGGCGAAGCATTCAGTGCAACCAAATATAAAGTACTGCATATATCAAATGGATTTTTTTCCACGACATGTAGAGATAACTATTAATCTAGATAGCTTAAAACAGGACTGGATAAATTCATGGAAGATAATGGCTATTAGTCATGATGACTGTTACGCATCCGAGACAGAATACCACTTGTATGGCAACATATGCAGAAAGGGTACTGTTGTGATCATACCATGCTGAATGTGTTTCCATGCAACTGGTATTAATTCCATTTGGATGGCCAGTAGGGGAACAGAATGTTGACCTATTCAGGCCACACTCCCTAACTATGAATTAGCATCTTAAGTCAAATAAGGGATCTGAAATGTTGCCTTATAATATGCTGTTCTACCTCCCTTCAGATTGAGAGGACAATAATCAAACTTACTACCTTCTCAATCTTTCCAGTTTACAAAGCTTTTGGTACTAATTATGGGAGCACCAGATTATTTAACTAACTCTGTGAAAACATACCCCTTTATTCTGTCAGAACCTTCAAGAGTGTACAAAAATAAGAAAGGGTCTTATATTAATTTTACTCAAAAAAACACATTAAGGCTCATTTTCAGAGGATGTTTTATTTTTTTCATGTACAACAATCTACATTTATTCAAATATAGTCATGTCATCTTCTTGTTGCTGCACAATGCTGCACAATGGTGGACGGCGGGGTTTGGCTTAACTGGGGCTTATTTTTGGGATAGGGCTTATATTACGAGCATCCTGAAAAATCATACTAGGGCTAATTTTCAGGTTAGGTCTTATTTTCGGGGAAACGGTATAATATGTTTTTTTAGGATGAAGATCTTCATTCACTTAGCATGTGCTGTGATGAAGATGAAGGCTGATCATTTTCACCAAACAAATGCAAACCACTGATATCTAGACAGCAATCTCTACTATTTGTGGCATCCAAGTGATATAACTTATTCTTGATATTTTTTGTTGTTTAGTCGTTAAGTCGTGTCCGACTCTTCATGACCCCATGGACCACCAGAGCACGCCAGGCCCTCCTGTCTTCCACTGCTTCCCGGAGTTTGGTCAAATTCATGTTGGTAGCTTCGATGACACTGTCCAACCATCTCATCCTCTGTCGTCCCCTTCTCCTCTTGCCTTCACACTCTCCCAACATCAGGGTCTTTTCCAGGGAGTCTTCTCTTCTCATGAGATGGCCAAAGTATTGGAGCCTCAGCTTCAGGATCTGTCCTTCCAGTGAGCACTCAGGGTTGATTTCCTGCAAAATGGATAGGTTTGTTCCCTTTGCAGTCCAGGGGATTCTCAAGAGTCTCCTCCAGCACCACAATTCAAAAACATCAATTCTTCGGCGGTCAGCCTTCTTTATGGTCCAGCTCTCACTTCCATACATCGCTACTGGAAAAACCATAGCTTTGACTATGCGGACCTTTGTCGGCAAGATGATGTCTCTGCTTTTTAAGATGCTGTCTAGGTTTGTCATCGCAAGTTAAATAAGCAGGGGGACAATATACAGCCTTGTTGTACTCCTTTCCCAATTTTGAACCAATCTGTTGTTCCATATCCAGTTCTAACTGTTGCTTCCTGTCCCACATATAGATTTCTGAGGAGATAGATAAGGTGGTCAGGCACTCCCATTTCTTTAAGAACTTGCCATAGTTTGCTGTGGTCCACACAGTCAAAGGCTTTTGTGTAGTCAATGAAGCAGAAGTAGATGTTTTTCTGGGACTCTCTGGCTTTCTCCATAATCCAGCGCATGTTAGCAATTTGGTCTCTACTTCCTCTGCCCCTTCGAAATCCAGCTCGTACTTCTGGGAGTTCTCGATCCACATACTGCTGAAGCCTTCCTTGTAGGATTTTGAGCATAACCTTGCTAGCGTGTGAAATAAGTGCAATTGTATGGTAGTTGGAGCATTCTTTGGCACTGCCCTTCTTTGGGATTGGGATGTAGACTGATCTTTTTCAATCCTCTGGCCACTGCTGAGTTTTCCAAACTTGCTGGCATATTGAGTGTAGCACCTTAACAGCGTCATCTTTTAAGATTTTAAATAGTTCAACTGGAATGCCATCACCTCCACTGGCCTTGTTGTTAGCCATGCTTTCTAAGGCCCACTTGACTTCGCTCTCCAGGATGTCTGGCTCAAGGTCAGCAACCACACTATCTGGGTTGTCCGGGACCTCCAGATCTTTCTGGTATAATTCCTCTGTGTATTCTTGCCACCTCCTCTTGATATCTTTTGCTTCTGTGAGGTCCCTACCATTTTTGTCCTTTATCATGTCCATCTTTGCACAAAATGTTCCTTTAATATCTCCAATTTTCTTGAACAGATCTCTGGTTTTTCCCTTTCTATTATTTTCCTCTATTTCTTTGCACTGTTCGTTTAAGAAGGCCCTCTTGTCTCTCCTTGCTATTCTTTGGAAGTCTGCGTTCAATTTTCTGTAACTTTCCCTATTTCCCTTGCATTTTGTTTCCCTTCCCTTCTCTGCTATTTGTAAGGCCTCGTTGGACAGCCACTTTGCTTTCTTGCATTTCCTTTTCTTTGGGATGGTTTTTGTTGCTGCCTCCTGTACAATGTTACGAGCCTCCATCCATAGTTCTTCAGGCACTCTGTCCACCAAATCAAGTTCCTTAAATCTGTTCTTCACTTCCACTGTGTATTCATAAGGGATTTGGTTTAGATTATACCTGACTAGCCCAGTGCTTTTTCCTACTTTCTTCAGTTTAAGCTTGAATTTTGCTATAAGAAGCTGATGATCAGAGCCACAATCAGCTCCAGGTCTTGTTTTTGCTGACTGTATAGAGCTTCTCCATCTTTGGCTGCAGAGAACATAATCAATCTGATTTCGGTATTGCCCATCTGATGATGTGCATGTGTAGAATCGCCTCTTGTGTTGTTGGAAAAGAGCGTTTGTGATGACCAGCTTGTTCTCTTAACAAAACTCTATTAGCCTTTGCCCTGCTTCGTTTTGAACTCCAAGGCCAAACTTACCTGTTGTTCCTTTTATCTCTTGACTCCCTACTTTAGCATTCCAGTCTCCTATAATGACAATAACATCTTTCTTTGGTGTCAGTTCCAGAAGGTGTTGCAAGTCTTCATAGAATTGGTCAATGTCAGCCTCTTCAGCATCGGTGGTTGGTGCTACATTCCAGGTTCCTATGCAGTATTTTTCTTTGGAGCATCGGACTTTCCTTTCACTTCCAGGCACGTCCGCAGCTGAGCGTCCTTTCGGCTTTGGCCCAACCACTTCATTAGCTCTGGAGCTACTTGTACTTGTCCTCCGCTCTTCCTCAGTAGCATGTTGGACGCCTTCCAACCTGAGGGGCTCATCTTCCAGCGTCATATCTTTTAGCTTTTTGTTTCTGTCCATGGAATTTTCTTGGCAAAGATACTGGAGTGGCTTGCCAGTTCCTGCTCCAGGTGGATCGCGTTTAGTCAGAACTCTCCACTATGACCTGTCCGTCTTGGGTGTCCCTGCACGGCATAGCCTATAGCTTCTCTGAATTACTCAAGCCCCTTCGCTATGACAAGGCAGCAATCCGTGAAGGGGATTCTTGATATACCGAAGCCAATTATATCAAATCATTTTCAAAGAATGGCTATCTTTATTGTATTTTTCCTTGCTAGCTGCTCCTTAGATCTGCCCCCTTTTTGCCAGACCTTCTGAGAGACTTAACATATTCTAGCCTTCAACTTAGCTCTATTTCTGCCTCAGTTTCACTACTTGGCCCTCACCCAAGACAACTATTGACTCTGTCTCTGGATTATCTCTGACTTCCTGGTTCTGACCCTGCTTGACTCTCATCCTGGCTTGGGACTCTCACTACATATTTCAGTAACCCCTGACTCTCTGGCTCTGAGCCTTACTCTTGTGCCAGGTAGGAGACAGAGATGAATTACCATTTTTCCTAAAGAAGGCATTCTATGTTCCTGACAGCTTGTCTCACTGCATTCTATCAAGCAAGGCATTGACAGAGACAGAAAAGAAATGTTGGCTTCACACAAAGCGCAAAGAATTCACACAAACATGGCCCGTTGCTGATAGAGGATCAAATACAGAGAAGATATAAAGGAGAGCTATGGAAAATATTAACTGCTATTTGCTGAAGCTAGCCAGGACTCTTAAGGCCCACTGTTACTGTTCGCAATGTCCTACTAATCCTTTCAAATACTTGGACTTTTGGTCATGAGAAGGATTCAGAATGTATTCCTTTTTCATTTCCATTTTTCAAGTCTTTCTATACCTGTGCACCAAAACAGATCAACAGCTCCATCTTGTTAGACCACTGTTGTTACCTTGGTATTGCATTGGTGTTGTTTCTCATAATGAAAAAGGAAAAAAATTGCTAACTGAAAACAAAACATGCAAGTAATTCATTGGAGGTGAGGACATAAATATTAACTATCAGATTTTCAGATCTCTAAAACCCTCTTCCACTGATACTTTTGCTTCAGAGGGATAGATTGCCTGAGAATCCTATTTTTGTATTTGGGATTGTTAATTATTTCTTCTTCTCTGGAAATCTCCAGTCTGGATATTTCTAACAAATATTTCCACTTATGAGTTCTGATCATTTGCTCAGTAGCATACATTGTGCATGAAGCATCTAATATTCCATATAGAAGATGTTCCTGTGTGTTGCAGCACCTTTTATTTTATTTAATTTTATTTTTGGTGCTCCTGAGAGTCTAGTTATTACTGGTTTGTACTTCCAGGCATATTTGCAGATGAAGAATAAAAACACTATTATGGAGAACTCATATCATCACACCATACTAAAATGGAGCCATATTAATAGGGTTACGGGACCATGCACACAATAAAAGTAAACCTGCACATTTTCAAGTAGCAGTCAATTATTTTTTCATATTACTTTAAGCAAATATTCAAACCATCACTGCAGCTCTTCCATCAAATGGAGAGTACCAATACTTTTTGAAAGAATACCAATAATGCAAAGAACGATGAGTAAATAATATGTAACGGTCTCGGCCACAGTACCTTTAAAAGGATTAGATCTCTAGTTAATTTTTATATTATTTTTTTACAGTGAAGAGGGGTTAGTTGAAGTATAAGCACAACACTGAATTTTGTGACTTATTCTTAGCACTTCAGTAGTCCCCCCCCCCCCCACTAATTTATACTGTAACTATATTGGAAGCTGACATGGGCTGTTGTAGTTTTTAACTGATGGTATCTGAAAATGAGGCTTGATGGTATGCGGAGCAGTCTCAGTAAAAAAAGATGTTTTCTATGGAGTTAGAAAATTGCTACAAAATACAGAACAATTTTAGTGTCACTTTTATTCATTAATATGTGTGGTTGTTCTGTGCCATCAAGTCACATCCAACTTATAGCAACCATAATAAGGGTTTCAAGGAAAGCAAGTTATTTAGGGCCATCACCCCCCCATGACCAAATGGGGGGGTCCATGACCAAATAGGGAGTCAAACCCAGATATCTTGAGTGCTAATCTGTCACTCTATCCACTACACTATATTAGGTACCAAACATTAATATAACATACTTAAAATATACATGTCAGTATTCCTGAGTATCACATATCTTTTCATTTTATTTTTCAAAACAATTAATTCAAAATAACACCCTTCCGAGAAAATGAGACTGGCCCATAGTGCTCTTATGAAAAATTATCATTAAAATTTCTACTATAAGGTTATGATTGTAGTATTAATTTTTAAAAAGAAATATTTCTTGTGTTCCAACCTCAAGGACTAGGTACATCTAAGGAGAGTAAAACATGTAAAGAGAGTTCCCAGTTATGTCTTTGTCGTGGAAATTCCCTATGATAGGAATAATTGTTTGACTGTCTTCAGAAACAATTAGTTGTCTCATGCCCCTCTGTGGCCAAAATGCACAAAAATTTGCCTTCTCACTGTTTAGCTGCCATTGAAAAACAGATGTCAGAGAAAGTTGTTTTGGGCAATAAAGGTCCTATGTTTTTATCCTAAAAGAATAAAAAAATTAGGTTAAATACCCTAGTTGAAAATTAGAATTCTACCATTCTGTACAGTAGTACCATTTTTCATCACAAGAGATATTTATCCGTACGCAATAAGAATATGCTTAAAGCACTTTTGAACTCCATTGCAGTTAAAGAATCCTGCTATAAATATAGCTTCCAATTAACAAATATTAATACAGTCAGCTTTAAAGGAAGAATAGCAGTCAAAATGCTAAAGAACTATAACCCACAATGAAGAGTTTTTATAAAATGTAAGAATCACTGCAATATGATGCCTTCAGCAGTTTAATTTTAAGATGCTAGAACTGAATAGGCCAAAGCCTACAAAACAGTATCACAGAGTATCTGTCTTTAAATTAAAGACAGGCAAATACAAGAATTTAATTAGAACAATTTAAAATTCATTTTCGGGGGAGGAAAAATATGTACAGACTTTTCATTTCATCGGCTTTTACTCCAATGACAACACAGTAGATATAGAAATTAATTTCCCTCTATAAACCAAGAAAAAAAATATATAACAGAACCTTTTCTAGCAAGGGAATTTCACAGTAAATATGAACACCAAAACAGATGATATATACAGCCAGATGCAGATAAACATGATCTACGATGTTCAATAGCTCTAGGCTTGTGTAAAAAATTCTGCTGCTTCAGCAAGATGGGGTTAGGAATGGTAGGAAACTGATGTGCAGTTGGAAGTGCATGGCATACCACAACACACATGCAGGATGTGCAGCAGCATTGCAGTGCAGTTAATGGAACCAAAAGGATTAGCATAAAAACAGGAAGCCCAAGATAAATATATAGCTAATAAAAAAAGACCCACCTACTAAGCTTTCCAAGTGCAAGGTGAGGAGAGCCACTTTGATAAATGCTGTTATTAGTGTGCAGTGCTTGTAAGAAGCAAAAACATACTCCAGATCCTACAAAACAGGTGTGTGTGTGTGTTTGTGTGTGTGAATACAGAATATTATGCTACATTAATAAAATGAAACAAAAATTCTGGCTGTACAATCTTTAAATAAATAACTTCTTAGTTGCCAGTCAACAGTACTCTCTCAAGTATAATATTTTAGAAATAAATAATATCATTGCCAAGGAAGCCCCCGACTTAATCACAACTAACTTAGTTTTGCTGCCATTCTACCAAAAAACATGAATGTTAGCTTGTGTGCCTCCTTGTTCTGAAATTTTTCAAAATATATGCTAACAATTGATTTTGACGAAAAGGACAACAAACACAATCCTAAGCATATGTACTCAGAAGTAAGTCTACTATGCTCACAATCTAAATATTCCAGAAGAAAAGCTATACAATCAAAAATTAAAAATGAATTATTATGATCATTATTATGATAGTGTCAAGAAAACAGTAGGATGGGTGAAAGTTGCCCACAATAATTACATTCATCCAGTGAGCAATAATTCAGTGTGGTCTTCAGATTATTATTAATACTGAGCAATTTAAAATCATTTACCTCTGAGATAAAAATAGTTACAAATAAAGGTCTTTGAAAGTTTGCCAGTAATAAGACTGTGTAAATTTTATTGCCAGAATATACATAACTTAGACTGTGTTTAATGCCACATGTGAAAGCACAACAGGAACTTATTCCCAAAAGAATATGGGCATAGAGTACAGCTCAGGATTCCTAAAGGTGAAATAATCTACAGCCTAAAATTATGAAACCAAGCTGTAGAGGCTGCTGTTTTCTTTTACCAGCCACTTCTATGAAATATACACACTGCTATTCTGTCATATTAAATTCAATGCAAGATTTACACACATAAGAAACATATACAGGCACAGAATTTGTGTCTACACAAAAAGCAAGCATCCAGTCTGAGTAGGACCTACACATCAGAAACAAGCAGAACAGAATAGGTTTATGCATGACTTAGAACAGTAAGCCAGCACACAGGCCTTGGGATATGCTCCTGGGGTATGCAGTATTTTGCATAGATAATTTGCAGTCCAACAGCTTTTATTCCATTTTGTCAAACTAGGGAGGAAATTGTGGGGAGGGGGGACTGGAAAGTCCAAGGAGGGGAATTCTTTTACTTACATTGTGAGGGTGCGAATAGGATTTATATAAATAGGATTTATACAGAGGATGTTACTGATTAAATGGCACAAAAGATACTGATGGATATAAAATGCAAGGGAGCTTTAAATACATGCTTGAACCTGAATGAAATTAACATCTGCTCAGTGTAATCAAATAAAGCTTTTCGCCCTATCATTTCACTAAAAAACAATGGTAACCTACAATGAAATGGTACTTAAAACTGGTTGACCCCCCTTTGTGTGTGCGTATGTCTGTGTGTATATGTGTGTGTATACACACGGCATCCTGCATCTTTTGAAAACTGTAGGCAGAACTGCTCATTTACCCCCTCCAGCAAATTAGTTATGGTTAAAAAGCCACAACCCTGTGTATTACCATATTCAAAGAGCAGTTATTTTGTTCCACATATATCCTATGAATATTTCATAAGGATATGGATTCTGTGCCTATTCCTACCTATCTGATAATGTGCTTCACCATGTATCCACATTGCATGTTGTATATTTTTGTTGCAGTAATGCAGCTATTCAATTTTTACCTAACATGTTTGGTTTAAATACACTATGCAAAGCAACAGATGACCAACGGAAGTCTCATTGTCACTATAAACATCTTAACATTTCAATACATGTTTAGGTGTGATTATTCAGTGAAAAGCAAGCTCATGCACATACTGCTGTCATGAACACTCCAATGCTGAAGAGGGAAATGATACATTCCGACTTACCTAGCATTATCCAACGTTTGTGCAAAAAGGTCATTTTGTAAAATATTTGGAGGAGAAGAGAAAACCCCATGAAAATGCGATAACACAGAATTGCAGACCTGGCGCAATGTCTCAAATTGCATTTTTTCTCTCTTGCCTTCTGTTCCTCCTTACCACCTGTGCAAAAAGTCATCTGTTTTGCAGTCACCATCAAATACAGACATGCCAATCAAGTTCCATATTTCTCCTGATATCGATAAAAAATGTGACTAAATGAGCATGGGCTGATAGTTAATTGTACAGTCATTATTCTCCTAATTCAGTCGTGGAAGGTTTAGCTCTCGTACAGCTTTCTCCTCACTGTAGCAAGAATTCCAAACAGCAGCGATCTTTTTGGGCATTCCCTGCTGAAGTGTAAAGCTGAGCTGCTTTCAAATACACTACTCATATTTCTCTAAGCCTCTTCAAAATGCACAATGTATAGATGCTGTCATCAGGAGTTTCGGCACATCTGGCTGCCAGCAATAAAATCTCCGAAGTAATAAAAACGAGGACAAGGCATCCTCACACAGTTACTACTGCCTGAGAGAAGAAGGAGGGAGGAGGAGAGGGATTTCTGCAGCTTCTCCTCCTCCTTTCCTCCTCTGTAAAAATGACTAACACCAATGACAGTGTAGATGGGTCTCCCCCCCCCCCCCCCGCTTTAGAAGTTGAAGGCAACAGTACCGGGCAAAAAGACCCTTCTAAAAATAGTAAGCATATTCTTCAAATGATAATATGCAGCAAGGAGAATTTAACAATAGGCCCTTTGTCTCCACTTTTTGGAGAGCTCTATAGCATATCTTGCATAAGATAAAAGCCAATTCTGTCCTTTGCCAGTTTAATTTATTCTCACTGTACAGCTATGGAAAACAGCATACAGCCTACACTTGACTACTGTTCCATTGTTTATTGCACACATTGTACTCACAGTACTGAAAAATGATTTATCATATGAATCCAGAAAATCTTGCAAAACAATTTGCCACTTAAATATGCTGTCTGCTCCAAAAGCAGAAACCTGCAGCATGCTTTGGAAGCTTACTGCATTCTATTCACTAATGCTAGCAGCAATCAAATATGAAATATTCTGTACCAGTCCTTCCCCTCAGCAAAACATAGAATTGTAGACAAATCATTCCAATATATGTACAGTGCAGCAAGTCTATAACTTGCCTGCAAGACTGCTCATGTAATGAAACATAGTTAAAGGGTTTAGGGCATGACAGATAAAACCCAAAGTACAATGATCCATGAATACAAATATAATCTTTCAAATGTTATTCACTCTTCAGTTTCAGAGTACAATATATTCTATCAATGACAAAAGAAAAAGTACCAAGTTTGGCTTTAAACTATTTAATTTTCCATATACAGAAATCAATAATATACCAATTACTCAACAAACTCACCATATAAAATATAATACAATGAGGGCTATTATTAAAGCCTTTTCTCTGAAAGTGATTCTGGCCCCTATGGAAAAGGGAATAAGCTGGTTTCTGGGTAATTAAAGAAGTGTATTGATAGATTCAAAGGGGAACCCTACAAAGCCAAATGGATTATAGACACAGCAGTCAGTGTTTCAGAATGAAGCATAAAAAGATGAAACATGGAGGAAAGAGACAAACCTAGCACATGGCAAAGGAGGCATTCAACATCACCCTGTAGTTAAATAACATTCCACGGCACAATAGAAGATCAATAAGTTATCACTTCTCAGAGTTGTAGCTTACACGTTCTAGGGTTATGTCTCACTGTGACACCTTAATATTTGCTAGATCAGGTTCTTAAAGTTAAAATATGAGTGTTGCAACGGACCAATACCATGTTCTAGGCAAACTTGCATTGCCTGATAATGGTACTGATACAAGGAAATATTAATGTGTAACACTACTACCAGTGTTTTTAGTATTCAGTCCAAATGGCATGGCAGGTAGCTAATACTTTCATACTGTTAATGTTTAAATGTTCCATATTGCAATTTATGATTTATTTAAAAATCTCTGATAAGAGGTAGATGAGATATTTTGAAAAATTGGATCTATCTCCTTTTTCACATATCTGTATGCTTACTATGACCACAGAGAAACCAGTTTCATATTTGACACCCAAATAACAGATATAAATGTCAACAAAACTACTGTAGTGCACTATATTATTTCACAAAAGCTAATAAATTCAATTGTAGTCTCTTAATAGCTTAATCTTAAATGTGTATTCAAACATTAAGTCCTATTGAGTTAAATGAGCCCTACTCCAATGTAACTGTTATAACGTTGCCCCCTACATGTTTCACTTTCATAATGCAGAGGTGTCTAAAGCATAGGTTCTTAACCTGTGGTCCGCAGACCAGCAGGGCACCACAATGTCTCACAGGGGGTTTGCGAAGGCTTTAAGAAATGATATGATATTTTCCAATTAAAATAGAATTAATGAAAGAAAGAACAGGAAACATAGAACAAAATCTTAATTTCACTTGCTTGTTTGTGTAAAACTTGGCTTTTCTAACCTAAGGAGCCTCATGGCGCAGTGGTTAAACTGCTGTACTGTAGCCAAAACTCTACTCATGACCTGGGGTTCAATCCCAGGTAGCTGGCTCAAGATTAACTCAGCCTTCTATCCTGAGGTCAGTAAAACGAGTACCCAGCTTTCAGGAGGGGGCAATGTGTAGCCTGCATAATTAACTTGTAAACATAAACTTGTATAAGCAGCACGCTTTGCTTTTTGCTTTACTGGCTCCATTAAAAACAAACATAAGTAAAAAAATGGTTATGAAAAGAACTGCTTGATTGCAAATAACTGTTTGATATTTCTGAACATGGTGAGAACATGCAAGTGAATGATGCTGAATGGCTGAGAGGCAACATGTGACATTTCTTGCTATTGCACGAAAGTCAGAAGCCACAGGAAGAGAGAGTCAGAGTCAGTGTCAGTGTGAGTGAGTGAGTGTTCGGACAGACTTTGTGATTGTGTTTCTTCTTCAGTTTCTGCTAACAAAACTGTTTGGTTATTGTTGGGTAAAGTGACTTTTTGATATTATCACAGTGAATTTCATAACAATACATTTTGGCTGAGCCTCAGAATGGATCGCTGGCTGAATCTGAAACATAACAGAACTGGTGCTGTTGATGAGGGTGTATCCTGTTCAGAAAAAAATGAAGCTTCTTCCAATCATTTTACAAAGTGTTGCCATCACAGCAAGGAATATATGTCGATGAGACCCTTCATGAGAAACTTTAAATAAATATTTGATGCACTTTAGGGTTTTAAATCTTGAGTTAAGTCTTGGCAGTCTGCAGCAATAAAAGATATTTAAAGGGGGTCAGTGGTAAAGAAAAGGTTAAGAACTGCTGGTCTGAAGTATGTCTCAGGAATAGGGAAGCATGAATCTGCCTGTTTCATTTTTTATCATTCATAGGCCTAAATTCAGTGTTCTCCTTGCAAGGTAGCATCAGCACATGCTTTCCCTCCCTTTACCCCTAAAGTAGCTGCCCAAAAGCTGGTTCCAGAGCTTTTACTAGCCATTAGGAACAGGGTTTGGAGCACACAGGATGCAGCGGGAGGCAAGTTCATTACTCTCCCACATTGACTGGATTCCACTGTTAAAATTAGTGAAAGTCTGGTCCTGGATCATACCCTCATTTTTTAAAAACACAAATTAGTCCCACCTTGTTTCTGCATCAGTCTGTGATTGTTTTTAAAGTCAATTTGTTTTTAAAGTCAATTTGTTTTTAAAGTCAATGACACAGTAGAGGCATCTTTCCATTTTCTCAGTAGATTTGGGCTCCCAATAGCCCAAGAGTGCTGAGAAATGATGTTGCATGAGGAGAATCCATCTCGATGCATACTCTTTCACAAATTTAAATTTAATTTTTAACTTAATGTGCAACTTGCAAGGAGTTTCCCCATCAACAGCTCTCTTGTACATTGTTTTCATTTCCCCTAAGTTGTACCATTTCCACCCTCTAATTTAGGGGTTGGAGAACTGTATACTAAAATGCCAAGATGTGCACAAGTAAATGAATAATTGTGTCCCAATTCAAGTATGAGTTTGGGGACTGCAAATTTGATATGTTTCTATCAAAATGTGGACCAAACCAACTACTTCCTTTCCATGTGCTTGAACTGCTTGCATATCACAATGTAGCTCCTTAAGTCAGGAGATCTGGTTTGCCAGTAATTCAGGTGTGCTTCTTAGATGAAGATGAGTCTCAGCCTGTTTTGCCCTCATTTCTCTGACAGCTACATATTGGTAAGGAGAGAAGAAAGTGATAACGACATGATATATGACAGACCCAAGGATCTTGACTGTGTGGAAGAGAAAAAAAGAATATTCTATCAGGGGAAAGAGAAAACAAGGAGATTGTACTATTGAAGAAAGATGAATTGATAGGCAATGTTGTTTTAGTGAAATGGAGAAGCAATACGAAGGGTAAAATATGGGGTGAAGGCATAGCAATATGTCACTCAATATTTTTGTACAGTCTCTCCAGTCCAGAAAATTAGATGAATCCTGCCAGTTGTTTGGTAAAATGGTGAGACATTGTTGAAAGTCATGAAAAAACATCCTTCCTTTTGCATTTTCTGAGACAGGATACTGTCACTAGTCTATAATAACAAAAAAGGTAGTTTAGTATACCTACATCTAATTAGAAATTGATTTTTTAAAATGAGTGTTTAGTTTATTTACTCTTCACTCCAAAGTTTTCTCAGCATCTTTAAACTTTCACTATCCAGTGAAAATGTTGTATTATTTGTAGAAACTTGTCATTAATATATTGCTTAAAAGTTGGTTTCTAAATTCTACCCATTATTCTACCATCAATGATAATATTCAGGATTTCTGGGTTGGGGTGAAATTAAAAGCTCCTCCATATCCCACTGATCTTTAATGAGATCACTAAAATGTGTGGGTGGCTTTAACCTTGCTCTCCATTCAACAGTCTTTTAGCAAAAGAAAGCACACAGAGCTGATTTTACTTGTACAATGTCTTTCTCCATACAATAGACCTGTCAGGAGGACTATCAGGCTGTTCCCATACAGATGGTTCCAGGAAAAGAGGTACACAGGATGGTCATCTTTCCACATTCTCAGTGGGTTTGGGCTCCTGAGAGTCCAGGTCTGCTGAGAAAAGATGGTGTATGAGAAGAATCATCTCAATGCCCACTCATTCACAAATTGGGCCATGGCAGCCTGTCAAATTGATGGGTGGTGTATCTGGATTCTAAATGGGAAACAAGGCAGGGGATTTCTTAGCATGCCTTTTTTCACATCATAAATGGGATCCTGACAGTCTCCCAGATGTTTGATGCAGTATCAGGAGGCCACATATAAAAAAATAAAAATAAAAACAAATTCATGATAGTTCATTCACTTCATTCTAGGGAACAACAAGAAGAATTATCTCAGATCTGAAATGTTTAGGGTGCTAATTGAGGACAGAGCTGAGTCTCTGAGGATATGGCACTGTACTAGTTCATCAACTTGTATCTATATAAGAACAATTATTTGCATATTCTAGCATGACCTGGTTTTTGTTCCTGTTGGTTCCTATTGTTGTGTTACATTAGATGGACTGTCAACACATAGCACTTGATCTTTTTTGTTGCTCAGAACCCTCATCTAGATTTACAGTGTTACTGGTTTCCTGCCATTAGATTTAAGAGTCTATGGGTCTTCATCATTTGATTCTTCCAGGGAGAAAGCCATGCAAGCAAAAATTCTGTTCCTATACTGAAAATACTGGAGGAACTTCACTTTTTAGTAGATAGGAAAAGAAATCTTCTAAAGTTAGCCCAGACTATTAAGTGCTTGATAACTGATGCCCTATCACACGAAATCATCATTTTCCCTAGTATGTAGAAGCAATACCATGCCAACATTTGTCAAATCATGCTCTGCTTTCTCTGTCAAAATCTGCCAGTTTTACCTATTTGAACTGTTGATTTATTTCACTGAAGCATTGTTTTTGGTATACTTCCTTATATGTTCTGCCTTTCCTTTCTTTAGCAGATATAGTAATACAGTTCAACAATGAAAAAGTACTGGATAAAGAAATGACACCATATCTATGATCATACCCAAAGTAATTGCATTTGTGATGGGTTATCTGCTTTAGAAGGCTATTAGCTATCAAAATCTAGATCCAGGAGAAGATGACTTGAACCTCTGACTGCTTGTCTAGGATTTCAGCCATCAAATGATGACTCTTTGAGTAGGAAAACAGAAAGATGCTTATAAAAGAACAAAATTTTGTCCATCTAGTTACTAACAGTGTCTACTTTAAATATCAGCGTTTCCTGGGGGTCACAAAAAGGGGAGTTTCTCATCAACAGCTACCTGCCATTTAACTGGACATTCCAATGATTGAACCTGGAACTGCTGGTTGAAATACATTGGCTATGCTGTTAAACAATGGCCCCTGTCCTGCAAAGAGGAACAACAGGCATATCAAAGAACTGAACATAGATATGAGACCAAGATAAACTGGCATCAAGAACCAAGAGCCAGCAAGCTAGTCCTCTATGTACTGTGTTTCCCCGAAAATAAGACAGGGTCTTATATTAATTTTTCCTCCAAAAAACGCATTAGGGCTTATTTTCTGGGGATGTTTTTTTTTTTCATGTATAACAATGTACATGAAATACAGTCATGTCATCTTCTTCTGGTTGCTGCGCAATGGTGGAGGGCGGGGTTTCACTTAACTGGGGCTTATTTTGGGGGTAGGGCTTATATTACGAACATCCTGAAAAAATCATACTAGGGCTTATTTTCAGGTTAGGTTTTATTTTCAGAGAAACAGGGCATCATTTTAGGAGATCTCTTTAAGAAGCTTTAGGAGTACCAGGAGATATACTACCCTCATGCCATACTGATTACAGAAACATATAGAAACATTTTCTTTATAAAAACTCATGCTTTAAAACAGTCTCTCCAAAGCTTGGGTCCCCAGATGTTCTTGGACTACAATTCCCAGAATTCCTGGCCAGCACATCTAGTGGTGAAGGCTTCTGGGAGTATCAGTCCAACAACATCTGGGAACCCAAAGTTGGGAACCACTGTTTTAGAAACAAGCTCTTAAACACAATTTTTATCAAAGATTTCTATGAAAAAACAGTATATCTTTTACACAACTTTATCATGAGGTGGCTATCAATCTATTTCCTAATAATTCTTTATATAATCTAAAAATACACAGTTAATTTTCAAACAACACTCCACCTTTTACTGATGCCATATAAATTCCTCTTCCCTTGGCCTCATTACTGGGGGGGGGGGGAACTGTCATAATATAGGATTGTGGGCCTCAACATTTAAATAAGTGCATATTTTTAAAATAAAAATGCCTAGGAATGCAGAAAAGGGTGGATCAATTTCAATCAATTTCATCTCTAAAAATGTATTGTTCAGGAGGGAAAACTGAAACAATGTATACTTATAACTAGGTGAATGGAGTGAAAAAGTAGGATAACAAAGCAGAATGAAATGTCATTGGAAGATTTGTTCTAGGGGTCAGAAACTAAGAAGGAGAATGACCATAGAGGTCTGCAACACCAACAGTCTTTTTTATTACAAATACTTACTTCAAGCAGCCAGACAGATAAACTGTATGGTCAATATACAAATCAAATTGACTATGTATTTGGAAGCAGAACATAGGGAAGCTGTATTCTCTCTTCCAAAACAAGACTAGAAGCAGATTATGGTACTAATCATGAACTGTTAGTATCCAACATTAGAGTAAAGCTGAAAAAGTACACTGAAAGAACTGTAGTGCCAAAATATAATTTTAAAAACATTTCTAATGAATTTAAAGTCTAGATAAAGAACAGATTTGCATTACTAAACTCAATTAACCATGAACCAGAAGAACTATGGATTGAAACTAGAGGTATCATTAGGAAAGAATGCAAAAAGACAATTCCTGTAGAAAAAAGAAAAGAAAAACCTAGTTGGATGACAAAAGAAATACTTAAAATTGTAACGGACAGATGAGAAGCAAAAGCAAAAGGTGACAGAAGTACAGTGAGAACCCTGAATGCAGCTCTTCTGTGACTGTCACATAGAGACAAAGAGAACTATTATAACAGCCAGTGCAAAGAAATAAAGGACAACGACAAAAGAGGATAAACAAGAGATCTCCTCCAGAAAATCCAGAAAATCAAAGGGAATTCAAGCCTAAATTAGGAAAGCTGAAAAACCAACAGGGAAGCACACTATCTGACCAAGATCAAATAAAGAGAAGGTGGAAACAGTATACTGAAAGACCTGTATGTCAGAACAGAGAATCTGATCCCTGAACATCTCCCCAAGAGTCCTACAGGATTTTATAAACCTCTAGGGAAAAATCAGAGGCCTGGTTTTGTCACAGCTTGCATTTATCTCCAAAAGGTGTTAATTCCAGAATGAAATCAATCATCTGGGTATCAAAGTATAAGTCTTTTAATTGTTGTAATGATTCAAGACAACATCAATTTGTCTAATTCTACAAGCTTTATTTATCTACAATGCTTCTATGTTCCATATGCACAAAAATACTTCAAAAAGTAATAAATCAAAATTTATTGAAAACATTCTTACAGTTATGGAAAACTGTAGGCAAAATGCTTAAAAATATATGAGAACTAAAGTTGCAGGCAAATGCTTAAGTCAGAATTCAATCCAAAATACATAAGCATAAAGTACCAAAAATAACATTTTAATTACATTCTAAAAATTGCAGATGTTTATAGCCTAAAAAGACACAAAAAGCAAAAGGCAAAGAATATACCTCTAAAATACCAAAGTTTTAAAAAGTAATATATAAACTAAAATTCATTTCTTAGTCTTTAAGCATGTTTTAACAAACACAGAAAATTACTCTAAGTGCTCACCCATCTAAGCCAGTTTGATTCTATGGAGGAAAATCCATGTTGTCCTAATCTGTTGCTAATGTTGCTACAGTTACATGACAATGCTTTCTGTTATCAATGTTGTTGGCGTTCAATGTTTGTACTGTGGCATTGTGTGAGACGATGTGTAACCCTCACTATATTTATGTGTTGTTGTTGTTGTTGTTGTTGTTAATAATAATAATAATAATATTGCACTGTATACCAGAGTGCATTCCAATACTCAAAAACAGTTAAAATACAACCATAACATAATTACAATGATAAAAACATACAGTAAGCAATTATTATTCAATAAGACAACAATCAAGATAACTATAATAACAATACTATAATGATTGAAATACAGTAATTCTATTGCAATAATTGCCTATGTTTCCCTCACATGTTTACCTTCCCTTCAAACTATAAACATTCTATTTTGCAGAGTCTGCAAGTAATAGGGGTCAAAACTCTGGTTTCTTAAATTGCATTTTTGTATGGAATCTGAACCAGGACACTTCAGTGTCCAGGATATGAAGCCAGCAAGTGTTCAAGTACAGTTTCCCAATTCAGATAGCAAAGGATAAAAACAACAACAGATTTTTAATAGAAAAATCCCGAAGTTTTCTCTGTATCTAATCCAGGGGTCTCAAACTCAATTTACCTGAGGGCCGCTGGAGGCAGAGTCTGGGTGAGGCTGGGCCGCATCAGATTTTCCGCCAAGCGGAGCAAGAGCCCGAGGAAGCCACCCAGGAGTTTCCTTAGCCCGGCTGGGGCTCCGAGGAGGAGGAGGAGGAGGAGGAGGGGCACGCGAGCCTTCTTCACTACCACCACCACCACCACCAGCAGCATGAAGAAGCGGAGAAGGGAGGGAGTGCCGCCTACCGCCTAGCGGGGGGGAGGGCACGACATAATTTTTTTTTAAAAAAACCTCACAGAATCACCTTGCCAAAGGAGAAAAGCCCCCATCAATACCTGCGAAATTAAACAGAACAGGGCGGGGGCCCCCACAGGTGCGCGCGTGTGCACGCACACACACACACACACGGAGGTCCGGCAACCTTCCTCTGAAGGCCTCCCCTCAAAAAAAGGTGCACTCAGCAGCAGCAGCAGCAGCAGCTACCCCCACCACGACAGAGGAGCAAACTTTGCGAGCCGAGCCCAGGCAGCCTCCAGAGCTGAGGCGGCTGAAGCAGGACGAAGAGGAGGAGGAGGAGGAAGCACTGCCGGGTGCTGAGGCGGCCGCTGGCCAGGCTGGTGTTGCCGAGAGAGAAAGAGAGCCAGAGAGCCGCTTCCCTGGAAGAGGCGGCAGCGGCAGCAGCTGCTGTTGGCGGCTTGGAGGCGCTCTTCGAGGACGGGACGGGAGCAAGCTCCGCTCTCAGGCATCGCTCGGCGGCGGCTCGGGCGCTCAGGGAAAAGGGCCGGCAGCGCGCCTTGCTCGCCGGCTCTCTCCCAAGACAGCGCCTCTTGCACCCTCCATCCGGAACTGCAGCCTGCCAGCCGGCAGACAGGTGGGCTGGCTGGCAGGCTGCAGTTCCGGATGGAGGGTGCAAGAGGCGCTGTCTTGGGAGAGAGCCGGCGAGCGAGGCGAGGCTTTTTTTGACTCTTGACAGCAGAGGACATGTGGGCGCTTCAGGGGGGGCAGGCAAGGCGGGGGCCACAAACTATCATCCGGCGGGCCGCAAATGGCCCCCGGGCCGCATGTTTGAGACCCCTGATCTAATCCCTTTAGAAGCAGGGTGAAAGCAGGGAGGAGTCAAACTTATTTTTTAACACAACAACAACCAGTAATTTGCTAGATCACCTTGACAAAAACATGTGAATTTCTGCAGCATAGATGGTCAAGCCCCCAAGTAGTAAATAAATCCTACACTATACCACAGCAACTCGTGAGGCAGAAATCAGTGACCAAATAATTCAACGTATGTGGTACTTTCTACTTCAGATGGTGAGACAAATCATGAAGTAACTATGAAAAGGACTGAAATTATTTATTTAAGGGTTAATTTTATGTAGCTTTTGTCCTATGTCTGCACAAAATTATTTGTTCATGGGATCACCAAAATATTTTTTTTCACTACTTTCAATAATAATGTGATCTTTGTTAGGTCATCCACCTACCATGATCTGAGTCATGCTAGAATCTTTTAGGAACGTTGGCATCATGGCCCCAACAGAGAAGCATCTGCCATGTAGGCAAGGTGCCAAAGGCAGCTTGCTAACTGCAAACTATGCCCTGATATGGCTCTGTTTCTTATTCTTAAGACCATCTAACTATCAGAGACCTAGGAGTGAACTGAAAAATATTCTGCTAAAAAAGAATTTCCACTGACTTCTGTTTCAGTTTTAAACACTGAAAACAACTGAAAACAAAATAATTTAAATAGTTAAAACAAATTAAAACTGTGTACAAAATCCTGTTTGCATGATTATATGGTGCAAACTAGACGACATCATCCAGCACCAGTAATATTTAATTAAAACTAGTTAAACCCTTCTTATCTCACCCCCTTTCAGGTACCAAGGCTCCATATGGCTTAATTCCATGGAGAAGCTTTTAGCAACTTAGGATGGGGTAGACCTTAAACAGTCAAAAATTGCCACTCAATCAACTGCTTGTGGTCCCAATCCTGGTAGTGACAATTTTTTACTACTTAACCCTCCCATTCTAAGGCACCCAAAGACTTCGTTGAGGTAAACCAGAGCCATAGGGAGCCTCAGAACCTGAAATGGGGGAGATAGGAAGCTTTTAATTAGTTTAATTAAATATTACTGGTGCCAGATGATTATGTCATCCAGTTTGTGTTGCATAACTAAGGGTGCAACTATACAGTTGCAATTTGATTCACAGTCTGTATTACATTTGAAATTGCAATCAGTTGCATTCCAGCCCACACACACCTTCTTTCCTTCCTTCCTCTGGTTCCACCTCTGCTGATCCTTTAATGGTTCGCTGAGAAGCTGCTTTCTTATTTAAAGCTTCAAACTACTACATTTCTCAAAACCTTTTCTTCAGAAAAATAACATGAAATGGTATTTAACAGTCTAGAACAGGGGTCTCCAAACTACGGTACCCGGGCCACATCTGGCCCGCCTTGCCGTTTTACCTGGCCTGTTCCTTTCAGCCCGTGCACGCAGGATGGGGGCGTGCATGTGGGTGGGCGGGAGTCTGTGCGGGGGCAGAGGTGCATGCGTGTGTGCAGGCAAGCAGGCGGGCATCTGCGCATGCATTCAGGTGTGTGTGTGTGTATGCGTGCATGCATGTGGGGTGGGGGCGGGCCTGCGTGTGTGCATGCATACATCCGTGTGTGCGGGGCAGTGTGTGTGTTCCTGTTCCTTCGGCCCTCAAAAATGATGAAAATATCCAATGTGGCCCTCATAGTCAAAAGTTTGGAGACCCGTGGTCTAGAATACAGAACATAAAAAGTTTGAACTATAATTTTGGAAAATACATCATAATTCACACATCAGAATGATTCCATCCCATAACACGTTTCACCACCTTCACCTTCTCATCCCTTACTTTCAAATAATTTATACAGGAATTACCTCATATTTGTTCACATATAGTTTGGCATAATAAACTGTAACCAAAGATGAAGTAATTCATGCATGCACTACTTGAAAGTAAGGGCAAAGAGTAATGGATGGGAAGAGAATATGATTTTAATGACACTCTCAGACCTGTTAATTAACTACCCTGTTTCCCCGAAAATAAGACAGGGTCTTATATTATTTTTTGCTCCAAAAAACACATTAGGGCTTATTTTCAGGGGATGTCTTATTTTTTTCATGTACAACAATCTACATTTATTCAAATACAGTCATGTCATCTTCTTCTGGTTGCTGCACAATGGTGGAGGGTGGGCTTTCACTTAATTTTGCTTATTGTTGGGGTAGGGCTTATATTACGAGCATCCTGAAAAATCATGCTAGGGCTTATTTTCAGGTTAGGTCTTATTTTAGGGGAAACAGGGTAATTAAGAGCAGCATTAAATTGCCAGGATTCAAGTAACCACCTGTTCCCCATATTAAAATCATGGTGCTTTGCTTTTGCATGTCTTCCCCGCCCCAACCTGTACATCACAGTCCAACTGCCTATGTCACCGACACACCACCTACAGACACAGCCCCCCCTCTTTACAAAAACATACCACAACTATCACATGGGGGAAAGCCCATTTGAATCGTTCTGGCTTGAAAAAAATAGAAGTCCCCAGCAGGAGAGGGAAAAAAGCTGCTTTGGGAGCAAAAAGCCCTGGACCACTTCGAATCAGCCTTTGTATCATGTGGTCAGTAAAAAAAAATACCTTGAATTAACTCATTTTATTGGCAAAGCAAATCCTGTAGTATTTGACCATTTAGTTGCACTCTAAGCTAACAAGATTCTGGCCTGTATAAGAACTCCATGACTTAGTTAGGCTATGATCCTTAGGCCCTAAAATTTCTGGCAGAGAGCCAAGCTTTAATATTATGTGCACAATAAACAACTAATATATTTTAAAAGCCTACTTTATTTTGAGGAATGCCACCCACAAAGGCTTATATTGTCCCTTCGTCCTGTGTAACATCCTATCCATAGACAAACTAACCTGGAATGTTCAGAAAAGCTATATTTACCATGTTCATCTCAAAGTGTTTGCAGCACTTTTAAACTTCACACATAATCACAGCAGCTAATCAATAACCATGGGATTTATAAGCAGGCAGGCAATAACAACACTAAGTTTGTAGTTTTTTATATACAAGGCTAACCATTGTAATGGATTCTCCAAAATCAATTAAAGCAAATCCCAAAGGCTTCCTCTGGATCAGATGTTAATTCTTACTAAAGAGACACTGCCAGCTGTGCTTTATTATATACTTTACTTTTGCACTTTCTGTGAAATGGGATGCCAAGACCCGATTACTTAACAGTCTGTGTTAATTTTGAAAAGTTACAACGCAAGCTATGGTTACACTGTTAACTGTTTCAGTTTGGTGAAGAATGCTGTATCACTTATATAAGTGATACAGTATTCTTCACCAAACTGAAACAGTAGCATCTCCACTTATTTATCTGCTAAGATCTTACATTTAAAATAACTATCCAGACTTTACTGAGCTCTGGAGATGATAACTGGGTTGACATGAAAAATATTGTGGCCCTCACTCTCTGTTCCCCCACATAGGTGGAAGGCAATTAGCAACCTGGGAAATTTTGTGTTTCTTTTAATGCAGGGCCTCTTTGCTCCCTGCAGTCTCCAGGATACTTCCTGAAATCTCTTCAAGTCTCAGCCTAGTAACTGGGAACAATAGACAATCATAAGAAAAGAGGCAAATTCTACCAAGAGTAAGCAGTAATACTTTTAGATACAGCTATTGATTTCTCCATCGGACTAATTTTGACTGGTTGTATCAAGGAGTCTAAGATGAAAAGATATTCTAAAATGCCAGTTGGAAACGTTTGCTCAGTTAGTTTGACTACATTACTCACACTTTTTCCCTAAACAGACAGGTGCAACATAAATAAACGTAACTCTTCAGTAATAACCTTCCTTATAATTTTATGGTATATTTTCAGTTATGCAACTAAAATGGGACCATGAAACCAAAACCTAGTACCCTGCAGCTCAGCTCCAGTGACACCCCATTAAGACAGCAATTAGTGCAGGCTGTTAGTGGATGGACCTCAGGTCTGAGCTTGGACCAACATGGGCAAGCTGCCTCCACACTGATGATTATTTCTGCTGGTACAAATATTATATTAACTGTACTGCAATTGGAATCCTAATGCACCAAATTCAATCCCTCTCATTTTCTGAGCTTCATAACTGCTTTGTGCCAGCTCATCACAGATTCAGTGCAACAATCATTATGGTACACTGACACATTTATCTTTCTGAAATGCTTTTGTTTTGCACTGACAATGCAACATTTTCATTGTTTAGGAAAAATAGTAGGATTTAAACAAAAAAGCTTGTATCTTATAGTATAAAACTCTTTTTATAAATTACTTCACATTCCAGTTAGACAATGGATGAAAGCTTGCATTGCCATATGTACAGTTTCTCTTTCAGGGGGAAAAAATGCAGCACAATGCCCACAATTACAGTGAGCATAGGATGTGGTGACAATTTGCAGGATCATGGAAAAAGATACATGCACTATATTTTTGTGTGCCTAGCATATGTATACATACACACTCCTATGAAGTCCCTATTAAAGGGCCCACTGTCCATACGGTGACAGGTTTTGATCCCATTTCCTGCTATCTCCAAGCAATTTTAAGTTTCTCAATTTTGCAACATTCTTGTTGCAAAATTGCATACCTTGGCTCTGCATACCTTGGCTCTGCAGTGAAATTAGATGGGGTTACCCTATTTGTTTAATCATTGAAAACTGTGCTTGTAATGCATATAAGCTTGACTTACAGGATAAATCCCTTTAAGAAGTATCAGGGAATTTTTAAAAGTCCAGGCTTAATAACCTGCTGGACAGCTGATGCTCCTTCCACTTCAGTCTCTGTAGCTGAACTTTTGAAGTGCTGCAAAGGTAATAAAGCCACTTAAAAGAAGTGACAAGATAAATATTTGTCTCGCTTCTGTGCCATGTTTCTATTATTCCTTTCGATATTTATTCCATCAACTATATGACATTAGGACTAATTGCAAGTAGATTTAATCTTTCAGTGTCAGTATGTGGAATATTTTGTTCTTCCAGCAGTGCCTGTGGTTTTTCGTAGTGTTTCCACTTGCATTATTTTGTCTTGTATTTGACTTGTGTGGTTGCCTGCATTGGTCCTTTTAGACCAGTTGTTGGGTTTGTCCAGATGACATCACTTCTGATGCACAGAGTGAGGCATGAAGTGGGAGTGAACCCTAGTCCTTTTACCTGCCTTCTGCTCAGACTGGTAAGGACTACAATTGCAATGCAATTTGCAAACTGTATTTTTAAACCGATATAGCACTAAACTGATATAGCACTAATTCAGATGTTTACCATGTCTTGTCAGCTGAACACTATTTCACTTGTAAACATTAAAAAGAAAAAAACCACAAGGGATTTGAATACCAGTGAAAAGGCATTGATCCCTACTCCTTTTGCTTGCCTTCTACTTGCCCTCGTCAGTACTGCCACTGCAATGCATTTTGTAAACTGTATTTTCAAATGGATACAGCACTAAATTGATACAACTCCAATTCAAATGCTTTTCATGTATTTTCGTTCAGTGCTATTTCACTTGCTAAACTTTTTTTTAAAGGGGACTTAAATGCTAACCAAAGGAGTAGGTAAGAGAGGAGTGATACTGGCAGTGAAATATACCTTCGTGAGATAATTAAACATTTCTGTGTGAACCGCAGCAGCAATTTAAATGCCATGGTGCAATGTAGCAAAGTTTTCATCAAGCCAAAACAAACCTCTATGTGGTCATGCCCAAAGTAAGTTAAGGAAGGAGGCTCCCCTCAGATAAAGAATATCATGCAGTATCAGCATGGGATCAAACATGATCTCCACACAAACTAAAACTTAAAGCATTCCAGTCATGATCTTTAAGACTGAAAACAATGTGTCCTTTGAGGAAGAGTTAATCCAGCTCCCAAGAACCAAGGAAGAGAGTTAAAGAGTTGTTAGTGTTGGTTTTGCAGGCCCCTACGTTTGCAGTGCAGGGTGAGGAATGCATCTTGACTATATCCTAGAATTCAAACAAGCACTGAGCCTGTCTTTCTTCCCATTGGCATGCATTTCTGCTCCCTGGTTCAATTATTGCAGGCAAAAGAGCCATGGAGACTGTGGAAATTTCCAGGTAACATGTGCAGTGTCTTTTCTGTGTTGGCTGTGCCATTCCTGACATACACACACATAACCCCATTCAAAGTTCTTAAACATATACTACCTCAGAAGCCATTCAAACTGTGCACCCATTATTTTTATGCATACAGCATTCACACATAAAGCCCAACACTAGGCTTCCTGTCTATTCCCTTCTAGACAAAATACGTTCTACAAACCTCAACTGCTACACAAAGAGCTAAAAGAGCTTAATACTCTTGTACTGAAACCAACTAACAAACTAGTAATTATTTTCTGTTGTACCTAAAAAAAAATTATTCTTTGTACTTGCTATTTTAACTTAGTTGGAACATTTGTGACTTGAATGTTTCACTGATTAGTACATAATTCAAGACTTCATTTTCTTATTTGAGGCAAATTGAAATTGTTTCCCAGTTTGCTATCATCATCCATATATTGATTAACTAAGGTAGTAAGAAGAAGAAGAAGAACACACCTGAAGACTTCAGATTGGAAGAAAATGGTGGGAGAGAAGACAGAACTCTAAAAGACAGGGTAGCAGTGAACACAAAAACAAAGGAGCTGTGTGGTGTCCTTTCTACTCTATCATCCACCTTGCCTTTTTAATAGTTGGATCCTTGTTTTTAGCTTTAAATATTGTCATTGGGCGCTAGTTGTAACAAATATATATCACAACCAGAATAGGTCCATTTGAATGAATGGATCATATGGAGGAGTTGACTCATCAAATCCATACTGATTCAGCGGACCTACTCTAGTGCAATTTACTACACTAAGCAGCAGGATTTCAACCTTTGATTTACTCATAACATAGTACTCGTATTTGTCCCTTCTTTATTTCATCACTTCTTAGTTGCTCAAGCCTGCTTTAGTTCATCACTTCTTAGTTGTTCAAGCCTATTCAAGCAGGCTTTAGGTCCAATACAGAAGAAATCTGCTCCTTTGAAGTCTGCTACAGGCGTGATCATCCAGGACCGAGCACAGCAGATGGAACGCTGGGTGCAGCACTACTCTGAGCTATATTCTAGAGAGAATTTAGTAACCAAAGAGACATTAAATAACATCAAGTGCCTGCCTGTCTTGGAAGAGCTGGACAGCGAACCAACTTTAGCAGAAATAAAAGCGGCCTTGGATTCCCTCACCTCCGGCAAGGCACCTGGGAAGGATAACATCCCTGTTGAAGTGCTGAAGTGCTGTAAAGAGATAATCACCACTGAGCTGTATGAAATCTTTTGTCTTTGCTGGAGGGAAGGTGGAGTACCACAGGACATGAAGGATGCAAACATTGTCACGTTGTATAAGAACAAAGGCGACAGGGGCAACTGCAATAACTACCGTGGCATCTCTCTTCTCAGCATTGTAGGGAAGCTGCTTGCCCGAGTTGTGTTGAAGAGGCTCCAGGTGCTTGCAGACAGAGTCTATCCAGAATCACAGTGTGGATTTCAAGCTAATAGATCCACCATTGACATGGTATTTTCCCTCAGACAGTTGCAGGAGAAATGTAGGGAACAACGACAGCCACTCTTTGTGGCCTTCACAGATCTTACAAAGGCCTTTGATTTGGTTAGCAGGGACGGCCTTTTTAAAATACATCCCAAGATTGGATGTCCACCTCGACTCCTTAACATCATCAGGTCCTTTCATGAGGAAATGAAGGGCACTGTAGTTTTTGATGGCTCAACATCAGATCCCTTTGACATCCGAAGCGGAGTGAAACAGGGCTGTGTCCTCGCGCCAACTCTGTTTGGGATCTTTTTTGCTGTCATGCTGAAGCACGCTCTTGGAACTGCAACAGAAGGTGTCTATCTCCGGGCTAGATCAGATGGAAAGCTCTTTAATCTCTCTAGATTGAGAGCGAAGACCAAAGTCCAGATGAAATGCATGTGGGACTTCCTCTTCACCGATGATGCAGCTGTTGTTGCCCATTCTGCTGAAGAGCTCCAACAACTTGTGAATCATTTTAGTAAGGCCTGCCAAGATTTTGGATGAACAATCAGCCTCAAGAAAACACAAGTCATGGGCCAGGGCGTGGACTCACCTCCCTCTATTACCATCTCTACACAAGAATTGGAGGTTGTTCATGACTTTGTACCTTGGCTCAACGATCTCTGACACGCTCTCCCTAGATGTCGAGCTGGATAAACACATTGGCAAAGCAGCTACCATGTTCTCTAGACTCACAAAGAGAGCATGGCTTAATAAGAAGCTGACGGCATATACCAAGATCCAGGTCTATAGAGCCTGTGTTCTGAGTATACTCCTGTACCACAGTGAGTCCTGGACCCTTTGTGCATGGCAGGAGAGGAAGCTGAATACGTTCCATATGCGTTGTCTCCGATGCATTTTTGGTATCACCTGGAAGGACAAAGTTCCAAATAGAGTAGTCCTAGAACGAGCTGGAATTTTTAGCATGTATACATTACTGAAACAGCGACATCTACGTTGGCTCGGGAATGTCATGAGAATGGCTGACGGTCGGATTCCGAAAGATCTCCTGTATGGAGAATTAGTGGAGGGAAAGCACCCCAGAGGGAGACCACAGCTGTGACACAAGGATATCTGCAAGCGGGATCTGAAGGCCTTAGGAATGGACCTCAACAGATGGGAAACGTTGACATCTGAGCGCTCAGCCTGGAGGCAGGCGGTGCAGCATAGCTTCTCCCAATTTGAAGAGACACTTGTTCAGCAGGCCGAGGCAAAGAGGCAGTCCCGAAACCAGCAAAATCAGGGAGCTGGACAGGGGACAGATTGTATTTGTCTTCAGTGTGGAAGGGATTGTCACTCTCGAGTTGGCCTTCTCAGCCACACTAGACGCTGTTCCAAGACCTCTATTCAGAGCACGTTACCATAGTATCTCGAGACTGAAGGATACCTACAGCTAGTTGTTCAAATAAAATTATGTGCTCTCATATACAAAATATTGCATTTTGTCATGATCATGTCATGTTCCTTACACACTACTGTCATTTTGAAAGTGGTGAGCATTATATTTAACATGGGGATGGGAGTAACATGCTTAGATCCTCATTTTGAGGCAGAATATCCATCTGTAAATGTCCAAAACAGATTACTCTGTACAACCAATAGTCTTCTGGCATCTTATAGATTGTGAAATTTATTATAGCATAAGCTCTCCACTTCATCAGATATAATAGTTTAGATCTATGAAATCAAAATATATTTATTAATCTATAAATGATTCCTTGTCATTCTGGGAACTGGTGGCTGTAGTTTGGTAGATTAGTCTGTAGCACAAGCAAATATAGCATATGATAACAGAGATATGCCATCTGCAAGAAGCTGCAGGTGCTAAAACCACATGGAGATTAAGGCTCCAATCCAATGACAGCTAGCTATGTTTAACTTTTGCAAATAAATGTAGGCACATGTAACAGGCAACAAAAATTTTTTACTGCATCATATATGTAGATTTTTAAAAATATTTTAAAATGCCTACAGGTATGTAGAGCTACACAAACACACTTTACAAGTACAAAACTAACATTCTGTCAAAACAAGATTTTCTAAGAAGAATGAAAGTGACTCAGAATTTTTGTTTCTTCCTTGATGTAATATAGGGAGAGCATTTCTTCTTCACAAAAGGAAAGTATCCAGTGTCCAAGTTACTACTATTACCTGTTCTTCTCCTTGGTCATGGGTAAAGTTTTAGTGGTAAAAAGAATGTTTTTATTGAAATATTGGCCATCGTGAGAAGGACCTTTATTAGGCCAAGTGATAGAAAAGGTTAACAGAAATAATGAACAAATTTTCAGGGCAATTGTCTAGGCAAAGATGGGAGAGATGCTTCAGGATTCATTTTTACCCAGGGGTGTTCCAGGGACTTCCAAACTTCCTCAAAAGAGTATTTGTGTTCTCCACCCTGTTTCTGATGTCAATTGGCTTGTAAAGAAGTGGTGACATAGGCAATGCTGCTGAAGTCTTCAGACATCCCAAATTTATTTATATTTATTTGTTTGATTGATTTATATACCACCCCATTAAGTGCAAGCACTACACTGGGCAGTTTACACAAAATTAAAATGTATAAACCCTCAATACCCACAATAAGAAAAAATACATTCAGAAACAATATGCGATTCAACAGACAATAATTATAACCATAAATACGAATAACCTTTTAAGAAAATCTAGATTTTAAAAAAAAGTTGTTATTGACAGCATCCTGTAGTTTGTAGCAAGTGGGAACTTAAAATATTAAAAAATGGCTTGACTGATTATTCAGATCCTAGATTGTTTAACAAACCACTTTCACTTATGTAAATGGAAAAATACTAACTGAAGCTCCTCATGTTGTTATTTGCCCTCAAGCCATTTCCAACATAAAGCAAACTCTATGAATGAATAACCTCCAGATATCATGTCAATAATGGCCTGTCAGGTTTTGCAAGCTAAAGGCCATAGCTTCCAGTATTGAGTCAATCTATCTCATGTCAGATCTTCATCTTTCTGTATTGTTGTCCACTTTTCCTAGCATTATTGTCTTTTCCAGTGAGTCTTGTCTTCTCATGATATGTCCAAAACACAATAGCTTCAGTTTACTCATTTTAGTTTTTGGTGGGAATTCAGGAATGATTTAATCTAGAAGGTATCAGTTTGCATTTGGATTGGTCATTTAACCAAGGTATAGAAAATCTTGAGTAACTTTGATTTCATTGTCAGCATTAAAATTATTTTATTATTCTCCAGTGTTTCAGCACAATTCTGCTTCTGTACTTTTTCCTCAACCTTCCTTAGTAAAGGTTTCATGTAATTTCTGCTTTTTGTCATTAGTATAATATCTGCATATGTTAAACTACCAGTGTTTCCTTCTTCAGTTTTTACTTTTCCTTGATCTGTCTCTAATCCAGTTTTTCCTATAATATGGTCTGCATATCCTCATGTATCCTCCTCCATGCCTTACCTAAACCACTTCATGATCATGGGAAACTAAAAGCTTCCTCCTGTTCCCCTGTGAAGGGGGGGGAGGAAGCTTTCTATTCTTTATTTTAATATCACATTAGAGCTGTCTTGAGGCTTAAAAAAACTCCTTTGCTTTCTCTCTTCTGCAGGGGAGCAGGAGAAGCTTTAAATTACCCAATTTCATTGACTAGCTTAAACAAAGAGACAGTTCAAGCCATGCTTTGGTTCAATCCCAATAGTCATAAACACTGGAATGGAACCAAAACGGAGTAATCCTACCCACAACGAAAAAACAGTAGCCCTTGACAGGGACCCAAAAGGTGTGGGTAGGCAAAGATCAGGGACGCGTTGGTTCACAATGGCCCATACATGGTGTGGTTATTGGAGGGGTGGTGGAAGCAAACCAACCCATCCTCTGAGAAAACCAAACTACAGGACAAATCCCTGTCGATTGCACCGTTATATGAAAGTGCACACAAATCATTATTCCTGGTACAGATCATCTTTTCTTTCCAGATGACAGCAATGGAGAAAAAGCAATCTGTGTAGGGTTTATGGGGAGAGACTGGAGTGCCTTAGCCCACAGAGTATCTCCTTTACCTTGCCATTTCTTCTTTTCTTTTTTCTTGTTTTCCCTCCTCTTTCCTTTTTCCCCTCTCCTATCCCTCGGTGATTTTTTTTTCATTAAAGTAGTAACTTTTCATTGCAAGGAAAGAGGAAAAATCAGTATTGTGCAATTGGATTAAGCTAACATTTTATCTTCTCTTTTATCTAAAAATAAATAGCTATTCCAGCATGTGTATATTAATACACACCATGATACATTTCCTATGCACTGAGTGCCATTGTGCACCCTAGAGTCATGTCCATCTGTTAAGATGGATTTTTGCCTACTTCAGGATTAAGAAGGTCTTGCTCAAGTTATAAATGGCAGGCAACAATGGCTTGCCATGAACTTTCCAGCTTTGAATGCTGGCAATGCTATATCTTTTTCTGTGCCCAAACTGAACATATTATTGTATTAGTCGATCTTCCAGGAACTCAAAATACAATACTTATCACAGTTTGACTGCATAATCTCAGCTCTGTACATTCAGAGTACTTACAGATATAAATATTCATATGAATTGTTTTAACTGGTTTCCTGATTGTATTTCTTTCTATAGAATATTTATGGCTTGATCTGTGTACATCCCTTCCTGGATGCACACTTTAACATGGTAAAGGGATTTGAGTGTGTCAGTGAAGCTGAGAGAAGTGCCGTCAGGAAACCAGACTCCATTACAAGCCTGGGCTCCTAGCAGGGTGACCCAAGGTACAATGGTCACAGCTGAGAAACCAAACTAAGATGCACTCACTCTCTTCAATGGGCAGCAGTGCTAGCTAAAGGTGACCATGGCAGAGAAGGCAACAGCAGTAACACTCAAGGTAATTTTTGTTAGTACTGCATAGAAGAAGGCAATTGTAAACCACTACGGAACCTTTCTTTCCTTGAAAATCCTATGATGAGACAGTCCAAAACTGAAACATGAGACAGTGCTGGAGGATGAGGCTACCAGGTTGGAAAGCACTCAGTCAGCTACTGGGGAAGAGCAAAGGACAATTATGAATGATGCAACTAGCTTAAAACCAAAAGGATGTCTAGTGGCTGACATGCACAGAAGTGAAAGGAAAGTCCAATGCTGCACAACTCATACAGTTGAAACATGGAATGTGAGAAGTATGAATCAGGTAAACCATAATGAAATTAATGGAGCATATCAACATTGTAATGTTTTTAAATGGATTGTTATACCTTACTGCTTTGAATATGTTTTGGTGTTGCTTTTCAGTATGGTATTTGTTTGATCATTTTTAGTATTTGTATAGCCACTGTTGTTAGATTCAATATTGCCTTATATTAATGTAAGCCACCTTGGGTCCTTTTAAGGAGAAATGTGGGGTAAAATATTTTAAATAAATAAATAATATCTTTACTGCTTAGGTCTTCATATAAGACCTTTTGGTAAAGACTACATTACTTATTTCTTCTATAAATCATAAAAATGACAGCTGTCATTAAACGAATATTAGTAGCAGTAGTAGCATAGAAAAGATTTGAATTCTGAACAGTTGATGTTAAGTCATCTCAAAACAAAGTAAAAAATAGAATTGCCAATTGATGTGAGAAGCTTCCATAGATATAGAATGCCTATTCAATATCCAATCCACTATCTGTCAAATTTCACTTTATGCAACATATTTCACTCTTTTCTACCAGATTTTTTTTCTCTCTTTCTCAAGCTTGATTGGTCTGATTCATAATATATTCTGAGATTCTCCATATCATATTGCAGTATATATATTTCAATATATATTGCAATGATATATCATATCATATCTTTATATAGTCTTTATAAATTTGCTTATTTTCATTCTCTGCTCTGTGACATCACACGTTCTTCATAAATTTACTTATTGTCATTCTGTATTCTTTGATTTGTATTTCACTACATATGGCTGTGAAAGCTGGACAATGAAGAAGATGAACAGAAGAAAAATTGATTCTTTTGAACTATGGTGTTGGAGGAGGCTCTTGTGCATTCCATGGACTGCAAAGATAACGAATAAAGAAGTGCAGTAGTGCATAAAACTGGACATGTCACTGGAAGGAAAAACAACAAAACTTAGACTTAGTTATTTTGGCCGCAGTCAACATAATTGGAGAAAGACATCATGCTCAGAATGGTCAGTGCTGAAAGAAGACAAGGACGCCAAAGAACGCATTGGTTGGATGTAATCAAAACAGACACTGGCCAAAATATAAAGCAACTGAAAGAAGCTGTTCAAGATCAGAAATCATGGAGAGAGCTGGCTCATGGAATCGCCAAGGGTCAGATACGACTGAATGGATAATTTGATTCAATTAGATTCTTTGATTCCTTCCATACTTTGTTTTGTTCCTTGCTTTTCAATACCTTTCTTATCTTTTGAGTTTACCAGTTTTAATATGGCTAAGCCAGTGGTTCCCAATTTTTTTTCCATTCGTAGCTCCCCTGAGTGGCAGTGGCTGCAGAGCAGGAAGAGTGGCGAGTGGTGCAGGGTGAAGCAGGAAACAAAGAAGCATGAAGGAGCTGGAGCCAGAAGAGCAGCAGCTTGGTGAAAAAACAAAGAAAACCTTCTGTGTTGCTCCTGGCTGGTTTGGTGGTGCACCAGGGAGCCACGGGGTACTGCGAGAGGTGAGGGGCACAATGGTGCACACTTTAGGAAGCTATAGGCTAAGCCATGGTATAATATTACATTTTTAATAATTTATATTTTTAAAATTCCTAGTTAGATACGAGGTTCAGTGGATGGCTTTCAGCAGGACACTGGCTTCAGATGCCACAGTTTAGATTCAAAGATGAGCCACAGTAAGCCATGGACACATACTCACCACTCCTCTAGCACAGGTACAAGAAACAGATTGCCGGGCGCCAGGAGAAAACAGGGGTGGGAAGCCCTGCCGCTGCCTCTAAGTGGGCACCCACTGGAGGAGGCATGGCTGGGAAGCCAGGAAGCCAATGGAAGAAGCTGTGTGGCTGAATCACTGAACCATGCTGAATCGCAGAATGGCAGTTCATGCCCATCTCTATTCTTGAATATCAAGTAATTTCCAAGGACCTAGTATATTCATAGATATTTCCTTAAAATGTGTGCTGTTCCAAATTAGACAGCCTTCTGCAGTTCCTGTATCATGATCTTATTTAATCCTAAAGTACTAATTACAACTGGAACCATTTTAGCTTTCTTTTGCCATAATCCCTCAATCTCAATTGGTAAGTTTTTATATTTGACAATCTTTTAAAATTCTATTGTTATTTTTATTATTATTATTCAAAAACACCAGGCACAGTCAATCAAAATTATAAAAACATTGACTGGTATTACATAACAGATACAAGTTATAACCAAAACCCTAAGAATCTGTTAAATATTGGCGCAGTATGTATGCTGTTCCTAATACTGCCATTTTTTGTAGCTCTGATTGTGTGATCAGGGACGTGGTGGCGCTGCGGGTTAAACCGTAGAAGCCTCTGTGCTGTAAGGTCTATAGATCTGCAGCTGTAAGATCGAATCCACGTGACGGAGTGAGCGCCCGTCGCTTGTCCCAGCTCCCGCCAACCTAGCGGTTCGAAAGCATGCAAATGCGAGTAGATAAATAGGGACCACCTCTGTGGGAAGGTAACAGCGTTCCGTGTCTAAGTCGCACTGGCCATGTGACCACGGAAGATTGTCTTCGGACAAACGCTGGCTCTATGGCTTGGAAACGGGGATGAGCACCGCCCCCTAGAGTCGAACACGACTGGACAAATTGTCAAGGGGAACCTTTACCTTTAATACTGCCATTTTTTGTAGCTCTGATTGTGTGATTTCTGAGATCTGCAACTGCTTATAGTACTGTGTGAAATTTCTTGATATTGTTCCCAAAGCCCCAATGACTACGGGGACCACTTAAGTGTGTTTCTTCCAGAGGTGAGATGTTTCGATTACCATGTCTCTTTACTTTGTTAGTTTTTCCAATTCTTTATTTTCAACTCTGGCTTCCCCCGGAATTGCAATGTCAATGATCCAGACATTTCTTCGTTCTATTACTACTATGTCTGGTATGTTATGTTCAAGGTGTCTATCCATTTGGATCCGAAAATCCCACAAGATTTTGACTTCTCCATTTTCTGACACCTTCTCTAGATGTTCCCACGGGTTTTTGGAGGCTGGCAAGTTATGTTTTTTACATAATGACTAGTGCACTAATTTTGCCACTCTATCATGTCTAACTTTGTAATCTGTTTGTGCAGTCTTTGGACATTCACAGATGAGGTGTGACACAGTTCCATGTCTTTCTTGGCAAAGTCGACATTTGCTGTTAACACGAACTCCTTGGATCTTAGCTTTCATCATGTTGGTTTGGAGTGCTTCTGCAGCAAAAATCAAGCCGTCAGTTTCTTTCTTAAGGGTCCCCAGTTTTAGCCACACTCATGTTGAATTATAATCATGCTTTCCATCAATATTTCACAGGTGTTGTCCATGTAGTGGTTTATTTTTCCACCTGTTTAATTTATTTTCAAATTGTTGTTTCTCATATTGAGCATTTGTTTCTGTTGTTTTCAAAATATTTTCTAAATTCACTGCTTTCAGTTTTTTTGCTGCTTGTACTGATATAATCATTTAGGCTTCTTTTTTCCCCTCCTCTACTACCTGCTGTATTTCTATTAATCCACAGCCTCCAATTTTTTGGTGGTAAATATAATCTGTCCACAGCACTTTTTGGATGTAGTGCGTGATGCATGTTCATAAGTTTCTGTGTTTTTTGATCCAATTCTTCTAATTCGTTTTGAGTCCAATCTATTATTCCAGCTGGGTATCTAATCACTGGAAAGGCCCATGTGTTTATGGCTTTGATTGTATTTCCACCATTTAATTTTGGTTTTAAGATTTTCCACAGACTTTTGATATATTCTCTTTCTGTCAATTCTTTAACTTCTGTGTGCACGATATTATTTGCTTCTAGTAATCCAAGGTATTTATAATTTTCATCACTTGAGAGTAATTTTATAATATTGCCATTTTTTAACTTTATTCCATCTAGTTTTTGGATCTTGCCACGGTGTATAGACAGATTCCAAATTTCATTTGGATACCTTCACTAAATATTTGCACTGTGTTTAGCAGTGATTCTATCTCTGTGGAACTTTTTGCATATAGTTTTAGGTCATCCATGTATAACAGATGATTGATTTTTCCTGCTTGTTCTGAAATATAGTAGCCCACTCCAGTTTTATTTAAAATTATTGACATGGGGATTAGTGAGATGCTAAACAGCAGTGGTGATAAAGAGTCTCCTTCAAATATTCCTCTTTTGATGCTAACTTCCCCAATTTCTTCACCATGGGCCACTAAGAAGGTTTTCCATTTTTCCATGTTTTTCTTGAGGAACTTCTGAATGTTTTTACTAATCCCAAAAAAATTTAGGCAGGTGTTAATCTAGCTGTTTGGCAATGAGTCAAATGTCTTTTTCTAGTCTATCCAGGCCATGTTAAGGTTTGTTTTTCATGTTTTTGCATTATTCAGTATAATTTTATCAATAAGCAGCTGATCTTTCGTGCCTCTTGACTTTTAAAAGTTCCCTTTCTGTTCAGTTGGGTATAGGGAATTTTCAGTTAAGTAATTATATATTGATCTTGCAAGTACTCCTGTGAGGAGCTTGGACATTGTTGAAAGGCATGTAATTGGTCGATAATTACTGGGTTCATTGCCCTTTTGATGATCTTTTATTATCAGAAATGTGCAGCCTGTTGTCATCTAATCTTCAGTTGCAGAATTTTGAAGTAAGTGATTAAATTGCACTGCTGTACGTTCATGGAGACTTGCTAGATGCTTTAACCAAAATCCGTGCAGCTCATCTGAACCAGGTGCACTCCGATTTTTAAGCCTTTACTTGCCTCTTAATCATTTTAGTTGTTATTACAATATCATCCATTTGTTTTCCTTGAGTTTCTTTGTGTAGGCATCCTTCAGTCTCGAGATACTATGGTAACATGCTCTGAATAGAGGTCCTGGAACAGCGTCTAGTGTGGCTGAGAAGGCCAATTCGAGAGTGACAATCCCTTCCACACTGAAGACAAATACAATCTGTCCCCTGTCCAGCTCCCTGATTTTGCTGGTTTCGGGACTGCCTCTTTGCCTCGGCCTGCTGAACAAGTGTCTCTTCAAATTGGGAGAAGCTATGCTGCACCGCCTGCCTCCAGGCTGAGCGCTCAGATGTCAACGTTTCCCATCTGTTGAGGTCCATTCCTAAGGCCTTCAGATCCCGCTTGCAGATATCCTTGTGTCACAGCTGTGGTCTCCCTCTGGGGTGCTTTCCCTCCACTAATTCTCCATACAGGAGATCTTTCGGAATCCGACCGTCAGCCATTCTCATGACATTCCCGAGCCAACGTAGATGTCGCTGTTTCAGTAATGTATACATGCTAAAAATTCCAGCTCGTTCTAGGACTACTCTATTTGGAACTTTGTCCTTCCAGGTGATACCAAAAATGCATCGGAGACAACGCATATGGAACGTATTCAGCTTCCTCTCCTGCCATGCACAAAGGGTCCAGGACTCACTGTGGTACAGGAGTATACTCAGAACACAGGCTCTATAGACCTGGATCTTGGTATATGCCGTCAGCTTCTTATTAAGCCATGCTCTCTTTGTGAGTCTAGAGAACATGGTAGCTGCTTTGCCAATGTGTTTATCCAGCTCGACATCTAGGGAGAGCGTGTCAGAGATCGTTGAGCCAAGGTACAAAGTCATGAACAACCTCCAATTCTTGTGTAGAGATGGTAATAGAGGGAGGTGAGTCCACGCCCTGGCCCATGACTTGTGTTTTCTTGAGGCTGATTGTTAATCCAAAATCTTGGTTGAGTTTCTTTACAAATGTCTTTAATCCATGAGGCGTTTTTCTTATGTTTGGTTGGGCTTTCCCACATTTCTTTACAGAATTTTAGAGCATCATCTTTACATGGGTCTAATTTCCTTCGTTCTGCATTTTCTCCTAGTGATGTATAGAATAATAGTTGGTTATTTGGAAATTGCATGTTTTCTCTATATTGTTTCAAGCGTCCATCATATCTTCAATTTTCTTTGCTGTGGCTGTTACCGGCTGTTTTAATTCTTCCATAGTTTCAACTATTGTTTTCTTTTCTAGGTCATATATTTTACATAGTCTGGCTTTTACTTTTTCATTTTTAAGTTTGGAATCTTTTAAGTGTTTTATGTTGCTAATGTCTGCACGTAATTTGTTTATTTTTCTTTCCAAACTAATTTTCCTTTTTGGAGTGCCAGGAGTTTTCTGGGTTTTTTGGAGCTTGTAACCAAGTTCCATGTTAATTATGGTAGCTATGCTATACATGAGCTGGTTTGTTTCCTTTAGCGTGTTGGTTGGGAATGTTCTAATGACTACATTTGCATCATTCAGTAGATCTTTTACTGGTTTACTTTGTAATTGGTGCAAATTGGGGACCCTTTGTCTTTCTGTGTTCTGGCTAATATGGGTTATTATTTTTTCCCTCAGAGATGTTTGCCATTTTATTAACTCTTAATTTCTGGGTTGTACCATAAGTTGTTCTCTATTGATACATTTGTCTTCCATATTATGGTCGCTGTTCTGTGTTGATTTTGCCACCTTTTCTAGTTCTTGCAATTCCAGTTCTGAAAACATTTTACTCTGGATAATAAAACTTCTCAGGTCCATTAATCATTGTTCAGTTATGTCACTACTTGGGTGTTTTCCTTTTCCAATTTTCCATCATGCTTTTTTGAAAACCATGGGCTGTTGGGTTTGCCTCATAATAACATTTCATAATTTCTCATTTTCTGTAAGAGTCCAAGTTTTGTGCTTATGTTGTTCCAGTAGCTTTGCAGCAGCCGGTCCTGGTTCCTCAGCAGTGTCTGCTGAGCCCTGTAGCCCATTTGTCACCAGATGCCCAGTGGCTATAGCAACTGATGTGGTCCTTATTGACCTGGGCGACGAGCGATCTGGTATGGATTTCTGTTTATTCCCTCTCATCATAATTGATGGTTGGTGGACACAGTTGGTCTGGCTTCTCAGCTAAGACCTGTCTGACTTGGGAGACCCTTCAGCATACCTCTCAACCTCACTGAAGCACGCAAGCCCCTCTGCCTCTCAAGAAGGCCTGTGCCCATGGAGGGGATGATTATGATGATTATCATTATCATCATCAACAACATAATCACATTATTATTGTTGTTGTTGTTGTTGTTGTTGTTAGAGTTAGAGTTAGTGTTAGTTACTATTTTTAATTTTATTTGTGATCAACCTGAGACAAAATGAATCTGCAAGTGATAATATATTTAAAACAATAGGTATATTTATATATGCAGAAGGAGAGATGAGCTACTTGGCTGTAGGCTACTGAGCTACTGACAAGAACAGACTGACAAAGCATATTGTGATTATCAGGAACCAAGAGTCCCATAACTTCATTTAGGAAACGGAATAGCTATATTTAGCTCTAAACTCTAGTCATTCATGAGGCTGGGTTTTTTAAGCAAGAAGCTATCTATTAATGATTCATCATTACTCATAATCCATAGCTTGATGGGGAAAATGATATAGAGAACATAAGCAGAACAGGAGCTCTTTGCTTCGCTTCTGCCTATTTAATTTTGTCTCTCCATTTTTCTATAACCTGCAAACTCATCTTCCACACAAAACCATAACATTTACACTACTATGATATATAAAAGAAACCAAAAAAATGTGAGCTTCAATCTACCGATGACAGACAGCATTAAAAAAGAAAGGTTACTTACCTGTAACCATGGTTCTTCAAGTGGACCTCTGTGAATTCACACAATAGGGGTTTTGACAGCGCCTGCGCTGGTCCTCTCGGAATCTTCTAGAGCTTTTGGAAAAAGTAACAAAGTTTAGAATTGCCCCTATCGCGCATGCTCCGCCCGCCTCAGCCTTCAGTTCCATTTATCCGCCACAATAGCCTGAGCTTATCCTAGACATAATCAGTGACGGACAGTGGGGAGGCTGGGCGGGATGTGTGAATTCACAGAGGTCCACTTGAAGAACCATGGTTACAGGTAAGTAACCTTTCTTTCTTCATCGTGGCCTCTGTGAATGCACACAATAGGGTGACTAGCAAGCTCACTTACTGGAAGGAGGGCCGTCACTGTAGAAGAGATGTCAGCACTGCTCTCCCGAAACTCGTCTCCTTCTTGGCCCGAAGGTCCAGCCTGTAATGTGTCACAAAGGTTGACACGTTGGACCAAGTGGCTGCTCTGCAGATGTCAGGCACATCGACACCACGTAGTAGGGCCGTAGATGTTGCAACAGCTCTGGTTGAGTGTGCTTTGAGGCCTTCAGGAGCAGTTTTGCCTTGTAATTCATAGGCAAGTGAAATAGTGGAGACCAGCCATCTGGAGAGAGTAGAAGAGGAAGCGGGAGAGCCTTTACGTTGTCCATGGAAACATAAGAAGAGCCTTTGAGCCGCACGAAAGTCTTTAGTACGTGACACATAATATGCTAAGGCTCTTTTAACATCCAATGAGTGGAGCATGCGTTCGACGTCCGATATAGGATTAGAAAACAGAGTAGGCAATACAAGGGGTTGATTAAGGTGAAAATCAGAGACAACCTTAGGCAGGAATGAAATGTCCGGGTACAGAGTAACCTTGTCGTTGAAAAATTGAAGGTAAGGTGGATCAGAACGCAGGGCAGCCAATTCGCTTGCCCTCCTTGCAGATGTAATCGCAACTAAGAACAATGTCTTGAATGACAGCAAGCGAATGTCACAAGAGGCCAAAGGTTCGAATGGGTGGCGCGTCAGCGCATGCAAAACAACCTGAAGAGACCACTGAGGTATCGGGGGCTTGGTAGGTGGTCGAATATTGGATAGACCTCTCAGAAAGGACTTGAGAATAGGATTGGAGAAAAATCTTGCAGAATCCGAATTACGAGGTTGGAAAGAAACAATTGCGGAGATATAAACTTTAAGGGTGGATAGTGACAAACCAGAGTCAAACAGGTACCGAAGGTATTGGAGTAAGGTGGATAGAGAGACCGGACAAGCCTGTAAGTGATTTAATTGGGCAAATTTCAAAAAGTTTCTCCATTTGTACTTGTAAAGGAGATTGGTCGACGGTTTTCTAGCCTTATCTAAGACCTCCTTGATTGATGGGTTATCATCCAGGCTGTCAAATGTAGTGACTCGAGGTCCGGATGAAAAACTTGGCCCAAGTCCTGTGTTAACAGATGAGGGATGTTCGGTAGCTTCATCACATCTACTGCCATCGTCCGGAGGGTGGAAAACCACGGTTGACGAGGCCACCATGGTGCAATGAAAATTGCATTGGACTTCAGTTGTCGAGCCCTCACCAGCGTCCTCTGGATGAGTGGTATCGGTGGGAAAAGGTAAAGTAGATCTCTTCCCCATGGGATCATGAAAGCATCCCCCAGTGAGTGTCTGCCTCTTCCCGCACGAGAGGCATATCTCCTGCACTTCATGTTGGTTTGGGACGCAAACATGTCTATGACAGGAGTGCCCCATCTGACACATAGTAGACGGAAGATCTCCTCGTCCAATTCCCATTCGTGAGTTTGGGCTTGAAGGCGGCTCAATCTGTCTGCCAGTTCGTTGTCTGTAGTCGAGATATGAAGTGCCACTGGGAATATGTGATGCTGGTAGCACCATTCCCACAGGTGTATGGAGAGAAAGAGAAGGGACATGGAGCGTGTCCCTCCCTGCTTGTTGATGTAATACATGGTCGTGGTGTTGTCTGTTATCACTTGTACACCACGACCCTGTACTAGAGGAAGAAACGCCTTGAACGCTTTTATGACAGCAAGCATCTCTAGGTGGTTGATATGTAGGTGCTTGTCGCGATTGGACCACAGTGCATGAATTCGATGGGATCCACAGTGTGCTCCCCAACCCGTTGGGCTCGCGTCTGTGGTCACTTGAACTGTCAATTGCAGTGGTCGGAAAGGTCGGCCGACCAGGAGATTCGGCGAAAATGTCCACCAGCGTAGTTGATTCACTAACTCTGCTGTGACACGCAGACGCTTCCGTGGAGCATCTTGGATGGGATCGAAAAGCGTCAAAAACCATGCCTGAAGAGACCGCATTTTCAAGCGGGCGTGAGCCACTGCCGATGTCGTGGAGGCCATTAGGCCCAGCAGATGTTGTGCGTGCCTTGCTGATACTGTGGAATGCGGTCGAAATTTGTGAATGGCCTTCTTGATTTTCCTCACACGATCCGGAGGTAGGAATATCCGTGCCTTGAGAGAATCTAGCCTCCCGCCTATGTAGTCGACCACCCGTGATGGTAGAAGATGGGACTTCTCGTGGTTGACCGATAGGCCGAGGTCTTGGAGCGTGTGGAGGACAAATTTGGTGTCCTGAAGTGCCTTTCGCCTGGATGGAGACACCACCAGCCAGTCGTCGATGTAAGGAAATATCTGTATGTCGTGAAGACGAAGGTAGGCTGCCACCGGGGCCATGCACTTCGTGAACGTCCGTGGAGCAGTGGACAGTCCGAATGGAAGAGCACGGAATTGATAAATGGAGTTCTGAAAATTGAACCGAAGGTATTTTCTGTGATGTGGGTGAATGGTCACATGAAAGTAAGCATCCTTGAGATCGATCACTACGAACCAGTCGTTCTTCCTTAGTAGGTGAAGGATGGAGTCTAGTGTGACCATCCGGAAGCGTCGAGGGTGAAGGTAGCTGTTTAGTTCTCTTAAGTCCAGAATGGGCCTGATTCCACCGTCCTTTTTTGGCACGGCGAAGTAGCGGGAGTAGAACCCGTTTGCCAAATCCCGAATAGGAACTTCTTGAATGGCATGTTTTTGTAGAAGGGTGAGAATCTCTTCTTCTAGAACAGGATCGAAGGATGTAGGTTTGATTTGTCCTAGAGGAGGAAATTCTATAAATTCCAGACGGTAACCGAATTGAATAATGCTTAGGACCCAGGTGTCGTTTGTGATTCTTGTCCAGTTGTGAAGGTATGGTGCAAGTCGAGTGATCTGATCGTGACCGGGAAGTTGTAAGTCAAAAATACTGTTTGGATTTTTTTGCAGGTGGTTTGTAAGACTGGCGGCGTTGTGAACCAGACTGTGGTCGAAAGTTGGAAGTATTGGATGACGCTTGTGAGGATCTAGGTTGGTTCTGGTTTTTAAAAGGACGGTATGATTGTGAAGCAGGTTGTTGATAGTGCTGTGGGTACTGTTTACGCCACTGATACTTATTTCTAGGTTGCTGCTGAATAGTGTATGATTTAGCAGTCTTCTTTATCTTATGCAGATTTTCCAAGTTGTCATCTGTCTTTTCGTTAAAAAGTCCTTTGGCATCAAAGGGCAAGTCTTCAATGCGAGTCTTAACATCCTCTATGATGCCTGAAAACCTAAGCCAAGCGTGCCGCCTTAATGTGACAGCAGACATTAGTGTTCTTGCAGCTGCATCAGCAGAATGACGGGAAGCCAAACGTTGGTGTTTTGACACGGTCAGTGCTTCCGCATAAGTATTCAGGAGACTCTGTCTGGTGTCTTCTGGAGCTGCTTGAAGCGCAGGGAGAACTCTCGACCAAAGTTGTCTTTGATAAGCTCCCATCGCTGTTTGATAGTTGGCTACACGTAGCAAAAAGGTAGTAAGGGAATAAATCTTTCTCCCCAGAACGTCCAGCTTACGGCCCTCTCTATTAGTGGGCGTAACATGAGATCTTGCAGATGATCTAGAAGAGCTAGATTCAACAATTAGAGAGTTCGGGACAGGATGCTTCGTAAGGAAAGTTGTATCCTCACCATGAATCCGATAAAGATTTTCTGTTCTGCGGGATACAGGGGCAGAGGTGGATGGCTGGTTCCAGCATTCTTTAATGAGGTCCATCAGAGCTGAAATAAACCCCAAACTGAGTGGAGGGGTTCTTTCCTGATTAATATCTCCAAAGATGAGATCATCAGACGGAGTGGGTGGTTGTACAGTTTGCATTTTTAAAGTGTTTGCCATCCTTGAAATCATTTGAACATATGAAGAAAAATCTTCTGACGGAGAAGATGGGTGAGGGTCGCCCGCATCTGACTCCAATGGGTCGCCCTCTACAGGAGTCCCTCCAGAGGCGTCAGAGGGTTCACGTCCTTGGCAGGAATCGTCAGATGACATGGCCTCATCTTCATCCGTATCAGAAAGTAAATGTGACTTTCCTTTGCGTTTCCTGTTGTCATACTCAGGGTTTTGAAGCATCGACGTCGAGTGGGTTCTAGCCTGTGTGCTCTTCGACGTCGAATGAGAAGCCTTCGTGGCTGTTTCTTTGCTCTTCCCTGAATGTTTAGGGCGTTGAGCGGTGTCGACGTCGACCTGTTTTCGGTGTCGACGTCGAGGAGGAGAGGAGGAGGAAGAGGAAGAAGAAGAAGACGAAGAAACGTAGACGTATCTAACTTTCTTTCTTCTTCTATAGCCATCTTCGCTTGACGTCGTGCCAGTATCGGAGTCGTCTCGTCGACGTCGACGGCGTGATTTCTTACGATCGACGTCGATATAGTCTCGATCATCATACCTAGACTTATGTCGACGTCGAGAAGGTCGAGGTAGAACAATCACCTCCCTTTGAGACTTTCGGCGTCGATCAGGTGATATGTGTTTGGTCTTGGCCGCCTTCTTACGAGGTGGAGAAGGCTCTCTCGACGATGGAGAAGACGACGCCGGCGTCGAGCGTGCCAGAGATGCCCGCCCGGTCGAAACAGGGCTTAGAGGGGCAATAGCCGGGCTAGTAACGGTGTGGACTAGCTGGCTCGGGGTCGGAGATTGACCAAACTGCTCGAGACCGGCAGGGGAGGTATGCACCTGCCTAGGTGGAAGGGAAGCAGCGGCTTCCGATAGGGATTCTCTATCCCTAGACGAGTCTTCGAGAAGTGGAGACGGCAGGGACATCGAGACTGGAGGTAAGTGTTTCCTAAGGTCTTTGGACTTTTCTTTTTTGTTAGATGTTTTCGTCTTTTTTGCAGGTTTCGACGACGAGGTCGACATGGACTTCGACGTCGTGGTGAGTTTTTTCGTCGACGTGGACTTTTTTACAGGTTTTTCCACGGGTTTAGCCGTTGAAGCTGGAGGTGGGGAAACAATTCGAACCTCCGAACGCGGAGTAGCTGAAGCTGTGGAGGCGGTTTCCATATCTGAAGGCCTAGACGCCGACAACGTTTTGTCCCAAAGGAAGATTTTTAAGCGTTGTTGACGTGCCTTAAGGGCGGCCTTTGTGAATTTTTTACAATGCCTACAAGACTGCGGTTGATGAGAGTCCCCCAGGCAAAAGAGGCAGTGGTCGTGACCGTCGGAGAATGGTAATTTTCGGGAACACGCCACGCATCTACTAAAGGGGCCGGATCGGGACATAAAGTAGAAGGAAGACTGAAATATCACTCACGGAATCCTTTGACAGGAGAACAGTTCGATTGAAAAAGGCGGGAACGAAAACGTTCCGAAGCAAACCAAGCCAAATCGTAAAGCGGGCAGCGTCAGGAAGTCCGATTGTCGGGGGCAACAGAGAAAGAGAGTATCCGAAGACAAAGCCGAGTCAAATCCGTAAATCCGTCAATAAATGAATTATTTTAATCGCTCTAGGATCGAGAGGTTCCTAACCACAAGGCGGTAAAATGGAACTGAAGGCTGAGGCGGGCGGAGCATGCGCGATAGGGGCAATTCTAAACTTTGTTACTTTTTCCAAAAGCTCTAGAAGATTCCGAGAGGACCAGCGCAGGCGCTGTCAAAACCCCTATTGTGTGCATTCACAGAGGCCACGATGAAGAATCTAATTTAGATGAAAATGTGCCAGCCTAATGTCTGTCACAATGACACTGGGGGAGGTATAACATGCTAGGTCACTAAGATAATGTTATCTCCTAAGCATATTTAGGAGGCTGGTAACATGTTACATACTATCGTGTTCTCTCCTCTCTGCCTTCCCTCCATGGTTTCCTTTAACTCTGATAAATAATTTTCAGTCAATAAACTGCAAGCAAATAATAATCACTAGAATATAATTCAAATAAATGTTTGTTATAATCACCATTACACATTAAATCACTCTTTAGTTTAAGTTCTGCTGCCACAATTGTGTATGAAAAATGTCCTTTCTTTTTTTCTTTTATGAGATTCATAGCCTGAATTTTTCAGTAGCACTCAAGATGGAATATATAGGGTCCCCTGTAATATCTCATCCAGGCACTCACCAGACCCAGACTTTATTAGTTTCAGCGAGACTCCTACCTGGTGTATTTTCAGACCACACTTTGATAAAATTGTGAAAACAATTGATTGGATCCTGACTTCCTTTCCATGAATAGAACAGATTTCACTGTCACACAAGAGGTCTTTTCCACTTTCCCCTGCACAGCCACCTGTATCCCCATTAAAATCTCCTGCTGGGGATTGAGGGCCCTTGAGAATTGTGTTGGATATTTTGCCAAGACCTTGAGATAGAAGGGAAGGTTGGTGGATATCCTTCCTCTGTGCAAGCAGCTTAAAGGCCAAGTCAAACCTATGAAAACAGATTCATAAAAGATAAATGCAAGCATACTCACATCACAGTTATGATTATCAGGTGGGATCTTTTTCTTTTATAACAAGAAATGCATTGCAACTTTCAAGCACTTCTGGTCTCTAGAGGGTGGAACAATACAGTGTGAATATGGAATTGGAACTGCTGTCTGGTTGCAGTATCAAGTAACTGAATTTAGGAAGGATAATTGTACTGCTAGAGAGGAAAGCAGCCTTTATACTATAAACTTTGTACCATAATCTAGATACAAAAATATTATAATCCATTTATATTAGCCAATATTCTAGTGATGGGAAAATCATGGTCTCTTGATTTGTAAACCAAATAAAAATTAGGCAGTGAATGCTGATATAGAGGCTATAGAATTCATTAGGATAAAATAGATTTCTCCAAAATATAATTTCCAAAGCAAGAAAATAAATGTGCTTTTACTCAGAAACAAAAATTTAATTTCACATTACTCTACACTTAGAAAATAAACAGGTAAGTTAATGCATGCATTTTCTCATCTGACTTGTTTATCTTGTCTGTATGGCACTGTCACGTTCCCGCCTGTCCCTTGCTTGTTTCACCAAGCAAAGGCACAAGCTACACATCATTCAGTTGATTACATCAACTTTATTCACTATTAATGACAAAGGTCCAGGCAACGTATCATTTAAGAACCAAGTAGAAATTGTTTATTGTTACAGGTGATAACAGTTCAGTCAATGTCATTAACTCTCAACTAAACAACCTTCTCTCTTCACTCTCAACTGCCTCCCCTAACTCTCCATTTCCCTCCTTTTCTTCACCCCACTTAACTCCACCCCTCGCCAACTCCTATTGGTGCATGGAAATCTCAATATAAATATTAATGAGCAGGGTGAATGCTACAGGTACATTGTGTTTTGGATGAGGAAGAGACTTTGAAAACACTCAACATCACCTTCAGTTCTTTTTCACAGAAATATTTCTATGTCTGAACCAAACCGAAAAGAATTTAAAGATATTACTGCTTTTTCCCCATTGCTGTCATCCACAAATTCTTCCCTGAAGAAGCTACCAAAGACATGCAATTGTATAGTTTAATCTAACTTCACAAACACCATCTCTCACTCACTTCCTGTTAAACTCTGTTTCTACAACAATCTGGCCATCCACCAACATATCATAAGCATCCATGTTACTGTTAACACCTGTGCTTCTACTTAATCTCCAGTAAAATTTTAGTAATGCAAAACATGTACATCTTTATTGAAAACATGGCCACAGTGGGAAATAACTTTATTCAATAAGATTAGAAATCATGAACAGGGATGGCAGCAAAACTTCACATAAAACTGAGAAGGATTGGAGAGACCCTCTCTCTTTTTCATTTGTTTGCTTTTGCTCATGGCTGTGCAAGTATCTGCAGGACAGCATTTGCATTGTCCACACTCTTTCTGCTGGTGACCAGTTGTAAGATAATTGATCACATGGAGATGCTGTGCCAGTTTTTCTTGCCTGTTTAGGCATTGGCATGTGGAAGTGAAAGCCCCTCCCTTTGCAATTTCTGAAGCCAAGGAACAGCATCCCCCAACCCACAAGCAGGGGATGTTGGGTGGGATTCTCCACTTTGGAGCAACCAAGGGCCACATACAGCCCCAGAATTGTAGGCAGTGTTCTTCTGATATATGTAAAAGAAATATTAAACATGAAGAATGAATTGTGAGAATAATATTCTATTAAAATATCAGTAACTGGTCTCTAATCTTACATTAAAACATATTAATGTTTTTGTATTGCTTATATTCAAATTTTGAATAACCATTACCCATTGCAGTTCACAAAGTCACAGACAGCCCATGTTATGAGCAGGTGAGATGTCTAACTGTGCCCCCAGCCCTGTGCTTGGACCATGAACTACCCCTGCACACAACACATGTTTGTTTTCCCAATGCAAAACAAGCTCAAGCATTCTTTAGAACTTCTGATGGAAATGCGAGCACAATTATCACCCTTTTTATCTTGTTCCTTGATTTGACAAATACACACTGGATGAAAAATGGTAATTTGTATATTATATACAGGCTGCAGAATTCATTATATAGAGATGTGCAGAACTTTGTAAAGGTATAAGCAACATGACTGCCTTGGGTGACTTTACAAAGCACATGAATTTTTAAAACTGGCTGGAATCTTACTGGTGTTCACATAATGTTTAACTTGCTGTGACTAATTGATGAGGTGCTAGGGCACATCTGAAGTGTGCAATCAGGAGCATGGACAAGCATGGGACTGAGATGTACTCCAGCACCTCATAAATTAGCCACAGCACGTTACACAAATAAGAACAGAAGAACATAAGAAGAGCCCTGCTAGATCAGGCCAAGGGTCCATCTAGTCCAGCTTCCTTTATCTCACAGTGGCCCCACCAGATGCCTCTGGGAGCACACAAGAAAACTAGATACCTGTCTCCTGATACCCCTCCCCTGCATCTGGCATTTTGAAGTACCTTCCTTTTAAGGCTGGAGATTATACATCCCCATCATGGCTTGTAACCTGCGATGGGCTTTTCCTCCAGAAATCTGTCCAATGCCCTTTTAAAGGCATCTAGGCCATATGCCGCCACCACATCCTGTGGCAAGGAGTTCCACAGATTAAAAACACACTGGGTAAAGAAATATTTTCTTTTATCTGTTCTTACTCTCCCAACACCCAATTTGAGTGGATGTTCCCTGGTTCTGGTATTGCGTGTGAGGGAAAAGAGCTTCCTTCTATCCACTTTATCTATTCCCTGCATAATTTTATGTCTCAATCATGTCCCCCCTCAGGAACCTTTTCTCTAGACTAAAGAGCCCCAAACACTGTAGCCTTTCCTCATAAAGGAGGTGCTCAGCTGAGTCATCATTTTAGTCACTCTCTTCTGCACCTTTTCCACTTCCACTATGTATTTTTTGAAGTGCCGCGTCCAGAACTGTACGCAATACTCCAGGTGTGGCCTTACCAGCGTTTTGTACAAAAACATTATAATGTTGGCTGTTCTATTTTCAATCCCCTTTTTAATGATCCCTAGCATGGAATTGGCCTTCTTCACTGCCGCCGCACACTGGGGTGACACTTTCATTGAGCTGTCCACCAGGACACCAAGATCTCTTTCCTGATCCATCACAGACAGCTCAGAACCCATCAGCTGATAAATAAAGTTTTGATTTTTTGACCCAATTTACATTTTCTTATATTGAAGCGCATTTGCCATTTTGCTGCCCATTCTCCCAGTTTGGAGATATCCTTCTGGAGCTCTTCACAATCCCTTCTGGTCTTCACCACCCAGAAAAGTTTTGTGTCATCTGCAAACTTGGCCACCTCACTGCTTATCACTGTCTCCAGATCATTTATGAACAGGTTGAAAAGCACCAGTCCCAGGACAGATCCCTGGGGCACACCACTTTTCACCTCTCTCCATTGTGAAAATTGCCCATTGACACCTATTCTCTGTTTCCTGGTTCTCAACTAATTCTCAATCCATAAGAGGACCTGCCCTCTTATCTCCTGACTGTGGAGTTTTCTCAGCAGCCTTTGGTGAGGGACCGTGTCAAACACCTTCTGAAAATCCAGATAGACAATATCCACTGGTTCCCCCACATCCACATGCCTGTTGACCTTTTCAAAGAATTCTAAAAGGTTTGTGAGGCAAGACTTACAGAAGCCATGCTGATTTTCCATCAGCAAGGCTTGTTCTTCTATGTGTTTTAAGATTTTATCTTTGATGAGGCTTTCCACCCTTCCCTGGAACAGACGTTAGTTTCCCGGGTCCCCCTCCCCATCCCTTTTTAAAGATTGTCGAGACATGTGCTATCCTCCAGTCTTCTCACACTGTGGCCATTTTAAGGGACAAGTTGTATATTTTAGTTAAGAGAACAGCAGCTTCATTCCTCAGTTCCTTTATAACCCTTGGGTGAATGCCATCTGGGCCCAATGACTTACTGATCTTCAATTTATCAATTAGGTCTAAAACATCCTCTCTTTTAACCTGTATCTGATTTAATTCATTAGTCAGGAGGGTCTGTTTGGGCAGCAGAATTTGCCCAAGGTCTTCTGTTATGAAGACAGATGCAAACCATTTCATTTCTCTGCAATCTCCAAGTTCCCATTTACCTCCCCTTTACCTCCCTCACCATCCAGAGGGCCAGCCACTTGTCTGGCAGGTTTCCTGTTCTAACATATTTAAAGAAGCTTTTATTATTCCCCTTTATATTGCTGGCCATACATTCCTCTAAGTCTTTCTTTGACTTCCGTATCATCTTCTTACATTTCTTTTGCCAGAGTTTGTGTTCCTTTTTATTTTCCTCATTTGGGAAGGATTTCCATTTACAGAAGGACCCCTCCTTGCCCTTCAAACCCTCTCTAACTCCACTCGTTAACCATGCCGGCACCCTCTTGGACTTAGTTGAGCCCTTCTTTCTTTGCGGTATACACTTCCCCTGGGCCTCTACTACCGTTGTTTTAAACAGGCTCCATGCACTCTGGAGAGATTGGATTCTTTTTACCTTCCCTTTCAACTTCTTTCTAACTAGTTTCCTCATCTGAGGGAAGTCCGCTCTTCAGAAATCAAGGGTTTTTGTGTCAGATTTGCTTGACACTCTCCCCCCAGTGGCTCAGTGAGATTCACATCCCTAAACAGGTCCTGAGTACCACACAATATTAAATCCAGAGTCACCTGTGCTCTGGTGGGCTCCATGACAAGTTGCTCCAAGGCACAGTCATTTATCACGTCAAGAAACTCGGTCTATCTTTCTTGACCCAAGCACGCATTGAGCCAGTCGATGTCAGGATAAGTGAGGATAAGTGAAGGCCCCCCCCCCCATGATTACAATCCTGTCCCTCTCAGACACCTCCCTGATTTGTCTCCTCATTTCAAGGTCCCCCTCAAGTTTTTGATCTGGAGGACGATAGCACACCCTCACTATCACATCGCTCCTTGGGCCTGGTAGTTTAACTTATGCAAATATCAACAAGATTATGGTCATTGTGTAAAATCATTCTCAAACTGCTAGATCAGTGGTTCCCAAACATTTTGGACTCGCGGCTCCCTTGATTTACTGCTCACTAGCCAGAGCTCCCCTTGCTCAGAGAGACCATCAGAGGTCTCACTGCCGCTGGGGCAGAATCTTGACACCCCTCCCCAGCCATCCCATCTCCTCCCCCCCCCCTAAATATCCCTGAGGGCCAACCTCCTTCCAGGTCCTGATGCAGGAAATGCACAAGGCCACTTGGCAAGTGCCTCCACTGGGGACCATAGAGCTGGGACAAGGAGTGGCACACACAGCCTTCACTTCCAGCTCCTGATTGACATAGAGCTATGAACCATTCCTCTATAGCCTTCATAGCCCTATGTTCTGTCCCTTTTCCAATGGCGCCTCTGGCTCAGATCCCAGGTGCCCCACAGTGCTGCGGCGCAGTTTGGGAACCCCTGATCTAGATGATTAGAAAATAATTACCAGAATGTACTTATATACTGGATGTATTAATCAGTCATCTAAACATACTAATTTATATAAAATTATATAATAGCACAGTTCTCCTCTGAAGATAATGTGGGCTCATTTTTCCATGTGACAATAAGGCTGATCAATCTGTTTTTCTTATGTAGTAAAATAGAACCAGCTTGTACTTGTTATTTTGTTTACAGCTGTATTGCTATAAATAGTTGCATCAAAATCAGAGTTCCTGAGATCAAGGAAGGTCTTAAGTACACTATTATGCATTTATAACTGCAGCTGTATTGTCTCAATCTCTTATAAGGCTGAACCAGATACTTAGAAGTATACCTCTAGTTCCCCACTCTTATAAAAATAAAGAGCTCACTAGAATCTACTTCCTGTACATCATAAAGAAAAATACAAGCGATGAATATTTTTGTGCTATCATCCTTTGACAATGGGTTCAGCTGCTAGACAGATTATTGTGTCTCTCAAGACAGTGGATATAATAAAAGAGCACTGGAACCAATCAGTATTTGACTTGTCAACTGAAAATAGAGCAAAGGACAATGAGCAGGAAATTTTTAAAAAGCAATTTGATTTGATAGGTCCTAGTAAAAAAGCTTCATTTGCTTACTTTTTTTTCCAAACAGCTGTTAATTTAGGACAATCACAGCTAAAAGGGCCGAAATTAAATGTAATAGCCAATCAAAATTTCCGTGACTAGAAACTGTCACTGCTGTAAAGATAAGCCACTAGCTGGCCTTATATAATCTAGGTATAGTTTCTAAGGCAATTCATATAATTTGCAGGACCCTACTAGAATCCAAAAATGTAAACTTTCATATCTGAAGTCTTTCAGTGCAATCCTATCCAAGTTTATTTGAAACAAGCTCCACTGAATTCGGTACAACTTATTTTCTTGCTACACTCACTAAAATTCCTTTTTCTACATAACTATTAAAGTTCCTATTATCTTTTGCACATGATTATCCTACATACACTTAGCAGATAGTAAGAACCACTGAATACATTTGGACTAATTTCTGAGTAGATATGCAATGAATAGAGATGGGCACAGACCAAATCATGCACCAAAAAACCTGACAAATCAGACTGGTTTGCAATTACATTCACGACCCAGTTTGGGGACCCTGTTTTGATTAACTTTTCTGCCCTCAGCGCTGTGTTTTGCTTTCGCAAAAAGGGTGCCTGCCTGCCCCCTTCCCACTGCCCTGTCATCTCCCTACCTGGACACATGTGCAGAGTCAGTAGCCCCAGCTCCTGGAAGGGAAGATGGCCTGCTGTCTCTGATGACAGCAGCATGGCAAGACCAGGCAGGGAGGTGACAGGGCACTGGGAAGTGGGTGGGCGGGAGGGCATTCCCCCAGCATAAATCCAAAAAACAAACCATGAACCAGTTCATTTTTCAGGGAATTCATGATGGTTTGTGGTTCATCGGTAGCCATGATGGTTTGTGCCCATATCTAGCAGTGAACTATTTCACTCATCATTGCATTTGCCAAGATAAATTTGTATATATGCTTACAACAGTGCTCAAACTTCAAAACAAGGAAGAAAAGTGAACCTAAATTTACCGTGCTCTTATAGATGCATATAAAAATATTTTTCACATACCTGGCTATGGGTATTTTTACAGTGTGGGAATATATTGCAATATGTTACAATAAATTACAGCATGTAAAGAACATCTATCATTTTCCTTTTGAAGACATGCAATGTATAATTCAATTACATACTACCAAAATATTCATTTTAATGGTTTCCTTTCAGCTGTTATGTTTCTGCTGTGGCTCCCAGAGATATGTAGTCCTGCTCTCTGGTTGAAATTCTTTGTAAACAAATGGCAGCAATGGCCTAGTTTGTGCAGTAGTCATAGCAGTGGTGCGTTCTTTACCAGGGAGGAATGGATGGAAGGTTACACTAAGGCTTACACTACAAACAGAATTTCAGCCTCTATATGTATATGTAAAGAGAAGCAGCACTTTGCCACTGCAATTTGTACCACTGCACTTATGCCAGCATAGCTAACCAGCAGGATATGGGCCAATAACAGATTTTGTATACTTCTGAAAATAATTATATAGCTCTTCATGTTCTTACAGATTGAAACAATTTACTACAAAAAACACAAAGTAAATATGACACATGGATGGACAGCATCTCTTTTTGAAATAATAAAATGAGTCACCTCCTTACCTGTCTGTTGAGTCACCTGCCACCTTTCCTCCTGAGCCGTTTATGGAGTCTTGCCTTGTGAGCCCTTGAGGTCTACCTCGTTCCAGTGCTGATATGGATTGCTCTTGCAGCTTTGCTTTCTTCTCCTGAGGTGCTTCTTCGTTTCGTAGTCCTCTAAAACCTTCTTGATCGGATTTCTGCAGTGTATTTGTTCCACTATTATAAAACCAGGCTCCAGATTTTGTGAGGATTTCTTGTTGTTTTCGGCACGAGTTACATACCCACATTACCTAAATGTAACATGTAGAAAAGATGCATATTAGTTTCTTAAAAGAAGGAAAAGAAAGAACAGAGAAATGTTCACATCAAATGTGCCAAACATAGGTGTCCTTTTTAAGAAGCAGATTTAAAACTACTTCTTGTTGAAGCATATTTCCCTAAAAACATCTACCTATGCTACCTGATTCTCTCAGACCATGCTCCTCCAAGGTTACCACACTGAAGGAGGCCAGGAAATAATCCACTAGAAATAAAGCCTTCTCAGCAGTGACCCCATCACTTTGGAATGTGCTCCCTGTGGAGATGTGCTAAGCTTCCTCCCTTGCAGTCTTTAAGAGGATGCTCCAAACAAGACTGTTCATCAAAACCTTTAAGAGCATCCTCTCTTCATGTCTCATGGAATGACAATCTTAAGGCTTCCCATTTGTCATCATTTGGGTTCTTTTTTATTTATTAGATGACTGTTGCTTTATTTGTTTATATGTGGGATTTATTTCTTAGGATATTATTTGAGATTTATTTTATGTCGATGTTACTTTGGATGTAAACTGCCCAGAGTAGTGCCCAGCACTAATCAGTGCGATATACAGGTGTAACAAATAAATACATAAAATAATAAAGTATTACCTCCTAAAAATTCAAACACTGAAGTATGCTATTACAATTTGAACAAAAATACATAGAAATATAATTGTACCAAGATGTATGCACTCTTTAATTTTACTTGAAAAAACAAAAGCAAAAACAAATCCAACTGTCAGAACCTTCCAAGTAGAAAATATTACAATTATTTTCTAAAAAAGCAATCCCACAAAGGTTTACGCAGAAGGACTGAGTAAAATGTTCAATAGGGTTTATTTCTTAATCTCAGCAATAATTTTCTCCATGCACAGTAATGCAACTTAAAGAGCCACAGGTGAAATGGTACTCAGAGCATAAGAGCATAAATGTTTGTCTAGTTCATAGGTTCTTAATCTGTGGTCCACGGACCCCTGGGGAGCTGCAATGTCCTCATAGGGCAAAGACTTGAAGAAATGCTATCATCTTTTGCAGTTAAAATAGGTAGGTAGGTAGGTAGGTAGGTAGGTAGGTAGGTAGGTAGGAAGGAAGGAAGGAAGGAAGGAAGGAAGGAAGGAAGGAAGGAAGGAAGGAAGGAAGGAAGGAAGGAAGGAAGGAAGGAAGGAAGGAAGGAACGTACAACAAAATTTTAATTTCACTTTCTTGTTTGCAAAACCTGGTTTTTCTAACCTACCACCTCCATTAAAAACAAATGAAAGTAAAAATTGGTTATGAAAATAACTGTTTGATAGCAAATTACTGTTTGATATTTCTGCACACAGTGAAAACATGCAAGTGAATGGCACTGAATGGCTGAGAGACAGCACGTGACATTTCTTGCTACTGCGCAGAAAGTCAGAAGCAACAGGAAGAGAGAGTTGGTGTCAGTCAGTGTGAGTGAGAGTTCAGAGGGAATTTCTAATTGTTTTTCTTCTTCGATTTCTGATAATAAAACTGTTTGGTTATTGTCAGGTAAACTGATTTTTTAAAAATATTATCACAGTGAATTTCATAACAATAACATTTTGGTTGAACCTCAGATTGGATCGCTGGCTGAATTTGAAACATTACAGAATTGATGCTGTTGATGAGGGTGCATCCTGTTCAAAACAAAATGAAGCTTCTTCCAATCATCTTACAAAGTGTTGCCATTATAGCAAGGAATGTCTGTCAGTGAGACCCTTCATGAGAAACTATGAATAAATATTTGATGCACTTTCGGGTTTTAAATCTTGAGTTAAATCTTGGTGATCTGCAGCAACAAAAGGTATTTAAAGTGGAGCCTGTGGTAAAGAAAACCACTGTTCTTGTCCATCTACCTGTTTTCCACTCTGGCCACTAGATGTCTCCAGAAAGCCCATAAAACAAGAAGCAACATTCCCTTGCTGTTGTTCTTCAGCAACTAGAACTCAAAGGCATACTGTTTCTGAATTACAAAGTGAGCTGGTGAAAATAAAAATAAATTTATATCTGTAGGCAAAGTGAATTTACATCTGTAGGGACTTATTTTAAAAGAACAGTAATGTTCAATGGCAAAGAATAATTTTGGGCATGTTATGAGATTATGTGCAACAGATATGCTGCATGTAAATGTGAAATCAAGGCAATGCCCATCTTCCTTATACAATGATGAGTACCTGTGTACAAAGAATGCCACACATGATGCAATATTGCAGCTACACATAAATCCAACAAATAACCTTCTCATCTTTGCAGTATGCATTACTTTTAAATGTCTGAATAAGGTAATCCTACCAGTAATGTTTTTATATTACTGTAAGAACATGCCCACAATTTTTCCATTATTTTTCTTTCAAAACATGTCTCATAGCCTGTCTACAAGTGTAAATTTGCTGTGGGTCTTCACAATCTCCTCTCAGCTTTGGCCCTAAAATGTCCTTGAAATGCCAAGGAAATCAGAAACTGAGGTCCTGGAGATTTGTTTTCATGAATGTTAATGTTAACTTTCCTTTATAGAGTTGTATATTCAGTCACAGGACAAAGAAAGCCAAATATGTTTTCTATAAGAGGCTTATGTCATTTTTCTTTAAAGATACTATATCACCTTTTTTGGTGGTTCATCACCAACACCAAACATAGTCTGTGTGTATATAATCCCTGTGATATAGATGGATAAGAATTTTATTTTATTAGATAAATACACATACTGTATGCATAATCCCATTTACATGTAACATCAAATACAGTAGTACCTCGGTTTACAAATTTAATGCGTTCTCCGGGACGTTACATAATGTGAAAAATTTGTAAACCAAAATGTGGTTTGCCATAGGAACGGGGGCAGCACTATAAACCTCCAGGCACAATGCATCTTGGGGAAACTTCCTTCGTACTGCGGAAAAAATCGTAAACCAAGGCATTATTTTCAATGGATTTCCACTTGTAAACTGAAAATTACATTAACCGAGGCATTCGTAAACCAAGGTACTACTGTATTCAGAAGTATTACAGCCCCTATATTATCTTTATGTCCCCATGTAAGATACTGTTGCTGTTGTTATGTGCCATCAAGTTGTCTATTACTTATGGCAACCCTATGGATGAGTGATCTCCAAAATGTCCTGTCCCACAGAGCCTCTTGTAAACTCAAGGTTGTGGCTTCCCTTATGGAATTAATTCATTTAATATTTTGTCTTCATCCTATCCTGCTGCATTCAGCTTTTCTTAGCATTACTATCTTTTCCAAAGCATCTCGCCTTTTTTTGCCCCCAGAGATAGTTCAGACTTGATTTGCTGAGGACATGCTTGTTGGTCTTTCTGGCAGTCCAGGGTATCCACAAAGCTCTCCTTCAGTGCTCTATTTCAAATGAAACATTTTTTTCCATTTCAGGCTTCTTCACCATCCAGCTTTCACACTTGAATTATAGTTGTGTTGATGGGTTTTCCCAGAAGTCTTATTGATATTAGTCAGTCAGACCTTTCATTATAGCCCCTAACTGCCTTGTTGTTAAATGTTGTGTTGTATGTTTCTATATCATTGATTTTATTGGAACATAGAGCATAATATAAAATTTTGTTGTTGTTATTGCTGTTGTTGTTATCTTGCATTAGTATTAGAGCCACTCCATTTCTTCTGAGTTTGTTGTTTTCAGAGTAAAACACTTTGTAGTTGTCTGGCTGAAAATGCCCCATTCCAGTCAACTTTAGTTCACTGACACCAAGCACTGTAATGTTTAAACATTCTGTTCCTTGCTTTTCGGTTTTCAGTTTATCTTGATTTATACTTCTCACATTGCATGTTCCAATTGTATGTGTTGTACAGCATCAAACATTCACCTCTTTGCACATTAGCCACTAGACATCCTTTTTGGCTTTAATCTAAAGGCATCATTAGTGATAGCACTATTTGTACTTGTCCTTTCCTCTTCCCCAGTTGCTGACTGAGTGCTTTCTGACCTGAGAGTCTCATCTTCCAGCACTATCTCTTGTTTTATTTTGGACTTTCTCATCATAGGGTTTTCAAATTAAGAAAGGTTCAATAGTGGTTTATCATTGTGTTCTTTTTTCCCCAGTACTAACAAAAGTAAGCTTGAATGTCACTGCCGTGATCTGTGAAAAGATCCTCCACTAGTGTCACCATCAGCTACTGGTGCTACCCATTAGCTGCCCCCCAGAAGCTTCTCTGCCCACATCACCATGGGAACTATCTATTCTCTTCTGCTGATGCAGCTGTTATTCCTAAAGTAGATAGATAGATCTTAGCTTAGTGTCTCAGCTATGAACCTTCCACCTTTGGTGACCTTGCGAGGAGCCCTTGGTCATAATGGAGTCTAGCCTCCTTATGGCAATGCTCTCAGCATCTCTAACTCACTTAAATCTTTCACTATGTTAAGGTGTGACTCCAAGAATGAGGTGTAAGGTATGGTGTTTATTAATTCACATACTGTGATGGGAGACTTACCTACAAGATCCTTATAGCATACAATAGCCACATTTTTATTTTGGATTGTCCTCCCACAAGTCCATCCACAATATAAAAAGCACTGTTGAGATACATATGTGAAAAGGGAAATGATTTGCACTGCATATCCCCTTCTCTGGGAAGGGTGATATGGTTGTGCATGACTTAAAACAAAGGAAGGGGAAATAAATGCAGCACGGTTTGTCAGACTGGGGCAGGCACCTTTTATGTTTTCACTGAAAAAGTTTCACACATACTTGTGAATACACTTTCTCGATTTCACATCTGCTATCAAAAGCACAGTAATAACATTTACAATTTTTTCAACAGCTCTATAAGAAGAAAATAATTGCAGAGCTGTGAAATAAATTGAGGAAAGAGAATTAAAGTCTGATGATGATGATGATAATGATGATAAACTATGTTTATTGTTAAACTATGGTTATTTTCAATAAAACAAATGAATAGCTTTAGGCTGGATTATATAGTGATCATGGAGTCACTTCAAGGAGATGGTACTTTGTCCACTGCTGATAAAAAAGCCTTTAGATGTTGCTTACCTTGACCCCTATAGAAGAATTTCTTGTTTGCCCTTTGGGGTCAAGATAATTAAAACTGTGGTCATACAACTCCAAGTACTTTTGCAGGCACCTGTTTATCTAATCAAAATCAAGTTGTCTTAGAGACTAAGGTGGCCTAAGTTTTTCCACTTGATTACCTACACCAGAAGAGAGACAGGCTAAGAAAACACAATTGATTTTTTTCTAGAACCCTAAGCTGTGTTCAGTACCATTAATGTGGTATCCTTCACTATCTTTGCATATTCTAGATTTTATTCTGCAACTATTCTTTTGTTTCTGGAGAACAGGTTTCAGATGGTGGGGACCAGTTTTTACCCTATGAGACTACTTCCATGAGAGTTTGTTTTACCTCCTATACATTATATCTACATGCTACTACTGGACGAGATTAAAGGTATGCTATTAACATTTCTTCTATTTTTCTGTTTCATCGGATCGCAGTAGAGGCAATTGCTTCTTGAACATATATTTCAAAACACTGGTGGCACGGATGACACTAAATAAAGCTCAGTATAGCCAATAAAGAATGGGTATGGTGATGAAAGAGGGACCAGTGTCACTATGAGGTAAAGAAATGTCCATCTGTAGCAGAAACATTATGTAAGGGACAAGTTTAAAGCTTTAGAATACCCTTGGATCCAATAGTATTTCTAAATTTCTGGGTGGTAGCTGTAACCTCGTATGCATTTTACCCACTCTGATTGGTTTTCCATTACATGAAAATTAGGACCAGATTATACAGTAGGGAAAATAGCCTTGGATCTGCTGTGATCCACATTTTTTAAATTTGATTTCTGCAGGTGAGATCACTGTAGCCATCCAGACAACACACAATTTGCAGGAGTCAGCAGGGATAAAGGCAGAGAGCTGTGTTTGCAGGGAGCTCCCTAACAGCAGAAGCTGCCTCTGACAAGGTACTAAGCGTCAATTTCAATCTTGTTTAAAATTTGGTTTTTCTGTAGTAACCTAGCAATATGATATTCCATCCTTGAAAGCCTTTTGAACAAAAACAAGCAAATAAAAATCTCTTTGCAGACAACAGGTCCTCAGTTTAGGGGAGCTGACAACCCCAAGACTGCCCGTTTGCCTTCAGATCAGGCTATCACACTGGGCAGAAAGCAGACAATTTATGTCAGTCCAGTCAAAGCATATGTAAACCGCTTCTTCTGGCTAAAGAAAAAAAAGATGATTTCCTACTAAAAAGAGATAATCCCACAATGGGCTTCCCATGCTCAACTTTTCATGTTTCAGTAACCAAGTTTAATTCAAATTAGTATGTGCCTAAATTGTTGCAAATGGTGGGGTAAATGACCAATGTCATTGCCCCTTAGAGAGCTAAGTACCATTGTCCATAACCTAGTGGCTTTCAGATTGCACCAATTTCCAAGTTGCTTTCAAATCTGCTTCAGGAGGTCTTTAAGTTTTTTAAAGGTGTTTCCCTTTTTCTTTTTTCTTTTCTTTTTTTTTTCTTTTCTTTTTTTGGGGGGTCTCCACAACCAGTCCATCACCTGTCTCAAACACTGGTATATTGCCTCCATAGTTTCATCTGAGTTTGATAAAAAGAAATTATAAAACATTTGACTTTTAAAGACAATGTCTAACAAAACGGACCGTCAGATCCAAAGCCAGGTGCCCTTCCTAAGTGAGGTGAGGTCGTTGGTTTCAGGACATTTCAGTTATGGCACTTTTTTTGTGCAATGCCCTCCCCAGAGAGCCTCATCCAGTGCCTCTTGTGGCCTTTCAGCACCAGTAAAGCCTCTTTTATTCATTTTACAGGCATTTTAAGAACTGTTTTTATTACTATTAATCATTAGCATTGTTCTATTTTGCTGCTGTTTTTCTTTGGTTTTATGTGCTGCAGTATTTTCACTGTTTCCTGCTGGGTTTATACTGCTTTTGTGTTCTGCAATGTTTTTATCCTTTGCCATTGGATTTTTAATTTTACTGTCTGTGTCTTACGCTTTTAATATGCTGTACAACATTTCCCAGAGAACTCTGATTATTCAGTAGTCTAACCAAATAAATGAATAAATAAAAAGTAAATATCAAGTGTCTTAATGAGTGCCTTCTACATGGTGAAGGTTTTAAGCTTTGTCAGTGAGTCACTGCTGTGGGTCTCCTCATCAAGGGGGGTAATGCTGCAATTTACAATCTTTCAAGGGAAAGAACTGCAGCTCAGTGGCACAGCCCATGCTTTGCATGTGGAAAGTTCAAGTTTCAACCCTTCAAATTTCCAGAGAGAGCTAGAAAAAAAAACTTTTTGAAAACCTAGAAACTTGCTACCCATCAGTATCAACATTGCTCAACTACAGAGAATTCTGAAGGCTCATGTGCTGAGCAGGGCACTGCAGCAACGTAATAATGGGGAAATGCTTCTCTTGTTTCCTCAATGCATGAGCTGCCAATGGGTATACCAGTAGCTGACTCAGTTTTCTATCTTTTTATATTACTGGAGGATAATTTTTTTTCCTAATGTCCCTGGACCTCTGGAATGTGTTATCTCTAGTTTTTTTTTTTAAGAAGCTTTCCATTTCATCACATTTTGGAATCAGTCTTATATTTTTACTCTTGCCTTTCTGCAGATTTACATGACTCATTTATGCTGTTTAAACTGGGAAGTTTTTGTAAATTTTTTGGTAAACACACTGTGAAGATTTTTGTTGAAAGGAAATCTAAAAATAGTGTCCATCTGTCAATCCATCAATAAGATGTTTACTTATTGTTTACTCCATAAGATCTACTTTTTTAAAGTAGAAAGATAAAATATTGAAAAAGAACCTCCTAAAGCATCTACTTTTAAATCCATATACACATTTCTTAAATCTACATCTTCCTGTACTGCAGGTTGTATACAATTATATTAGCACTGACTGTTTCTTAAATATGTAAAAAATATGAAGACCAGTTACAATTATAACAATAGTCAGTAATCTCTTAGATTCATGAGATAGGTATAATAATTATGAGATTTATAAATCTATATTAAAGAAATAATTCAACAGATTTTTCTCAAATTATAGCCTTTGATTACGCCACAGCTCTCAACTTTTATTTGTATTTATGTTACACATTTGCTACCTAACATATAATTACATTGCAGTACTTTGGATTAAAATTGTACAAATAATTTAAAAATACTGTATATATTGGTGTGTGTTTTTGTTTTTAAAAAAACAACATCCTGGAACATAATCTCTTGAAAAGCAAACAGTTCTTCCACAGATACATTTTTTCCATGAAAATGTTACTGTTAACAGAACTTGCTATTCATAACAAAGGTTGAGACACCACCTTGTGCTTATTACTGGTATTGCTCAATTCTAAAATGCAATCTAACTAGGAGTGGGGGGAAATCTGTCTGTTTCACTATATTCTGTACTCAAATTTTTAAACCACAAGTGTTTAGTGTATTCTAACAAATCCTTCAGAAATGAACTGAAACAAATTTTAACCCATTTGCACTAGCCAAATTCAACAGATACAGCTGTTCTCGGAGTGGAGAGGATCATGTTCTATCTGCAGACCACATATGTGTTAAACAGAAGGAATCTTTCTCAGAAAAGGCAATGACAACCTTAATTCAACATTACTGTGACTAAATATACAGAGATTGAAACTAATAGTTTAAACATTCAAGCACTCAAATCCCTGGATTCATGAATTTATCAGTGTTGGTTTCTTCCAGGTTTTTTCTTCCAGGTTTTCTCCACTTCAGAGACAAAGAAATGTGGCAATTCTGGAAAGCTCTTACACAAATAAATTGAAATGATTTTTTTCCCCTCTCCCTAGGTCTACCATGATAAAACATACTTAATATTCACAGTTATCTCATTCCTCAATGCATACGCAATGCACCTCAAAATGAGTATGAGACCTTTTTTTTTTCTAGCAGGTACAAGATACCAGTTTTAAGGCCTACCATCTGATTCAAAGCTCCATCAACATTTTCTGTTCATGTGGAGGAAACACAAGTCTAGTTGGAGGACTTCGGAAAATCACACCAAAACTATGGAACATGTTGCCTTTTGATGTTCGCTAGACTCCCTCCTTTCTGACCTTCAGGAAACGGGTGAAAGCTCTGCTTTTCAAAAAGGTATTTCGGAACATCCTTCCCCTTTGATATTTTTGCGGACCCATGCGTCTTTAATGTGAGTTCTGTTTATCATTACCTCTGGAGTTTTTTTTTTCCCCATCTGCTTTTATTAATTGGGTGTCTGTATTTGGTGGGTGGGTTATTGTTTCTTTTATTGTTGTTAGCCACCCAGAGTAGTGCTCTGTCACTAAATCAGCGGGATAAAAATGTAATAAATAATAAAATAAAGTTACAAGCTTGATACATAACTTGCACTTAAGTTTAATTATGGAGCAGCTAGATCATTGCTAGGGACTTACAATTTGATCGTTCCAGGTCTATACCTTGGAGATTACATATTGATGAGGTACAAAATTGGCTATGACTATCCAGAAAAGGGCCCTCCCTGAAGAGTGGAAAACATTGTGAGTCTACTCAGGCATCCCCTGGGCAATGGCATGCAGCCGTCTAATCCTTCCTATCCAGAAGGATTGCACTGTAAACTTACTGATGAGCAAAATAACCCAATGGTCCTTTTTAGGACCACAAAAAACTATAATTTCTATTAATATAGAAGGCATCTCTTCATTTAAAGAGAAGTTCTTAGCTTCACTTTGCCACAAACAGAAATGTGACATCCTCTGTATTGAAGAAATGCATGAATTTATCAATGTCGACCAAAGGTTCCTGGGATGTGTTTAATCACCAAGAGGCCCCACAAACAATACAGATGTGCCGTTTTTGTAAGACCAGGTATTAGAGTCCTCTCAAAGGACTATACTGAAGAGGACAATATAGAAATCTTGATGGTTGAACTGGCTGTATATATAGTAACATCGATTTATAAACCACCTAATACACCATTCTGCTTTAAGAATCTGTCTAATATGGAAAATCAAAGCACTTACTTTCTAGTTGGAGACTGCAATAGCCATAGCTATTTGAGGCTAGGAACATAAATCCCATTCAGTGTGTCTCATACATGATCCTGAACTACCTAGTTCGTTTAACATTGGCAAGTGGCAGGGAGGCTACAATCCAGTTCTAATTTTTGTTAGTGAGTCTATAGCTCAACTGTGTTAAGAGCGTAGGTGGTCCAATTATAAACACTAAGCACAGACCCATTCTATGTCAGATCTACTCAGCCATCCAACCTAAATTTATAGCATTCCATAGAAGTTATCTCATGAGAAGAGAAGACGCCCTGGAAAAGACCCTGATGTTGGGAAAGTGTGAAGGCAAGAGAAGGGGACGACAGAGGACGAGATGGATGGACAGTGTCATCGAAGCTACCAACATGAATTTGACCCAACTCCGGGAGGCAGTGGAAGACAGGAGGGCCTGGCGTGCTCTGGTCCATGGGGTCACGAAGAGTCGGACACGACTTAACGACTAAACAACAACAATAGAAGGTATGATTTCAAAAAAGCCGACTGGGAATTGTTTACAACAGTGTTAGATGCAGCTGTCCTTTAGACTGCCCCTCAACTAGAGAACTGTGATCAATTTATAATTTCCATTTTGGAATGTTCTTGTGCTTCATTTCAAGAGGGTGTCGGACCAACTACATACCACGTATCACTCTGGAAACACACACCCAATATTTAGATTATATTTCATACTTTGAAGAAAATCCCTTTAGTGGACATACAATAAAAGCTGGGAGAAATTTGATCTCAACTTTTGCAAAAACAAAAAGAACTTGCTGGATAGACAAGAACTTGACCTGGCAAGAAGCAGCCAGAGACTACTGGAAAAACTTAACAATGATCCAAACAAAAGGACACTGCATGCAAATAGAACTCCAACCAACTGCTCCTGGCAGGGAAGACCAAACAACATATAATTAAATATAAAACATAAAAGAGATATGCAGAGCAAATCCAATGAACTTTCCACTGTCTTCATATTGGTATAACTAGAGGAAACCATAAGAAGCTGTAGGAATGGCAAAGTGGCAGGACTCAATTATATCCTGATTGAGCAAATTCAACATTTTGGGCAAAACACAAAAGAATTGTTCCTTCAACTCTTTAATAATTTTTGGGCAAGGAAACAAATTGCAAAAATATGGCAGAAGACGGATATAATTGCTATACTGAAACTAGGCAAAGAACTAACAGATCCCAAAAGCTACAGAGCAATCTCCCTACTATGCTGCTTATACAGACCGTTTGAAAAACTGATATGAAATTATCTAGCCCCTAAAATTTAACCTATTCTAATTCCAGAACAAGCAGGCTTTAGATCTGACAAGAGCTATGCAACTAAAAATTTAAATCTAATCCAGCATAGAGAATATGGCTTTGAAACACATAAAATAACTGGAGCAGCATTTGTTGACTTTACAGCAGCGTATTATACTATCAGGTGGATTTCATTTAAATTAACTTGATTTAAATTATGATTTAGATTTTAAAAATCAGATTTTTTATTATTTAAACCAAGTTTATTTTTTAAAATCATTGATTTTTACCACCACCATCCCAGATACTATTCATAATCAAGTATTACTCAAGAGGCAATAATAATAATAATAATAATAATAATAATAATAATAATAATAATAATAATAATAATAATAATAATAATAATAATAATAATAATAATAATAAATTGTATACCATCAAGTCAATTCTGACTTATGGTAACTCTTTTCATGGTTTTCTGGGTGAGGAATACTCAGAAGTGGTTTACCATTACCTTCTTCTGGGGGCATCCTGAATCTGAGCAACTTGCCCAAGGCTGCACAGGCTGGTTCTTCTGGAAGGCACAGTGGGGAACTGAATTCCCAACCTCTGGCTCCTTAACCAGATACCTCACTCACTGAGCTATCCAGGCTGCTCTCCCTCCTAACTAAAGACTGTGGACTAACAGATAAGGTCACCATTCTACTTCAAACTCAAAGATCCTTTGTTGAATTTCTAGAGAAGCACAACTGCTGGATAAATCAAAGCAATGGTCTCCACAGGGTGGAGTTCTGGCACCATTACTCTGTAACATTTATACAAATGATCAACTGATGTTCCCATACTCCAGGAGTTTTATCTGTGCTGATGACCTTGCCTTCCCAGAGGGAAACCTTTGAGTCCACTGAGCACCAACTAACCTCTGCTTTAAAAGATCTTTCCTTGTATTATGAAAACAATAATTAAAAACCAAACCCTTTAAAAACACAGGTTTGTGCTTTCCACTTAGACAATAGGGAAGCAGAGAGGATGTTTCAAGTTAACTGGGAAGGCAACATTTTGGAATATTGCCCTACTCAAAGTATTTGGGCATCACTGGGTCAAACCATGACCTACAAAAACATTATCTAAACACCAACGTTGCCACCAGAAATAACATATTTAGGAAACTGGCTGTGTCATACTGGGGAGCACACCCACAAACATAAGAACAACAGCTTTGTCCCTGTGGTACTCCATAGCAGAATATGCTAGTGCTATATAGTATAAATCAGCACATGCCAAACAAGTGGAGTTAGCTCTTAATGAATCATACAGGATTATTACTGGCTTGCCTGAAACCTATTCCTCACGCTGAAAAAGTCAATTATTTGGCTTGCATTGCCCCTTTGGAAATAGATCAAAAGGTGCTAGCAAATAATGAAGGAAATAAGGTAATACAGAAACAAACCTATCCACTTCATGGCCACCAACCCCCTATATGATCGCTAAAATCAAGGAAATGTTTTCTGTACACATCTCAAGCTCTAAATATTAAACCAGAAGAGGCTAAGCTAAAAGTATGGAGAGCAAAAACAACACATGTTGCTGAGTGGTTGAATGCCAGAGAGTGTCTCCCACCAGGACAAGATTCTTCCTGGACCATACTGAAGTCACTTAACAGACTTCGAAGCCAAGCAAGAAGATCAAAAAATAATCGAGCAAAATGGGACTACTTGGATACAGGACAAATTTTCTGTGAATGTGGAGAAAATCAATCAATTCAGCATTTTTGTGCATGCAGTCTAGTAAATGGCTGAGATAACATTATTGATTAGGTCAAAAATAATCTAATCATTTAAAAACTTTTAATTTGTTTGAATGCTATCTATATTTCATACACGTCCATAATTTTAAATTGTGCAATACTCTGATTTGAATAAATAAATAAAGAAATCTTATGGTCAGTGGAAAGCTTTACAAAAATATCAACTGGCATGTTTTACAGTGAAAAAATGAAATGCAGTACTAATAAAGAGGAAGAAGATTAACAAGTACAACTGTTACCGGCCAATTTTGGGTTTCGGTTTTCCAGCAAGGAATCAGGCGAGAATGCAACAGCTGAACCAAAGGTCCGATTTTATTTTGAATAGCAAAGTAACAGAAAAGGTCAGCTGGGACTTCGCTTAAAAGCAGAGAAGATCCCGATCATATAGAGCGGTGGTCCCCAACCTTGGGCCTCCAGATGTTCTTGGACTTCAACTCCCAGAAATCCTGGCCAGCAGATGTGGTGGTGAAGGCTTCTGGGAGTTGTAGTCCAAGAACATCTGGAGGTCCAAGGTTGGGGACCACTGATATAGAGTACATACATTTTATAATGATATAGACAAAGAGCAATAAAATGTTAGAATTCTATTGGTCAATTGTACCCCAACTTTGGATCCAGTCCCTCATTGGGTAATTGATGCCAACTACATTAATCTATTGGTTATACGGAAATATGCATATTGTGCCCCCATGTTCCCTTGACCTGTGCCCAAGATGCGCCTGAAAGTCTGGGGATAAGGGTATCCATTTCTCCTTATCTATTGCTATGTTGATGTGTCTTCTTTCTGGGCCCTGATGTATGGCCTTCAATACTGTGAAATGTTACAACAATTATGGCTAGCTTCCTCCTACAAACATTCCAATGATGGGCCATCTGCGACATGAAAAGGTAAAAGGGCAGTAAGGGAGAGTTACATTGTTATTCTGTGTGTGCCATAAATACTTCTAGGTGAGGTGTGAATATCTCAGGGTTAGATCTTCCTAGAGCTCCAAATCGAGGCCTGTGTTTTCTCTTGACCTGTCAATTGTTAATTCTAAAATCTAGTTTCATTTCTATTCGGTATCACAACCACTCTCAAAACAAGAAATGCACAGCTACATCACCACTGACAGGCAGCCATGCAACCTGTTTAAAAAAACCCAATGAAGGAGAGTTCATTATTTGCCATTATTTCACTGCTGAATAGTTCTACCTAATGTTTGATCAACGTATCCTTTCATGTAATTTGAAACCATTACTCCCAGCCCTACCCTCAGGAGCCACAGAACACATGCTTGCTCTAATTACCACATGACAGTCCTTGAAATATTTGAAGATGGCTATCATATACTGAAGTATTAGTTCCCCTCTATTCAACACTAGTGAGGCCTCATCTTGAGTACTGTGTCCTATTCTGGGTGCCATACTTTAAGAAAGAGGGCAACAAACTGGAACAGGTTCAGAGGAGGGCAACAAGGATGATCAGGGGACTGAAAATCAAGCCCTGTAAGGAAAGACTGAAAGAACTGGGGATGTTTAGCCTTGAGATTAGAAGACTGAGAGGAGACATGATAACACTCTTCAAATACTTGAAAGGTTGTCAAAGGAGGGGCAGGATCTGTTCTCAGTCATTCTAGAGCGGTGGTCCCCAACCTTGGGCCTCCAGATGTTCTTGGACTTCAACTCCCAGAAATCCTGGCCAGCAGATGTGGTGGTGAAGGCTTCTGGGAGTTGTAGTCCAAGAATATCTGGAGGTCCAAGGTTGGGGACCACTGTTCTAGAGTGCAGGACATGTAATGATGGACTCAAGTTACAGGAAGCCAGATTTCAGTTGAATATCAGGAAAAACCTCCTAACTGTTAGAGCAGCATGGCAATGTAACCAGTTACCTCAGGATGTACAAAATGTTAAAAAGTAACGTATTTGTTTCAGTATGAGTTTTTGTGGATCAAAATCCACATCCTCAGAAATAACATTTGGTCCAAAGAAGCTTACACTGGAACAAATCTGTTAGTTTTTAAAGTATCATAACATTTTGTTCCCTGTCTCTCTGTGTGTTGTTGTTTTGTATGTATTTTCCTTTAATTATATCAACATGCTGAGGCAGACTACAAGGGGGTGCTGATAAGTATTGAGCCTTTCCCAGAAAAAATTGAGCTAGGAAGCTATAAATTGCAGGGTGTATTGGCCAATTTGTCTGTATTCAATGGTGCAAAAATCAACTACCTATGATTTTAACTTATCTTTCATTTTCAGCTCCAAAGTGAACATGGCAGCACCTCCAGAAAAGTTCAATGTGGAAGAGCATAGGACCATAATCAAGTTCCTGTTTCTCCAAGGGAAAGGTGCAAAGCAGATCCATGATGAAATGTCACAAACTATGGGTGACAGTGGCCCTTCATATGCAACAGTTAAACGTTGGGTTGTCAATTTTAAAACTGGCCATTTCCGTGTTGAAAGTGAGAAACCCAGTGGAAGGCCTGTTTCTGTCTCTGTGCCTGCAAATGTGAAAGCCATCCATGACATGATCATGGAGGACTGCCGAATATCAGCCAAAAGTATTGCTATATATCTGAGAATATCACGTGAGAGAGTTGATGCCATTATCCACAACGACTTGGAAATGAGAAAGCTGGCAGCAAAGTGGATCCCCAAACTTTTGACAACCGAACAGAAGAGGAAACGTGTGGAGTCATCGGTGGCTGTTTTGGAACATTTTGCAAGAAATGAGCCAGATTTCCTGGGCAAACTGGTAACTGGTGATGAGACATGGATCTATTGTTATGATCCTGAGACAAAGGAACAGTCTAAGGAATGGAGGCACAGTGGTTCCCCCAGGCCAATGAAGTTCCGAGTGCAAAGGTCGGTGCAGAAGCAAATGGCAACATTTTTTGGGGATAAGAAGGGAGTTCTGCTGGTGGACTACCTCCAACAGGGTTCAACCATCAATGCAAAATATTACTGTGCTTTATTGACGAAGTTGAGGCAAAACATCAAGGAAAAACGTCGAGGAAAGCTCTCCAAAGGTGTCATCCTGTTGCATGACAATGCCTCGTCACACACTGCAGGTGAAACAATGGCAAAACTGACATCCTTAGGCTTTCAAGTGATGCCCCATCCACCCTATTCTCCCGACCTGGCTCCTTCTGACTATTATCTGTTCCCCAAACTCAAAAAACACCTAAGGGGACAACGATTTGGGAGTGTTCTGGAGGCAACTAATGCTGCAAATGAGTGGTTACACCAGCAGTCGGAAGAATTTTATTTGCAGGGACTTAAGAAGCTGCAGGACAGATGTCGCAAGTGCATTGACTTCCTGGGGGAATATGTAGAATAGTGTGGAAGTTACAGCTTCCTAGCTCAATTTTTTCTGGGAAAGGCTCAATACTCATGGTTACCTCCTTGGAAATTACTATAAGAAAAGAGTTTAGGGGCTTTTGTTAGCTAAGGAAGAATGTGACAGATGTTTACAAAAAATAATAATAACTATGCAGAGAGAGTGAACAGCAAAGCCTAGAACATATAGAGGAAAACTGTATGTCATAATTGTAAATCATCCAGATAGCAAGCCCTACTATTAGGAAGTGTCATGCAGTTTTAAGCTTCATTCAATGAACACAAATTCTCAGGTATTATTACCAGAGAGAGAGTATTATTTGAATTTAGGCAGTGAATGCATATAAGAAGGCAGCGGTTTAACATAGTTAATACTCCAGAAAGAAAAGACACTGATTGAAATTCTGCTGGTTAGGGTCGTAAGTTGCAAATAGGGTAGACCCACTGAATAAGTGGGGAACTGGTGAGTCAATTCCTCTATAAGTTCCATGGATTCAATGGGCCTACTCTAGTTGTGTCTTACTAAAACAGGATTTTAGCCACTTTTCCTAATACACCCAGATGGGAATCTTATTGCTTATGTCTCCAGTGGAATTGCCACAACATAAATCATAGTGGTGAACAGTTAATTGTCAAAGAAGTCACCACTTCTATTCCTCATTGTACACTAAGTCAACAAGAAATAAAAGTAGAGACTCCCAAACTAGTGCAATTTGCCACTGTGATTTATGCCACTGCAATTAACACGGATGTACCTAAGCAATAGAATTCAAGAATTCAAGTCACACAATACTGGAACTAGGGTACTCCAATGAAATTAATTGGTGTCAAGTTGAAGAGAAATCAGAAGGAGAAACAAATAATAATCACATTATCGAATTCACTGTCACAAGGTCTATGAATGGCTACATATGTGTGCATATGTGTGTTATGTGCCGCCCACACTACCCAAAGGTCTCTGGGCGGCTTACAACAGTTAAAATACAATAAAAAGACAAAACAATTAAAATGCAATTAAAATATATACTCTAAAAATTGCCATCAGGACCCACAGTTGATATTATTTCAATTAAAAGCCTTCTGGAACAGGAAGGTTTTGACCTGGCGCCAAAATGTCATCAGCGTCGGCGCCAGACGAATCTCAGTCAGGAGGGCATTCCATAGTCTGGGGGCAGCTGCCGAAAAGGCCCTTTGTCTACAAGCCAAAGCCGTTTAGGGCTTTATATGTCAAAACAAGCACTTTGAATTGGGCCCGGGCAGCAACTGGTAGCCAATGTAATTTAAACAGAATCGGCTTGATGTGTTCCCTAGCGGCCCCACCACTCACCAGCCGCGCAGCTCGATTCTGGACCAGTTGCAGTCGCGGACCATCTTCAAAGGCAGCCCCACGTAGAGCACATTGCAGTAATCTATGCAAGATGTTACCAGTGCATGAGACTCCGCTCGTCCAGGTAGGGCTGTAGCTGGTATAATTTCCGCAGCTGAAGGAAGGCGCCCCTGGTCACCGAGTCCACCTGGGCTTCCAGTGTTAGACTGGGGTCCAGGAGCACCCCCAAGCTGCGGACCCTGTCCCTTAGGGGGAGTGTAACCCCATTCAGGGCAGGAAAATGGCCCTCCAGCCTGTCCGGCGAAGCACCCACTAACAGCACTTCCGTCTTGTCTGGATTGAGTTTCAATTTATTAACCCTCATCCAGTCCATTATCAGGTCCAGACACGAGTTCAGCACAGAAACCACCTCACCTGGATTGGTGGAATACGAGAGGTAGAGCTGAGTATCATCAGCATATTGCTGACTCCTCAGCCCAAACCTCCTGATGACCTCTCCCAGTGGTTTCATGTAGATGTTAAACAGCATGGGGGACAGTATCGAGCCCTGAGGAACCCCATGACATAAACGCCATGGGACAGAGCAACTGTCCCCCAGCACGACCCTCTGGACACGGTCAGCCAGGAAAGAGCGGAACCACCGTAAAGCGGTGCCCCCAACTCCCAACCCAGCCAGCCTATCCAAAAGGACACCATGGTCGATGGTGTCGAAAGCCACTGAGAGGTCCAGGAGTATCAACAGGGTCACACTCCCCCTGTCTCTCTCCCGGCAAAGGTCATCATACAGGGCGACCAAGGCAGTCTCCGTACCAAAACCCGGCCTGAAACCCGATTGAAATGGATCCAGAAAATCCGTTTCATCCAGCAGCGCCTGGAGTTGCCCGGCCACAACCCGCTCCAACACTTTGCCCAAATAAGGGAGGTTCGCCACTGGTCGGTAGTTAACCACCAGCCTTGGGTCCAGGTTAGGCTTTTAAAGGAGTGGCCGAATTACCACCTCTTTCAAGGTGGTAGGGACCACTCCCTCTCTCAAAGAGGCGTTCACGGCCTCCAGGACCCAGGTGCGAACGCCCCTGGCAGTTCGAACTCCCAGGTGCGAACCCCCCTGGCAGTATGTATGTATGTATATACACACACATATACATACATACATACATACATACATACATACATACATACATACATACATACATACACACACACACACACACACACACACACTGTATATATATATTCATGTGCTGTCAAGTAAATTCTGACTTATAGTGACCCTTTTTCAGGGTTTTCCAGGTAGAGAATACTCAGGAGTGGTTTACCATTCCCTTCTTCTGTGAGCATCCTGGAACTGTGCAACTTGCTCATGGCCATAAAGGTTGGCTCTACTCACAAGAGGCACAGGGTGGAATCAAACTCCCAACCTTTGGCTCTGCAGCCAGATACCTAACTCACTGACCTATCTAGCCAGATTAAATCAATCTGAATTTTTAAAATTGATTAGTGGTGATATCACTTTTAATAACTGGAATATAAGAGTGTATTTATTTAAGCAATTCATATATTACATATTTATAATTCTGTCTTTCTTCCATGTAACTCAAGAAATTTTTGCCCAGGTGGTGAGTACTAGACTTGTTCAGCTTCATTGGAGCTGTCAGGTAGGTTTCATGTACCTATTTCTTAAATATTATGGTTTGATATCTTTCTGTGTTACTACAGCAGATTATACAAGAGAAATAAGATGTCTTGGAGCACCTTCAAGACCAGCTAGTTTTCATTTTTCATAAGCTTTCATGAGTCTTTGCACACTTTTCAGATGAATGGATTGGCTGTTCTTAGGGGGATAGTTTAAAACTTTTGGCAGGGAGGTTGTAACAGTTTCTCCTTTTCATGCGATTCAACTGAGATATTGGAGAAGCCAGGAGTCAGATAAGGTCTAATAAATTGAAGCTCAGTTGAGAAAAAATAGAGATATTCCTGGGTAGAGATCCAATGGTGTACTTCTGCTGGATTCTGCAGGATTAGGAGAAGATAGGTTGTACTCCACCTAAAAGATCACGTGCATAACCTAAAGATACTGTACTCTTATATCTGGATATGACCTTGGATAACCAGATATTTTCCACATAATGAAGTACTTTCTACCAATTTAGGTTGATGTAGCAGGTACTAACTTCTTCAAGATAAATACAGCTCAGGTAACATTTAGATTTGATTATATGGGGATCAATCATTTTACGTGGATCTTACCTTTGAAATCTGTTTGGAGACTGCCACTGCTCAGAATAAAAATGCTAAATTAATAAAGTCAAGACTCAACAGGTTAACAAAACAATGTTTTGTTACATAAAGTCTTCTGTGGCTTCTAGTTTGTCTCTACATGTAATCCAAAGTGTAGTTTAATTTTTGAAATCTTAAACACTTTGTGGCCAGCACTTTTAAGAGCTATCTTCTTCTATATGAACTTCCCCAAATTCTTTAAAAATGTATTCTGAAGCTCTATAATGCCCATATATGAAACATGATCTTCAGAAATATATGCTTATGTCAATCCTGCTACATTTTCAGAATCAATTTAGGACTGTCCTATTCTCTCAATCATTTGACAGCAGATCAGTTTATTGCTCCTATTTATCGCCCATTTCTTATACTGTATGTATATATGTGTTTGTGTGTTGCTTTTATTGGAGGCTTAATAGCAACATCTTTTAAAGCAATACATTAGAGAACATCTGAGATGTCCTTTCTTCCACAAATAAATAGGCATTCAAGTTATTGAAAGTCTCACACTTCTTCAAATAGATGAAAACAAAATCAACTAATATAGCACTTTTGGTGATATGTATAATTATCATGGGACATGACAGCATGGGACGTGGTGGCACTGTGGGTTAAACCGCAGAAGCCTCTGTGATGCAGGGTCAGAAGACCAGCAGTCGTAAGATCGAATCCACGCAACGGAGTGAGCTCCCGTCGCTTGTCCCAGCTCCTCGCCAACCTAGCAGTTCGAAAGCATGCAAATGCGAGTAGATAAATAGGTACCACCTCGGTGGGAAGGTAACGGCGTTCCGTGTCTAGTCGCGCTGGCCACGTGACCACGGAAACTGTCTTCGGAAAAACGCTGGGTCTACGGCTTGGAAACGGGGATGAGCACCGCCCCCTAGAGTCGGACACGACTGGACTAAATGTCAAGGGGAACCTTTACCTTACCTTATAATTATTTAAATGTAAGCAATTAATTGATAATTTTTAATCTATTTATAGCCTTAATAAAAATCACTTTCAACACTTTTTTTAAAAATCGGTAAAATATTCTGATATGGTGCCTCCACTATTCATGTAATAATGCACTGAAGAAGAATAGATTTCAAATAAAGAGAAAACTAGACTTCTGTACCAAGTTAAAGGGAATTTCATCCATCACTTTATATTTTAGCTAGTGTAACACTACTTGAACAGAGGTCACTCATCCCTTATAACAACTTACAAGAGTTTTACAGAAAAGCTATGATGAGATATGAACCAAAGTAAAGTAATTTGGACTAGCTGAGAAAATTCCCAGAGTGCCTCTCCAAGGGCCATTTTTCACAGTAACAAAAACATAACTATATTACATGGCTGTTTCCTAATATGAGTAGCCACATTAGTCTATTGCAAAACAACAACAGCAACAAAAGAGTGGCACATTAGGAAAAAGTTTTATTTGGCATATGCCTCTTCACATGCATACATGCACAAAAGTAGCCTAACATCCTCAAAAGAATTGTGCTGAAAAAAACTTTGGCATATCACAAGCCTCTTTGTTGCTTTTACATTACAACCATAACTTAATGAGAAATAACTTTGCTCCTTATCCAGGTTAACTAACTTTTCAGTTCCTTTTGTAGTTGCAGAGCTGTGGTGGAGAGGCGTGTTATATGATTCCACTGCTGGCTCATGCTGTGGATCATGGTCTGTTGAGGTGCTGGGTAACAATAAAATTGATAGGGAAGAGCATGTTTTGAACAACAGGCCAGTATGTTTATAGCATACAGGTGTTTGGCTTTACAGGTACCTCAGAAGAAACTATTTTAGGAAAGAGTTACTCATATAATTATAGCTGTAACTACTTTAGGGAACTTGGAATTATAAATCGTAACTAATAACTTTTAAATTAAGTGTCCAAGTTCTGCTCTCTCTTACCAAATGGATAGCATTGCCAGGTGAACAAAGAGACCAGAACACAACCAGCCAGTTGGCTTTTGCTGTTGGCTTCTTTCAAACTATATATTATATTGTAAATTTGTAGTTTATTTTTCCTCAAGAGCCCAAAGGGATCTGAATTTCATAAGAATGGTAATGCTGCAGGAAGGCATTCTCAGCTGTTCAAAAACCACAGTGATAATTAACAATCAAACACTCTTTTGGCTAAACTGCCTGCCTGAGATGCTTCTCAGAATACACTATTGCAAAGAAAGGCATTTCAGCACAATAAGAAGCTGTAACAATGACTATGATCACAACACAATCACTTCCTATAAAAATGAATATTATTTCTTTGAGTCAATAGAAGAAAACTCTTGTTTTATTTCTGTATCGAAGCAGAATATTTATATGACAGTATTACTATTGCTATAGCACAGTACAAATCTTGTATTTATATTATTCAAGAACTTTACAGGAAAAGATCTCCTCTTCCATTCTTTCTCTAAGCCACTAGTCTGTGCTATAGGATCTTCTTTCATACAGCAAGGATAATACGAAACTGGTCAAATGCCAGTTCCTCTACACTGCTTATTTTTTTTGGTAGATCAACATTAATGTATTTAACTATTAAAACATGTATCTCAAACAAGGGAGAAGCTGTCTTTAAAAGATGAAAGAAGCTGAAAATTGTTCTGACACTGCATTCTTGAACTATGACATAATTATGTCTTCTAATTATAACACAGCCTGTCCAATCACATCCATTTTCACTTAGAAAGAAGAATCGTACTATAGTGTGAAGCAGATGGATATCTGCAACAACTTCACTCTACCAACAACAGCTACAACAAAATCAGATGGACACTCAACCACCATCACTTCATGGCTGTCATGTAAAGTAGAAATAAATTCAACATGTTGCAGTTCTCAGGTAAATTTTGCAATTTGGGGAAAAATATCATTCTAGCTCTTTTGCAAACAAATAAGTTCTGCTTTGAAGTGCTATCTGCAAACATATAAAGGAATGAAACCCTAGGAGATCCGAGCCACCCACATTTGTTCTCATGGCAACCCTGTAACATAGGTTTGGCTAGAGGATTCTGACTTGTCTAAGGAAGCCAAGTAACCTTTGTGACTGAACATCTGAATTTGGGTCTCTCTGCCAAATCCAGCACTCTAATGCTTGCACTATATTGGCTCTCTCAGATCAGTGTTTACAATATATATGGTGCCAAGGGTCAAATATATTGGTAGAAGCAAATGCAACTATTAATTGATCTGATTTATATAATAAACAAATTAGGTTATCTGGATTTAGAGTACCAGAATATGGCAACTGGAACAACTGAAGGCACATTGCAGTAAGGTAAAATCTGCTGGGGAAAGACAGCAGATACCCAGATGAACAAAAAAAAAAAAAAGCAGGCCCTAATAGTTGAATCTAGATAACTGGAAGATTGCTGGTGAATGACAACTAAGGAGAGGGGAAAGTTGGAATAATTATCAGTTAGGAGTGATTTATAGAAATACATAAACACGCTGCTCTGGCAATAAATATTGCCAGGGCAAATAAATAAAAATTAGTAGTAGTAGTAGTAGTAGTAGTAGTAGTAGTAGTAGTAGTAATCTAACAAAGTACTGAGACCTGGCAATCTAAACATCTCGCCTCTGGAAGAAACACACTTCAGTGGTCCCCGTAGTCACTGGGCTACGGGAACAATATCAAGAAATTTCACACAGTACTATAAGTAGTTGCAGATCTCAGAAATGACACCATCAGAGCTACAAAAAACAGCAATATTAGGAACAGCATACATACTGTGTTGCTATTTAACAGATACTTAGGTTTTTGCTTAAAACTTGTATCTGTTATATAATACCAGTCAATGTATTCTCGAAGGCTTTCACGGCCGGGATCCAATGGTTATTGTGGGTTTTCCGGGCTGTTTGGCCGTGTTCTTAAGGTTTTTCTTCCTAACGTTTCGCCAGTCTCTGTGGCCGGCATCTTCAGAGGACAGGAGTCAGAACTCTGTCTGTGCTCTGTTGCAGTTTGTTGGATAGTTGAGTATTTATAGCTGTGGGATCAGCTTTTGTCCTTTTCAGGAGATTGGGTGATTATGGTGATCAGCGTGTTTTTGTTGTGGGTGTATTGTTGTCATAAGGGGGAGAGATGATCTGTTACTGTGATTGATGGGTGTCATTAGCTGGTCTTTTGTGTGCAGTGATCACTGGTCCTTGTAGCTGGGTAGAGTTTGTTGACCTTTTGCAGGCTGTATTTTCCAGTGCTGGGAGCCAGGCTTTGTTGAGTTTTAGACTTTCTTCTTTTTTGTTGAAGCTCTGCTGGTGTTTGTGGATTTCAATGGCTTCCCTGTGCAGTCTAACAGAATGATTGCTGATGTTGTCCAGTACTTCAGTATTTTGAAATAGAATCTCATGTCCAGCTTGTTTTAGGGCATGTTCAGCTACTGCTGATTTTTCCGGTTGTTTCAGTCTGCAGTGTCTCTCATGTTCTTTGATTCTGGTGTGGATGCTGCGTTTTGTGGTTCCAATATATACCTGGCCACAACTGCAAGGTATCCGGTATACTCCTGCAAGGGTGCCGAAGCCAGGGCCTGTTTTTCGAAATGTTCCATGTAGAAGTTTGCTAAAACTGGGCTGAGGGGGCTCCCCATGGCCATTCCATCTGTCTGTTCATAGAACCCGTTATCCCGCTGAAAGTATCTGGTCATTAGGCAGTGTTGGGAAAGGGCCTTGATGTCTTCTGGAAAGATCTGCTGGATGAGTGTCAGAGTGTCCTTTATCAGTACCTTGGTGAATAGGGATACTACGTCAAGGCTGATCAGTCTGTCCCCGGGGTTGAGTTTTAGGGTGCTGATCTTGCTTATGAAATGTCCTGAGTCTTTGATGTAGGATGAGGTTTTTCCAATGTGTGTCTGTAGGAGGGTGGCTAGGTATTTTGCTAATTCATATGTCTGGGAGCCGATGGCACTTACAATGGGACTGAGTGGGATTGAGTCTTTGTGGATTTTGGGGAGTCTGTATAGTCTTGGTGGGAGAGCTTCTGTCTTGCAGATTCATTGAAGGACGTTGGGGTGCAGGGAGGAGTGCTTCGGCACCCTTCGCACTCACAGTCTGCTTCCAATATGTGGATGACACCTTCGCAATTTGGAACCACGGTGAAGAAAAACTGGAAGAATTTCTAACAGAATGATTGCTGATGTTGTCCAGTACTTCAGTATTTTGAAATAGAATTTCTAAACCATCTCAACAGCATCCACCCAAATATACAATTCACCATGGAAAAAGAAATAGAGGGCCAACTCCCTTTCTTAGATGTCATGGTCATACGCAAAACTGACCTCCTATTGGGACACAAGGTCTACAGAAAACCCATCCACACAGACCGGTACCTACACAAAAACTCCAACCACCACCCACAACAAAAAAGAGGCATAATCAAAACACTGGTAGACCGTGCAAATCGGAACTGTGAAGCTCAATTTCTGAGCACCGAACTCAACCATCTGAATTGGGCCCTACAGGCAAATTGCTATTCCAAGAATGAAATCACAAGAGCCATCAAACCAAGAAAACAAAACAAAACTGAAGAGGAAAAACAGCCACCCACAAATAAAGTATTTCTGCCCTACATCAAAGGGGTCACGGACCGCATGGGGAAACTTTTGAAAAAACACAACCTACAAACAGTATTCAGGCCCACCACAAAAATACAACAAATGTTACGGTCAGCAAAGGACAAAAGGGACCCCCCTCACCACTGCAGGAGTATACCGGATACCTTGCAGTTGTGGCCAGGTATATATTGGAACCACAAAACGCAGCATCCACACCAGAATCAAAGAACATGAGAGACACTGCAGACTGAAACAACCGGAAAAATCAGCAGTAGCTGAACATGCCCTAAAACAAGCTGGACATGAGATTCTATTTCAAAATACTGAAGTACTGGACAACATCAGCAATCATTCTGTTAGACTGCACAGGGAAGCCATTGAAATCCACAAACACCAGCAGAGCTTCAACAAAAAAGAAGAAAGTCTAAAACTCAACAAAGCCTGGCTCCCAGCACTGGAAAATACAGCCTGCAAAAGGTCAACGAACTCTACCCATCCAAAAGGACCAGTGATCACTGCACACAAAAGACCAGTTAACGACACCCATCAATCACAGTGATAGATCATCTCTCCCCCTTATGACAACAATACACCCACAACAAAAACACGCTGATCACCATAATCACCCAATCTCCTGAAAAGGACAAAAGCTGATCCCACAGCTATAAATACTCAACTATCCAACAAACTGCAACAGAGCACAGACAGAGTTCTGACTCCTGTCCTCTGAAGATGCCGGCCACAGAGACTGGCGAAACGTTAGGAAGAAAAACCTTAAGAACACGGCCAAACAGCCCGGAAAACCCACAACAACCAATACCAGTCAATGTTTTTATAGTTTTGACTGTGCCTGGAGTTTTTTAATAATAATAATAATAATAATAATAATAATAATAATAATAATAATAATAATAATAATAATAATAATAATAATAATAATAATAATAATAATAGAAGAAGAAATGGACTGAGCCTTTATATTATTATTCAGGCCCTTATGTCTGATCTAAGTACTACTTCTCGACTTTATACAAGAATCTTGACTTGTATCTTAACATTCTCTGAAAATCTATGTTGCTTTGTTTGCCAGTTCCTGTCACATCTCAGGCAAAAAGAACTAGATAAAGATGGGGTCCTGAGCAGTTAGCAAAATAGTTCCCCATGAGGATACATTAGGAACTGTAAAAATGTGTTGAAGGAGCAAGCAAGTTAATGGAGGCATCACCAAATAATATGAATTTCAATGCAGCAAGGGAAAAAAATAATGTGCAAGATCCATAGCCTTTGGTGTCTAGACATTAACAGACAGTATATGGGAAACAGACTGGATGAACCTGAAATCTTGATAGAAGAATAGAAAGTGTCAGGAAACTTCAGCAGGTCCAAAACACAGCAGCCAGATTAGGACTGGTTACAGGGATCACATAACCCCCATTACAGCAGCAACACTGGCTGCCAAACCATTTCCGGGCACAATTCAAAGTGCTAGTTCTAGCTTATAAAGCCCTAAACAGCTTGTGGCCAAACTTTTGCAAGGACCGCACCTCCCATTATGAGCCTGTTCAGGTGTTAAAATCATCATGAGAGGCCTTTCTATTGATTCCACTACCTTCACAGGTGTGTTTGGTGGGGACACAGGAAAGTGCCTTTTCTGTTGCTGCTCCCAGACTTTGGAAGTCCCTCCCACAGGATGCCAGGAAGCCCCATCTTTGCTGTCCTTCCACAAGCAGGCAAAGACCTTTCACTTTAAGCAAGCTTCCCCTCAGTGACTGGCTGCCTGAGCGGGATTTTTAAATGGATTTTTGCGCCTTGCTGTTTTCAACGTGTTTTTAGTATTGCTTTTGTTTACCATTTCTTAGAGAGGTATTTGTCTGATGCTTTTTAGTATTTGTATACTTATTATTTTTAACTTTAAATATTATATTTTAATGATGTAAGCCGCCTTTGTACACTTATTGTTTTTAGCTTTGAATATTGTCTTTTAATGATATGAGCCACCTTGAGTCCTTTTTAAGGAGAAAGGCAGGATAAAAATATTTTAAATAAATAGATAAGAATGATACAATCTGATACTGTTTGTTGAACAACCTCTGCTTAGATCAGGGGAGGGAAATCTGCAGCCACTGAACTAAAGTGGCATGTCAAGGCTCACAGTAAACTCAACGGTTCCTGAAACTTCCCAACAGGGTCTTGCCAAACAAGTAGCTGAAAAGTAAAAATGGGCTATCATACTGCCTCCAACGTTTCCATAAGCCAACTGTCCTTTTAAAAATTACTTGGGGAGAGCATATCCTTCAAAAGCTCCAAACATTTTTTTTGTTAAAGCTTAGGAGCTCCAGGGGTGGTGGAAAGTGGGGAGGGTTTGACCCCTTCACCCTCTGCAAATGCCCACCCCAGTTTAGATTATCATCAGCATTGGGACCTTTTGCATTTCTCTTACCCCACAGAAATTCCTAAAGTTTGTGAATCATCTTGGAATTGGTGATAGCCAGAGATATGAAAACAGAACACAGTAACCTCCTGGGTCATCTGACTTAGCTGAAAGCTATAAAAGGTATGGCTTCAAGTAGCACCCAAGTTCACAGGTGGAACTAATCAAAGCAAATCAGTTGTTTCCTCCAACTGAGCAAGCAGAATGAAGAAATAGGGGAGTTCTGCTGGGAGAAGTTTCAGGAAGATTTGAGGTGTGGGCCATGTTTGTTTTCCTACTTGGGCACAATAGGAACTACACTTGCAGCAATTGCAAACTAATAGCTAACTAACAGCTCTCCTGGGGGGTTGGCTGCAAGACTGGCAACATCCTACACCCTGAAATTTCAGGGCCAAAATCTGAGACTTTAGTCACAGGCCCTTATGATGTAACAGAACTAGGATATCTAAGGTTTGGGGGAGAAGAGTTTTCTCCCCATGGCTTTGGGCCAGAGCAGACCAACAAGAAGCTTAATGAGTCATGATGCTGGTACTCCTCTCCCAGCTTTGCTCCAAATGTACAGCCAACATTGGTAAGATAAAAAATGAGAAGCAGGGAATGGTGGATACTTTTATCCACAACATGGCATTTGGAGCAACACACAGACATCCCTTCACAATGAGACAGTAAGCTGTGCCACCTGTTAGGAGTGGGTGGATATGGATGCTCAGGCTTTAAAGCCATCTCAGAAACAAAAATCAAATAACTTCATACAGCACTACTCTTTCGCTGAATCCTGTTGCTTAGCCTAAGAAAATCTGTAACTTTGTCTGTTCTTAGATGGCAAATAAAGAAGCCCCATTACAATTCTTGGGGGGGGGGGTAGGCATTGGCATGAGCCTCCAACAATTGGTGTGGGAACTTTTCAGTTGCCAGTTAGGAATTTTCTTACGCTAAGCAATAGAATTCCAGACATTGTGATATTTATTTTCTAACTAAGCACAGCAGTTCCCTGACACATCAGTCATCACTCTGAGGCCTCACAATCCTATGTAGAGTAGAAGATGAAAGCTTATTAGGGAGAATGAATAGTTTTTAGATGAGGCATAAGAGGCCTTCCTGCAAGAGTAACAGAAAGGGGAGGTTTCTAAGGAAGACACAAATGGCATGAAGCAGGCAAGGGGAAAATATGAAACACAGTAGTCGGAAAATCAGGATATAACCTCAAACACTGGAACGACACAACCAATACCAACCTCTTTTCATGGATGGTGACTTCGGGCAACCTGAAGATAGACCACAATGCTACACTCCACAGAACCTAACCTGAGGATATATTTTCAGAAATAGTAATCTAATCCACATGAACACTCTCTTTCCTGGTTCAGCAGAGGATGGAATATTACTCTCTATTCCACAGAATACTACAGAAGACACAGGCCTATGTGGACGGGAGGAATTTAGCCAGCAACTGAGAAAGAACCAGGTTTCTAATGGCAGGTGAAGACTCTCTATTTAGGCAAACAAAAGCATATGAAACATATCACCCTCGGAAGAGTATTGCTATCCTGGAATATTTGTTAATAATACAATAGAGAGGCTACTAAGACTTCTAAAACCAAATGATTGTCTTCTTCCTATGTTCTATATTGAAATACATGACACAGTGAGAGATGTTGAATTAATCTTTCAAGATTATGAAGCTTTGATTAGGAAAACAATTGGGGGCACAGGGTTGTTTTTAATCAACCCTTCTTGTTGATGGTTAGTGTGTTGGTAAGGCAAGAAAGATACTGAAAGTGAGCAGCTGACTCACAGATGGTCATCAGGAAGATTTGATTTCATGGACCACAGCATCGCCAGTCATGGCAACATGAAGGATTTACTGCTGAAAATGGGTTGCACTTCACTGAAACTGTGAAGATTGATTGATTGATTGATTGATTGATTGATTGATTGATTGATTGATTGATTGATTGATTGATTGATTGATTGATTGATTGATTGATTGATTGCAGGAGTCTTGCAGACCTAATACCAACAAATCTCCAACTGGTTTTACAAGTTTCTAGACTCCATCTTTTCCTTTTCTCCTCCCACTCCTAGCTCTTTAGTGCCCTGTCTGAAGAAGAATCCTGCAGCATTCAAAGTTCATCTGTTTTAAATATTTTGATGGTCCAATAAAAATATTGTTCACCCTTGTTCTTGGATTGTACAAAGATAACTTTTTCTTTTTCTTTTGTCAAATTATGGGAAGTAGTAGTTTCACTCTGTTCTGAGATGGTCAGTCTGTCAAGGTTTGAGATTTAGTATCTAATAGTGTTAAGACAATTAAGGGGATTGTAGAAAATACAAACATTAACACATAAAGCACATAAAACACATAAATTGTGCTTTAAAAATGAAGCTTGAACAGCTGTATGCTAAGGCTCACTGCAAAACAGCCAGCTCTCCAATCAAATCTGAACGCAAGGTCCATGTAAAATAACATTGTCTCACAAATAACTCTTTCATAATGACCTAACACTTGAGAGTGGATGTAAACAAATGATAACAAATACATGACAACAGGAAAGCAAACCCACAGAATTTTATAAAACTCCAGGGAAAAAGCAAAAGCCCTGTGTTCATCACAGCTGGCATTTATCCCAAAAGGGTTAGTTCCAATATGACTCAGAAAATTATTTTGTACCTTGTACAATTATACAATTCTCCCTTCTTCCCTTCTACTGAATATCCTTTAACTTATTTGCCCCATGAATAAATGACAGCCAAACTGAATGTCCAAATAAAATATATCTCTATTTCTTTTCCTCTTTTATTGAATAGGCACATAATAATAATCATATGCCATCAAGTCAATTCTGACTTATGATGACCCTTTCCAGAGTTTTCCAGGTAGAGACTACACTGAAGTGGTTTACCATTCCCTTCTTAAGGGATCACACTGGGACTGTGCAACTTGCCCAAGGCCACATAATCTGGCTCTATAAAAAAGAGGCACAGTGGGGAATCGAACTCCCCACATCTGGCTCCACAGCCACAAACCTAAACCAGGCAGCTGAATAAGCATATGCAAGCAGAATATATAAATGTGTTATAGTTGTCTATTTAATATTGCCACTCTGATGGCAGAAAGTGAGGAGGAATTAAAGAACCTCTTAATGAGGGTGAAAGAGGAGAGCGCAAAAAATGGTCTGAAGCTCAACATCAAAAAAACCTAAGATCATGGCCACTGGTCCCATCACCTCCTGGCAAATAGAAGGGGAAGATATGGAGGTAGTGACAGATGTTACTTTCTTGGGCTCCATGATCACTGCAGATGGTGACAGCAGCCACGAAATTAAAAGACGCCTGCTTCTTGGGAGGAAAGCAATGACAAACCTAGACAGCATCTTAAAAAGCAGAGACATCACCTTGCGGACAAAGGTCCACATAGTCAAAGCTATGGGTTTTCCAGTAGTGATGTATGGAAGTGAGAGCTGGACCATAAAGAAGGCTGACTGCCGAAGAATGGAGGCTTTTGAATTGTGATGCTGGAGGAGACTCTTGAGAGTCCCCTGGACTGCAAGGAGATCAAACCTATCCATTCTGAAGGAAATCAACCCTGAGGGCTCACTGGAAGGACAGATCCTGAAGCTGAGGCTCCAATACTTTGGCCATCTCATGAGAAGAGAAGACTCCCTGGAAAAGACCCTGATGTTGGGAAAGTGTGAAGGCAAGAGGAGAAGGGGACGACAGAGGACGAGATGGTTGGACAGTGTCATCGAAGCTACCAACATGAATTTGACCCAACTCCGGGAGGCAGTGGAAGACAGGAGGGCCTGGCGTCCTCTGGTCCATGGGGTCACGAAGAGTCGGACATGACTTAACAACTAAACAACAACAACAAATTCAAATGATCACATAGTTACTCAGGGTCAAAAAAGGTGCTGACAAAGAAAGGGCAGTTGTGGGCAACAGTCCTCACCTTCCTCCACTGGCAAGACTGTGGTAATGTTTATCCTTGCTCTTATAAAAGAGGAGGGAATATCAAAGAACCTCTTTTTAAATAACTATCTTTCTACCACTTTTTTTTCTGACAAGGGAACTCTTCCACAAAATAGTCCTTGAGTTCTAGAAACATGCCATATTCACAGAAGACAAATCAGTGATACGCTTCTCTTCCCCCTACTATTTTCACCAAATATAAATGAGAACCCAGTCATACTTGGGATGTCCTTGTTATGGCCAGAGCATGATGTGAGGCCAGTGGGGAGCCACAGAAGTGGCCATAGGCAGCACAGTGGCACCCATGTGGTTTTGTGGAACACTCAGATGGCCAGGAGAGCAACAGCAGGGGACTTCCCCACCCCCGCTAGCCTCCTATTGGCTGGCTATAGAAGCTACAGAAGGCTTCACTCTGGTAACTTTCCATTGGCTGGCAGGGTAAATTCAAAGTCAAGACTATAGTCAAGTGGACCAGAGAACAGCAGCTGCACTCCGGTCTGCTTGCCTGGCATAAAAATGAAGCAGAGAAGCCACTCCAACCATTCCACATCTTGTAGGCTTTTGCACCACTTCTGAGCAAGAAGAAGCAGCTAACCAGTTTTTGAAACATTGAGAACAAGATGACAAAGTTTTTTTACAGCATCAGAGCAACAGTAGCAGTAGTGGTGGCATCACCAGCAGCACCAGCCAAGGTGGGCACAACAGAGGCTGCCAGCTATGTGCAAAGGTAATGCAGCAGGGCTTGAGCCTGGAGATGAACCGAAACAAAGGCACTTTTGGCATCCTACAGGAGCAACTAAGTTCCAATTGGGCCAGGTCTTCCTCAAATCACCAGGAAGCATCACCAGGAAGTAGTCTAATCCCACACGCACCAGCTTCCCTGAGCTGATCACTGGACACAGGACTTGAGCAGCTGCTGCCAGTAGGTCCTCAAGGACCAGAGCATCCCACGGGGACTACTCTCTGACAAGTTGGAATAACTGGAATTGCTGGACTGAGGATTGGGGCAGTGGCTGCTAAGTAATCCACCAGGGGAGCAGCTAGGACCCATATGGGCCAGCTCCTCCTAAGGTATATATGTCTATATACTCACCACCAAAAAAGTGAAATCTTTGGGTCTTGGCCATCCTGAAATTTAGCCTGTATATTTTCACAAAAAAGCACTGAGGTTGGTTGGGCTTAGCCAGATGAATACATTTTACACTAAAGGCATATAGCCCATATTGGAACCCTACCCCCTGCTTAATGCAAGAAAGGAACAGCAGAATGAGCTGACTCCATTACTGTGTCAGGCCTTAACTCAAAGCTGCTCCCATGCCCACTAAGAAAAAGGTGGCCCTAGCAGCCCCAGCATCAGAGCTCACTCCCTTCCTTGAATAAGGAGCCAGGTGGACTGGGAAATGAGATCTTGGGCTCCACTTGTACAAGGGAGGATGGCCCAATCCCCTGCGCAGGCTGAAGTAGCTCAGGACCAGAGGGCAGTCAAACATGACTCTGGAGGCCGGCAGTCAGTTTTCCAGAACAAATCACAGGCCTTGGTCCACATCACTGAACTCCTGGGCTCCCTACAACATGCAGTGGCTTCTGGGAATTATAGGTTTTCTCAGCAGGATTGGCCAGGCCTGACCAGCCAAGCTCCACAGATAAGGAATCAACTGTGGCTACTATATTCACTAGCCTGAGTGCAGAATGCCAGATGCATGCGAGGAAGGAGTGAAGGTGCACTTCTGGCTGGAAGAAGAAGAAGAATTTCAGGCATTCTGAATCATTAGGAATAGACAGCACCTCGGGCACATCCTCCTCAGATGAGGATGTGCCTAGCTTGTCAGGGCATTACTGGCAGGAGGGGGCATATGTCCCAAGAATTCTTCACTGGGCCACCCACAGGTGTACAACACCTCAGGTGAGACTCAGGAGTGTGTGGGATCAAGGGCAGCCCCCTGAGAAAGAACTGAGCCCATCCTTCATAGACAATGAGGACCCTCCTGGCATCTATCTGTCACATAAGGTCAGGGAAAGATACTAGATGAGTATAAGACAAGAAGGGCAAGGATCCAGCAGACAAGTAGTAGCCTTCATCTGTCCAAGAGTCCTGTCCACATCATCAGGCTGCAAAACTGAAACTTATCCATCAACACTGGACAAGCAGAATCCATAGTTACGTTTATAGGTCCTGTATTAACTATAGCATCGAAGTCAGAGTGGATCCGAGCGATTTTGCCTGCAAAGTGTTGTGCAAATTTTTCACAGCGAGCTACCGAGTGGTCAACACTATCTTCCTGTAGGCCATGATGTAACAGGCCCTTGACCACTCAGAAGAGCTCTGCTGGGCGATTCTGTGCAGATATAATGGTGGCAACGAAGACTGACTTCTTTGCTGTCACCACTGGCACAGAATAAGCCTTCCAATGGGCTCTAGCCCATGTTCGGTCAGATTCACTCAGAGTTGTCCACCATTGTCACTCTAGTCTCAGTCCTATTCATTTCTTCACCACCAGCAACCCAGTAAACCAGGGGGCTAGTTTGGCTCTACTTCATGGAAGAGAACATTTAGGAGCAGTTGCGTCAACAGCCCTGGCCGATTCCCCACTCCAGAAGTCAACCAGGGTTTCAACATAATTGCCTGTCAAGGTGACAGGAAACACCCCAAGAGGCATCAAGAAACCATTCGGATCCATCCTCCTCCTGGGAAGCACCATTTGGTAGGAAATCAGGAGTATACCACTCAGTCGCCCCTTCCACCTTTATGGCATATAGTGCCATTCTGGGATCTTTCTTGTTCTTTCTCAAACTCAAAGGATACAATGTCTCGCTACCAACAACAGAGCAGCTGTGCTAGAATGCCTGGTGTCTCTACAGAGCCAGAACCTTTCACCCAGGACAACGTGCATCCATTGGGCAGCAATTTCCTTTTACAGGCACAGGGCTTCCTGGATCCCTATGGAACATTCCGCAATAGGCAGTTCATAGCTGGATGGGAGAGATCAGCCCTGCAAGTCCCTGATGGGAAAAAGCCCATCACCTTTCCAATTCTGTTTGCCTTGATATCCCACCTCAGTGGAGTATGCTGATCTAAGTTCAAGACAGTCTTGTTTAAGACAGCCTTTACCCTTGCCTTCTTTGGGGCCTTCAGAACTGGTGAGTTGGTAGTAGGGTCCAAGAAAGATGTCCCCAGGAGGGCAACAGGCAGGCAGGATGTATCCTTCAAAGACAGTCCCTTGGTGCTGGAGTTGCAATATTCAAAGACTGACCAGATGGGTCAGGAGTCCACTATTTGCCTTAGGTCCTGGTGTGGGGGCTCCCCCTGCCCAGAATGCACACTTTGGGCCTACTTACAACACTATCTGGCATGGGGCCCCAACTAGTACATAAAGATAATACACCATTGACGGGCTACCAATTCACTAGAGTACTCCATGCTACACTGGCATGGGCAGGCTACCCACCACAAAATTTTGCATCCCACTCCTTTCAATTTGGGGCAGCTACTGAGGGAGTCAGTTTGCATGCCTCCCAGTTATATAAAGCAGATAAGCAGATGGAATTTGGAGATTTACAAATGCTACATTTGAGAGCCCAAAGCTCAGTCTTGATAGTTCCTCTCTTTCAGTTCTGGCAACAGGTTGGGGATATCAGGTATGGCTCATTGGCCACAGCACTGTATACTGGGCAGAACAATATTCAGCATCCAGGAGCTAAGGCTGGCGTCTTGATTTAGAAAGGGAAGCATGCATAACATGGTAGGGCTATGGAGGCATGCTCTGGCTTCAGTTTATGCCCTTTTCATCGTGCCAGCATAAGTATAGAGGACCTCCAGATGTTATTTTGTTCCAGTTTGGTGAAAAGGACTTGCCAGCAGCCAAAGGACTGGAGCTAATCTTTCCTATTAAAGCAGGCATGGAAATTATTCATAACTGCTACCCCACTGTTCAGATTATGTGGTCAGACTTCCTCGAGAGGGAGGTATGGCACCAGACAAGTGATCCATGGAAGCTGGATATTATCAGGCAAAATGTGATTAGGCAGTTGGCCAGATGATGGCACTTGGATTAAGCACCTGGATATTTCCTTTTAATGAACATGTCTCTTTTGGACAGATGGGATCCACTTATCAGACTGGGAGCAAGATGTATGGTTAAGGGACATCAGGGTGGCCATAGTGGAGTGGTTGCTACTGCTCAGCAATGCCTACCTCTAGAGTCAATTTGGGGCACTGGAGTTGGATCCAGGTGGCATGAAGGTGGCAAGCAGAAGCCTGCTTGCCCTGGTTGTTAAAAGAATCCACTTATGAGCCTACCTCAGGGGCCTGTTGGCCCATCCTTGCCCTTAGGTGGCAGGGAGTCATGGAGTAGCATATACTCACATGGTCTCCAGAGGATTGCCACTCCTGGTGGAACCTTCAGCTGAAGGGGTCAGTGGTGAACATGGGGAGGCATTCAGGTCTCTTGATGCATGAGATCCAATTTTCCAATGCTGAGCTAGGGACTGCTGCTATAACCAATAAAGCTGTGGCCTTCCCCCACCTCCAAAAAAAGAACTGCGTGTTATGTTCTTTGTAACATAATTTTAGGTGGCCTTGGGCCTGCTCAACACTAGGCCAACAACTGGATTTCTGCACAAACTCATGCAGGAGCTAAACCACCAGCATTCTGATTTTTAACCTTTTAACCTTCACATCTGGTATTATTTTTAAGACTTTTAGGACCTAAACATTTTGGGGTCAAGCAATATTATGAGCATGTGTTCTGTAGTGTTTCTGCATCCCACTTTCGCAGGCCAGTGATTTATCTACCTTCTTAGCTCTGCTGAAAGACAAGCTACATAAAATATTTCAGATAATTCAGATTTTTTTTCTGTAGCTATTGGAATCATTATAAACATTCGCACTCAAATATATTTGTGTTGTTTAATTTGTAAACACAGATAAATCACAAAAAATTACAAAACAATCTACCTGAAGCATACTTACTACCACCACTTTCATACCTGATTGCATTTTGCAAAAAAAAAAAAAAAAAAAAAAGAGGATGTGTCTTTATCTCTTGAATATGTATGACTTTGCCACTTCATTCATTAATTCATTACATTTACATTCATGTGAAAAAGAAAGTATATCCTCTTTGAATTCTATGGCTTTACGTATCAAGACATAATAAAAATCATCTGTTCCTTAGCAGGTCTAAAAATTAGGAAAATATAACCTCATATGAAGAACAACACATGACATATTACACCGTGTCATTATTTATTTTACAAAAATAAAACCGAAATGTAGGAGCCATGCGTGAAAAATTAAGTACACCTTATGATTCAACAGCTTGTAGAAGCTTTAGCAGCAATACCTTGAAGTAATCGTTTTCTGTATGACTTTTTCAGGCTCTCGTATCATTGTGGAGGAATTCTTAATTACGTTGCTTCAGCCCATTGAGATTTGTGGGCATTTGTTCATGCACAGCTCTCTTAAGGTTCTGCCACAATATTTCAATTGGGTTGAAGTCTGGACTTTGACTGGGCCATTGCAACACCTTGATTCTTTTCTTTTTCCAGCATTCTGTTGTAGATTTGCTGGTGGGCTTTGGATCATTGTCCTGTTGCATGACCCAGTTTTGGCCAAGCTTTAGCTATTGGACTGATGGTCTCACATTTGACTCTAGAATACTTTGGTATACAGAGGAGTTCATGATCGACTCAATGACTGCAAGCCGCCCAGGTCCTGTAGCTGCAAAGCAAGCCCAAATCATCACCCCTCCACCACCATGCTTGACAGTTCGCATGAGGTATTTGTGCTGTATACTGTGTTTGGTTTTCACCAAATGTGGCACTGTGCATTATGGCCAAACATCTCCACTTTGGTCCCAAAGACATTATTCCAGGAGTATTGCGGTTTGTCCAAATGCAACTTTGCAAACCTAAGCCATGCTGCCATGTTCTTTTTAGAGAAGAGGCTTTGTATTGGCAACCCTTCCAAACAAATCAAACTTGCTCAGTCTTTTTCTAATTGTACTGTCATGAATTTTAACATTTAACATGCTAACTGAGGCCTGTCGAGTCTGAGATGTAACTCTCGGAGGGTTTTCCAGTTTCTCTGAGCATTGCACAGTCTGAACTTGGGGTTAATTTGCTTGGACATCCACTCCTGGGAAGACTGGCAACTGTGTTGAATGTTTTCTACTTGTGAATAATCTTCCTCATTGTAGAATGATGGACTTTAAATTGTTTGGAAATGACCTTTTTTTTTTAACTAGGGATAAGGTGAGGAGTACAAAAGGTAGAGGGGGATATGGGGGGGGAAGTGGGGGAAGGAGAACACAAAATGTGCTGTCATCCAATCTGTTTGTTCATGTTGCGATATCAAGTCGACTTTTCACCTTTCTACAATTTGATTGCCCTCCAGGTTTCAACTTACAGTTACATCTTAGTTTAATTCTATGTTATTCAAGCACTATCTGGTGACTCAAGCCATTTATATAATAAATCCCATCATTCAGTTGCCTTTTGTATTGGGCAGTCTTTCACACTTCTGATAGAATATCCATTTCTGCCGCTTCCCATATCTTCTCAATGAGTTCCTCTTGTTTTGGTATCTCCGATTTCTTCCAGTTCTTAGCATAAAGAATTCTGGCTGCAGTGACTATATATATAACTAGGTAGTTCTTTGTCTTATCTATATTATCTGGTATAATGCTCAGTAAAAACAATTCTGGGGTTAGTGGAACATTACAACACAGGATTTTTTGTAACAGAGTATGTTGTTGTTGTTTAGTCGTTTAGACGTGTCCAACTCTTCGTGACCCCATGGACCAGAGCACGCCAGGCCCTCCTGTCTTCCACTGCCTCCCGGAGCTTGGTCAAATTCATGTTGGTAGCTTCGATGACACTGTCCAACCATCTCGTCCTCTGTCGTCCCCTTCTCCTCTTGCCTTCACAAACAGAGTATGTACTGCTATCCAATACTGTTTCGCTACTCTACAAGTCCACCACATATGGTAAAAGTTTCCCTCTTGTGCTTCACACTTCCAACAAACATTTGACACCTCTGTATAAATCTTTGACAATTTTTCCGGAGTCATATGCCACCTATAAAACATCTTATATATGTTCTCCTTGAAATTTACCGATTTTGTGAGCTTTATGTTATTTTTCCATATTTGCAACCATTGATCAATATCAATATTATGTCCTATATTTTGTGCCCCACAGTAGGTGGGCACAGAAATGATCTTATAACCCTTTCCAGATTGATGGGCAGCAACATTTGCTGATGTGTTTCCTCCATGGCATTGTGTTAACACATACCTGAATGCTCCAGACCAACAAACTGCTAAAACTTCAGCTTTTATAGAGGTGGACACACTTGCTGATGATCAATTACTCAAGGGCATTTGGTTAGCAGTACTTGGCTGCTACTTATTAATTCCCATGAAAGCAGTAAGGGCGTACTTAGTTTTTCACACATGGCTTCTCCATTTTGGCTTTATTTTTGTAAAATAAATCATGACATGGTGTAATATGTCATGTGCTGTTGTTCATCTGTGGTTGTGTTTACCTACTTTTCAGACCTGCTAAGGACCAGACAATTTTTACTATGTCCTGATATATAAAACCACAGAATTCAAAGAGGGTGTGTTTTCTTTTTCACATGACTGTATGTATCGCCTGGCTTAGTGAAATCATTAAGTAGCTTTTTCCCAAAAAATAACCGGAAAAGAATACATGTCCCTCAATTGCAATATAATATCATCTCCCAAGTAATATATGACACATATGTCAAATAAAATCTGCTAGTCTTTAAGGTGCCTATGAGTGGATGGGCATCTCCAAGGTCCCAGCTGAAGGTTGAAGGAAGGCTATGAATGACTTCTTTCCCCAAGTCACTACCCTAGAGGGATGTTTCTTGCCTCAGCTGTTAGAACAAAGGGGACTAAAATGCGAAAGGATAAAAATGGTGGGAAGTTCTACCCAGCATAGATTGTAAAACAGGAAGCCACAGAAGAGCAGGGCAAGCCTGCAAGGGAAACAGAAAAAGTGGACACACACAGAGAGAGAAGGAAGGGCAGAAACAAAAAGTTCAATAGAGACAGAAGAGAATGGAGGAATGAATTTGCATATCTGAGTGGGCAAGTGGATCCAATGGTTCACCAGTCTATGCTACCTTGCTGGACTCTCTTACTCAGTGAATCTTCCTTGCTGGAACCTTGCACTCCCCAAAGTAGCAAGGGTTGAGTGCTTTCATTCATTTCTACAGAATACAAACCTACTGTGGGTCAACAGGAGGTCTAGCCAAGACAACCAGTGAAATAGCCAGGAGAACCCCAGAAGCAAAGGTCCCACTGAACCCAACCCAACCTGAGGAGGTGAAGGCATCACAGCCAGTTTAAAAGATTGTGCTAGATGGCCAAGGACATGAAAGAAATACTATACCATGAGCTATTTGCTTTCTGTTTGTGCTTGGAACTGCCCAGGAGACACAAGGAGACTGGAGTATATGGCAGAGAAAGGTTAAGACAGATGCCCATGGGTCCAATCACCTCCATTCTGCAAAAAAGGTTTTGTTTGTTGTGAATGCTTTTGGACTTTCATTGTGATGAGAAGTATGCCTAGTGGTCTGTAAAATGTCCATTTGCCTGTGGATCGACTGAGCCCCCACACAGTGCCACAAAACTTTTTTGTTTGTTTGTTTTTCCTGCATCAGACTGTAGGTTCAGCTACATACTGGGGAAAATATGGTTTGATCTGCTGTGATTCGCAGTTTATCAAATAGGGTTTTCATGAGTAAATCGCTGTAGCTGTTCAGATGAAAATTAGCAGCAGTTGGCAGAGTCAAAGAACATGGTTTGCTTGGAGCTCCAAAAACAGAAGCTGCCTTAAGGTAATAGTATACTAACCAGTAATTTCCACCTTTTTAAAATTTAATTTTATTTATATTTCCTAAGTGACCTAGAGATAGTATGTTACAGTGCTGCCTTGAAAGCCTTTTTTTTTTAAACCATACACTGTCTGGATCAAAGCAGATTCCATTCCAAAGTGAAGCAAAAGAAACCAGAGCACCTTAAATTATAAGAGTGAGGAAAACCCAGGCAACATGTCTCCAACAAGGTGACATGAACAGCAAAAGAGATAGGTTGTCCTGATCGCTCAACATTTCACACTTTGTGCTAGAAAGTCTTGAACCAAGAGGCACTCAGTTGAGGGGAACTGACACCGCCACCCCCACAAGCACCCCTTTGCATCTGATCAGGTGGATCACACTAAACAGAAAGCAAACAAAAGCAGCCCAACTGGAGTAAATTTAAAGCATCCTGGTGAGAGAATTAAAAAAAGGCTGTCCCCCACTCAAAAAAGACAATTCCAAAATGGCCTTCCCTGCATTGATTTTTCATCATGTAGTCAATGGGATTTAATTTGAATTTATCCACATGTGATCTGATAAAAATTGTGGGCTTAATGGCCAATATAAACACCCCATAGCACACTGTTCTTCTCCTCCTCTTCACATGATCGTCCAGTCCAAGCAGGAGCACATACTTCCCTCCTCCACCTCCTCCAGCAGCTGCCAATCAGACGAGGAGGCAGGGCAAGGATTCCTGCAGCACTGCCTTTGAGTGGGTGGCTTCTGGAGGAGGCAAAGGAGGGAAGCACACACTCCTGCTGGGACTGGACAATCACGTGAAGAGGAGGAGAAGAGCAGCATGCGCCAGCTGGTGAGTGGGGGAGCTGGCTGGGGGAGAGGGAATGTGTGGAACCTGTGGTGCTAGTCCGACAAACTGGCATGAACCTCTGAACCGAGGTTCATGCCCATTTCTAATTTGAAGTAATTAATAAAATGTCTCTAATTTATTTTATTTCATTTGTATTATGGTGTATTTAATTTAAGGGAAAATACTATTTAATGAATTAAAAATAAAACAGTCGTTGTAAATAATAATTCAGAGTGAGTAGTGTGAGTATTTATGGTTTAATTCTTCATAAATTTATTTCAATGAAATTAAAAGAGTAAATATAGACCCAATGTTATTTTATAAGTATAATCATATTTAGTGAACTTCAGAAAAATATTGGGAGGTTATTAAGTTCTATGCTTTATTCACTGAATTAACATCAGTGAAAAACATTGAAAAGGGGGATTAACCCTTGTACCAGTATTATTTTCTTACTCCCATCTCTCTGGATTTTTTTTTTAAATCTAATTTCATTTAGGCCCTTCAATAGTACTAAGACAAGCCACTCCAAAGAAATTGAACTTCCTGCAATCATGGATTGCCATGTTCTGCCACATAAAACAACACCATAGTAGATATCTTCCTTTCAAAGGGTTCGGGTTACTTTGTGCAAAACTAAACATGATAAGGGAGGACAATGAATATTTTGCAGCAGGCTCAAGTCCACTCCCTATCTTTAACAAAATGCAGATTTTCCCATGCCAACCTTTCTAATAGTTCAATAGTTAATCAATGCCTGCTGCGGTTTCTTGCTTTTCTCCTACCAGGGTTTGAATGTCACCATTGCTATGTGAACTTTAGAACTACATTCTCATTTTGGATGCACTGGATGCACAATGCTGTTGCATTGCATACAGATTTCTCCAAACTTTCTAAGAGCTATATTAAATACTTGCTAGTGATATCAGAAGGGAGTTCCCAGTAGATAAAGCCCAATAGCCTTCAGACAATCATGTCATACATAATTTGCACTGGACAATATACATACTGCTTCTATAGTTCATTTTCTAGGTGTCCTGAGGTGACTAAATCCATAATATGAATTTATTACTACTTCAAACATTATCTTAACAAAACTGATAACAACGACAAGCCATAGTCAAGTGTGAGAATTTACTGTTTCATAGATGGCCACTGGATCTAAGTAAATAACTGCTGTTGCATACACAGAATATCACGATCTTTATATTAACCCAGAAACTACCCCAATCTCAATATGCCTTTCATATCTCATCTTACTTTCCAGATATCTGTCAGTAAACTATCGTTCTTGATGAGCAATGCAAAAGCGATTAAGATATTTTCCTGTAGATTAAATTTTTACAGAAATATTGCATCTACATCTGCACAAAGATGCCAAAAATACCACAATATCCTAGTCTATGCTAATCCACAAATACATAGATAGCCTGAGTAAATTGTAATTTTATCCCCAAATTTTGTGGTCAGTTCCTTCCCCATCTTAGACCACAAGCTGCTCCTGTGTGAAACACCTTAGATGACACTGTAGGTCAAATAAAACCAATACATTCTAATATGTTATAAATTTAAAGGAAAAATTGGGGGTCCATTACTGAAATCGGCTATTATCCTGACACTGGATAATATTAACCCCCATGAAATCTACAAGAGCTCAAAATACCACACATATAAGATCTTGCTCAGACCTAAGGTTAGCATGTGGATAATGTTACATGTAATATTGTGGGTACTATTTGTCAAGTCAGCCCATCGTCCTGATGCTTTGGCTGACCTGCCAAGATGAAATGGAAATTTAATGACAGATAGGTAAGCAGAAGGCACTATATCTGGTTCTACTCTGTTGGAACACAGAAAATGGCTTTTAGCAATAAAGCTCTTTTTAGCTCAAGCCCCAGTGCCAATCCAAATGCCATTACTCTGAATGAGATTTGCTAAGAAGCACCAGTTGATAAACGGTGACAGATACATTAATGAAAGTTGAGAGACTCTAGGGACCTTACAGTGCCAGCAGGACTTTATTCAAAGAAACCTATAAGAAACTGTAGCTCACCACAGACTTAGTTAACCATGTGCAATCAGAGGAACTAAAAAAATACACCATCTACTTTTAAGTTTAAGGGTCAGGTTACTTGTGGCCAAACTACATATCATATAGGGGACCCATGAATAAGATTTCTAGAGGGAATTGTAACATAAAAGCAGATGTGGGCATGGGGGCTAGATCAAAATAGAACCATGGTACTACAGGAGGGGAATTAAGTATTTCCTCATTTATTATGGGCCTTTCTTTATTTAAACTGCTATTTTGTCTGTGGGGAAAAACATATTGATGTCATTATATTTTTGCCCATAAGGACAAAATACTGCATGTGTTTATGAACCATGTAAATATTTATGGATGTTCCATGTTACATCTTCAAAGACTGCTTCCAGAAAGACAAATGTTTGACACTAAGAAGAGAGGGAAAGTGTTGACCTAATTAACCTATATTATTGTTCCTTGTTCACAAACAAAGAATTCTAAAGTGTTTCAGTGAGCATGCATACTTAAAACATCATAAATTCTGAAAGAGATGTTCTCTGCAAACACCTGGATATCTATGCAAGCATGTGCTACATGTACAATAGGCTTCAGATGCTTAGAAAGAATTATGTACTTACTGCTTGGAGGCACACATCTTCCTTTTAAATCTTATGGTTCTCAGTGCAGCAAGTACTGGTGTATGTGTCAGATGGAAACAGTTTGCAACCACACAAACTTAGGTAACTACAATGGGTCGTTCACGGGTCACTCTGTATTTGTCATCAGTTTTCAACAACACAGTGTTGTCCAGGTTGCTTGGACTATAGTTTCCATCATCCCCACCTAACATGAGCAATAACCAATGATGGGATTGTGGTCCAAAACATTAGGAAGGTATCTATTGCAGAAAGACACCAGAAAAGATTCCCACTATTTGTGAGATGATAGCTTTTGAACATAACCTTGTTCTATCAAGAGTTCTTGATTCTCCTTTTTTAGTAGCATTAAAGTATTGTCAATTTTCTGAGGAAAAACTTAAACAGGGCAATTGTACCAGAAAAGGGGGTGAGTTGGATATTAAATCGAAGTTTAAACTTCAGGAATACAGGAAGTTGCCTTAAACTTCTGTCCATCCCTGTATTTTTGACATTGGCAGTGAATTTCAAGCAAAATCACTTTCTAGAGATATCTGAAGTGCCAAAGATTTGCACTAACACGAAGCCATAGCCCCTCACACACTAATTTACAGTGTCATTATAAAAAAGCACCAGCATCCATCTAAATCAGTGAATACTGTACAATTATTTTCAAATGAGCCATGCTTGGTTTCACTATTAATCTGATATTGTGTTAGAGGATGGCACACAGACATCCTGATCTGGATTGTTAATCTTGGTCTATTTGCACTAATTTAATGCTTTGCTATAGCTATTTATAGTTCAATATTTATAGTTCAATATTAAATTTTATAATTTTTAAAAGGTAATACTAGTCTTATAAGGATGCAACATCCTCAAAGAACAATATAATAACAAATAAAAAATGTTTGGCTATTCATTAACTATACTACGTCTAAACTATTTACCCAGACCTGTTTATTTGAGAAAGTAATAATGCTGGCTAATCTAACATACATAATCATGCAGAATATGTTGCATTACAATACAATAAAACATATTTCACCAACTTCCAAGTCTTCCTTCTCAAATACAAGGAACAAAATGAAACTATTTTATGTCTTCAGAGTGAAACATAATTTGAACTTTATACCATGAAATGGTCACTTATAGTATACATTAAGTTCTGTTCTCTTGGACATTATGGCATAGCAGCAGACTATGCTTATGTTAACAAGAAAGATTTGGCTTTAGGCTTCACAAAGTACTAGTAGATAGTATAATCTTTAGAACATAATGGATGATACTATGCCCACATGTAAAATATTACAAAAAGAAAAAATTGGCCATTAATCAAATGCGATTTGGAGCAATCAAAAGATTTAAATATTTTGAACTGGTCCTTACTTAGATTATTATTCTATACACCAAGATCAACGGAGACAAAATTATTAAAGATAAAATTATGCAAATATGTGTTTTCAATCTGTTTGGTAAATGTTCTTATTTGCATATACGATTCCTTAAAAATATACTGTTACATGCAATTTCAACAATATTAAAGTATAGCTTTCCTGGTCACCATACTTACCAGTGATTCAAAACTTCAAAAACCTCTTTAATATGTGCAGTCTTAATGATTCAGACAGTTCTATTAGCAACTTTTATTGAGCATGTCCTCTTATTAATAATGCTAGATCTACAGTAACACAGAAATCCACAAATACCAGATTAAGAAACTGAATTTAACTACCTGAAATCCAGTCTTCTCTGCTGGTCTTCTTGTTCATTATTGCTGACATCTTTTGTTATTAAAACCAATGCATTTGCAATGTTCTATTCCTCTGTATTTCCAATAACTGCCTTGTTAAAACAGAGTAGATACTTAAAAGGGAAAATAATGTTGTGGTGCAAAGTTACTGCATCCAAGATTTTAAAAATTTGAGGACATAATTTCTTCTCTTAAAACTAAAGTTTGGCAGTAACATCTCCAATAAGACTGAAGATAAGTTTGCCAAAAACAGCTATCCAAAAGATAATGAAGTTATTTACTTTCAAAAAGGTGGTGGTAATCCATTTGTACCCAAGGATATTTCCATTTCATTTACAAAGTTTTCAATCAGCTGTATTTTATAGTTATCCAAATACAGTTCTGAAGATACAACTGAGAACAAAAGAAAAGGTAGATACATTTTCTACTTTACTCTCTTACAAGCAATGTCTTCATTATTTATATATATCGGCACTGGTTTCCAGCACCTGAAGCCAAATCTATCTTGTTAAATATTCATAGTCTCCTGCTGTGCCATAATGTCCAGCTGTACTCAACACAATCCTAAGTGTGCTATTACACACCTGTAGCTAAAATAGGGGATTTGCTTAGCTGAATTTGATAGAGGCTTGTGCTTGAAACTTAACAGCATTCAATATAGTTTCTAAATGACTCACAAGGGGCAAATATAACTTAACACTCAAATACATTTCAGTCAGTCTTTAACTGAAAAGCTTCTAGAGTGTGCCTCAATTGATGAACAAAAGGGCTTTATCTCAGATACACAAGTATACATACAGAATGTGCTCGTCTCAGTAAATATTATAGTTGAGGATCTCATTTGGCAGGGCTGGTGAAAATGGCAGCATAAATCCACATGAGCCAATCTGGCTATGCAGTAGTAGACTACATGAACCATTGATCTGATTCAGTCATAGATATGTCCTAATAGTCTATCGCACATGTTTTTAAAATACCAGAAATTATCTTTTTAGTTTGTTATTGAAAGAAAACTGTATAGCACTACTCAAGTGACAACATTCCAGCAGCGCTACATCACAAACTTAGATCCCATCTTTAGCAGTCATGCTATTCTATGGGATGCAATTCTAAGGAAAGGAACAAATCCATCAGATCCTTTCATATGTCAACCTATGGCTTTCCTAAAGTGGAACTGCATAGAAGATACTGCCTCTCATGATCTTTTATTTAGCAAAAGGAGAACCGATCCCAACCTCAAGACAGCTGAGACATAATTATGCTTCAAGGAAACAAATATCGACAGCACAATTCACTTCCTCTTAAGATTCTTTTAATTATATGGAGCAGTTCCTTTTTGCCTCAAAATCATAGTGGGGAGATTGAATGCCGGTCCTTAGCCCTCATTACCAGCCCAATGGTCTGGTGATCTGGCCTGCCTCCTCGGGGCTCTGCTTCTGAGTAGATGCCTGCCAGAGAGTGTGGGGCACTAAACTACAGAACACCTGTCAGGCCAGTAAAAACACCGCACCCAACTGCCAAACGTCAGTTCATGCCCATCTCTAATTTCCACCACTATGTGCATGGAGCTACACAAGAGGATTTCAGCCATTGTGTTTTAAGGATAATTCTAAAAAATCATTTTAATATTTGTATCTATGTCACAGTCGGTCCCAGTTATTGGAGAAGGGTGGCATATAATTAAGCAGTAAATAATAAATAATAGACTTCCTGAATAAATGTGACCTGTTAAGTCAGCACTAATGTAAGTCCCATTGGTTTAGTCCACTTGAGCTGGGACTAAAAATTGTATTTTTGTCATTACATTAAGCTGAAATATCACCTCTCTGAAGTCTTTTCCCTCAGCTGTCACTACCACCACCAGCAGCCATTTCAGCAGGCCTCAGCAAAAGCAGAGGAGATGGAAATCAGGTCCATTCCACTAGCCCTGCTGGAAGAGTACTTGTGAATTTTCCTCATTCCTTGTCACCTTTTTTCCTTTTGTGTTGTGCCTTTTTAGATAATAAGTCTGTAAACTGAGAATGACCAAATTTATTGTCTGTATGCAAGATGCATTAGGAGGCTTTTTGACAAGTTGCATAAAAATCTATCAATCAAGTAATTAATTAATTAATTTTAAAATTGGATAAACAAATGCATGATGCTGATTCAAGTATGAATTGCAGTAGTCATCTACTTACAGAAGACACCCAGAAAATAACTTTAGTAGTAAATAATAATTTGAAACAATCAGAACAAATTGCAACATTAAGATAGGATCCCAAAATCCCTCTTTCTGTGTGTGTAGTGGGATAATATCCAACAGAGCATAAGATGCTCCAATAGGCAGTGAAAATTGGGAAATCCCTGTTAATACCTGAAAGAGGTTTTATTTATTTTATTTTATTTATTTTATTTTATTTAAGGAGATCCCCCGACTTTTCCAATAAGAGTGCTGAGCAAGGTTTAAAACAGATTAGCAATAGCTACAAAGTATTCATAAATCTTAAGCAAACAAGAAAACAATAAATTCCTTAGTTCTAATTTTGAACTCTAATCTCCTTAGGTGGAAGTCCCCAAATTACTCACATGATACAAGTCCCGCAGACTATGATTTAAATTATTGAAGGCTTAGTCAGGTGCAGCTGACTATGGATTTGCTCTTGTGCAAGTCCTTTCCCTTTCCTTCTCAACTTGTATACCATAATTGCTCATAACCTGTTTCCTTCTTTTTTCCAGTTTTTATCAAAAGAAACCTAAATATTCTGTCAATATTAATACATTCAGCTGCCCTCTGCTCTGCAAGCAAATCAATGTTTAAAGATATTTTAGTTATGCATGCATAATTTTTTGCAAGGCATAATTATGCACATGAATTATATCAAAGGTCAATAATGTCTAAACATTATATTCCCTAAAAACGCTTCTGTAATGTTTTTATAATTTCAGCATCATGTGCATTGTACCGTATTTTTCCATGTATAAGACGACACTTTTGTCTAAAATCTTTAGATTAAAAATTGAGGGTCATCTTATACACGGAAGTAAGGAGGGGGAAGGCAGGGATCAAAGCACTTTGATGATTCCTGCTTTCCTTGCGAAGAAAGTGGAGGGGAAAAGCACTTTCTTTGCAAGAAAGTGGAGGGGGAAAGCAGGGACTTTCTTGGCAAGAAAGTGGAGGGGGAAAGCAAGGATCAAAGCGCTTTGATTCCTGCTTTCCCCCTCCACTTGCTAAGCCCCACTTAGATTTCTTAATTTGGGGTTAGAAAAGTGGGGGGGGGGACATCTTATACATGGGGTGTCTTATACACAGAAAAATACAGTAATTTTACATATGCTTATTCAGACGTATATGGCACTGTTCTTAATAACATATTTGTAGGACTGCTCTCTTTGATTAAGTTATGAACCCTTTGAGGAAAGCAATAAATATGTCTATAAACTTGGTGGTTTATAAGATAAAGCAGTGTACTAATCATAAATATTTAACAGCCACTATTTATAAGACTGTGCTCCTATGATTCCATCCCCTATTGCAACACTCAATATAAAAACAATTAGTGCTGAGTCAATTATACATTTTGTTTGCTTACCCACTGTACTGGAAACAAATCATATTTAAAATTGAAAATTTCTACTGATTTTGATGATAGCTGAACCACAATATGCAGGACCACAGATAATACCATATCTGTGTATTTTATTTGCTACTACTAATGAAGTGAAGATTTATATTTTCAAACATGCAATGGACATGCAGTGAGGGAAAGCAACTAAGTGCAGCTCCATGGTGAAAGTCCTTTGCCTCTGCCCCCAGAATCTGGCGGTGTGTGCTTCCTGATCATACATATTTATCACAGCAACAACATATTTATTTTGCCAAAGTGCTAATAAACTCTGAATACACCCCAAATTGTGCCTTATTAAGCGAAAGCAAAGCCCAGTTGAACATAAAAATAGCAAAATGCAAATTATCTCAGACAAAAAAAAAGTTCTAACCACTTTATCCTCCTGGAGAGCATATCCATGAAAGCAAGTAAGAACAGGAAAAGACAAAAGAGAAGAAGAAAGTTACTTCTGTTCTGGAAAAAAAAGAAAAAGAAATAGTAAACTAAACACACATAAGGGCATATGTTAGTACATAGACTGTAAAGAACTATGTAGGAAGTGTATTGCCATTTGCTCAATGGACCATAATAGAAATGAATATTGTAGCTCCAAGCAAGGACACCTACTGTCTCAGTCCTTCAGAACTGCCAGTAATGATGAACAGTCTTCGCCAACATAGAATTTGTGAACTACAAGAAAACCATCTGGACATAAAAAAACATCTGAGAATCTATTTTAAGTATGAAGGCTTAGTGCATGTGAAAAGTTTCAAGAACTTGGCATTATATGTCAACAGCTGCATGAACAAATCATAGGGTAGCTAAACGAATTATGCTTTATAGTTATATCCAAAGCAAATATTATATCTGTTACAAAAAAAATTACACAGTGGCCTGGTTTAGAAGCTATACAAACCTTAGTTTAGCTTAACATACATGAGCCTGTTGTTCGCTCACTAGTTCTTTTCTGTCATGGATGCAAAAAGACGATTATAAGGTGATTCTGTTTTCCACTAACTCTGTTTGCCATTTCAGCCAGACAAGGAAATATAGTTAGTTTGACTGTTGTTTCTCCGAGTAAACCAGACTTAAAAGCCACAGTTTGAAGTTGGCTTGTTGGAACAAACCATATTTAGAACTAATTACTCTATGTCTTGATTCAGGAAAAACAACAAACTACAACAAGTTGAAAACGGGATTGGACATTTCTGATCTCCTTCACATCGCCAAGAAGAAGAGGAAAGAAATGGAGGTAGAGCTCAATGAGTCCTGGCTTTTGTCACAGAGGGGAGTCAAATAGCAGTAAACTATGCCTCAGTGTTACATTGAAATCCAATCAATGGTTGAAATGTAGCACCAAACCACATTTAACTCTACCCAAAAGAAACAAATTAAAACAATAAAAAAGTAAAACAATAATATGAAATGTTAATTTGTTACTTTTAAAAATTGGATTCATTGGCACTGAACAATTGAAATGACAAATTCTAAATTCATCTCTGAAAATTTTAAAGAGCTGAGTGTAACAAATATGTTTTAACAAATTGTAACAAATTGCCAAGTTCTCATTGTATAGAAAAGAAATGATTGTCCTTTCTCCATACAATGTCCCTGGAAAGGAGGAGGGTCATAATTTCCCTTCCCAGTGGCATTTGAGGCTTTAGTTTGCAGTGCAGTATACAATGTGCAACAATGTCACTGTCAGCTAAGCTCTTTGTTTAAAGTAGTAAACAAGACCTTAACAATGGGCACTACTATAATAAGCCATCTTTTTTCACAAGAATCCTTCCACTGCCTGAAGGGAAAAAATTAATAGGTCTGCTTTTTGCAGAATGTAATGTCTACTGAATTTGAAATTTGTATATATACATAAATAAGGAAATTTACATCATTTGGGACTCTGTCTTTAGTCTTTCAAATACTTAACATTGTCGCTCATTCCAAAACTGAAACCCAACTTTGGGAAAGGGCTTTAATTCCTAGAATTTTGTAACTACTGAGTAAATCAAGAACTTATGGTCCACACAAAACAAATTAAAAGCAATCATATAAAAAAGCGTAAAAAAATTAAAACACATTAATTTGTGTCGATATCACTTGATCTCTTGTTTTTGTTGCACTGTATAAAATTAATTTCACTGCCTTAGTCATGGAGCAATCTTCATTTTCAAGAAAATAATTGTGAAACATTGGTGTGATCTACCTAGCAAAGAATTTAAAAGAAGGAACAGTAGATTCTGTTCACAGCCATTGCAAAAACCACCACCACCAAAAAAGAAAAAAGGGACCTAAGAAACAATTTCAGTTTCATTGACATCATAAGGGCAAACACAACTGTGAAGAGGATTGTTCTTATAACAGCCTTTAAGAGTAGCTGAGGACACATTAAGATGATGCTACATCATTTTGAAAATCTTATCTAACATTTGTTCTTTCATAATAATTCTCCATGTTCTAGACTGCCAAAAGAAAAGTCAAAGACAGATCAGACAATAAAAATTAACTTCTTCTGGCTATCTTCTTCCAACTACTTTGCAATGACTCAAGAAAAACATATGACACTACGTAGCTTATCTTACATAGAAATACAGAAGAATTTAAGCCAAAATTATAATGCCCATATTGCTATTAGAACCTTAGTGGGTCATTGAGACCAGCTCCCTAATGAAACAAAAGGTCCACAGCTAAAGCATCCCTAACAGATGGTAATTCAGAGGTTGAGTAGTCATATCTTGGGATGCTTTAAATGTGGATTTCCTGCTTCCTCTGGAGATTTGACTCAGTGATCTTTAGAGTCTCTTCCAGCTCTACAATTCTATAGTTCTATGAGTGTAAAACTGTCTCCAAATATAAAAGGGAAAATGTATATACCAAGGTACACCTGATACTGCTCTCAAGAATCCCCTTTGGACCTTCTCCAGCCTTTGAACCACGTCAATTAGCCATTTACAGACTCTATACAGTAGCTGGAAAAAAAGTTTGGCTTTGAAAACATGTACAGCAGCCAACACATAGCCATCACCCCTTGTGAAGAAATGAAACTGATTAAATGACTTACTCTGGTTTTGAGCAAAAGAATATACCTTGTCACAATGGTAGTACTAGCAGGACTTTTCATCAAATATCTAAATATTTAAAGATGCAAACGTGTTCTCTATGCTGTCCATATAACATCCAGGTAAATCTAGATCTTTTTAAGAATGTCAAAAACTGATTTGTCAACATTAATTATTAAGAAACTTTGGAGCCAATAGCTAGATATAGATTTTAAAAGTGGTGGTGACCTGACCACCAATCTTAAAATACCTATTGGCCTAGAAAAGTGGGGTCCTATCAAGTAAGAACTATATCTGTTGAATTGTTTTAAAAGTTTATCAGAACCATTCCATAAGAAAAGATAAGTTTATCCTCATACCTCACTAAATAGTGTTTAGTGAATACAGATATATGTTATAAGCATCAAATTATATCATTTGCTATCACTGTCAACATTTTTAAGAACCATGGAACTGCTCCATTTTGGGAACTTAGCCTATTTGTCCTTTTTTTACCAATATTTCTGGTACTTTTTGTGTCTTTTACCTTGACAATAGTTAATTTGCCAGTATATTTTTTAACCTGCGCTTCACAGTAAACATTTTGAATAATCATAATAACACCACGTTAATATTATTGTGAAAGACATGCTCATAAAACAAATGAAAAGCTCCTTTGTTAAAGGAAGTGAAATAAACTTAATGGAGTTGCTTTCTTTTATAAGAATTTTACCTACTGGACAAAGCTAGATAATTGCAGCAAACTAATTAACCAGAGGCTGGAGATTTAAAAAAAAACCTATAGGTAATATTGTAAAGGAAATGTAAACAGCTCAGAGAAATATAAATATAGGGAGGCAAGAGACACATAGGCAACACAACACAATGCTATGCCACGCCACAAACACACAGCATACCAACAACTGGGCACCAGACATAAAAGAGTAGCAATATGTAGTTGCAACAGCTCACAACATCACCTCAAAACAGATGAGGACAACATAAATTTTCCTCCATAGAGTCAAACTAGCTTGACTGGGTGAACACTTAGAATATTTTACTGTGTAACCTGCTTAAAGACTAAGGATTTCTTAAAGCCATAATGCTTTTTACTTTTTAATGACATATTTTAGAGTTGCATTCTCTGCTTTTTCAATGTGCCTTTTTAGGCAATAGGCTCCTGCATTTTTAGAATGTATGCTCCTGCAATTTTGATACATCATTATAGCATGATTTAAGTTCTGCCTGCAACTTAATTTTTGTTTTTGAATATACAGTACTTCTGTTTGCAGCTTCTCAAAACTGTAACAATTTTGTTACAGTTTTGATAAGGGGCAAACAGAGGGGTTTTTTTTCTTAAGGAACATAGAACAATGTAGATAAATAAACCTTGTAGAAATAGGCAAGCTGATGTTGCCTAAAATTCTTGCAACAATGAAGCAATTTACCTTGATACCCTGATGAATTTTGATATGATTGGAAATGGCTATCTGGTTTCATCCTGGAATTAACCCTTTTTCTGGAATAAATGCCAGCTGTGATGAGCACAAGCTTCTGATTCTCCCTAAATGCCTATAAAGGTCTATGGGCTCTTAGGGCAGAGTTCAGTTATCAGACTTTTTGACCTGACAAGAGGCACATTTAGCTTAAAAAAATTACAGTGAGTTGTGCAACAGCTTGCCCAAATATAATAAAAATATTGGTTTTGACAGTCACACAAGGATAAAAATCACATTTTTATAAGTGATGGAAGCTTTAGACTATCCAAATGACATCACTGGATACAACCCTATGAAATAACATCACTGGTAAGAAAATTTAATGGATAATGTGAATCAGTACTGCTTTACTTTCCAGACCACCTCTTACATGCCACTAGTCATTCAGTTCACATCAGTCAGAGATTCATGAAAGAGAGGTTACTTACCTGTAACTCTGGTCCTTCAAGTGGTCATCTGTGAATTCACACAATTGGGTTTTAGTACAGCTGCACAGAGACTCTCAGAAACGTCTAGAGCTTTTACACGTGTCCATTAGGACCTCCCTCCTGTTGCACGTGCCCTGCCCATGGCACAGAGTGCTTCAGTTCTGTAGAACAGTCTGCCGCTGCCCAGCATGCAATAGGCATACATGACGGACAGAGGGGAGGATGAGCGGGAAGTGTGAATTCACAGATGACCACTCGAAGAACCAGAGTTACAGGTAAGTAACCTCTCTTTCTTCTTCGTGGTCTCTGTGAATGCACACAATTGGGTGACTAGCAAGCTGACTTACCAGGAGGAGGAACGTCACAACAAAGCAGAGGCAAGAACACCACAACCAAATGAGACATCAGCCTTGGCACGGACATCTAGCTGATAATGGGCAACAAAAGTAGAGGGCGTAGCCCACGTGGCCGCTTTGCAAACATCAGGCAAGTCAACTCTTCTTAGGAATGTCGTGGATGTTGCTACAGCTCTTGTACAGTGTGCCCAAACTGAGCATGGTAAGGGTTTATGGACAAGGTCCTATGCCAGACAAATTGTGGATACAATCCATTTGGAAATCATTTGAGAGCTAACTGGAGAACCCCTAGAATGTCCATGACAACTAAAAAAGAGTCTCTTGGACTTCTGAAAGGAAGCAGAGTGGGAGACATAAAACATCAAGGCACGTCTGACATCCAAGGAATGCAAGGATCACTCTAGGTTGGTAGTCGGCGAAGGGAAGGATGTAAATAAAATGATGGGTTGTCGTAAGTGAAAGTCAGACACCATCTTTGGAAAGAATGTGAGGTCAGGGTAAAGCATGACCTTGTCAGGATGGAACTGCAGAAACGGTGGGTCAACGCGAAAAGCAGAGAGCTCACTGGCCCTATGGGCCGAGGTGGTAACAACAAGAAAAGCAGTTTTCAAGGTTAAGAGTCTTTCTGGTGTGGTTGCCAGTGGTTCAAATTAGGGGAGTAAGCACTAGCTGGAGTGACCATTGAGGTGGTCTGCATGGAGGGCGAATGTTCCTTAGGCCATGCAGAAACTGTTTGAGTGTGTGATGCCTGAACAACGATGCACAGTCAGAATTTTGAGGCTGATGAGTGACTATTGCCACAATATAATCTTCAAAGTGGAGTGTGAGAGGCCACGCTGGAAAAGGTAAAGAAGGAAGTCGAGAACAGTGTCCACTATCATTGGAATGACAGGCAAATTATGTGATGACGCAAATTTGAAGAAGATGTTCCACTTGCAAGTATATAAAGATTTTGTAGAGGGTTTAAGGGTTTAGTCCAAAACCTGTGCTACTGTGGGAATATCCTCCAGGCAGTGAGATGTAGTATGTGAAGGCCTGGGTGGAAAGTCTTGCCCTGGTTTAGGGTCAGCAAGTCTGGGAGCCGTGGAAGGTGGAGGAAATCGAGAACCATGGATTGGAGGGTTGTGAATTATGGTTGGTGGGGCCACCACGGGGTGATCAGGATGGCATTGGAGTTGTCTTGCCAGAGTTTGATGATAGTGCGCTGGAGGAACAGAGTGGGAGGAAAGAGGTACAGAAGACTCAGGTTCCAGGTAGCCATGAAGGCGTCGCCCATTGATTGTGGTCCTATTCCTGCCCTGGAGCAATAGTGGAGGCATTTTGCATTGGTAAGGAAGGCGAATACATCCACCTGCGGGATGCCACAACAACAACATAGAAGGTGAAACACGACATCGTCCAGAGACCACTTGTGGCTGCATGTATGGAGTCTGCTGAGGTAGTCTGAGGAAACCCAGAGCAATGTCTGCCTGTTGGACTAGAGTGATGGGATCGTTCTGTAGTAGAGAGCATATCTCCTCTTCCAGGGCGGGAGAAGGGGTGGTGTTCTTGAAGAGACCAGTTGGGGGGGAGGCAATCAAATTCAATTGCATAGCCTACAGCGATGATGGTGAGGACCCAGGCATCTGAAGTGATGCGTCGCCATGCATGGAGAAAGGGTGCCAGCCATGTGTGGTAAGTATCCGGTACTGGTGGTGGGGTAGACGTGGAGGGTTGTGGAGTCAAAGATTATGCTTTGTTTTCCTCTCAGGTCTACAGACAGACTGGCGTGGGTGCTGTCTTGTAGTCTGCTGGCGGAAGGAAAAAGAAGACGCATTGAAAGTGTGCAGCCATTGGCGATCCAACTGAGGTCTATACTTTTGGTGAGTATAGGGGCAATGCCAAAAATTCTGTGGGCAATATTGTTGAGTATTATACAATCTTGCAGTTCTCCTCAGTTTTTGAAGGTTGTCTAGAATTTCATCAGTCTTTTCATCAAAAAGACTGAAGCCGTCAAAGGGTAGGTCTTTGATTCTGGACCGTGCATCATTGGATATACCGGCAGATCTTAGCCATGTGTGACAACATAATGCTATGGCTGTGGCCATTTGCTTAGAAGCGGCATCCACCACATGGCGTGCTGCAATTCTCTCCTGGCAAGCAAGGGTCATGGCCTCCTGATGAAAGGAGAGGCCGCAATAACGTAGATCTTCCAAAACTGCCTGGAGAATGGGTAGTGCTTTGTTCCAAAGGTGGCGATGGTAGGCTCCCATTGCAGCTGTATAATTAGCTACTGGAAGGATGAAGGAAGCAAGAAAATAAACCCAACGGCCTATGACATTCAACTTCCTCCCTTCATGATTGTTGGGGGTAGAGCCAGAGCGATTCCAAGCTCTATTTTGGGTAGCATCCACAATAAATGAGTTAGGAAGAGGATGTTTAGAAAGAAAGGTGGTAGTGGCACCATGGGTCTTGTAGAGGTTTTCAACCCTCCTGGGAATCTGAGGAACAGAGGATAGTTTCTTCCATGATTCTTTAATAAGTTTGAGAAGAGACGAAATGAAGGCTAGGCGAAGTGGTGGGGTCTGGTCTTGAGTAATATCCTCATAGACCTTATCAGACTCCTCCAGTGCCGGTTGATCAACAGCGAGGTCCATGATTTTAGCAATACAGAGAATGTCCTCTGAAAGACAGGGCTTTCCGCGGTGTCAGAGTCCGGTGTGGGAATATTAGGTGGAGAATCCCCAGTTTCGACATCAGAATCATCAGTGTCAGTATTGAAATGGGCAAGGAGTTGGTCTGGAGATGGAGAAAGATCTCGCCTAGCTGATACTGATGGATGATTGGAAGATTCCTCAGGTGGTAATGAGTGATGTTTACCTTTTGTTTTATTGGACTTGTGTAGGGATGTTTGGTTGGCATCGGTATCAAGAGACTCTGGAGGTGGTCCTTGGTATGTCATAGTGACCTTTAAAGAGGAGGACTGGACCTGAGATAAAGTCGCTTGGGTCCGAGACGGTCAGCTCGGTATCAAAGCCACATGGCACGGTCGTTTTGCCACCAATTGGTAAGTGTCTTGATCGAGTGGAAGGGGTCTCTTACGATGCCGAGATGGCACTGGAGGTGGAAGAGTATGCCATTCATCTGCCAAAGATTGTTACGGAAGGACCTCAGCCAGTGTTCGGTATCGAGGAGGAGATTGTGATATGGAAGAAGAGTCAGAATGCTAGGCATAGGTATAATGGTGTCTATGGTACAAAGGGTCTGGTTCGTACGGTCTCGGGTTGTAATAGACTACAGGCTCGTAGCAGGTTGGACTATCATAAAGCCGCACCTTCTTAAAGCGGCGATGTTGGTATGGCGGCTCTTGGTCTATAGGTGTGCAGTACAGAGCACGAGGTCGGTGACCTTTGGTATCGCCATGAGGTTCGGTGTGGTGAGTCTTACGGGTCCTCTTCTGAGGGGGATATTTCCATATCGAGTCTGAGACTGACACTAATGTATGGCCTCAAACAGAGCCAACTTCAGATTGAGGGCTCACCTGCGCTGAGTGCATAACTGCAGTGACTTCAGCCAAGGTATTCCTCCAGTTAGGAGACTGACTGGATTGTGGGGAGGGTGCGGTACTAGGCAAAGGGAGAGGAGCATCCTCATCCCCAGACAATAAATCAAGGCACACTGTCTCCTGTCAAGGCTCTTCCATGGGCGGAGAAGGTGGAGCTGGTTTATCTGCAGAGTGTTTGGTCTTGTAAGAGACTGATGATTTCTTTTTCTTTCTAGGAGTGTCCGACAGTACCGAGGTCGATTTCGGTGTTGACACGGTGGAGTGAGTCGAGGTAGGTTTAGATGTTGGTTTGGCCTTCTTAGTGGGCTGAGTTGGTCTGAAGATTGGAAAGTGATTTTGAGAGGTAGGTGAGGGCTCTGTAGTTTGGGCCTGGTTAGGATCCATGGTCGAGTGCTGAGGTGGTTGTAGAGATTTTTCCCAGAGGAAAGATCATAACCACTGGAGGTGAAGTTTAAGCACTGGTTTAGTTAAGTTTTTACAGGCCTGACACGACAAAGTTTGGTGTGCCTCACGTAAGCAGAAGAGGTACTGAGAACACCCGTCAAAAAGAGTTATTTTATTCGGGCAAGACTCGCACCGCTTGAAGGGGCCTGAAGAGGCCATAAAAGAGCGAAGGACCAATGTGGAAAAAGGGCGGGAAATTAAGATTTCTCTCTTCTCTCTCTCACTCTTTGCCATGGGCGGGGCACGCACGACGGGAGGGAGGTCCTAATGGACATGTGTAAAAACTCTAGAAGTTTCCGAGAGTCTCTGCGCAGGCACACTAAAACCCAATTGTGTGCATTCAAAGAGACCACAAAGAAGAACCATTTTATCAGTTTTACCCTGACTACGAACAATGTGAAACTGATTATGACTTTTAGAAACACCACCTTATTGAAATCTCAGACTGTGAATAAACCAAGCATCAATGAAAAAAGGAGAACTTGAATACCAGACTGGATAGATTCTATTTTATATCTGAGATATCTTTTAGAAATATTATCTGGCCTTCCAGTAAACCTATTTAAGGAAAACACTGACTGAAATCCAGTTGGCATAACTACACAGGAGTATATAGCAATTATGTCATCAGCCTGTGATGTTGCTCTTTAATTTAATTTAATTTAAGGCTTCCTATCCCGACTGCCCTCAGGTCCCAAGACTCTCTAGGGATCCCTTTTGACCTGTGGAAGCCTTTGAAAGCCTCAGGACCCTAGGGAAAACCTTCAATATGGAAAATCACTGCCAGATTGCTGCCAGTGATCCCAATCCTGCCGGCAGTGTTCCAGAGCATTTTTCTGATATTAAAGACTTTCTGCCCCCATCCTGAGGCTCCCAAAGGCTTCCTCAGGTCAAAAGGGATCCCTAGGAAGCCTTGGAACCTGAGGAGGGATAGGAAGCTATCAATTAAATTGAATTAAATAGTAACTTTGAGGGCTGATGATGTCATCACAATTTGTGTCTATGTAGTTACTCAACAGGATTTCAGCCATTGTCTGATTTGGGTAACATGAATAAATCAGGGTCTATAGTTTAAGTAGGAAAGGGGCTTTATCATACAATGACAGAATGAGGTACTCTCCCTGTTTGAAACACCAGCTGTGCCTGGCTGAAAGGTGTTTAGAAATACTATTTTAAGAGATTTCTCCCTTTTAACCTTTACAATCCACATTCTCAAAATTCAAATGAAAAGTCATATTCTCTGTGACTAGGGCCACAACTACACACCCAAGAAAACTGGATAGAATGTGATGTGACACAAGCACTACTTTAGTTTAAAATTGTGCCCAATGCATACCATTTTAAACTGCAGTAGGGCTTCCTCTGTGGACAGCCAGGGCAAGAGATCCCATCCTCTTCCACAGAGCTTCCCTTTTGATGTATTATTTTGTTCTACACTGTTTCTCAATTCCTTGAGAAAGAAGCCACTAAGTTTCTTTCATTTGTTGGAAATTGTTAAGTCAGAGGTCTATTGTACACCTAATTAAGTTATTTGGCTCTCATGGCAATTTTGTCACCTGGCCACTGATATCTTTTCAAACTGTCTAATGGCAATTGAAAAAACTCACTCAGACTGTGATAGAGACACTGCTTGGAAAAGTTAATGGAATTCCCCAATCAGCATGACTGCTAACTTTTCCAAACTATGCACAGAAATGTGTATTGTTTTATTAATACAATGTTTAGATCACATTGGAGTGAATCTAAGCAATAACAAAAACGTTATTATAAACAGAACCAGGGTGGATTTGATTTAAACCACTATTTAAATTTAAAAAAACAATTTTTTGACAATTTAAATTTAAAATTTGATTTTTAAAATTTAAAATGTGATTGAAATCACAACTTAAATCGATTCAATTTTTAAAAAATCATTGCTTTTTATCCACCCTGAGCAGCATACTACCAACAAGAATCTGAGCTTTCTGGACATATTTAATAATGAACAGATAATGCTTGAAAAGATGTGTAGCTGCTTTTCCATAGTTGTTTGTTTGTTTGTTTGTTTGTTTGTTTGTTTGATAGGCTGCCTTTTCCTGATAAGGGGACCCAAGGCAGCTCACATTATTAAAAGGAACAGAATTAAAAACATAAAAAGGTCATAATAAGTTAAACATTAAAAAACAATTAAAGTATATGCTAATTAAAATACAATTGAATAATTAAAAGCAAGTAAATCTTTAAAACTATCTTAACTCCAAAAAGACATTCAGGGATTCAATCATGATTGTTAAAAGCCTGCCTGAAAAGATGGGTCTTCAGCTATCAATGGAAGGATAAAAGGGAGTGGGCCAGCCTGATCTCCTGAGAGAGAGCATTTGATAACCTGGAAGGTGCCACAGAGAAGGCCTTCTCCCATGTCCCCATCAGACGGGCCTGTGCTGGCATATGGGGAGATACAGTCCTTCAGATAGTCTGGACCTAAGCTCTATAAGGCTTTATAGGTTATGGCCAACACCTTGAATTGGGCCTGGAAATGGACCTGTAGCCAGTGCAGTTGTTGTGACAAGGGTGTTATAGTCTCCCTATAACTGGTTGCTGAATTTTGCACCAGTTGAAGCTTCTGAATCGTCTTCAAAGGCAGCCCTTTGCATTACAGTAATCCAAGCAGGATGTAATTAAGGCATTTGTCACTGTAGCCAAACCAGATATCTCAAGGAATAGGCACAGCTGGTGCATCAGTTTTAATTGTGCACAAGAATTCCTGGCCATCACCGAAACCTGGTCATCAAGGCTCAGGGATGAATCCAGAAGTACACCCAAGCTGCAAACCTGAGTTTTCAAGGGGAAGTTAACCCCATCCAGTACAGGTTGTACCCCTATTCCCTAATCTGTCTTTCGATTGACCAGGAGCACCTATGTCTTCTCTGGATTAAGTTTCAGTTTGTTTGCCTTCATCTAGCCCATTACTGATGCCAAGCACTGGTTTAGAACCAAGACAGCTTTCTTGAAATTAGATGGAGAGGAAAAACAGAGTTGGGTGTCATCCACATACTCATGACACTGAACCCCAAAACTCTGGACAACCATGTGAGCTGATCTATTTGAATCCTTCACAGACCTCACTTCTGACTCATTCAAAATGAGTCCCATCTTTTTCTCTTCCCTCCCTTAAAGAGACTCTACACTTAATTCAGTATGTAACCGGCAGAAATTCAACAAACAGACTTTCCCTACCACTACATATTGGTACAATGCTGTACCTGTTGCAGTTGTGTGTCAAATGTTAAACCAAAAGGGAACTTAAAATCAACATGAAATATCTGAAATTGAAAGGTGTCTAGAACTCTCTCTTGATCTAGGTTAGCCACTCTTACTCAGAAAAGGATTGGGGGCAGAGGAAGGAATGCATTTATGTTTAATCAAATTATATTATGTTATGCATCATCGAGTTGGAATTGACTTATAGTGACCTTAGCAGGGCTTTCAATGAAAGTGAGATATTTAAGGAGTGGTCTTACCAGATCTACACTCCGTGTGAGCTTCTGAGTCAACATTTGAACATGGGCCTCCTGAGTCCTTGTCCTATCCACTACATCACACTGGGTATCCAATTAATCTAGACTTGCAACTAAATCCATTAAAGTCTGGAGAAAAAATACTGAACTGATTCCCCACATAATGTTAATGCATATATCATAACTATATAAACATATTCACTACTAAAAGTTACTTACAAACAGAAATATGTAAGTAAAATATTTCAGCTTACTGCCTTCTTCAGCTGCTCTGGTGTTTTTTTTTACTACAGCAACTGAAGAAGGCAGAAGCAGTAACATTTTGCTTAAATATATCTGTTTGTAAATCACTCTTATAAATGGATATATATTTTAGTGATTAACTGCATCCCTCAAAGACATCCAGAAAAACCTGGACTGAAGTGCTATATAGTTTTCGTTATCTGTTTCTATAAATGAATATCTATTCACTAATATTAACACATACTATTTCAAATATTTAAAACTGCCATCCTTATGTCATGGTATGGGATTGCCTAATTGTATTTTTAAAGACTGATATGTTGATGTGTACCAATTCTTCTATTTTACTTCTTTATAATTCATCTTTTGATGACCTCATCCACTTGAGTTGATGGATATATGCAAACTGTTAACACTCCCCAAAGTCATAAAATCTCAGAACTTGTTACAAACATATCTCTTACCTTGTTTGAGCGTAAAGACACTCTTCCTCCGCAACGTGCACAGAATTTAGTTTGGCAATATGAACAATTATGGCCACAGCCATCGGCAAATTTTGTTTTGTGGCAGATACCACAGGTTGGAGCATCACTCTTCTGCTCCTGCTGCTGTTGTGATTCTTCACCCATTTTTTTCACCTGTTCTTTATACATTTCAAACTGCTGATGTAATTTCCTGCAGAAGAAAACAGCAAAATATAATCTTACAATTGCAGAGCTGGAATATATAATATTCAACTAAATAAAAAGAATCATTTTACCATTTTCATAAACAACTGACTGATTATATTTCAAAAGTACACGTTGCAGTAACTCAACATAGGGAAAGTTGAAATTCATGAGAATGTCTATTTGCTCAAGACCTCCATACTAACATAAAGATATAGAGGCAAACTGATGGCTAGACAAGACTTTCACTCTCATCCCAGTTTGGATGAGAAAACAAGACAGTCAGCTAGAATGTTAAAACATTGACTCAGATTTGCTGAATTTTTCAGCAAATGATATCCTTCTCCTCTTCTGTTCTTATCCACTATACCTCCCTCTCCCACTGCTTCAAATAATAGGAATAATCTCCAATAGGAGGTGGCGACAAATGTTTGTGTCACAAATTGTGCCTATTGTTTTGCTTTTCAACAAAGAAGAATATCTACAACACAAAATATGAGTGAACCTAGGATTTGGGATGATTAAACTACGTGGGACAAATAAAAATAAAAGTACATGAATATGTTTATCCAGGTTTCAAAGTCTTTTTGTCACCAGCTGAGGAGACGTTTGGGTCTTGTTTGTCGAACAGACTATGGTATGAAGTTTCTCACAGCTGGTTTATTGCCTCTTTTTATTAAGAGTTCTATATTTATATTTTTAAAAGTAACCACACATTGTGGAACCTGAACAAATAACCGACAATGAATGGTGTGGAGGTAAGGGGAGGAAAATGAATTAACTTGGCAGACCTACTTGCTTGCCCTTTTCGTTCACAATGCTGAATGCTGAATAAAGCTGAACTCTTTTTTATTAATCTGGCAAGTCTGGTCCTGGCAGTATGCCATCCAACAAGTGCTCTGCAAGTACATTGCTAAGAATATGACTAAAAAGTAAATACGGGTAGGGTGCCATATGGCCAGTTGAGAGGTGATTGAATCACCGAGGCTAGGTTACACTGTAAGTCTGTATTTAACACTACTTGTATTACTTGTCTTCACTTATTACTGCAGACTTCCTCAGAATGTATGCATTTTTCTTTCTTTAGTAAAGTTGTTACATTGCTTATAGTTTCAGCTACAGAAAGCTATCCATTTCAGAAAAGACATCGCTTGGGTCCCCCTTCCCTCCTCTTCCTATGCTTCCTATGCCCAGGCCGTATAAAAAGGCAAGACAGGCTGGATGTGGCCCGGGGGCCGTAGTTTGGAGACCCCCTGCTGTGGATCATGAGAAGCTATAGGTGGTTCTAAAAGAAATGGTTGTGCTTCAACACTTCATTGTCCTGATATGTAACCTGTACTGTGAACCAGAAGCTACTGTTAGGACAGAATATGGAGAGACAAAAAGGTTTCCTATAGGCAAAGGTTTATTTCATCTCCTTATCTGTTCGTTCTGTACACAGACTATATCATATAGAAAGTTGCTCTAGATTCATATGAAGGAGAAGTGAAAATTGGGAGAAAAAACGTCAATAATTTAAGATATGCAGATGACATCATCTTACAGGAAGAAAGCAGCAATGACTTGAAACAACTTCTGGTGAAAGTAAAAGAAGAAAATGCCAAAGCAGGTCTGCAGTTAAACATTTAAGCAGAGAAGAATCATGACTACAGAAGAACTATACAATTTTAATGTTGACCATGAAGAAATTGGAATTGTTAAAGATTTTGTATATCTTAGCTCAATCATAAATTCTAATGGAGACTACAGCCTAGAAATCAGAAGAAAACTGATACCTGGAAGGGTGGCAATGAAGGAATTAGAAAAGATAATCAAGGTTGCATCATTGGAGACTAAGACCAAGATCACTCATACTATTGTATTCCTATTACCATGTGTGGATGTGAAAGCTAGACAGTAAAGAAAGCTGACAGGGAAAAAATTGATTTATTTGACATATGGTGCTGGAGGAGAGCCTGAACTACTCTGGAGACAAAAATGACACAACTGAGGCGGTCATACTTTGGGCACATCATGAGAAGGCAAGATTCTCTGCAAAAGACAGTAACACTGGGATAGGGTGAAGGCAGCATGAAAAGAGGAAGACCAAATATGAGATGTATTGACTCCCTAAAGAGGGTTGTTGAGGATAGTAGATTTTAGAGCTCTCTCATTCATAGGGTTGCCATAGGGCAAGAGGCAACCTGATGGCACGGAACTACAACAGTCTTCCTTGAAATTTCTGTAATAGGAATCTATACATCTCTTGTACCAGAAGCAAAGAGGGCTTGAAGACCTACTCTCTGTTCAGTGTTGCCACCATTGCCTAGTAAGTTTCAGTGAGTGGAAGAGGCTGGCAGAGCACAACTGAGAGAGAAGCTTGTGGGAGATGATCATGACTCACAAGTTCATAAAAGCATTTTGAGGAAGCCACTTAGGGTGCAACTACACAATCGAAAAAATATGGTTTCATCCAGTATGTAGTCGCAGTTTGTCAAACTGGGTTTCCCCAAATGAATTGATGTAGCTATCCAGAGGAAAATTTGCAGGACTCAGAAGTCAACTGTGGTTAGATTGAGTTCCAAGAACAGAAGTGTTTAAGGTGCTAACAAGGAGCTAACTAGCAATTTCCACCACTCTCTCTTTTAAATCTGTTCTCCTAAGTGCTCTAGTGTAGTCCAGTGCTGAGTTTAAACCTTCATAATAATCATTTTAAAAGCTGTATAGAGACTTCAGGCACTTGGTTGAGGGGAACTGACACACCCACAAGACACACCCTCTTTGCATTAGATCTGGCAATCACACTGGGCAGAAAGCAGACAAAAGCAGTATCAGACTGATTGCAGCTAGAGATACAAATACCCCCGCACAAGTGGACATAACGAAGGCCCGGCCCCCTGGGGCCAGACTGTCCACTCACCTTCCACTGCTGTTGCGGGCTCCGCACTCCCTTCCTATCACTCCGGAGCTCGCGGTTGACTAGCCACTCTTGGTAGGAGGCGGGATGACAAGCCTCGCTGCCAGGTCAAAAAGTGGCTCGCCGACCAGGCACTCCGGAGCAATAGGAAGGGAGTGTAGAGCCCGCAGCAGCAGCGGAAGGTGAGTGGACAGTCCAGCCCCAGGAGGCCAGACCCTCGTTACGTCCACCTGTGCAAGGATATTCATATACGAATACGAATACCCCCATCTCTAATTGGAACAGGTTTAAACTAACCCTGCAAACTGAACAAAAGAGATGATTCTCTACCCCATTTTTCAGGAAACATAATTCCAGAACAGACTTCCCTGCATTGAGCGTTACATTCTGTTGTCATTGGATTATAATTCAAATTTATTTGTGCCAAATCTGATGTAGATTGCAGGATAAATTATCAATGTTGTTGCCCCCTTATATAAGCCAGGTATATTCAAAATGATGTTCAAGGAAGTTTTCCTTTTATTATCTCCAGCTCTTCATCTCATTCTGCTACCACGTCTTACCAATCCCTATCCTCTCTCTTGATTATTCTTTTATACTGAATTTAAACTCTAGAAGAGACACTATACAGTAATTCTACAAGATTATCAAGACTCATGGTTTATCTCCCCTTTTCTTCTTTTATCACTCCTTTTCCCCACTAAGCATGAATGTGGAACACAACTGCTTTGATATAGGTCTTAACCTATTCAATTAATGAGTCTGATCTTTGCCCACACTGCCCTTCTGACTTTAGCTGACCATCTACTCTGACCACTCCTCTGGTGTTCTTTTAATTGGGTTGATTAGGCTTTCCTAAAAACTTAAGCCAACACCATTTTTTATTTCATAATACTAACTTTGTACTTGGCTAAAACAATCATTATTTACTTTACACTATAGTTAAGTCATAAATGGGACACCATATTTAAAAAAGAATGGTGTAAAATGAACAAAAACAATATTGTTATATTTATGTACAGCCTGATATCTTGTAAGAGATTATAGCATCTATCTTTTTTGAAGCTACTCAAATAATCCTCTACTACTATGAAGATATTACCTGTACTAGTAAATGCAGAATTAACTTTCTATAAGACTTCATCTCACGTGATGAAAATAAACAAGTGACAAATAATAGATCAGTCTACCTTAACTCAGAAATATAACACCTCTGGACATTACAGTATCAGGCCTGAAACGAGTTCATTCCACATCATTTACAAGATTCATGAGACTGCTCAATTATTAAGTAACTTGTATCCTTTTACTGCTACTACAGTATTGTTCTTACCTGATGGTTTTCCTTTTTAATGAATAGGAGATAAGTATGGACAATACAGGGTGTGCCAATGTAGTCAGGGATCTGGGGCGTTTACCACTTCATCATCTAACCTTACCCTGTTCAAAACTCTGTATGTGTGATAGTTGAGAAAAGAAATGGCCTGGAGTTATCTAAAAATAATAATTTAGACACGGCTTATACTGCCATGGCTGTTGATGCAATGATTTTAGTGCAATAAGTTAAAATTGATTCTATAATTAAAACTTTAAGTAAATAATAAGTCAGAGTCAGTGGTAGTTAAGCATTAAAATCAAATATAAAAAGAGATTTGTTAGGTTATGGAAGGCAAACTATGATAAAACCAGATTGTCCCATGATATCATGAGGGATATAGGGGAAATAAACATGTATATGATATAAATGCCTTTGTGTGCAGCATAGTGTCCACACTGAAATATGAATTCCCAACCACAGGCACACAAGCTTAGTTCAAACATTTATCCAGCTGGTGAATTTTCATATGATGTGAGGAAAAGTGCATCTCCCCATCACCACCATACCAACAATGTTATATATCACTTGGGTACACTATTTATTTATTTATTTAACTTATATGCCGCCCACACTACCCAAAGGTCCTCCTCTACAGATGGCGAATTTATATGATCTCCCTTTCCCATTTTTTAATGGGAAATAATTAGGCAAATGGAACATTTGCCTAGCCAGTCATCTACCCATATGGCATTGTAAGCATAGTGAAGAGAACAAAAGAGTTGCCATTATTCATTTCGTCCAGTAAATGTTTTAAGATTGGGCACATATTTATAAAACAGCCTGTGGAGTATAGAGCATAGCAACAACATAATATGACAGATAAAAGACTATTACCTCCAGTGAATTCATGGATTTTTGTTAACCATTTTCATCTGTTTTTATTTTGTCTTATTTGGTCTTAGTAAGTTGACATGAGAAAATTCAAATGGCCTCACATAGGCTGAAATCTGAAAATAAGTCAGGGATGAACACTGGGCTGCAATCCTCCAAGACAAACTTTTATATTCTCCAGGTGCCTCCCTTATTTGAGGCTCACATGAAGACTATTGGAAGAAGGACCTTTCTGATAAAAGCTCTAGTCTGTGTTTAACAGTGTAGATTCTGAAATTCTGGCTTCCATAAAGAATGGATCTGTTACAAATATTATAGTTCCAAACCTGGTTCTGCCATATTCTTTGTTTGTTTGTTTGTTTGTTTGTTTCCCACTCCCATTAGTGTCACAGCACTACTTTGGGCAGATTACATCACATATAATAGAAAACAAAAATAAAAATAGAAACATTCAAACCAGCAACAATAACCCTAAAAAACCCAGAAGGCACCGACTAATCCCCAGAGCAGATGGAGGAAAAGAGGGTAGGGAAGAAGAGGGGGAGGGGGTTGTCAGTTCGGGTCAGGGTGGAAAGCCTCCCTGCAAAGCAATGTCTTTAATTGCTTCCTAAATGTCAATAGGGAGGGGGCTAGGTGGAGCTGGTTCATAAAGAAGCTGGTTCCATAACATCGGAGCCACTGCAAACAAGGCCGTACCTCTTGTAGAGGTTTACGGGCCTCCCTTGGGGTGGCCTCCCAGAGGAGCCTTGACTGGGATGATCTTGTGGGTCAGCCAGATGAAGTTAAAAAAAGACGCTCCGACAAGTAACATGGGCCCAAACTGTGAAGGGCTTTGTATGTGAGTGTCAAAACCTTTTTATCCCACTATACTGCCAAAACTTCCAAGTGACTAATTAGTAAGTGTAGCAATTAAGAGTAAAGGGAACAACTCTAAACACTACTAAAATAGCAGAACAAAAATAAAAAAGAACAAAAATTGAAAATAACATCTGATTCAGCCACACTGTGAAAGCAATTGAATGCTGTTAAAAACCCAAAATACAGACTTTGCTGAGCACCTGGAAGATAATAATAAAAGTATTTAACAAATATGGCTTTTGAGAAAGTTTAACTGTTTACACTTCCAGAGCATCTCCTTCCACCTCATCATCCCCGCCCCAACCCACTGGGAAGCTCTATGTGGGAAAGGCTGCTGCTCATCACGCCAAGATGGGGATCACACTGGTCGGGCCATGGGGGCTCTCATCATACCCACACCCATGAAGAAGGATCCCCCATTTTCACACTGGTGGCCATCTTCTACCTTCAGTGTTCAGGCTGATGGATCCTTCAGTTTTATTCAATTTTATTCCTTTGGCATGTTCATTGAGGAAAGCATAACATTATTCTCTTTGGGCAAAATAAAATTATCTATTCTATCCTGTTGTGACTTCTTCTGGCATCAACATTTACCAAACCAAAATATTTCTAAGGCTTTATTATGATTTTTAAAATATGAACGTCTGTACTTTATCATAATTATTCTCATTGACTGGCCTTCCAGAATTTTTGGACTTCATCTCCCAGAAACCGAAGCCACCATAGTCAGGGATTATGGGGGGTGACACCAAAATATCTGGAAGGCCAACATTTCAGAACCACAGCTTTATCATAATACAAATTTTCTAAGACATGCTTCCACCTCAGTTACATTACACAGCTATCAAACAGACAGCTATTTACTACGAAGTATATTACATGTAATTCTTTTATTGGGTGAGATCCAACAGGCTTCACCTGTCAGCACATCTGTTAATCCTAGGAGGTGAGGAATCCTACCCCCTCATTTTTTCCTCAAAACCTGTTGTAGAGAACTGGGAAATCCTCCAAAGCAGGCATTGAGGGCTGCAGAAGGGAAGGGAGAGAGAGAAAGTCCTGTCTTAGTAAATGATCATCTGCTAACATGAAGCAGGATTTCCGCATATGTTTACTGCAAACCCTTTCCTTGCTGTTTTCCTCTGTTCAAACCACTTTTGCTACCCAAACTAATTTCCTATTCATAAAATAAATGTCTGGTGTTTCTGTATCTTTTCCTATTTAGGAAGAAAAACAGAAGCAGCTACCTCTTGTCCAGAACAAGAGGTTCCTGGCTCAAAATTTCTACTTCCAGCCACTTGTGACTGCTTTGCATTAAAATAATTAAAATAATTATATACTAAAACACACCACAGAATGACTAACTTGTGTCCATTATATCCATAAGCCTAACTCTAAGCAAGACTAAGTTTGACTCTTTCATCTTCAATAACGGTATATGATTTCTTTATTATATTGCAGTAGAACTTGAGTGGATCAAACACTGCAGAAATTATCAATACGAGGCTCACTGAATATCTGCCATTACCCATCCTTCTTACACTCTCTCTGTCCTACATCTCTAATATCTCTCACTAACCTCAGGTATCTACAGTGGTGCCTCGCTAGACGATGTTAATCCGTTCCGCGAAGATCGCTGTCTAGCGAAAACATCGTCTAGCGAAGCACGTTTTCCCATTGGAATGCATTGAAATCTCTTCAATGCGTTCCAAGGGAAAACGCAGTCGTCTAGCGAAAATCTCCCATAGGGAAACATCGTCTAGCGAGTGCGGGTCCCCATCGGAATGCACTGACAGCTGCACTGACAGCTTTTCACCACTAGTCGGCGCATTCCTATGGGGAAACCTCATCGTCTAGCGAAAATCGCCATAGGGAAACATCATTTTGCGAAGCGCAGTAGCGATCGCAAAAAGGCATCGTCTAGCGATTTCCTCGTCCTGCGAGGCAATCGTCTAGCGAGGCACCACTGTATATCCATCTTCCAACCCTTAACTCTCTAATCAACAACTTCACCACCAGGTTTCTGTTCTTAAAGATCTACACCCAATAATATGCTACAAAGTTTTGAATTTCTCTTACAATTCCTTTTTGCTATGCAACAGGAGACTCACAGAAGAGATTAGCTACAAATTCCCCAGGACCCACCCCTTTCTCATAAACTGGCAGTTAAAGTCTCAATAACTCACTCTGAAACATTTGTAAAAATGTTTCTTTACTTACACTTACTTGAAGTTACAGACTTGTGTATGATGCTTTATTTACTGCACACATATTTAGCAACCAACAGTTCAACAGCAAACATACAACTGCCTCAAAAAAAAGGAAAGAGAAGGAAAGAACACTCAGCAGAAAGGCGGGGCTCTCTTTCGATTCAAAGACTGGAAAGAACAATTGATTAGTGCTAGATAAAGAGACAAACACTCTAGTCCAGAAAAGTCTTTCCCAGCCACTCAAACTACAGTCAGCACATGAGGTTCAAACAAAACTCCATCATAATAAATGGGCATAGTTTTGCTTTTCTTTGCTGGAACATCTGGGTGCAATGACAGAATATAGGGATTTTTAGAATGTTCCCCAAGTTCTGCTTATCACAACCACAGTTTAAAACAGAGGTGAGCAATGTCCAGAGGTGTGGGGGCTGCAAGTACCCTCCTCTAGACACTGAAGGGCTACTCAATTCTTGTAACCATCAACCTCAAAATTTCTTATAAATACATGTTTGTTTATTGAAAAAGAACATTTCTGCCATCTAGTGCCCATTTTTTAAAAAATGGAGAGGGTGGAAACCCAGGATTATTAGGAGCCCATCATAACGCAATCATCCTCATTCCCCTTAGAAGGCACAAGATAACTTTGAGCCAATATTTATTTTTCAAAGCATTTGTTAAAATGGCCTTCTCAACCACACTAGATGCTGAGGCACAATCTAAAACTGTTCCAATAAGAAGGAAAAACGGGAGATGTCTAAAGAAATCAGAACGGTTGACTAAAGAACTTTCAACTGAACTAAGTGTTAAAAAAAATGTACAAGAAATGGAAAAACGGGGAAAACACCAAAGAGGAGTACAAGCAAATAGCCGGTATATGTAGGGGGAAGGTAAGAAAAGCAAAAGTGCAGAATGAACTCAGGCTTGCCAGACAGATTAAAAACAATAAAAAGGGCTTTTTTAGTTATGCCTGCAGCAAAAGGAAAAACAAGGAAATGATAGGGTTGCTGCGTGAAGAAGATGGCCAACTACTAACAGAGGACAGGGAAAAGGCTGAACTTCTCAACACCTTCTTTGCCTCAGTTTTCTCCAAAAAGGAAAATAGTGCTCAACCTGCGGGGCGAAGAGGTGATGTAGTGGGGGAAATGCAGCACAGAATAGGTAGAAAAGTAGTACAGGAATACCTGGCTACTCTAAATGAATTCAAGTCTCCAGGGCCAGACGAATTACATCCAAGGATATTAAAAGAACTGGCAGAAGTAATTTCACAACCATTGGCAATAATACTTGAGAATTCTTGGAGAACAGGCGAAGTCCCCACAGACTGGAGGAGGGCAAATGTTGTCCCTGTCTTCAAAAAGGGAAAAAAAGAAGACCCAAATAATTATCGCCCAGTCAGCCTGACATCAATTCCTGGAAAAATTCTAGAATCTTCCGAGACGTTCAGCGCAGGTGCAGAACAACCCATTTGTGTGCATTCACAGAGGCCATGAAGAAGAACAGATAGTTTGTTATTACTTAGAAAGCAATGCTGTCATCACTAAAGTCAACACGGGTTTCTCAAAAACAAGTCATGGCAGACTAATCTGATCTCTTTTTTTGATAGAGTTACAGGCTTGATAGATGAAGGGAATGATGTGGATGTAGCATATCTTGATTTCAGTAAGGCCTTTGACAAAGTTCCCCATTATATTCCTGCAAGGAAGCTAGTAAAATGTGGGCTAGACAGTGCTACTGTTCGGTGGATTTGTAAATGGTTGACTGACTGAACCCAAAGGGTGCTCACCAATGGCTTCTCTTCATCCTGGAGAGAGGTAACTAGTGGGGTGCCTCAGGGTTCTGTTCTGGGCCCTGTGCTATTCAACAACATCTTTATCAATTACTTGGATGAAGGAATAGAGAGTATGCTGATTAAATTTGCAGATGACACCAAATTGGGCGGGGTTGCTAATTCCCCAGAGGACAGGATTAAAATTCAAAATGACCTTGACAGATTAGAGTCCTGGGCCAAAACTAACAAAATGAATTTCAACAGGGAGAAATGTAAGGTCCTACACCTAGGCAGAAAAAAATGAACTGCACAGATATAGGATGGAAGACACCTGGCTAGACAACAGTACCTGTGAAAGGGATCTAGGGGTCTTGGTAGACCACAAACTGAACATGAGTCAGTAGTGTGATGCGGCTGCCAAGAAAGCCAATGCAATTCTTGGTTGCATCAATAGGAGTATAGTGTCTAGATCAAGGGAAGTGATAGTACCACTCTATTCTGCTTTGGTCAGACCTCACCTGGAGTATTGTGTCCAGTTCTGGGCACCTCAATTCAAGAAGGATGTTGACAACCTGGAATGGGTCCAGAGGAGGGCGACCAAAATGGTCAAAGGTCTGGAAGCCATGTCCCATGAGGAGCGGCTTAGGGAGCTGGGAATGTTTAGCCTTACAAAAAGAAGGTGAAAGGGGGACATGATAGCCATGTTTAAATATTTGTAGGGATGTCATGTCGAGGAAGGGACAGGTTTGTTTTCCATGGCTCCAGACACTAGGACAAGGAGCAATGGTTTCAAACTACAGGAAAAGAGATTCCACCTGAATCTCAAGAAGAACTTCCTGACAGTCAGAGCTGGTCGGCAGTAGAATATGCTGCCTCGGAGTGTGGTGGAGTCTCCTTCTTTGGAGGTTTTTAAGCAGAGGCTGGATGGCCATCTGTCGGGAGTGCTTTGATGGAGTTCCTGCATGGCAGGGGGTTGGACTCGATGGCCCCTGTGGTCTCTTCCAACTCTGCGATTCTATGATTCTAAGATCCTAGCATGCCTAAAGGAGGCAGTAGTAAGACCATTATTGAAAAAACCCTCTTTGGACCCCACAGTACTGAACAATTACCAGCCAGTCCCTAACATTCCATTTTTGGGAATGGTGCTGGAGCGGATTGTGGCTTCTCAGCTCCAGAAGTTACTGGATGAGACAGATTATCTAGTTCCAGTTCAGTCTGGCTTCAGGCCTGATTATGGGACAGAGACTGCTTTGGTTGCCTTGGTGGACGACCTACACTGGGTACTGGATAGGGAGAGTGTGTCCAGGTTGGTTCTGGTGGACCTCTCAGAGGCTTTCAATACCATCGACCATGGTATCCTTCTGGGCCTTTCTCTGGGATGGAACTGGGAAGCACTCTTTTACAGTGGCTTCGGTCCTTCCTGGACGGTAGAACCCAGAGGGTGGTGCTGGTTGACTCCTGTTCAACACCCTGGCCATTGGCCACTGGCCTGTAGCATCTCTCAGGGATCTGTTTTGTTCCCTATGCTATTCAACATCTACATGAAATCACAGGGAGAGATTTCCGGAGTTTTGGAGTTCAGTGTCACCAATACACAGATGACACCCAACTCTATCTCTCCTTGCCATCTAAAAACAAAGAAACTGTTGTGGTTCTAAATCAGTGTCTGTTGTCAGTAATGGACTGGATGAGGACCAAAAAACTGAAGTTTAATCCAGTCAAAGAGGTGCTCCTGCTCAATCAAAAATCAGAACAGGGAATAGGGTTGCAGGCTGTGATGGATAGGGTTACACTCCTCTGAAAACACAGGTCCGCAGCTTGGGAGTGCTCCTGGAATTATCTCTGAGTCTGGATGCCCAGGTTTTGGCCGTGGCCAGGAGTGCCTTTACACAGTTAAAACTAGTGCGCCAGCTGGGCCCATTTCTTCAGAGGTCTGATGTGACCACGGTGACACATGCCCTAGTTACATCTCAGCTGGATTACTTACTGTAAAGCACTCTATGTGGGGCTGACAAACATACCTGAAAACACTGGGGAATCAAAGTTCCAACTTCTGGCTTTGCCACTAGCCACTTGTATGAGCTAACCTTGTAAGCTTCTCAAAAACATCATTTATGCAGTTGGCACATATTGGGTAAAATCCTGTGGCATAAATTTGTGCCAGCATTACCAGGATTGGGCACCAGAAATACTTAATTTAAGCTAATGGAAAGTATCCCATCCTCTCCTTTCAAGTTCTTTGGATCCCAAGAACTCCCTTTTGCCAAAGCCTTAGGTAGTTTAAAAAAAAATCACTGTCAGATCACCACAGGCAGGATCACAACTAGATTAAAAGCCCCTCGCTAAAAGGCCACCAAAAGCTTCTCCAGGGCAAGAGGGAGTCCTAGGGAGTCTCTGAACCTGAAAAGGGGGGGATACTTTTCAGTATTCTTTTCAGACAGCTTTGGTCGCCTTGCTAGATGACCTACGATGGGATCTGGATAGGTGATCTGTGTCCTTGTTGGTTTTGCTGGACTTTCAGTACTGTTGACCACAGTATTCTCCTGACCCATCTCTCTGGAATGGGACTTGGGGGCAGCCCTTTCTGGAGGAGAGAACTCACGGTTCTGTCTCCTATGTCATTTTACATGTACATGAAACCACTGGGAGAGATTATTCGGAGTTTGGGGGTTCGTTGTCACCATTATGCAGATGACACCCAATTCTACCTCTCCTTGCCACCTAAACCCAAGGAAGCTACTTCAAGCTCTAGATCAGTGTTTGGTATCAGTAATGGACTGGATGAGGGTGAATAAATTGAAACTTAATCCAGACGAGGTGTTCCTAGTCAGTTGAAAGGCAGATCAAGGAATAGGGATGCAGTCTATGCTGGTTGGGGTTACAGTCCATCTAAAAAACCAGATGGGCAGCTTGGGGATGCTCCTGGATTCATCCCTGAGCCTGGATGCTCAGGTCTCGGTGGTGGACAGGAGTACATTTGCACAATTAAAACTATTGCATCCGTTTCTTGAGAGAGCTGATCTGACCACTGTGATACACGCCCTAGTTACTTCCTGGCTGGATGACTGTAATGTGCTCTATGTCGAGTTGCCAATGGAAAGTGTCAGGAAAGTTCAATGGGTCCAAAATGCAGCAGCCAGATTACTGACTGGGGCTGGTTACAGGAATCACACAACACCCCTGTTACAGCAGCTCCACTGGCTGCTGATCCGTTTCTGGGCACTGAAGTGCTGGTTTTAACCTACAAAGTCCTTAATGGCCTGGGTTCAAGTTATCTCAAAGTCTATATATCCCATTATGAGCCTGCTTGAGTTTTAAGATCATCAGGAGAGGCCTTTCTCTCGGTCTCGTCACCTTCACAGCTGCATCTAATGGGGACACAGAAGAGACCTTTCTCTATTGCTGCTCCCATACTTTGGAACTACAGGAGACCAGACTGGCCCCATCTCTTCTATTGTTCTGCAAACAGGCAAGCATTCCCTCAGTAACTAGCTACCTGTATGTGATTTTTAGATAGATTGCTATGCATTATTGCTTTGATTGGATTTTTAGTACTTCTCGTGTTTTCCATTATTATGTTTTCCATTTCTCAGTGACATTTTTAAAAATATTTTTGTATACTTATTGATTTTTGCCTTAATATTGACTCTTAATGATGTAAGATGACTCTTTATTCATTGTTCATAGTTTTACATATTGTCTTTTAATGTTGTCAACCACTATTGTATACGTATTGTCTTCAACTTTAAATATTGTCTTTCATTGTTGTAAGCCACCTTGGGTTCTTTTCAAGGAGAAAGATGGGGTAAAAATATTTTAAATAAATAAATACTTTTATTACACCTATTTCAGAACTACAAATTATAGAAAGCAGGTCACTAGATACAAACATATAATCTACCCTAGATTAATTTTTAAGAACCAAAGAGTAATAAGTAAACTGTTTTTCATCTCCTTTCAATTCTCTCCAAACATATTTTAAATCAGTTTTACTTATCATTCTATACAACTGTAATATTGTGTGCCTTTTCCCTTCTCTTGTCAAGTTCAATTTAATCTTTCTTTATATCCATTACTATATTGAAATATCTCTTCTAATTCTTTAAATGCCTCTCTTAAAAACTGTTTGATTATTATTTGGCAAGTAAATATTAATTAGCGTATATTCTTCTCCTCTTAATAAACCTTGAAAAATTTAATATCTACCCATTTCATCCTTCAGTTTATTCACCCTAAATTCACATTTTAGATATTATTGTTGCCACTCCTCTTGACTTTGAGCTCCAATAAGCCTTCTCATAAATACCTGACCATTATCGTTTAAATTCTTTTATATAATCTCTTTTTTTGATGTGTTTCTTGAAGGAATTGCAATATCCGCTTTATCTTTATTTAACTTTGCTTCAATTCTTTCCTTTTTTATATAACAGTCCCTAGGTCCTTAACATTCAAAGTTAAAACTCTCAAGGTTTTAACCATAACAGTTTACTATCGTATCTTCTTTTTTGGTCCATGTTGACCCCACAAACAAAAAAATTCCCACACATCCCCAAACTAAACCCTGATTCCCCAAAATATCCACCCCTGCAAATAACTTCCTCTTCTCCCTTCTTTCCTCTGGGCTCCATAGTTCTTCCGAAACCCATGTGGGGGAAGAGGAACCATCCACCACCCTAAATGAGTACCTATAAAATTCCTCCAGCCTCTATCAATTAAATAATTAAAAGACAATGCTGAAAAGCTAAAAGCAGTAAGTCTGCACATTTTGAAAAGAATCAAACAAGTATCACACTAAAAATGGTAAACAAAATCAACACCAAAAACAGATTCAAAGCAATAAGACACAACACTCAATTTAAAAACCTCATGATTGCACCTATAATCCCTCAATTTTAGCTTGAAGATAGCCTACCTTAAATCAAAGGTTAAATTGTTGCTTATTGTTGTTATCATCCAGGAAGTAACTTGGGTGCTGTTCATGTAATGGTTTCTCAAACCATGCTTTGTAAATGTGGTTCTTCAAGTGGTCCTCCGTGAAGTCACACATATGGGTTCTGTAGTGCGCATGCACGAAGACTTGCGGCATTCTAGAGCTTAAAAGAAAGACCGTTAGTCTCCTCCCCTCCCAGTGCACATGTATTGGCTCACAATATCCCGATCTCCTCAGTTTCACATGGCCACCATTGTCTGAAGCCAATATATGCAAAACAGTGTGACAGCCAGTGGGGAGGAGCGTGGGTTGTGTGACTTCATGGAGGACCGCTCGAAGAATCACATTTACAGGTCAGTAACCTGTACTTCTTCTTTATGGTCTCTGTGAATCACACATATGGGTGAGTAGCAAGTTCACTTACTGGCAGGTGGGATTTCATGTCAAAGAAGCTGAAAGCACTGCTCTGCCAGAAACTGAAGAGGGCTTGTCACGGATGTCCATCCTCTAATGAAAAACTAACATGGAGGGCTGCGACCACATAGCTGCCCTGCACACCTCATAAAGGGGAATTCCTCTTGAGAAAGCAGATGAAGAAGAGACAGACCTCGTCAAGTGAGCCTTGATGACCTGTGATAACTGATGCTTGGCCAACTGGTAAGACAACAAGATAGTAGAAACTATCCAACAAGAAAAACATTAAGTATAAACTGGAGACCCTTTAACCAGGATACCGTAACACACAAACAATCATGGTGTGAAGTGGAAGGAAGTAGTCCATGCGATGTAGAAGGTGAAAGCCCTTCTCACATTGAGCATGTGGAGCTTGCGTTCCAAAGGTGAAGAGGAATTAGGGAAAAAAGTAGGTAGCACAATGGGCTGAGACAAGTGTTAGTGGGAGACCACTTTAGGGAGAAAAGAGACACCAGGGTAGGCTATAACCTTGTCTTTGAAAAACTGCAGATATGGAAGGTCGTGATGAAGAGCACACAACTCGCTGGCCCAACTAGCAGATGTAACAGCAAGGAGGAAAGCCATCTTAAAGGTAAGTAGACAAAGGTCACATGTAGCCATAGATTCAAAGGGAGGTCTTGATAGGCAGGCAAGGAACAGCTGGAGGGTCCACTGAGGCGAAGGTAAGCACCAGTCAGGGTAAGTATGTTTGAGACCCCAGAGAAAAAGCTTTAAGCGAGGGTGCTTGAAGAACTGGGAAGCCTGGGATCCCTCAGGCTGACAGGAAACTATAGTAGCAAGGTATATCTTAATGGACAAAGATGACAGCTCCTGCTGCTTAAGTTGAAGAAGGAAAGTCAGGACAAGGCGAAGAGAAGAGTTTGACACTGAATAACCCTTAGAAGCAGCAATGGATTGGAAGGGTTGCCACTTGTAACTGTAGGTGTGAATGGTACACAGCTTCCTAGCTGCAGCAATTCGATCTCCACAGAATCCTCCAAGCCATAAGGTTGAGGCGGTTGAGGGCTAGGCGTAGAACTGTCCCATTGCCTTGGGATAGAAGATCTGGACGCTTTCAAAGTCTGACATGAGATGATGATATTTGGAGTAGAGGGGCGAACCAGGACTGTCTAGGCCACCATGGAGTCAACAAAATAGCATCCACCTTCTCCTGCCGTATCTTGGTGACTACCGTGAGAATCAGAGGCAGAGGAGGAAAGAGGTAAAGAAGGTGACAACCCCTGTGGAACATAAAGGTGTCCCCCTGCGACTGGGGATCACTCCTTGCTCAAGAGCAGAAAATCCTGCATTTAATGTTCTGAACTGAAGCAAAAAGATGCACCTGGGTACCCCACATGTTGCATAGGGAGAGGAAGACTTGATGATTCATCTCCCACTTGTGCGTTTGGGTGCATCTCCTGCTGAGGCTGTCTGCTGCCTCGTTATCTTTGCCAGCCAGGTGAATGGTGACCAGGAATATGTGGTATTCGTGGCACTACCCCCAGAAGTCCACAAAAAGAAGAAAATGCATGGAATGAGTCCCTCCTTGTTTGTTTATATAGTACATAGGAGCTGTGTTGTCGGTGACTACTTTCACTGTCTTGCCGAACAGAAGAAGTTGGAATGTCTTGAAGGCTTTGAAGACTGCCAGGAGCTCCAGTTTGTTTATGTGCAGATGGGATTCCAAAAGAGACCAGGTGTTGTAGATCTGATGGGAGAGTCACAGGGCATTCCAACTGAGAAGGCTCACATCTGTGAACACTTGGATGGGCAGGATTAGAGACCGGAAAGATCTGCCCATGGATATGTTCCATGGATTGGTCCACCAAAGCAGCTGTGCACTCAGTTCTGGAGAGACTTCGAGGAGCTGAGACAGATAACCCCACAGGGGATCGAAGAGGGAGAGGTACCAAGACTGTAGGGACCTCATTTTGAGTCTGGCATGAGGGATTACTGAAGTTGTTGTGGCCATGAGACCCAGCGGTTGTTGGGTATTGTGAGCTGAGACCATTGCTCCAGAGGCAAAAGTCTGAACCATGAAAAGTATGTTGAGGCTCTGGGATGAGGGAGTGCATGCCCTGGCAGAGATGGAATCTAAGGTCACTCTGATGTATGATATCACTTGACAGGGCACCAGGATAGACTTGTCGAAATTCACCCAGAGACTCAGATCCTTGAGGAGAGACAGCATGGTACTGATGTGTTCCCAAGCATGCCTCTTTGAGTACACCACAATCAGCCAATCATCGATGTAAGGGTAGACCATAGTACCCAGAGTACACAGATGTGCTGCCACCAGTGCCATGAATTTGGTAAAAACTCATGGCACTGTGGACAGCCCAAAGAGGAGGGTCTTGAACTGATAGACTGAGTGCCAATCGTGAAGTGAAGAAAGCATTGATGGTCTCCTGATGGAGATGTGAAAGTACATGTCCTTGATCCCCACGGCAAAGCAGAGGGACGACCCTTTCCAGTGTTGTCATGTGAAATTTCTTGGAAACAATCTGTTGACTCTGCGGAGATAGAGAATTGGTCTGAGGCCACTGTCCCACTTTGTAACTGTGAAGTACCACAAGTAATGGCCTTCTGGGATGAGATGGTGTGGTACTGGCTGGATCGTGTCTTTCTGAAAGAGGGAGAGCACCTCACATTCCAGAACTGGTGAGGGAAGGGTGGACTGGAAATTTCCCACTGGGAGGAAAGAGAGGAATTCTATGGCGTAGCCTGATCAAATGATGGTGAGCACCCATTTGTCTGAGGTAATACAGAGCCATGCTGGAAGAAAAGGTGAAAGGAGAGGAGAGGGGTCCAAAAAAATCAGAAACTGATGCAGAGAAAGTGGCGGGCAGAAGGAGTTAAAGTCTCTGCTTTGGATTTTGGTCAGAATGGTTAGAATGCAAGGTCTGTCTGTACTTCTGACATTTGTTCCTCTGAGGATAGTAAGAAGAAAAAGATCCTCCTTCCTTCCATATGAACCTACCCGGCAATTAAGATCTAGCCAGGGGGCCCTCCTGAAAGAGCCATCCCTCAAGGAGGTAAGAGGGATGGCTTGTAGACAAAGGGCCTTTTCAGCAGCTGCCCCCAGACTATGGAACGCCATCCCAAGGGAGATTCATCTGGCGCCAACGTTCCACCAAACCGGAAACTGGCTAAAGTTTGGGGAAGCTGTTGGCAGGGTTCCAAGGCAGACTAGGTCTGCTTGAAGAGCCTCTGGAGAAGGTGAGAACCACTGCTCTACTTCGAAGACTTTTCATTTCAGTTTCTTAGATTTTGGGGGGAGTTTGGAGGGGGTTTTCAAAGAGGTATTTTTTATCTTCTTAATCACAACGTCTTGAATGGTCTTTGGAACCCACTGTGAGGAACCAATGGCAAGGGGGGTACCATTCCAGAGATACCAGCTTGATCAGTTGTATCACCAGGCTTAGGATCCTGAGGCTCCTGAACAAACTGCTCTATCCATGTTAGAAGACTATGGACACAAAAATTTCTCCCAAAGATGAGTGTTCAGGTGAAAAAATAAATTCTTGATGGCCAAAGTACTGAAGTTGCGGCAATGTGGGAAGGAATGGGGCTGGTGTGCCTCTCCTAGGCAATGGAGGTTCTGGGAGTGCCCGTCCAAAAGTGGGACTTTCCTGCCACAAGTTGTGCACTTTCTGAAGGAGCTCCCTGAGGCCATAAGTGGAGGGAGAGGGAAGGGCAGGGGTAAAAATGAAAATGAAAAATAAGGAGATCCTACCAGGATAATAAAGTCACTCTCTCAATAGGAAAAACACAAGAAGTGAAGAAGAAAAGACGGTAACTAACAGTAAGCTCAAGAGCGTTCCAAGCTACCATGGCAGTGGTTAAAAGGAACTGAGGAGATTGGGATATTGCGCACCAATACATGTGCACTGGGAGGAGAGGAGACTAACAGTCTTTCTTTTAAGTTCTTGAATCTCCCGAGTCTTCTTGCATGCATGCTACAGAACCCATATGTGGAGGCCACGAAGAACATTCATTAACATAGGTTGGTTCACATATGCAAGATGGAATACCGTTAGACCTTTATTGTTTTCTACTGTCATCTGATGAAGTGAAACCTGTTCCTATGGAAGTAGTTTTGAAGTTTTGAAGTTTGACTATTCAATTTATCAAGAGAGCTTGCAAATAACTTCATATTGTCTATGTACATTAAGTACGGAACATCAAAGTCATTTCTCTGATAATTAGGCTTGTAGCCTTTAACGCTATCACACAGTAATCTAGACAGTAATTAAAGCCAGGCAGAACCACAAAGGGCTCAAATGATCACCTTGGGAAAAAAAACTCTTTTAATAAGGATACTATTAGCAAAGAGGTCTCTGAACCCTAATTCTGTTCTCAGTTCATTAATCTTCTATATCCACTGCTGAAGGATGCAGTTGCATTCAAAACTACACACGTTTGCCAAAATAATTGATTTAAATAACTTGTAAACTGTGGGTAAACAAGTGGTAGGTCAGTAATTTTTAGGATCAGTACAAATGCCAGATTTATGAAGGAGATAGGTTATTCCATTCTGAATTCTGAAGTAAGATCAGGGTTGCCAAGGGCTTCATTACAAATTTCTCAATAATAATCAATAATAATCAATAAATTCCCATGAAACATTGTCAAAGCATAGAATTGTAGAATAACTGAGTTGGAAGGAGGCTATAAGGCCATCAAGTCCAACCCCCTGCTCAAGGCAGGAATCAAAGTCAAAGCAGATCTGACAGATAGTTGTTGAATTTTCTTTTGAATGCCTCTAGTGTTGGAGCACTCACCACCTCCAAAGGTAATTGGCTCCATTGTCATACTGCTCTAACAATTAAGAAGTTTTTCCTGATATTCAGACTAAATCTGACTTCCTGCAGTTTGAGCCCATTATTACATGGTTCTGCATTCTGAGATTATCGAGGAAAGATCCTGTCCCTCCTCTGTATACCTTTCAAGCTTTGTGGCCTGTGTCATAGTGGTGAGTACATACCATCCTTAGCACATTTGGTTACTCTACTATTCAAGACAGAGAATAACTTAAATAAGACTTAAATTTAGATCCCATTAGATCTCATTAAGCAATTTTTCACTAAAATTATAACCCAAGCTATCAGATATTATATAGGTTAATCATTAGAATATTTTACAAGTACACTTGTGATTAAACTATATGATAAAACCAGATATTTTTAAAAAGGGAAATGTTATCAGCTACTGATTACTGTTGTGAATCCTGTTTATTTATTTATGAATTCATTCATTCAATTCATATGTCACACCATTAGTGCAAGCACTACATTGGGCTGTTACACAAAATAAAAACTTACAAAACCTCAATAGACCCACAATAACCAAAATATTTCACTCTACATAGACTCTACAAGTCTACATAGGAATGCAATATTAAAAACTACACCAAGAGAGTCTTACAGATTCTTACCTATTTTAAAAATGTTTGAGTAGAATCAGTAATATTACACTGAGGGATAGTGAGAGATTTCCTGAGAGGAAATACAGGGATGTATTTCCCTCAACCAACAATAAAAACAGTTAAATGCAGTTATAGCTCTGGATCACAACCTGTGTTTTACCAATACAAATTTATCTCTAAAGAATACTCCAATTGCAAAACCCAGTTTTTCTTTTGCAAATCCATGGTATATTCTTAGTATGCAACTGTGGGAGGGTCCTTACGTATTTTCCTCTGCAAATACATATACAAATACACACTGAATTTTCCAAAGCTTACAAAGAATACCTGGGTATCTACTATTTACAATGCACCACAAGACCTTACTATAAAGCCACATGTTTGTAAAGCTGTATACCTGTGTTTTGAACAGACATATTAAAGTTTTCAGGTGAACATATATTAATATAATAAAAAAAACAGTAAAAGGTTTCGTAGCAAAAACAGTAATACAATCTACCATTTAAAGGAAGAATCTGATAACACACCCAGAACTAAAATTGTTTGATTGGGCAAACTTTTTGCTCTATTTTTCTTAGCTATTATATTACAAAGATATTAATGTTTCTGGATTGTTAAGAAACTGAACAAGCCAAATAATAAGATTTAAATCCCTAAGTATAATTTAAAACCTCCTCAGTTTTGAGTATCATTAAAATAACACTAACAGTAATACTCAAGATATTCTTATTTGTTCTGTTTTTTAAATTCTTAATTCATAACTGTCCAATAGTAGAGTAAATGTTAAGTCTGAATATTCTAACTTTGCCATTTCTGTCACAATCATCACTTTTTAAAAAACAAAGAATGTACTCTTTGTCCAAATGGTTCTCCTCAAAGGACATGCATCTATGCATGACAGCAAGAAACAAAAACAATATCTGTGAAAGCCCTGCAGCTCAACAGATATTGCAAATTAATAATACAGTGATGATGTAAGTAGTTATTATGTGCACAAAAACAACTTGGCCATCTGCACTACTGGGATGAAATTCAAGCTCTTGTGTGTATCAATCATATTCACTTTTAAGGAACTCTGCACATGAACTTCATGAGATAAGCTGGTCTGACACAGGTCAGGAAGTACCTCTACCAACCAAACTGCAAAACAGGTTCAGTTTTCTTTGCCAATGGATGCTTGAAAAGCAACATCAGTTATACAGCCTACTTACACACATCTTAACTGAGCAGCATGTCACACTGAATTCAGTGATACTTCTCAGTAAATGTGCATAGATTGCAGCCTCATTTGTAAGATTTCTTTGAAGGAGTTTATCTAATTATTTAAACATACCCTTTGGTATGTTCTAATGCTACAGCAATACTATGTCTATAGATAGCAGCTTACTTACGTCTGAGGCTCCTTTTCATTTTGTTGTTTTTGTTGTGGCTGAAGAACGTTATTTACCAGTTCAGTGATCCCACTAAAGGGAAACCACCTGTTTAAATAAGCAAATAATGTGACTGAATAACCAAATAAAATAACACTAATATTAATGCTTTCTTACTCCATCATAATAGTCAAAAAAAGGCAAAGAAGCTACAGCCAATGGGAATGTTCACTGCAATTAAGTCAGCCACTATAAGGATGTAAGGGAAATAAAGTTTTACATTTAAAGAGTCCACAAGCAGGTAGCAAGAAACTACATCCAACTAAAAGGTGGATGAAGTAAGAAGCTGCAGGCAGCTCTTACAAGCCAATCAGGAAGCAGATGACTAACTGCAGCCTATCAGATATCAGTTAAATCTAATACCATCAAAGGTGCAGAAAGCAGAATATGGCAAAGGTAGAGAAGTCAAGCCCACTGCACGTTTAAGATGTTTTACTTACTGTGTCCCTTGTGATTTTTGTTCTTCTTTGACCCTAAAAAGATAAGTTTGCACAACTGAGTGCAGTGTACTACAACAGAAATCCTACCTGGAGCCTTCTCTCTCTCTCAGTATCACTTGACTGAAAACAGTAAAACACTAGGAGCTAATTCTTAATTTTTTAATTTTTTTTTTCACTGTATTTGGTGATTGGCATCTCTCTTTTTTTCAACAAAATTATCCCAAATATTAGATTTTTACAACTGTAATTGGCTGTATTATCCACAAAACTGATGTAATCCCAATTTACTGTATTAAATTTCATACCTTACGTCTATGACAGGTATGACGCTATGGATACAAATATTTCAAAAATTAGATTAAATGTATCAAAACTGCAGGGATATTTTAGATGTTTACATATTTGCAGTACAGGCAATCACTGTTATCTCCAAATTACATTTATAATTTTTCTGTTAAGCTTACATGTTAAGTTTGAGGTGAAATACACACCTCAAATAGTTTATACTACTGTAAGGCTCTTTAATTAATTAATTAATATCCTTGCCTTTCTATCAACAAAAAGGCTAACAAAAATAAAATGCATGTAAAAGTAAAATCTTGATTAAAAACGTAACAGAAAAACAGAGTTAAATAAAATTTAAAATGCAATTAAAACACAATAATATAAAGGGCAGTCAGTACTCAAGCCTCAACATTATACTTTGTATTTAAAGCAACAAAAAAGAACATGAGACCAGCCGTTGTTTCAAAGGACTTCCTGAAGGGGAAAAAATTGCCAGATGGCAAAGGATCAAATGTCAGGTTTGGGTCCCAACTCTAACCCCTCCTCAGCTCTCTTAGCAGCCAACAGGTATGTGAACAATGAGGGATCCGAAGAAAACCCATTCTTTCACAGCAGACACTCCTCTTCACAAGGGAAACTCTTATTGTTCGTGCAGAACTCAGACAGATCTTAGCACTTTAAATATAAAAAATCACCTGGGTATCTTTGCATAAATGCAAACAATAAATCTATTTCAGAGTATTAATGCACATACAACAGCCCATCTAGTCTCCACTGGCAAAGGTTTCCATAGCCTGGGACCATAGTCATTAGACGTGTTTCCAATGCTGGCATAACCAAAGGAAGGATGTTGGATAACAGTGACAAGGGCTTTGCAAGCTCCCATAACTGGTCTGGCCCACTGTCTGGCGATATGATTCCAGATCAGCTGAAGTTTCTGAACACTTTTTTAAAGGCCATCCCCACACAAAACAGATTACAGTAATTGAAACATGAAGTAACAAAGGCATCCTGGCTAATTCACTGTGGCCAGATCAGATATCTGTAGACACAGATACACACCAGCTTCAGCTGTGCAAACACATTCATGTCCTTCATCGCAGGCACATCCAGGTTCAGGGCTGAAGCCAGGAGTACATTACATCTGATGACTGGTATAATAACCAGAAGTACAGGACAGTGTGCAAACACTGGGATTAAGTACACAAGTAATCAAACAGCATTTTCCACAGAGTAAGCAAGCAGAAGTATAAAATGGAAACAAGTCTCTAGTTAACTCACTCCAATTTCTGTTTTGAGAGATAACGTAGATTTACATTATGTTTGATCATACAAGCACATTTTGCTTTAACTATTCTCAGTTAAGGTTTTATTAGTTCACAATTATTTATTATTTATATTTACCCCACCTTTCTCCTAAAAAAGGACCCAAGGTGACTTAAATCATTTTAAAAAGACAAAAATTTAAAAGCTAAAAACACTACATTCATCAAACATTTAAAAAGAATGAAATAAACAATATTTAAAATGTTAGATAAAAATCATTACTAAAAAAGATTGAAAAGCAACACCAACAACAAAAACCATCCTATTTTAAAACCCCTCTTAGACACACAGCCTGGGGAGAAAGGTCTTCACTTGCTTGCAGAAGGACAGCAAAGATGGGGGCAGCCTGGCCTCCCATGGGAGAGAGTTCCAATGTCTGGGAGCAGCAACAGAAAAGGCCTTCCCCCATGTCCACACCAAACACACCTGAATAACCAAATATTGGTGGGACTGAGAGAAAAAGTGGTGGGACTGAGAGAAAAGCCTCCCATGATTATCTTAACACCCAGGCAGGTTCATAAGGAAGATGTGGGCTTTTATATACAGTAGCTTGGATTCAAGATGTTTGGGGTTTTACAGATTAAAACCAGCACTTTGAATTGTGCCCAGAAATGGATCGGCAGTCAGTGGAGCTGCTGTAGCAAGGGAGAAGTTCCCTGTGATCAGTTCCAGTCAGCAATCAGGCTGCTGGGTTTTGGACCCATTGAAGTTTCCTGACACTTTCCAAAGACAGCGCCACATACAGCACATTACAATAATCCAGCCAGGATGTAACTAAACCATGTGTCATCATGGCCAGATCAGACCTCTCCAGGAACAGGTGCTGCTGCAGCACTAGTTTTGACTGTACAAAGGCACTGTCAGTTACCACCAAAAACTTGGGCATCCAGTCTGAAAGAGAAATCCAGGTGCACCTGCAAGTTGCAGACCTGTGCTTTCAAAGGGAGTGTAACCCTAATCCTAACCCCAACCAGCATAGGCTGCATCCCTATTCCTCGAACTGCCTTTCAACTAACCAGGAGCACCGCTGTCTTGTCTGGATTCTCCAGCACTGCATTCTGAATTCCCCCCTCTAGGAAAGACTGGAGTCACCATACAACAGTGTGTCCAAGTCCATCCCAGAGAGATGGCCCAGAAGAATACCATGGCTGATGGTATCAGAAACCACTGAGAGGGACATACTTCCCCCGTCCAGTTCCCAGCATAAGTCATCCATCAAGGTGATCAATGCAATTTCCACACCATAACCAGGACTTAAGCCAGATTGAAATGGATCTAGATCATCCATCTCATCCCTTGGAACTGAGAAGCCACAACATGCTCTAGCACCTTGCCCATGAATGGAACATTAGAGACTGGCCAGTAATTATCCAATAGCATGGGATCCAAGGAGGGCTTTTTCTACAGTACAGTATTACTACTGATTCCTTTAAGTACTGTATATGCTGGGATTCTACCCTGCTGCAAGCAGGCATTCATTTGCCCTAGTACAGAAAATCAGATCTAAAGTGTGCCCTGCAACATTGGGGGGGGGGGGGAGAGAAACCATTTAGGATAGAGCCATTGCAGGACATGAAGTCCTGAGCCACTCCTGACAAAGCTGCCTTGGCATGGATGCTGAAGTCTGAGACAATTCCAACACCACCCCTGAGACCAGTTTGGCTAGCTCAGGAAGAAAGACTTTTGAGTAGCAGGGTGGGTGGTACACCAAAAGAATTCTGATTCTGTGCCAGCCTCCCACTTTAAGATACACACATTCAAACCCAGAAATCACGATAGACCACTGCAACTCCACATCCCTGCCCCTCCTCCAGGTCTTGCCTTCTGCTGTACAGAAAGCCCTGGTGGACAAAGCTGAGTGAGATTAACAGCCTTAGCCTCATCCAACCAAGGCTCTGTAATGCAAACCAGGTTGGTATGTTCATGCAAGACCAAGTCCTGGATGCCTGTAGTTTTCTCATTTACCGAACTGACATTAGCAATTATTTATCTTTTCAGAGCTCACATAGATATTTCTCAATGCTTCAAAAACTATTTTGTGATTAGAAAAATTTAAATAGGTAGCCTATACTTTGCTTCATACCAAATGCTAGGTCATATTAGTCATACTAGTGTGTGTGATCGCTCCAACTGTCTTTCATGTGCTTGGATTCACACCCTTGAGTGTACAGTTGATAGTATGTCTAGGCATGTGACAGATGACCAGAAAACTGTAAAAGGTTTCCCTTATTCATCCAGTATTTCACAATAGGGATCTGGCCCTCATTATTCAAGAAATTTCTACTTCCCTTTATAGCATACAGTATATCTCAAGGTGGTTTACAACACACTGCAATAGTTGGATAGTTAAAAACTAGTAGGAGATATGTATCTGAATGCAGTTTTTCATTTTAAAATCACTCATGCAATAATCAATTCAGTACTGGTTGTGTTATGTGAAACTTGAGGACTTCATAAATTTGAGTAGCTTGGAAAATGTTAAAAGGTAGTTAAGTAATACAGTTTAATTATCTTTAGAAATTTGTACTTACTGTTATAATTCTATTCTGTGATCTGATTACAGCTACTTAATAATTGACTATATTGATTTCAAAACAACCGCCAAAGTTTTAAACAATTATATTTTTCTTGGGTGAGATTAAATTTTTTTGAGAGGAAAGGTAATACTAGCTCTGTATTTTATTTTTATGCACTCATTGTTGTTCAGACTTTTGTATGAAGCGAACTGTTGAAAGCATAATAATTGAATGAATCCAGAATCATATTTACCTAACAAATCATTGTTTAAAGGCAGGTACTCCCTGCTCTTGTTACCAGTTAATTAGGAACATTCATTCATGTTTGTTTGCAGTTGGTGTATTCATTTAAAGCAAACCGAACCATCATTCATGAAGAGACTTTATGCAAGCAGGAGTCTGTAAATAAAAATGCCATTAATAACTAACCTCAATGCAACTCTAAGAAACATATTAGGGTTATTAGAATTGAGTATCTGAATTAATTTACTCTTAAAATTTGCTTTTACCCTACAGTGACTTAAAAAAAAAACAGGACAAAGATACTCATGTGAAGTACAATGTTTTGAATATAAAGTTCCACAAGTTGTTGTTAAACAGTAACTTCAGCGTCAGTAATTATGCATTTCTAGCAAGAGAGAAACAATGGGCAGAATCCATCCGAGCAAATGCAGAGCACAAGGCCAAGTACATAAAGCAGTCCCAGCCCCATCTTTTGTGCATCCTGGTTGTGAAATTGTTTGTTCAACCAATCACATGGTAGTGCTCTCTCAGCATTCTTCAATACAATTTTTCTTTGCTCTGCTCAATGTATGGTTTTCAACAACTTACTGCCTCTCTTCCAATTGTCTTCTTAATATTTTTCAACATATATTCTCCCCTTTTGTTCACCTGAGATTACGTTGATTTATATTTTAGTTGTCATCCAGAGATAAATTATGTATTCATTTTCTATTTTTCTTCACTTTCTGCACAGTAGGACCCCTGTATCTGTGGGGCATTGGTTCCAGGTCTGTCCATTTCCCACAGATACTGAGCAACATGGGTAATAACAAACCCTATGTATACCACTGCTTTGACTGGGACTTTAGTACTATTTGTGTTTACCATCTCTCAGAGTGGTATTTGTTTGTTCCTTTTTAATACAGTATTTGTATACTTATTGTTTTAGCTTTAATATTGTATTTTAATGATGCAAGCTGCCTCTTTATACTCATTGCTCTTAGTTTTAAATATTGTCTTTTAATGATGCAAACCAACATTGTATACTTATTTTTTTCAGCTTTAAATATTGTCTTTCAATGATGTAAGCCACCCTGGGTCTTTTTAAGGAGAAGGGCAGGGTAAAAAATATTTTAAATAAAGTAAATAAATAAGTAACATAATTTGTTGTACACAGGGCTCTCACTGTACCTGCAATTTTTATCTCAATGGGACCTCTATCAGTAAGAAGAGCTTTGAAAGTCTCCCCCCCCACGCTCTCTCTCGCTCTCACACACACACAATCTCAATGGTTTTGCAGGTTTTCTTCTTTGAAGACAATTAAGAATGCATATCTTTGTTCAACTGGGAGTGTAAAAAGCTATTGGCTCCACAAGACCAGCAAAACACGCTATAATCCAGTAGGGTTTGCAACCCTGGTAGAAAGCAATAAAAACATTGGTAGGAAAAACACGAAATCCCAGGACCATGTTAGGGGAGAACATATGGGTGCAATGAATCTCTAGTAAAGCCCATAGAAAAACACTGTATCTTAGCTTCAATGACAAAACTAGTCTTCTTGTTTTCAAAGCAACCTTATCAACATATTTTTGTAGTACTGGCCGGTTCCATTGGAATTTCTATTTTATTCGCCAGAGAGTGTGGATATCTGCTTGTTTATCTAAATGTGCTTAAACACTGTGAGTACTATAAATATACTGTACACAGTGAAACTGTTGGCAGAAAGCTAAGAAGGAAGCAGGAGGCACTGCCACAGCAGCGGGCTTCATTACCAGCAACACACACAGTCAAGGAGATCATGAATTTCCCTACATAGATTCAAACTGACAAGTGGCAATGGCTTGGGTGAGAAAACCTAGTATTTTTCATGTCTGTCTGGATATGCTAAAGGCTATAATGATTAAAGCTAAACTTTTGGGAAATGTGTTCTTTATCTTAGAGGTATACTTTCTGCTTGTACTCTTTGATTATGCCTTTCAAAATGTAAGCTTCTGAATTTTTAAAATTTATGTTCTTGCAATTTTGAGACATGATTATAACATGATTTAAGTATTTGCCTGCAACCTAAGCTCAAACTTATTTTAAGCATTTGTACCTACAGTTTTTTATAGCTATACGACTTAGTTTTATAAGATGAAGTAAATGTACTTGTAACTTCTCCGAAGTTATGTTTTCCACAATGTTTGAGTTATTAATTGTTGAATATTTATACATAGTAGAAGGTAAATAAATAAAGCTTGTAAACAAGGTAGCTAATGTTACCTGGAATATTTTTTCTCTGCTTGCGAAAAATGTAATGAATATGATGTGGATGTCTAGAAAAACTTACTTCACTATGGGTGAAACAATAGTTTATTCTCATTCTCTGAAGAGTGGTGGCACATTTAAACATACAGTACTTTGATCACTATATGAACTTTAATACGATTGACATGGTCACCTGATCTCACACTGAAAAATTCAGGGACAGATGTCAGCTGTGACGAAAACCTGCACATTCAAATTACCAAAGAATGTTATAAATCATATTGTACTTTGAGCTCAACCTACTCTCTAATTTTCAGCCCCGTTGGGCGCGACCTCGCCCCACTTGCGCACGTGACTCCACCCCCTCGCTCACAGGCTTCCATCACAACCAGAACAAAAGGGGTTGAGCATGATCACTGCGCGGAGGAGGAAGAAAGCTCCATGGAGGAAGGTGGAGCCGCGCGGCTTAGAGGGAACATTGTCTGAAGTTATTTTTTAATTGTCATACATTTGTCCTTGACACTCCCACTAGATAATCTGAGGAGGCCTTTCTCTCAGTCCCACCACCCTCACAGCTGTGCTTGATGGGGAAACGGGATGGGCCTTCTCAGTCACTACTCCCAGACTCTGGAAATTCCTCCCACGGCAACCTAGGCTGGTGCCATCTTTGCTGTCCTTCCTCAAGCAGGCAAATACCTTGCTCTTCAGGCAGGGTTCTCCTTAATAACTGGTACCCCCGTTTCCCCGAAAATAAGACCTAACCTGAAAATAAGCCCTACTATGATTTTTCAGGATGCTCGTAATATAAGCCCTACCCCAAAAATAAGCCCTAGTTAAGTGAAACCCCGCCCTCCACCATTGTGCAGCAACCAGAAGATGACATGACTGTAAAATAAAACATCCCCTGAAAATAAACCCTAATGCGTTTTTTGGAGCAAAAATTAATATAAGACCCTGTCTTATTTTCGGGGAAACACGGTAGTCTGAGAGGGGTTTTTAATGGATTGTTGTACTCTGTTTTAAATGTGTTTTAATATTGATTTTATTTACCATTTTAATATAATACTTGTTTAATTCTTTTTTGCTATTTGTATACTTATTGTTTTTAGCTTTTATATACTGTTTTTAAATGATGTAAGCTGCCTTGTGTCCTTTTAAGGAGAAAGGTGAGATAAAAATATTTTAAATAAATAAAATAATAAATAAATTTCTTATTTTCTTAATCTAAATTTGCAGATGTAAAATTATATGCAGATGTCAACTCTTTCTGCTCTTTACCATAACTGATGAGCACACTCTGAACTTTAGAGTCTAAAGACAGAAATTTAGGGGTTTGGATTACATTAAGGAAAACACCAAACGAACTTCATATGAACAGAAAGATCCTCTGATGAATCTTGTGAAGACAAACCATTTCCCAAAATGACAAAAAGATATGATCTTCTATTTTATGCTGGTTCTAGTCACTTAAAGTGTTCTGGTTCAACAAAAGGATAGGGACAGGCTCTTGTTGAACAAAATCACTTCACAATCCAAACTCATGCAGGAAGAACAGACACAAACCATATTTTGGTGCAGTGGTTTCCCTTTCCATTTTTTATTACTGTTCAGAGTCCTAGTAGAGCTTCACTTAGTAGGGAATCAGCTGGGATAAGCAAATTACAGTGACCAAAAAAATGTCATAAAAGCACAAGTGTCACTTGCTGGTGGAAATCTCAAGTAAATACTTGGGATTTTAAGTAACACTACAAGCAGCTTCTGCATCTCCTGACAAGAACATCACCTCAGAAATATGGGTTTAAATTATGGCAATTCACATGCTCATCTGCTGTCAAAACAGATGTGTATTTTCATCTGCCATCAAGTGAAAATGCACATGCATAGCTCATACTTGGAACTGATATATGTCTCAATTAAAGCATATTGCACTAGAGTGTCTTATCTCTTTTGCATCTCATTAGAGCATCTCATCCTGCCAACCTAGCAGTTCGAAAGCATGCAAATGCAAGTAGATAAATAGGTACCACCTCGGTGGGAAGGTAACGGCGTTCCGTGTCTAGTCGCGCTGGCCATGTGACCACGGAAACTGTCTTCGGACAAACGCTGGCTCTACGGCTTGGAAACGGGGATGAGCACCGCCCCCTAGAGTCGGACACGACTGGACTAAATGTCAAGGGGAACCTTTACCTTTGAGCAAGGACCAGCACAACCACTAAGGAGCTATTATTTGTGGGTATGTATCTAGGTATGAAGAAACAAGATTTATCATTCTGGCTCTTTTCATAGTTCCTTCAGGCTGTTTACCACTGCACCATCTAAACAAGTCTGCAATTCTCCTTAGCACAACAGTGCACAGACAGAGGCTTGCAAAGGCACAAAGATAGCAGATTCATAGTAAAAGCTTATTTTCTTCCCACGTAAATAAATTTATCTGCAGAGTGGCACAGTCATACCACATATGGGTTTGAAAGAAATGTTGGGGAAAAACATTAACAACAAAGTCTACTAGCACCTCAGCACAGAGCAAAGCAGTAACTGAGGGCTAGATCTCAGTGCTATTACTCCACTGCAGCACAAAATTGACTAGATCTAAATACTATTTTGTACAATCATATAGTGCTGCACAAATTAACATAACCCTATTTAAATATGCCTATAAGAAGAGAATCTGAAAAACAGATTTCCATCAATTATCATAAGGACTGCTTTTGGCAAGCAACATGAAATGTTGAAATGTTGTACGAGTCAGAGAGTATGACTATAAGACTCTTTAACTTGTGCACGCTCCATTGTAGAAAATGGAATTTGTGCCAGAAAAAAAAAATCAGAATCTGACCCCTAGGAATGAAACGGAAGCTGTTCACTTTCACAAAGATGGATTTTTAATCCTTCTGGATGAAGCTGACTCACCGTCCTAGCACTCAAATGAGCCATTCAAGCTTAGTTTATTTTTAAATCAAACCTTCAGCAAAAAGTTGCTATTTTTATACTTTGTTGTCAACATAAAGCCTTCTAATCAGAACATACAAATGGACTTTGCGCTCCTTATTTGAACCGAGAAACCAATAGCCCTCCAACATTCTTGTTTTAAAAAAAGTTATACAAAGACTTAAACTTTTCAAATGATCACAATTCCAATCAGTGAGTCCTATCTTCTTCAAATTAAAATGGCAACATTAGATGAATTGGTCTCTAGGTGAAAATAAAATCAAACATCTTTGTAGGACAACTGTAGCTTACTATATGTTAGAGATCCAGATAGAAATAATAATTCATATTAAGCCATTTCATGTATCTTAATTACATGAATTGTACCTCACATCACAATAACTACTGTAATGTACAATGAGAATCTAACAATAACTTAAATCTTTACTTAGGTTTTATGGCTTTCAGATAACAATCCAGCCCTGTTTTAGACAGGGAAACATGACTACACACTTGTAATCATATTTTAGCACCAAAACAGCATAAACAGAATGGCCTTACAATGGGTACTCTTTTTCTGTATATGTATGATCTCATGACATGTGTTTCTTCAACTATGTTTTATGAGGCAAGTTCATCAGTGGGTTGCTTACACAATTTAATTTGCTCTTCAGAGTATCTGTATATTCAAAGACTGGACAACATCTGAGAAAAAGTTTTGCTTTCAGTTAACTATAAAGCACAATTTACATATATATGGGAGGTCTGCATGTGGACTATGTGGCCAGTTCTGTGGTGTTACAATAAAGCTTCTTCCTGTGTCACTCCCAGACTGTTAAATACAATCTGTTTGAAATTAGGATCCAACCTCACTCACTGCTTTTAGAAAGGATGTTTAAACACATCTTTTTACTTTAGTCTTTTAATGTTTTTAGTAATTTTATTGTTTTAATGACTTCATGTTTTTAAAGGTCTAAACCCTGAGCCATGCTAGCAGCTGTCTCTTATACTCTCTTCTCTTCCTTTCCCCCATACATCCCTCTCTGACACCTGAAACAGTTTCTAAGGTTTTGAGGGTACATGGGAAACTGGGGTGGGGCAATCATTCTTTCCAGGTTCCACTTGCAGAAAGAGATCTATCAACAAAACAACCTAGCAACAAAATAGCTTCTCTGGATCCTGCCCAATGTCTTTTAATTTCACTGTGCAATACACCCTTGACGTCTTAGTGGACTTTGCATAGAATATCTGATTGGCCACTATGTAGAAACATAGTGCTGGATTACATAGACGTTTGGTCTGATATGTTACAGCTGTTCTTTTGAATGGTTGTCCTGTTTCAGGAGAAAATGCTGATTCTGAATGAGATTATGTACTCCTCATTCCACCCCACCAAAGAGAAGGTTTATAGTTTAGAAGTGTTTCTGGATGCAGGTGTTCTTACAGATCCCAATGTAGACATGCTGGCCATGGGCATGCTTTTTAAACTGCTGCTAATTTGGAAACTATGGCTCTTCCTGGGGAAAAAAGAGATATATTTTCAATGTGATATACCTGCTGATAACATCCTGAATAGATTATCGTACGAGACTCTACATGGAGGTGTGCTTGAAAGTTTTGGGCAGCAATTATGAGAGTGGCCCAAGCTTTCCAACTACCTAAGGTTGAAAGCAAATAACTGCTGCCCACATTACCATGCCAATGAGAACAAGGTGTCTCTTATTAGTGGCAAAAGTACTCTGTCTACTAGCTTACACGATAATACCATACACACTTTTTTTTCCATATCTGAGGAGTCCTCTCAGAGCAAGGCAAAATGGGACGGATATGGAGAGAAATTCCTTGAAATCGTAGCAGTTTCATTGGATGACATTCCCATTAAGGTTTGGTGTCAAGGCCAAATGTATGACACTCAAAGTCCTCCGATTTATAACAGTCTTTGATATTTTGAGTTGGTGCAGTCTGTCACAACTGACATTTATCCTGAAAGTGGGTAACACCACAGAACTGGCCACATAGTCCACATGCAGGCCTCCAATATATATGTAAATTGTGCACACACTTGTAAGCAACTCTGCTTTTATCTTTATTTGTTGTATTTATTTTTATAGTTTTAAAATTTGACTTTTAACTTAGGCACTATTACTAGTGTCTTTTATTACAAAATAATAGGGTTGTTACAAAGAACTGTGCAGCCTTGGCTTGTGGCAAACTCCTCCACAATTTTCTCCCCCACTTCTGGTGGAAGGAAGCGAAACTTCAACAAGATGTTGTAGGCCCCTCTGCTCTGAGAAGCTGAGAATTTGCTCAAAGCCTGGGACATGCAACACCACACAACTGAGGAATACAAATCTAAGGACTGTTGGGAGGGCTCCCTGGTGATATAGTGGTGCCTCGACTTACGAACGTCCCGACTTACGACCATTTCGAGTTACGACCAGCTCCGGACACAAAATTTTGCTTCGACTTCCGGCCGGAGCTTCCAGTTACGAACATAAAAAGGCAGGGGGGAAAGGCGGGAAATTCAAATTGCTAACTGTTGGTGGCGAAGAGGCTGCTTCTTTGTAGCTCTTTCGCCCCAGCAGTTAGAGAGTGTGCGATCGGAGGAGGCTTGGGACTGCCTGGCTTCTGCTTCTGAGTGAGAGTGTGTTTGTTTGCAGGGAGGCTTGGGGCTGCCTGGTAAGGTAAGGTGCTGCTTTCTGCTTTTTAAAAACTGCCTGTTCTGGGTGGGTTTTGCAGGGTGGGTTTGGGCTGAGGGGGTTATGTTTCTGTGTTGTTGTTTTGTTTTTTGGTGATTTTTTTTTTTTTGCAGCCCCAGCACCTTCCGATGGGGCTTGCTCTGTTGTTTATTTTTGGTTGTTGTTGTTTTTTTAAGCCCCAGCGCCTTCGGGGCTTGCTCCATTGTTTATTTTTGTTTGGTTTTTCTTTTTCTTTTCTTTTTTTTTGCAGCCCCAGCGCATTCCTATGGGGCTTGCAGTGTTTTATTTTTGTTTTGTTTTATTTGGTTTTTTTTCCCCCTTCTGGAATGGATTAATTGCGTTCCAATGCATTTCAATGGGAAATGGTGCTTCGACTTACGACCATTTCGAGTTACGTCCATCTTCTGGAACGGATTATGGTCGTAAGTCGAGGCACCACTGTACTATAAACAGCAAGAAACTTGGTTCCATGAAGATAAGATTTGGAGTTAATAGTAGTAGTAAAACGGTGTGGGAGACAACAGATGTGCTGGAAAAGGTAAGGAATGCAAGAGACAAGCCCTGCCAAGAAAGTAAAATCTGAACGTCTCTGAAAGTCACTTGAAAACAACTTTTAAGGATAATTTATTTTAAAGATTGGCTTAGTTGCTAAGACAAACAACATTTGCTTATTTCATCAGAATGGACAGAATCTACATATGGCGTTACTGAACCTCAGGACTAGAGATGGGGGTATTCGTATACGAATACGAATATCCTCACACAGGTGGAAATAACGAGGGGCCAGACTGTCCACTCACGATTTCGCCACTAACGCAAGCTCGTCGGACCTTCCTATCGTGCTGTTGTCCGCAATCGATTACCCAGTCCTGGCAGGAGGTAGGATGACAAGCCTCTCTGCTAGGTCGGAGAGTGGCTAATCCATTGCGGAGAACAGCACGATAGGAAGCCTCCGCGGAGCCAGCAGCAGTGGCGAAATGGTGAGTGGACAGTCACCATTGGGGCCGGACCCTCGTTATTTCCACCTGTGCTGGGATATTCATATACGAATACGAATACCCCCATCTCTACTCAGGACATGTTTCCTTCACTATACCCTCATGAAGGAGGAGGACATATTGGTCAAATGAGAGTTTGCTGTCTCAGCTGTATGCCCAAGTAGATACTGGAGGTCAAAATTAATATTAAAGTAGAAATTATAGAAATGGATCAGTCTTTTTAAGTGACTTTGAGATTACATCCATAGCATTATCTCTTCCAGTATTTCATCAAGTGCAGAGGATTACATCACTGACTATTACCGCTATCTCTGAACTCAGAAAGAAGGACAGTTACTCTGGGACTTTGGACAAATCCCCTGCCCTGGCAAGGAATAGTAGTGACTGTGTGTCTCCTTCACCCACCTTGGACAATAGCCAAAACTGTAAGAAAAGATATACAGTAGTACCTCGGTTTACAAAATTAATGCGTTCTCCAGAACGTTACTTAATGCAGAAATTTCGTAAACTGAAACGCATATTGCCATAGGAATGGGGGCGGCGCTACAAACCTCCAGGCACAATGCATCCTGGGGAAACTTTCTTCACAAACTAAAAAAAAAACGGGGGGGAAACGTAAACTGAGGCATTGTTTTCAACGGATTTCGGTTCGTAAACCGAAAATTACGTTAACCGAGGCATTCGTAAACCGAGGTACACCTGTAGTGTGGCAGGGAGAAGGAGGAAGCAAATGAAGGTGACAGATTTCATCCACAAGCAGGAATCAAGTGCTCATAAGGCAAGGTATGTTTTGATAGCACCTATGGAAGTACAACCAAAGTTGCCTATTGATTTACCAAACATGTCTTCAAGTAAAGAGCAGTTATTGGAAAGCAGTCATATAAACAGCTGAGTGTGAATTTTGGTAAACTAAGAATGGAGGGTTTTTTTCGTCCAGCCCTGATTCCTTCTGAGGAATCTGTGTGGAATAACAAAGTGAAATGCGTGGGAAGATGCTGGATGACCATCAAGCCAGGAAAACTGTCACTTCTAAGAGTGCAATCCAAGAAGGTGATGGACAGGGCTTGAAAATTTTTAGAATGTCTCACCAGTCAGTCAAAAATTTCACCAGTCAGCATGACCAGACTATAGCCTTGCAATTTATGTTAACAAATTTAAACTAGGCACTTGTTCACTTTTATTTCTATATAACAATGCGTACAAACCCAAAATAAATCGTATTACGTACACGGGAATCACTGATTTATACCCTCAGACTTGGGTTGCTTTATTACCTGCGTGTCTGTGGGGTCATGAAGCTTGTATTTTGAATGCCTTTCTTTTGAATGTCTCCAGCAAAAATAAAACTGAAAGCAAAAGCGCCCGGCCTCTTAAGGAGCCACGGTTCCCTCCCACCCCAGGATGTGTCCTCGTTCAGTTGAAATTGGGAGCAAAGAAACTCCGTATTCTCCAGCATGGGACTACTCTACATTCTCCTGCAGAGCTCTATCTCTATGTACCACTCAAACTCTCTTCTCGCGAGAAGAGGGCAGTTTTCCTTTTGCAATGGGAGGGGAGGGGAGGACTGCAGGATTAGAGAGAGAAAGACAGGCTCATCGAGCAGCATTTTCACTTGTCACAGACAAGTGGACAAGTGCATTTTTCAAGCCCTGGTGATGGAAGAAACCCTGCAATACATAAATCTATTCAAATTGACAAATCTTTTTATCCACAAAAGATGTGGGCAATTTTGCAATTCGTGGTGTTATACTGGAAATTACAGATTTAGTGAAGGAAATAAATTAACTATTAGGACTAGTAATTAGGTTATTGAAGGAGAGAATTAAGTTGCACTCAGATGATTTCTTGGGTCAAAGAAAGAAAGAAAATACTTTATTTTGGGCAGATAAAGATGAGCAATATAATCTATCCCCCAATATTGCTGACAGAATTGCGAGCCTTTCCCTTGAGGAGTTGCTGCTGTGTATAAGTCAAAATGTGTTGGGCCCATCTCTACCTATGGCTACAGACCTAGATAAAGTTAATGGCAATGATGCTTCTCAGCTTCCTACTAATGAAACTGAAGTTGAAACATTCAAAGAAGATGCTACAGTGGTGAAGGTGAAACCACATGACAGAAAGATATAGTTACCAACTCTACCTCTCCTTGCCATCTAAATCTGAGAAAGCTGTTTCGGCTCTAGATCAATATCTGGTTATCAGTAATGAACTGAATGAGAGTGAATGAACTGAAACTTAATTCAGACAAGAAAGTGGTACTCCTGGTCAGTCGAAAGGCAGATCAAGGAATAGGCATGCAGCCTGTGCTGGATGGAGTTACACTCCCTCTGAAAACACAGGTCCGCAGCTTAGTGGTGCTCCTGGATTTGTCTTAGAGCCCGGATGCCCAGGTCTCGGGCTGGCCATTAGTGCATTTACATAATTAAAACTAATGTACCAGCTGCACCCGTTCCTAGAGAGGTCTGATCTGGCCACGGTGACACATACCCAACTGGATTACTGTAACGAGCTTTACATAGGGCTGCCTATGGAAGGTGTCAGGAAACTTCAGTGGATCAAAAACGCAGCAGCCAGATGACTGACTGGGGTTAGTTACAGGTATCACACAACCTCCCTGTTACAACAGCTCCACTAGCTGCTGATCCATTTCCAGGCACAATTCAAAATGCTGATTCTAACCTATAAAGGCCTAAACAGTTTGGGGCAAAGCTATTTCAAAGACCAGGCATTCCATTATGAGCCTGCTCAGCTGTTAGGATCATCAGGAAAGGCCTTTCTCTCAGTCCCACCACCTTCACAGCTACATTCTGCTTTGAATGTGTTTTTAGTATTGCTTTTGATTACTATTTCTCAGAGTGGCATTTTTTGTTCCTTTTTTATATTTGTATTTTAGTTTTAAATATTGTCTTTTAATTATGCAAGTCACCTTTGTATACTCATTGTTTTTAACTTTAAACATTGTCTTTTAATGATGCAAGCCACCTTGGATCCTTGGCAACAGCTAGAACTAACAGGAGTGGAGAAGGATGTTGCTAAATTTTAGGGATTAGTCCCAAAAATCTAACTTCACGTTGATGCATACATAACGTGTGATAAATGGGAAGAATTGTTAACATTGATTTTTAATTCAAAGCTCTCCAACAATGAAGCACTGTTATATAACAAGTGTCCAGAACTGAATCCATCATCAGAGGTTAAAGAACTGTTTAAAGCACTGAAGTAAAAAATAAACCTCCAGGTGAAAATATATTACCCTGTTTCCCTGAAAATAAGACCTAACCTGAAAATAAGCCCTAGTATGATTTTTCAGAATGCTCGTAAAATAAGCCCTACCCCAAAAATAAGCCCCAGTTAAGTGAACCTCCGCCCTCCACCATTGTGCAGCAACCAGAAGAAGATGACATGACTGTGTTTGAATAAATGTAGATTGTTGTACATGAAAAAAATAAAACATCCCCTGAAAATAAGCCCTAATGCACTTTTTGGAGCAAAAATTAATATAAGACCCTGTCTTATTTTCGGGGAAACACAGTACCACCTGAAATATTCCTAGAAAATATTAATTGGTGGTCACCAGTGCTGGCAAAATTGTTCTCTTATGTAAATAAATACAGTAAGCCGCCTAAAGACCAAGAGACAAGTATAAGTGGGCCAATTTATAAGAAATGCAATAAAAGTGGCAAAGCTACTTACAAGCCTATAAACTTATTAGATGTGGCCTTAAAATTATATGAACAGTACCTCTTGATTAAACTAGAAGATTGGGTAGAGTCTAACAATATTATTGTCAAACAACCAATTTGTTTTAGGAAATGCAGGAGTACTATTGATCAATGTTATGTCTTATATCATCTCATAAATAAATATGCTAAGGGGCTTAAGGATCATCTGTTTGCAATTTTTATAGATCTTAAAGCGACATTTGATAGAACAAATCAAGAAAGACTGTGGGTAAAGCTTTGGAACTCCAATATTGATAGGAGATTATTTACTCTTATTGGAATTTTGTATATTGATACATGTATGAGAGTGAGAGTTAGCCTCAATGGCCAGCTAACATATCTAATTCCAACTTCTAAGGGAGTATTGGCAGGGCTGTTTATTAGCTCCTATTCTTTTTAATCTTTATATAAATTATGTAATTTGGGAGTTCAAAAGCCTATAATATTTTCCTGTTTCAGTCCACGAATTGTCAGTTCTGCTATATGCAGATGATAATGATTTTAATATCACACACTCAAGTGGGGATTGGAAGCTTGTTGAAAGATTTTGGTACAATTTATCACAAGTAATATCTTCAGGTAAATTATGCTAAAACAAAAGCTGTAGTGTCTGGAAAGCACCCTGTGAAGTATAAGTGGTCACTGGATGACCAAATGATTGTATTAGTGAGACATTCTAATTATCTTGGTGTATAGTTTGCATATAGGGGCAACTGGCCCCACCATCTGGCTGCTTCATCCTTGAAGGCTTCAAGATCTGTATAGGTAGTTTTTAATTTTTCTAGAAAAAAAAAGATGGGAATATGATCACTCCTGCCCCAAGAGTACATTAAGCAAATTATCTTGGGGGGGGGGGGGTGAAATCTGTCATGAAGATTCCCACTGCAATTGTGACATTGGTCTGCAGGGAAGTACACAGAAGCACTTTTTCCTCCAGTATGGGCAGAACTCTTTTTTTCTCTGGTGTGACAGGTGTTCAGGTTTGTTTCCGACAAGCACTCCAGATGCTGATGCTCAGTTTATTTTTGAAACCCTTCAAAACATGGATGGGGAATGTCTCTCCAGATGTTTTTGGACTATAACTCCTATCATTCCTCATCATTGGTTATGCCAGGTAGGGCTGATCTGAATTTCTGGTAACATCTTAATTCCTCAGCACTTGAAGGAATATATTTTCATTCATCAAGACCTCCCATCTTCTACTATCCATTAAAGCTTTCTTAGATGTAGCTCTCACATTGTAGAACTAGAATACCTACTGAAGTTCAATGGATTTGAAACCTTAGGCATTTTAAAATGTCTTTGAAGATTTGTTTATTCAGATTATGCTATTTATGTTTAATGTGCCAATTGGTTTCATCACTTGTTGTATTTGGACTTTTTTTAACATAAACTTCTACAGATAGATTTTTTTAAAATATTATAAATCATAACTTGGTTTTATTTGTGTTCTTCTTGAGAACTGATGTATGGAAAAACAGAATATACATTTTAATTAACTAACACATTTATGTTAAAAGCATAGTATTCAAAGACGAAATCATAACAAGAAAATAGGAATATTGTCACAGTTTTGCATATACCTTCTGACCTTGACCATCTATACAAGAGATAATTCAAAACTGCACAGCAGTGTTTTCCAACCTAATTCTCCACATGCTGTTGCGCTACAACTTCCAACATTGCCAGCCATTGCCCATACTGCTCAGGAGTCATGGGAGTTATAGTGCAACAACATATAGACACCAAATTTTGGGAACTACTGAACAGATTGCTTGGCATGTCTCCAGCTAAGGCTAGCAACTTTAAGAGACATGTTCAACTCATAAAGGAGAATGGGTGATGGAAGAGATGACTAGGAGAGTAGAATATTGGCTTGTATGTCATGAAATATCTTCCAAGCGAGATCACTCTGTCAAGAATTCAAGGCCTTTTGTACCAGTGGGAACAAACGTATTAATGGGGGTTTTTTTGAATTTTATTTTATTTTATTTTATTTGGTCTTTCTTCTGTAGTCTCATTCTCCTGGAAATAAAGGATGAGCTCCCGTCACTTGTCCCAGCTCCTGCCAACCTAGCAGTTCGAAAGCATGTAAATGCGAGTAGATAAATAGGTACCACCACGGTGGGAAGGTAACGGTGTTCCGTGTCTAGTCGCGCTGGCCACGTGACCACGGAAACTGTCTTCAGACAAACGCTGGCTCTACGGCTTGGAGATGGGGATGAGCACCGCGCCCTAGAGTCGGACACGACTGGACTAAATGTCAAGGGGAACATTTACCTTTACTTATTATATACAGCAAGGGTCCCCCACCCCAAGTCCGTGGCCCGTTGCCAGTCTGTGGGCTTCCCGGAACTGGGCCGCGGAGACGGATCTCCGCCCCCCTGCACAGTGGGTGTGTCGCGCTCGCACAGGGGGACATGTTGCGCTCTTTGGGGGGAGTGTCACGCTCACGGGGGGGCATGTCGCGCTCGCGCAGGGGGGGTGTCGCGCTCATGCAGGGGGCATGTTGCGCTCGTGTGCTTGCGCGTGAGCGTGAAACGCCCCCTGTGAGCGCGGGGGTGCCCCCGCCCCCTGCGCATGGAGCCCACCCCCCCAACTGGTCCACTGTCCCAAAAAGGTTGGGACCGCTGATATACAGCATTAACCTGTACATTATGAAATATATAGTTTAATTCAATAGTTAAATTAAGAAATAGTTCTTTACAATAAGTACAACTGGGTTCTTTAGAATGGGGTTCCATTCTCTCCTGCTTGTATAACCCTTCTTAAAAGTCTCATTTGGGATCTAGGCCCCTTAATGTCAGGAACCTCTATGACCTCCATTTTAAAAAATATACATTTTAAAGGTACTAAGACAGGACTACAGTCAACCCTCGACTTACGAACGGCTCCAGATACGAACATTTCAACTTACGAACCACTCTAATAGGAAAAAACAGACTCGACTTGAGAACTTTTTCCGAGTTACGAACAGGGAAAAAAACCCACAGGGAAGGCAGGGAACCTCCCTCCCCCCTCCCCCCGCAGCAAGCGCCACTTTCAGAAGCCTCCCGGGGGCAGGGGAGAAGCACCATTTTTTTATTTCCCTGCCTTCCCGGCAGCCATTTTGTGTGCTTCTCCGCTCCCGCCCCCCTCTCCCCGCCTCTCAGCTGATCGGCGCTGGGTCTCAGAGGCTTGCCCAGCAGGTAAAAAAGGCAGCGGCGGGGGATGGGGGGGGCGCCAGTCCGGTGCGCTCCCTGCCCATTCCTGGCGCGGGTCTACTCGCGAGTAAGCGCCGCTGAAGCTGCGCAAGAGGAGGAAGGAGAAGCCTCAGGTGCTGGTGCTTTGCTAGGGAGGCTTCGGAAGGTAAGGTGCTGCTGTTTTTTCTTTTAAAAAAGTTGTTCTGGGTGGGTTTTGGAGGGTAGGTTTGGGCTGGGGGGTATGTTTCTTTGTTGTTGTTTTTTTGGTGATTTTTTTTTTTTGCAGTCCCACCGTGGGACTTGCTCAAATGTTTATTTTTGGATGTTTTTGTTTTGTGTGTGTGTGTGTTTTGCAGTCCCAGCGTGGGACTGCAAGTGTTTTATTTTTCATTTCTTTTTTGGGGGGGTATTTTTTTCTTCAGCCGGAACGGATTAATGGGTTTTCAATGCATTCCTATGGGAATGCATAGTTCGACATACGAACTTTTCGACATACGAACGTTAATCCGGAACGGATTAAATTCGTAAGTTGAGGGTTGACTGTACAAACGTCTCATAACATATTGCCAATAAGTGTTCTCACACAAAGCTAAAACATATTCCAAGCAACCTGACAGGTGGTTTGAGACAGATGCCATTGATGATTCTTCATTTAACACAAAACAAGCTGTTACTTAGTGACACCATGAGCAAAACATTTCTAACATTTGTTGCATACATCATGTATTTAAAATGGCAGGATGTAGACCAGCTGCCTTTCCCTCTAATTATTTCCTCTGGTTTTAGCTGTCTAACGTATTTATGAAATTGCTTATCTTTCATTTTGACATTAAACAATAAACATTAACAACCCGGTCTAACATTTAGAGTATTTGCATTCAAAGATAAGATCTGCCAACATCTATGGCAAAATAACACTTGTTACAACCACAGAACTGTTAAATTGTAATTGCAGAAAAATAACTGTTTAAAGTCAAGCATTGGGTTTATATTCTCAAATGTTATTTTTTTTGCAAGTCCTGTAGAGACTTGCAAAAGAGAAAGCCCTCTCCCATGTATCCCCCAGTCTAGCCTGCCATGGTAATTGAACATACAGCAAGCCTTCTATTGAGGATCTCAGACTCAGGACATGAACAAATGAAAGGAAACAGTCTATGAATTAATTGAATTTCTTTCCAAGAAAGTCACAAAGCCTGCTCTGTGAAACCCTGCGTATGACCAAGAAAACAACACCAAACTGAAGAGGAAAAACAGCCACCCACAAATAAAGTATTTCTGCCATACTTCAAAGGGGTCACGGACCGCATGGGGAAACTTTTGAAAAGACACAACCTACAAACAGTATTCAGGCCCACCACAAAAATACAACAAATGTTACGGTCAGCAAAGGACAAAAGGGACCCCCTCACCACTGCAGGAATATACCAGATACCTTGCAGTTGTGGCCAGGTATATATTGGAACCACAAAATGCAGCATCCACACCAGAATCAAAGAACATGAGAGACACTGCAGACTGAAACAACCGGAAAAATCAGCAGTAGCTGAACATGCCCTAAAACAAGCTGGACATGAAATTCTATTTCAAAATACTGAAGTACTGGACAACACCAGCAATCATTATGTTAGACTGCACAGGGAAGCCATTGAAATCCACAAACATGAGCAGAGCTTCAACAAAAAAGAAGAAAGTCTAAAACTCAACAAAGCCTGGCTCCCAGCACTGAAAAATACAGCCTGCAAAAGGTCAACAAACTCTACCCAGCTACAAGGACCAGTGATCACTGCACACAAAAGACCAGCTAACGACACCCATCAATCACAGTGACAGATCATCTCTCCCCCTTATCACAACAATACACACAACAAAAACACGCTGATCACCATAATCACCCAATCTCCTGAAAAGGACAAAAGTTGATCCCACAGCTATAAATACTCAACTATCCAACAAACTGCAACAGAGCACAGAGTTCTGACTCCTGTCCTCTGAAGTTGCCGGCCACAGAGACTGGCGAAACGTTAGGAAGAAAAACCTTAAGAACACGGCCAAACAGCCCAGAAAACCCACAACAACCATAATTCAGTTCTAATTGTTTTGCCCACTACATTCCTTTATTTCACTTTGTTTTACTGGAAAATACAAAATACTCTAAATGAGATTAGGAAATACTACCGCCTGTATTCTAGCACTTTATAGAATAGAAACATCCTATAAATCTTCTCAGACAATGTTTGAGTAATATCACTCTTTCTTTTAAGAAAACACAGTTCAATATCCCAACAATTCATTATTCTACTATGTGCCTAGTTTTTGCTAAACATAATAATATTTGCACATTTAGCATATGCTCCTTAGTCTTCTACGCTTGTGTGTGCAGGTGTTCAAAAATACATTCAGAATATATAGGTAACCACACTATGTAATGTCTTTCCTAGGACATACCCAAGTTTTTTAACAAACACATATGAGGAAGTATACTAATAGAATTTGTCTCTAGAACTTAGCATGGAGGTATACCCCAAATCAACTTTGTAATTCACAACATGAAAATAATACAAAAAGTAATTACACAAAAACAAATCAGAAAGGTCACACACAAACACACCCATATACAGAAAGAGAGGTAGTTTAGTATACCATATGAGAGACAGAGTTTAGCATACCATACCATAAGGTGGTGTTCTGTTCAACCCAAAGGCTTGATCTACCAAGATCCGAGTGACCTACCCTCAGACAGGAGAAGCCTGGCCTACCCACAATTTTGTTAGACTAGGCCTCCATCTGGATCCTGCCTGTGAGCCAGGAGCTTGGTCTACTGAGCCATAGATAGATCTCTGCTACTTCAGTGGGGTCTGGCATACTGATCACTTTTTCTCTGATCTCCTCTAGTAACCTATTCTACCTGCCAAGCAGTCTGCCAAAAATCTTGAAGGCCTGATCTCTTGATGTTTTTTCCTGTGGTAGTTGACCAGGCATCCAAGCGAATCTTGAAGTCTAGGAGAAGAGGTGCACCCTTTCAATTCAGCAGCCTGGGGCAAAGCCCCTGTTGTCCCACACTAGGTGTGGTCCTGCTAAGTTCTATATGAGTACTATAGAGAGGAATACATGAGCATCCTTGAGTTTACTTCCAAAGGGGTCAAGGAGTTGCAAACATTTGGAGAAGAATGTATCCAAAGCCTTTGAAGGCACTCAAACAGTTCCTATTCCACCGTCCTTTTTCCCTGCACCTGGAAGGTTACCTATTTATGCTGTTGATCAAACTGGGATTACTAACAGGTCCTCCAAGCATCTCTGCTAGGAAAATGGACTGCGTTCTCTCAGGTAGGAGTACCATGGACTGAATGCCTGAAACACCTCTGATTGTGAATATGTAGTTTATCTGTATTCAGTACAACTGTAAGCCAAGTCTAGTTTCATAAATTACATGACAATAGCTCCAACAGATCAGACAAAGTGTTCATAAAGTCCAACATCCTCTTTTGAATAGTGAAAACCAATACACTGGGATACCCACTGTAGGACCTCCATAATCTGCTTTGACAATATGAGTATTGCATTGTTATCTGCTGTCAGGTCAACATTTGGTAATTTTTGGGTGCTAATGGGATTTTTGTGGTGCATGAGATGCTGAAGGAGTGGCTCACCATTGCCATACCCAAGTGAGTTTCCATGGACAAGCAGAGATGTGAATCCAAGTCTTCTGAGTCCTAGTCTGATGCTCTGTTCACTGCTATGGACACTTAAATCTGTTTATGTGCATTCTCAAAGCTTGCAAATTTCACTTTTTGGATTACAGGTCCCAGAATCCTCCAGCCAGCATAGGCTGTCCTGATACGGGGATCTGGAAGTTACATTCCCCAAATGTTACTTTTTTCTGGTCTCTGCACATCTTGCACCTGAAAGATACAAATCTGCATTATTGATACCATATACCATTGTACAAATATGGAAAAAATGGTTCTCCAACTGAAACTGCAAAAAGGAGGAGAGAGAATAGAGGGAAAAGAAAGACCTGGATAACAAGCAGTGCATGGGTGTATGTGTGGGAGAGGCAAAACTTTAAAAAGTTACTTTTAGAATTACAAATCCCAGAATGGTTAGGGTATTCTGAGAATTGTAGCATTCTAAAAAAATAACATTTCCAGGCTCTGAACTGAGCTAACTCTCGCCTGTGCACTTTTGGTAGCAGCTCCAGTCACTTTTTACCATTAGCTGCTACCCTGGTTTCCCATGAGTGAATGCAGCCATCAGACCGAAACAAAACAAAACAGGTTTTCCATACCTTCCATAAGTAAAGTTAAGGTTTAGGACCTACATGCATTTTTGTATCCATCCCACTAAAGGTTTCTGTGTATCTCATACAGTATCTGTCTGAAGATTCCTCCTAGTGGATTGTATTTTCTGAAATAAGTCCTATTCTTGATTTCCATTATGTTCATAACCAAATAATGCATACCGCGTGTGCATTACCATATTTATCAGGACTACAAGAATCATAGATTCATAAAGAAAACAGGCATATAGAACCAGAGAAGGAGGTATAGCTACAGATACAGTATTTTCTTTACCCAAATCGTAATACAGTCTTTACCATCAACTTGATTTCATGTACCAAATGTCCATAAGAAAGCAAAGGAAGATCTCAATGACATCTGGAATGAAAAGACCTTTAATGTATTGATGTGAAGAACTTAATTGGTTTCATTTCATTGATACATAAAATGTGTGTGTGTGTATAACTAGTCAAAATTAGTTCTATTTAAAGTAATAGACTATACGCCTTGAACATTAGGTGTATTAAGCGGCACTTTTATAGAAACATTATTTTAAAAATCTAAGTAATAGTTGCTACAGCTGAAAGCATTAATCAATCCATCCATTTCTCAGTCACAAAGTTAACATTTATCACACTGCTAGGACTTTTTCAGCACTGTATCAGAGGAAGTTGGCAAGGCAGCCTAGTCTATTCCAATGAATACTTAAAATCTTTTGAATAGGCAGTTACATCTATATACATGTGGGGTTAAGTATACTGGAAAATACATTATGTGAACAATATGGGAACACTAAGCATATATAAATACAACATCTATTAAATGAAGAATGGGCATGGATTAGAAAAGAGCACATGACATGCTTGTGAAAGGTCCCAGATTCATCTCTCTTTCTAAAGGAAAATCCAATTAATCAATTAATTATATGCCATCAAGTTGATTCTGATTTATAGCAATTCTTGCCAGAGCTTCTTAGGTATAAAATACTCAGAAGTGGTTTACCAGTCCCTCTCTCTGGTGATGCTCTGGGACTGTGCACCTTGCTCAAAACTGCACAGGCTGGCTTTTTCTCACAGGAGGCAGTGGAAATGATACTCTTAACTCCAGGTGGTCCAACTCATTGATCTATTAAGCCAGCTAAAATCCATTGAATAATAATTATTATGTGTCATCAAGTCAATTTCCTAGGTTTCCTATGAATATAGCACTCAGAAGTGGTTTACCATTCCCATCTGTGGACACTCTGGGAGTGTGTAACTTGCCTGATGCCACACAAGTTGGCTTTTTTCCAGTGATGCACAGTGCAGAATCAAACTTCTGTCCCTTGAGTGCTCCAGCTCATTGACCTATCCAGCTAGCTAGAATTCATTTACCAGGATCTCCCATTCCATATCAAAAACTGTTTCTGAGACCTGCCTTCTCTCAGAAAACTGCTGTGGTCTCAAAATTCTACATTTTCGGATATTTAAAAATGTGAAATTATGAGCCCATTGTAGTTTCCTATAAGAAAACTTTCAGAAAAAGTTTGTGATATGGAATGGGAATCAGTTCTTCAGATAAAAAAAGTTAATTGTTCCATCTAAATACGATAATCTTTCATATAAGCCATCAAGAGAAGTGTTCAAGGCATTAAAGTGATGAACAGAAGGTTGCTGGAATTTTTTGGCTTTCTTCATTTAACATTTAACACAGACCAAGGCCATAGACACAGACCTGCCCACATGACAGCAATAGCTAGCACATAGCTATTGCCCATCTTTCACAGCTGTTTATATCATATTTCAATTCCTGCCTTTCACATCATTCATGGAATCAGTCACCAGCTGCCACCCATCTCCCAATGTGGCCATCTGTCTGTCCCAAAGGCCTGATTTTGCTTGATGTTGCCACTGTCACCTGCCCTATTCCTACCGGAAAAAGCTGTTTTACAGGTCACTTCTCCTCTTCTCAAGTGCCACAATTGTTTTTCCTATACAGCTCACTGCAGGACAGGAGAGATTGAGATGGGATTGTGCCTATGCAGAGCTGCCATCCAGGCTAATTGCTTCTGGATGTCTGCCATCTGGGCTTTGGACCAGGGTAAGCCAGGCAGACCAACTCCTGTCAAGGTGAAGGACAGGTACAAAATGCATTTATAGTGACAGAGAAGCCAACCAGAATGCCACTGTATGCCAGTTTATTACATAAAAAATCAAATAAACCTTACCTAATTACAATCAATGTAATATATGTTTCAGTAGGAGCAATGGCTGTCTTTTCAGTATCCTTATAACAGAGTTAAGAATAGTGTAACCCTCTGTTACCAGAGTCCAGCTCCCAGCATTCATTACCATTGGCTATGCTGGCTAGAGCTAGTGAAAATAGCAGTTCACATAGAATATGTCAAAAGGTTGATACTAGTATACTAATCTTTATACAAAATAGTTAAAATTAATCAAAGATTTAAAATGGGGCATAACTTAATAAAACATTATAGTTCATTTAACCTGTTGATATTTACTGTACTTTATCCTAAATGTTTTATCCACATGTTGGTTTTGTTAGAATAAAGCCATTGTATTATGTGCCTGAGAACTGGAATTCAACATCTAGACAGAGGCTCTTTGTCTACCTCTGACCTATATACCCATTTTGTTACATAGTGGTGAAGAGGGAATATTTTATTAAGTCTTTCTCTTTTCAATTTTCAACATACCTGACAACCTTCAGTTCAACCATCTTTTCCATGCATGGAGTTTAGTTGCACAGTCCTCAGAGTGATTCTTCTTGACCATTTCCTGTTTTTTCTGATCTCAGACCATCAGAGCATCTTTCATCTTACAGCAATCACATCTGACCCATGGACACATCTCTCTGAAAACTAAATTGTCAACTAATCCCTCCTTCACACACTCCTTTTCTGCACTCCTATTTATCCTCTTTAATCCTTTACATTCATAGAATTATGAAACAGTGAAGTTAGAAGGGGCCTATGAGGCCATCAAGTTCAACCCCCTGCTTGATGCAGGAATACAAATCAAAGGATATCTACTAGGTAGTGCTCCAGTGTTGGAGCACTCACCACCTCTCAAGGTCATTGGTTCCACTGTCTTACTGCTCTAATATTTAGGATGTTTTTCCTGATATTCAACCAAAATTTGGCTTCCTGTAACTTGAGCCCATTATTGAATGTCCTGCACTCTGGAATTCATAGTACTCTGCCCTTCACATCTCTCCTTTTTCTCTCTATTCTTCTTCTGACTTCTCCCTCTTCCCCCTTTACCCCCAATCTGTTACCTTATTTATCTCTCTATGCCCTCATTTCAAACCTTCTACAAAACTATCTATATCCCATCTCTTGTACCCCATAACTTCTCTTTTCACTTTCTGTGCCATACCACCCTAAAATTCTTTCTAGTTTCTCACCCCATAATATTCACTTCAACTCAAACTATCTGCCTTTCTTTTCTTCCCTTTTAATGGTTGGCTTTGGCATGTGGAATGGATGGGCTGCTACTTCCTCATCTGGCAGTGAAAGGTCGTGGGCCACTCCTCATACTATATTATAAACTGTGGTCACATTGGTAATTTGAATTTATTTCTGTTCAGTCTTTTTAAAATCAGGTTCAAGTCATGTGATATTTAAACTGGTGACCAGATTCACATGCACTGAATGGAAATATTTATTTATAGTGATTTAAACTAGTTTTGCCATCTACACAGTAGAAATTGACTCATTTCCTTTCTGTTTTAGGAGCATGCTGTTCTTAAAGATTTTGATTTGATTTGATTTTTCAAAAAAAGTGAGTAATACATCAATAAATCAATAAATCAAGTATTTAGAAGGTGCCATCTCATGTCATAATAGTCACAAGAAACCATGGGGGGAAACACCAGAGAGGTGACCCCAGCCAATTAATGATGAAAAATGAGAACGGGTCAGACTTGCAAATTGAGGTTTGACTACAGAAATCTGATGAATTTGTAGAGATAGGCAATTTTGTTCTACGCAGAAATGAATTTATCATAGGTAAAGATATAAAGCTTAAAGTATCCACATTTAATTTTGGAAACATTTCTGACTCAAACTCTACTTTTAAAATTTCCTTAGTCCTTTACCATCTTTGACTAAAGTAGAAATGTTTTATTCTAAACTGGATGCTGTTCTTGTCCTGCTCGCCCACAGAGATTTGCTCCTTATGGGACACTCAATCTCTGGCTGCAAATATTAAAGAAGATTTGGGAGAAAAGATACTGGGACAAAGGTATACCATGGCAGAGACAATGATATAGGTTCATCAGTATTATATAGTGAGTACTTCCACATCATTCAGTTGAACGTACAGACCAAGATACAGCTGAATTCAATAGCATAGCCATTATACTCACCACACTTCTTAGGACTGCATTAACAAAAGGGTTACAAGACATGGTACATGGCTAATCAACTACATGTGGTATGAAGGATCACAACTTGTGCAGATCTATTCATGAATATTAATGTTATTACTGACCCTTGTCATTCAAGATAAACAAATAAGATCAATTTATTTATTTATTTATTTATTACATTTATAGCCCGCCCATCTAGTCATATAGACTAATCAATCCTTCATCAACTTCATCAATTGCTCCCATAACAACATTGTCAATGTGACTATCATAAATTCTCACAAGCATGATGCCACAGATATCTATGGCAGCGTCTGTTCTAATGATAAGGAAAGTACAAACTGGAGCTGTTTTATTAATAATAATTGTGTGCTGTCAAGGCAATTTTGACTTATGGCAAGCCTTTTCAGGGATTGCTAGTTAGAGAGTATCAGAAGTAGTTTACTATTCTCTTCTTCTGGGGGCATCCTGGTACTGTGCAGTTTGTCTAAGGTTCTTCTGGGATGTTTTGTTACGACAAATCTTAATGCATGTTCACAATTTATTGCTACTCTATATGTAACCCCTATCTGCATAACCACAAGCATTTATTTATTTCTTGGAGTGACCCTTGTAACCACCTAGTAGACTGTTCTTAGCCTGCAGAAAACACAAAGAATAAAGTTCCAGTATTGCCTTTGCTCACAAAGCAAGCACACAATAAAACAGAACTTATATGACTAAGAACTGTTCCTAGTATTTATTCTTAAACTGCAGATACACATAAAAGGTATGCATTAATTAATTAACAATATTTAATCTTCTGTGGTTTTAAACTGCTCTGGAAGATACCTTAGGTTCAATTTCTGGGAGAAAGGTTGCAAATAGATAAATAAACAGTATTTATCTCATCAAATATCCAGCTCTTGATGGAAAATTAATAACACTGATTAGGAACAGATGGACAGGGTCCTAGTTACCCTTTGCCTTGGTTTCTTCTGTATTTCTTCATGCCCCAAACCAGGGTTTTATATTTATGTTTAGTCACAATATGGACCAGACCACTCTAACTTTAACAAAACATGTGAAATGTGGTGTTTTCATTCCGGCTGCAGGCACAAGATTACAATCGAAATAATCCCAAAAATCTTTATTCAATTGGAAGTGCCTCCACTCTTTAAAGGTAGGAACTCTTGAGTACATTTAACTCAAGTTATACTGTGCCTATTGTAAAGAGTTACATTTTATTCAGCTCTCTGATACAACCACTTCTCTTGCTTCACCTCTTTATACGTGGCTATATCTATAACACATTAAGTTGCATAAGTTCACACAGAAATAAGTAATCATCATGATGGATCTATGCTTGATTCTGTGTGGAGGTTCCCCTGAAATACTAGTCAAGCCCCCCTGCTTCTTTCTCTAGTAGTCAACTATGCACAAAGCCAGAAGATATTCAAATAAGTATGGGATACACAACAAAGAAACCTCTGTTTCAGTGACCTCTCTATACACCACAGACTAGGGAAGCCTCAAATTAAATAAGGTATTTCCAAATGCTACTGTATTATAAGACTTCTCTTTTCCAAATAAACATATTTATTCTTTTTTATTTAAAAACAACAACAACCTAGAACTTTATAGTAGCCTGCAGAAACCCAGAGCCAGAATCATGTTGCTGATTTACGTAGCAGTAAAACATGCTGATATACGTTTTGCTAGCAAATTACACTTCCCCCTTGAATTGCACAGGTCTCAGCAGCACAGTTTTGGTTATACATGGATATTTATTTATAATTTATTTATTTATTTTGCAATAAATAAACCCCATGAGTTCAACACCAAAGGTGTTGAAGTGGTTTACTTGCCCCCAAACATAACATCTCTAATTCAGCCTCTAGATCAGGGAATGATAAGGACCTTTAAGGCTCATTACACATGGTGCTGTATGGAAAGGATTATCAGAGAACCAACATAGAGAGAACTGTTCTGTATGTGTGTGTGTGTCACCTATTATGCTTTGTAGTTCTGTTTTGAGGGACGTAAGAGTTATATATGGATTTTGAACTGCACGGGTGTCTGGCACCTCTAATTCCAACATTGTTGAAGGGAGAAGCTGCATTCCTGAGCACATCCTAGGACCTTGTTAGTGAGTTGCAATTTGTTGCCAAGATTTATGTGATTTTCTTTATCCAAGCATAAATTGGCAATAGGATCCTAGCCCATATATTCCAAATTTCCACAGTTTCAATATATTGCCAAAAAGCATGCAACTGCTGGAAACATCAATCCTGCTGATATACTGATGTCTCTACCCCACAGATGGCCAACTAGTAGTAAGCCACCACTAAATAATTCTGGCCAGCCATGAGAGAATCCTTCCAGGGCATTTGCATCTCCAGGTTGGTTTTACTTTGAGATGTCTCAAACTCTGTAAACACCCTATAAATGCTGCGAAAGCAAGCTTGCAGCTGCCCACATGTATGTCATGTAAGTTTTAAAAATGGAGATCAAATCAAAGGCTTTGCAAGGGATGAAATGAATGAATTCTACTAAATACTGTTTTGATTTAAAACTGTGGATTCAGCAGTCTGCAATAAGGTGAAAAGGTCTTCATTTTGCAGTGATGGGGAAAGGGGAAGAGCAAGGAAAATTATTATTTCAGACTAAACCCTAAAAGTTCTAGAAAGGGGCAAAACTCTCAAGAAATTGTCTGACATAATTGCACTTATATGGTATATAGCAGTGCTTCTCAAACTGTCTCATGTGGTATAATGGCACTTTTTTCCTCATTGTGCCAGGGACCATCATAGAGTTGCCAACTTGAGAAGTATTGAAAACACAGAATTGAAAAATTATACATACAAACATATGCACCTTTTTATTTTATTTTATGCATTTTATTGAAATTATAAAACTGCCTATCATAACCATGGTTATTATTTCCATTTTATCTGGACTCCTAGCAACTGCTAGGAAGATGAAATAATGTATAGCCCCTATGTTGGACATAAGACAAATTTTAAAACTACAAGCAAATAAGCAATACCTCATGCGTCATATATAACACAAGCTATTGGCTCAACTGTATGTATACCTGTCACAAGGAAACTCCACTTTTGAGATCTGTTGGCCTGGATCTTTTGGCTACATGTTGCTTCCAGAAACTAAGTATCTCTATGCATATGGTACTTCTATTACCCCGTACAACAGGATGTTACATGGAGTGCTGGAATATACAAACAGTGGAGCTACAAGCAGTTGGCATTTATTTTATTTTGATAGTGAACTTACCAGTGTTCAGTAAAACTATTTTCCAAGCCTTTAAGTGCAGGAGTTTTAAAATCTTAGATAATATATGGTTTGTTTTCAATTAATATGTAATTATACATACAGAAGTGGGTCAAAATCAAAATAATTACCTATTTGGAAAAAGAATAGGTTTTTAAAGCTTTTATGTTTTATTAAACCATAGAAGTATGTATAATAAATAATAAATGTACATCAGTTATTGTGAAGCACTGTAACTCTTTCAGTTTACACTTTATCAAGTTACTTTTGGAATAAAGCAAGAGTGGGTAATATCTTTATTAAACCACTAAAAATCACAAACATAAGCTAATTTTCAATTCCATACTGGTCTTCATCAGGCTGGGCACCAAAGAGATGTGGGCGGTGAAGAAAAAACACACAGTATTACATGCACTGTTATCTTTATAATGGGTAAAGCAACCTTGCCACAGAATGATTTGATTAACCGACAGTCTTACCACATTGAGTAAGAAAGAGTGGTTCCCCACATCCTCTCTAAGACAGTGGGGAGACATTTTTGTCAAAGTTACTGAGTATCAATAAACCAGTGATGCACTGATTTAAATATATTTTGCAAATTAACAAAGAAATAGTTTTTAAAAATGCTGACAGCCAATTTTCTCCTCACTATACAATTATGAAAGATGTTTTCAAGTCACTTTGGGTGCAGTCAGAAATCTGCAAAGGCACAGGCTTGATCGCACTGAAAAGGGTCACTTTAACAGCAGCAGTCTCCCTTAAAATGACCCTTCCGTCTATCAGGGAATCGCTCCAGCTTGACCCCAATTGCAATCTATTTCCCCCATGTGATAACACCCTTTCCCACATCACTTTATAACCTGCAGTGTCTCTTACTACTCATCAATGATACTGCACATCTTAGCTGCTTGGCCTTGGTACTATTGCCCTGGGAAGTATACAGGTAATGGCAAGAATTATTTTTAAAAGCTTTTGTTATGCAGAAAGGAAGGAAGGAAGAACACCTTTCCTTACTCTGTCAAACTAGCCCACAGAGATCTAATTCTGAGAATCCCACAGTGTCAAATAAATATCTGACATATTATCATTATAGATTACTGCTAAAATGTTGAGTTCAATTGATCTGTAATCTTATTTATGCCTTGGCTCAAAAGCTGGTAAACTGTTGTCCTCTTATATTTCAGATTGTTCATGGTGCTATGTACCATTAAAAGTTCCTTCTGACTTAACTGAAGTTTTGCTTCCAATCTATGCATAAGCAACCTTCAAAAGGTCCTATCATTTACAACCCTATTCAGATCTTACAAACTAAGGGCTATGGCTTCCATTATTGAGTTAATCCATTGAGTTTCAGTCCAGAACATCCAGAGTGTATCATATTGCCTATCTTGGCTGTAGTTAAAGAAACTACAGATGGTTTCCTCTGTCCAAATAAGTGCACAATGAATGGCTGCGCCAGAGATGGTGATCTACTTTCAAAGGATTAAAATCACATCAATCAACTGGTAGACAGACATGGAGAATAGGACACTCTCAAGCCAAATTCTGCTTCCAAATAAATAACTGATAGAATCCAAACCTGTTGGGAAGTGGCTCCAAGGAGGATCTGTTTGGATATGTATATCCTTCTGCATTAATCTCAGGATCCAAGTATGGGATCCTGCTTCCATATGAAAGCCTGCACCTTGATATGTTGAGATCCCTGTATTGCACAGTACAAATAAAACAGCATAGTCTCAATGTTAACAGTATTCTGAAACCTGAATGTGTTTACTTTTTCATTCTGTTCTGGCAAGTAAAAACTTGCCTCAGTAAAATAATTTCTAGGATTGAAACATGCATTTCTGGAAACTTGAGCTCACACCACAAATTAAGGTAATGTCAGAAGAAATCCAAAATATTCTAAGGAAATGCTCTTTCCATATCTCTGTACTGATAGCATTAGCAGAATTTTAGCAAAGCTTTTTTCAGCATTTCAACTTCTAGGACCCTCATTTGAGGAGAAATTCTTGCACACCAAGAAATGTGTGAGGCAAAGGATAAGCATGGCTAAACAACTGGAAACTTAAGGTACTACCTCATACTAGTCTCTTCTCCTGAACAGCTGTTTCAGTGCACTCCTGCAGTAGGCAAGAACTAAACATAAGCCCCTTTTGCCAGCAGAAGTAGCCTCTTCTGCTGATTGAGATCTAGCAACAGAGTGATTTAACAACATAACTACTCTGCTAGCTAGCATATGCTACAAGAAGAGCTAGAAAAGGGGCAGAGGAGAACTGGGACAAGGAAAGAGGTACATTACTTCAGATCCAAACCTCCTTCAGCCTAGTAGCACAACCACACTGCTGGTAGAAAATTAGGCCAGGGCAAAGGTAAAGTAATTTCCAATATTAAGAGGGTATGAGGAGTTTGGATTTGACACTGCTTTAACATTGGCTTCCTGTTAGCTTAGCTGACCCTTCATCATCCTGGCTTATTGGAACTGTATTCTAACCAAACATTGTGTACTCTTGCTAGCAATAGCTCTTCAGGATCTCAAGGAGAGTCTTTCCCATCACCTGCTTCCTGATTTTTTTCCTGCTAAATGAAGCCTTTGATAAACTTTTAGCAAATGCTTTGATAAGCAAATCATAAAGGAAGATATATGTCACAGCAAATAGATAATATGAAACAGATATTAATTATTCCATTTGATCAGGCTGGGTTTATCTTTATTCTGTGGCTACAATGAATCACAAAGAGATGGTTCATACAGAGAGGTTTAAAAGAGATAAAGTCTGGAAGCAATCATATTCCACTAAAGAACCATATCTGCAGCTTCAGGTGGTTTCTGGACCAAGCTTTACTTTGACAGTTAAAGCCAATTAAGCTGGCAGTAACACTTCCTTGATAACAAGGATTTAGCCACTATCCACCATGATCTGATAACCTCTTGGACTGATTAATGCATTAAAGTAGGGCTGCCCTTAAAGACAGTCCAGAAATACCGGCTAGTGCAGATTTCTTCTTCTCACCTCATGGCTGTGGCAGATTACAAAGAACATACTGATGTTTGCTCATCTTCACTAAATGCCTGCATGTATCCCAACTAGAGATAGAGGCGAATATCCCCACACAGCTGGAGTTAACGAGGGTCTGGCCCCTGGCACCAGCCCATCCACTCACACATCCAGTGGCACCAACAGCCCCTCTCTTCCTTCCAATCACTCCAGAGCACCACTCGCTAGCCACTCATCAGCCTTGCAGGGAGACTCATCCTCTCTCCCTCTGCCAGGAGTGGCTAGACAACCAGGAAGAGAATGGCGCTCAGGAGCAACTGGAAGGATGAGCAGGGCCAGCGGCAGCAGCAGACGTGTGAGTGGATGGTCTGGCCCCAGGGGCCAGACCCTCGTTAACTCCAGCTGCGAGGGAATATCTCCAAACCTAGTTCAAGATGCTACATTTTATGTATGGAGTCATTAATGGCCTGGAACCTGAAATCATGAGGATGGAATGCATTCTGGATCCCCTGTTTCTAAAAATTTGAGATACTATGAAGGAATTAATTGTGGGAAATTATTTCCAAGAAGGTTAGTTAGATCATCTCATAGATGAGCATTTTATACTCATTGAGGACTTCCCTGTTCTCTTAGAATTTTTAAAGTGCATGAGACAGACAGACATGTGAATCCAGAATTTCACTACTGCAACTGGATTTTTATATTTTTGTACTGATCTTTGTATTTTGATTTCAAATGTATTTATAATTTTTTTTAATTTCATACATTTTAACTTTTTTCTGTAATTTGTAGGAAACGTCTGCTTTAGCCCCCTTTCCATCTCTGAACCATCAAATATAATGCTACTGTGCCAGAAATGCTCTCTACCTTCTCATTCTTCCATCTCCTTAAGGTATTCTTCAGCAGTGCCTTTTCTGATCTATTATGGCAGCCTTTCCCAGCTGTTTCCCTCCAGATACGTGGAGGGAATAACACAGTTCAGCACAAGCCAACATGGTCAGTAAACCTGCTGGTTGAAGATGAGAGTTGTTGTGTATGTCCAATAATTAGGAGTGCACCTAGTTAAGGAAGACTGAAATATAATATCGACACCCAAATTTCCCTTTAAACACTGTCTTTCCCTGATTCCATTATTTATATTCATTCCCAGACCTAGAACAGGGCTGATTTCCAGAAGAGCCCAGCATAAAATACAAACCAATTTCCTACATTATTTTAAGGCATGTGCATGTCAGTGCATGCAAATGTAAAATAAATAAATTGAACCTGCTTTTACATTTTGCCAATATGCAGTCTTAGTGGGAATCAGAAATGGTAGCCAAAATCCTGTTCCATAGCAAAATAAATCACACTAGAGTAGGCTCACTGAATCAATGGGCATTTATTGAGTCAACTTCTCCGTAAGTTAAATTGATTCAAGTGGGTCTACTGTAACTGTAACTTACTTTAGCATATGAAGTCACAGTAAGAGTAGACTCATTTCAATCAGTGCAACTTGTGGAGGACTTCTACATTTCTACAATTCTACATTTAGACAGAAAAAAATCAAATGCACAAATATAGGATGGGTGTCAGCTGGTTCAGCAGTAACGCATATAAGCATTATTAAGGAGCCTTAATAGAGCACAAGCTAAATAAGAGTTCATAGTGTGATGCAGTGACCCCCCCCCCCAATTGATACAATATGAGTTTGCATCAATAGAAGAACTGTGAATATTGTGCCAAGTTCTGGGTACCAGAGTTTAATGAGGATGCTGATATAAACTAGAACATGTACAGAGGAGGGTTAAAAGATCAAGAAACCAAACCCTATGAGGATCATTCAGGAGTTGGGTATATGTTTAGTCTGGACAAGAGAAACTGAGAGGTGATAATAAAGCCATCTTTAGATAGTCTGAAAGTCTGTCACATGGAAAATGGAATAAGCTTGTTTTCTGTGACTCCAAAGGGTAGAGCCCTAAATTACAAACAAGATTTTGACTAAAAATTAGGAGGAACACCCCAACGGTAAGAATGGTTTAACAATGGAATGGACTATTTCAGAAGGCAGTAGATAATCCTTCATTAAAGGAGGTTTTGAAACAGAGGTTGTATGGTGATCTCTCGAAGATGCTATAGCTCTGAATTTCCTGCTTCAGCAATGGGTTGGGCTAGATGACACTTGAGGTCCCCTCTAGAATAATTCCATGATTCTGCTGTTCCTGGTGCATTTGCAGGCAATTCAGGGTAATAGGTTTGTATATCCATGTGCCCATTAACTCAGAAAGCAAGCAAAAGCTATGCATCTTCTATTATTCTATATTGTTTGATTTGCAGAATTATCCTATCAGGCATGTTCTTATAAGTATATGCATATCTTTCCTAGTACTACAGTTAACAGATATAAGCATATTTATTCAAAAGTATACATTCAGATATGGATACTCCACATGTGTAAGAATAAGAAAAGTATAAAGCACTCATTATATTTATATTTACTATTCTCAATACCTTTTCTCAAAATCCAAACCCATAACAATACCATCTATCAATAAAGCTACACAAAACATTCACAATATGAAAAACACAACTCAATCTGCCAAAGCAGTACTAAGGCAACTTTTCAGCCTTCAAATTCCCTAGAAAGCCTGCTGGAATGAAGAACCTTGCAATGTTTCCTGTAACTCAGCAAATAAATGCACTTACTATTACAGCAAGAACTGCATTCCAAAGTTTAAAGGCTGCTGCCAAAAACAACTTACACTATCTCACAGTTGTTCTCATTTTCCTCACTAAGCAACACATAGCCAGAACGCTTAACAAGTGGAGCTGGGATAGTGTTCATATGTAGTTAATCAAAATTTAAGATATAAAAGTCACATAATATGTAGAACTTTATAGAAGAAAATCAATGCCATGAACTGGAACTAGAAGTCAGTGTAACTGCCAAAAGAAAAGCAGCTACCTATTTATAACCACTTGTTCCTGCAAGAAAGTGAGCTGAAACATTTTGTACTAGCCACAGTGCCCAAACGAACTTCAAGAACAACCTCACAAAAAAAGCATATTACATTAGTTGACTGTTGATGTTGCAAAAAAAGAAATAGGTCCTCTTCCAAAATAATGACCAGACTGTGAAACTCCCTCCCGACAAGATGCTTCAGCTCCTTATGTGATGGCTTTTTAGCAAATCATAACAATATTTTCAATTGTCACCACTTTGGGCTTAGTTAGTTAGTTAGTTAGTTTGTTTGTTTGTTTGTTTGTTTGTTTGTATCCCGCTCCCATTAGTATCATAGCACTACTCTGGGCAGGTTACAACTTGCAAAATAGAAAACAAAAATAAAAATAGAAATATTAAAACCAATAGCAATAACCCTAAAAGTTTACTTTCTGTCCGTCCTAATATAAGCTAGCTCTCTCCTAAATGTATTTTTAATTCTCAATTTTTATTATAGGTTATTTTAATATGATAAAATATGTCATTGTTGCAGTTTATTGTCTACTAATAGGAAGCCATCTTTAGGCTTGATTTCATCAACAGACAAAGTAAAGAAATAAAGACTATTATGGTGGTGAGTTATTCAAGGATTTATAAAGTAGTTGCACTTCCTCTTGAAAAACAGACTCAAGAGGCAGAAACTGACAGACTTAATTTCATGGGGCATTTTATCAGCAATTCAGCAGATATACTTGACAATAACTTGAAATACTGCCATCATAAAATATTTTTCTATGCCAGGAATGAAGCATTTGTAGTGCTCCAGTTTTTTGTAATAAACCTCTGCCCTCAGACCTCTCAAAGGGAAGCAAGGAATTCCAAAGCAGATGGTGCCCAGTTTACTTCCTCAGCGGCAAGACAGTGCCCAGTTCAGTCAGTTCCTCAAGAAGAGGTGGAGTACAGCTGACCATACTTGCAGTCTTATCAGCCTTCAGCCTTATTCAGTCATTATCAAATCCAATGTTATTACCACTTTAGTTGGGTGGGCCTAGCCACACACCTTCCATTGTTGTTTTCTCCAAGTAAGCAATGACAAGACAGAAGAAAAGAGATTCCTGCTTGTGTGTAGATTCTACATGTGAGCAAGAACCGTGGAAAAATTGTGTTCTTGCTTGTGTGCTAAATCCAATGTTAGCTCTTTAGAAAGTAGATCCATCAACTAAATGGGACTTCTTATCTACACGCAAATTGAATCCCACTGTGATTTCCATGGATCTATCACAGGTAGGCCTAATGTTGAATTTAGCCAATGCAAACACCATGCTCAGGGAAACTGCAGTTAATGTTTCAGGTAGACAGAAAGGTAATGGCACTCATCGTTCCACATTATAATTACATGGTGCCATGTGTGAACTGGCCCTTAGAACTGGGATTATCAAAACATTGGGTAAGAGGAACTGCTGATCCTGTTAGGAGCCTCTTATATGTTTGAAATGATAAAGAAGATACCAAAGGGTGATTACATGTTTAATGCTGTATAAGAATAAATTGTTTAACACTCAAAATGACATTTATTAATATACATCAGAATCATCACACAAATGAGAGATACTGGATTCTCATTTAAGCCTAACATTTCAGTCCACAGAACAAATGTGTAGCAAAGGAGCTGAAGACAAACAACAGAACTGACTCAAACTAAAACATAATGTTAATAGCAGTATTAACTTCTCAGATTTTGAATATATAGAATGTCTTTAAAAGAAAATGATCTCAGCAGCAGCAGAAATATCCCTAATCACCATAGAACAAACCCATGATGGTCTCTTCACAGGAAGACTGGCTTCACTGGTGTCTGCACAAGACACACAATGGCAAAAACAGGTTGTTCTGCAAAATGGCCATTACACATGTCATCAGCTTCTAGAAAATCCCAGCAGGAGTAGATGCTGACCTTATCAATATGAACTCCTGCTGATTCTAACTCTATAATACTTCACTTTGTTTCTTCCACTGGGAGAAAAAAACATAGCAGGAGAAGGAGGGCTGCAGTGGGTTCTGGGATATATACACATACAAATATAAGCCTAGGCATAATTTTGCTCTGGCAAGAAGAAAGAACAAATAATTGATGTGACAAATGCTACTGACACTGTTTAATGCTCTTCTAGTAAGTACTTCAATACCATAGTAACAGACTCATTAGATAATCTGAACAAAATAAAAATGGTACTGAAGGAAAAAATGAGAAGGAGCTAACCATCCAGCAGGTTTCCTTTCACCATGTTTACATAAAATATTGTACAATGTATCCTTTCTGTTCTATGGTTCATAGTACTTGGCAAATAAGTACTCTTAGAAAGTCTCTAAATGTCAACAACATTCCTGCCAAAAGAAGTAATGTTACATGCAAAATACCTCAATTTTAGTTAACATTTTATCACTGAATGGGATATCTGAGAAAACTCAGTGGACTGACCAGCACTTTCAATATTTCTGTAAGATACAGAAAAGAAGGTGAAGTAACTTCCTATTTTTCAGTGGAATCCATTTACCAGACTAGGAAAAACAAGACTTAGATTACATTTACAACTACCGTACAACTGAAAGGAAAGAGAAAGATTTACACTAATGTCAGATGCTTTCTTGAGTACTGACACAGTTGCTGAAATCAGCAGTAAACAGTATCTAGAGCAGACCAATTGAATCAGTGGGGATTTGGTGAACCAACTCCTCCATAAGTTCCATTGATTCAATGAGCCTACTCCAGCTGTGACTTAAGACTGAATTTCAGCCTCTGTTTGCTAATGTTAATTTTAGAAATGTGAAAAGTTTAAACATCCATCCTCTAACAATAAATTCAGCCACAAGACATGTACTGGAAACTATCTGGGATGTGAAAGAGAAAAAAGACTGCTCTTTCTAAAAAGCCAAATAGTTAAAGAACTGTATATCCTAGCATAAGGACTAGGAGGTTAGACTTGCCAAAATGATTGTGCTGTGTAACTGGACATTGTATGAGCATTACATACATGCCAAGGATGTTTCAGCAGCACAGCAACATGTGTAATCACTGCCAGGAATCGCCATTAGTACCAGCACCCTGTACCTGTACAGAAGCGTCATTCAAAACCATTATCCTGCATAAAAATGGACAACACTGAGGAACAGCACAACAGAGATGGTACTACGAATAACTTAATACATTAGTTTTTAAAAATTACCATTTAGCCAGTTGTAACAGAACTAATGCACAACTATTTCATATATATGAGTTATGATGAAATTGTCACTAACACGAAGTGTTAGTGACAATCTCATCATAACAAAGTGTTAGTGACAATCTCTTCTCTTATACTTGCACATACCATTCTGCATCCTGCTTTATCTACAGATATCAACATCATCTAGATGAGCCATTCTCAACCATTTTTTGCCATGGCTATCAACACAATATGAAACAAAGCAGAAGGAACTGGTACATCCACTGGTGGCAAAAGTACAAATGTGAGTCTTAAGATGTATAAAAACGTTGGCAATGCAGATTTTATTCTTATCTAAAAAGCTCAGGTTGATAGTCTAAGGTTGCAATCCTCTCCACACCAAACTGGGAGAAAGTCACACTAAAGTCAGTGGAGCTGACCTCTGAACGGACACAGTAGAATTGCTATACATGAGATAACTTATTAAGATCTCATGAGAAAACGTGTATTGCCAATCTGCCCATGACAACTTCCAGATGCCAACAAACCACAACAAATCAATTAATAGTATATTATAGTTACGTTTTTGGAGTGCAGGTCACTTCATAATTCACAAATTCAGGTAACTTGGAGAAATATGAGTGTAAAAGGCATGCAAAGTACACAATTTTTTTTCTTAATTCTAGTAGTGAATATTCTATTCTAATTTACAATTGTATTCATTTATTATTCTGTGAGTTCTGTGTTCTAAGTGTTTATTGTATCTTTAGATACATCAAGACCTGCCCACCTACAAGTACAAATATTTTTCATATACAAATATTTTTGCTTATATATCCATTTGAGTTAGTTATCCTTTCACAAACTATTAGTGTAACTGTCTCTTAATTTCTTTATTGATAAATATTAATAATTATAAGCTTATTAATCATTTTTCTGTATTAAAATAATATACTTTTAAAAACAAAGGTAAATGTGTATGTACTTGTACTGCAGATTTATTGTTAATATGAACATACTCCAAATTAAGCAAAATCACATTTCAGTTACAGTGAGTCTGTAGTTAATTAGTTAGTAATTAGAAAAGTGCCAAATGTTTCTGAATCTTAATGCTATTATTCAGTGACTGGCAATATAACTGCTTATTTATTTATTTATTTATTTATTTATACCCCGCCCATCTAGTCAATTATTTTCTAGTATTTTACAAGCAAACATACATTATTAATCTGCTAGATCTATGGACACATTATTTTTAAATGTATATTTTGAGATACAGAAGCCAAATGAGACCCAAAGTATACTCATGATAGGAATTACTTAAACTTAAGTTATAAGTGGTGGCAACAGTTTGTTACTTTTTAGTTGTTAATATAAGTCACACTGGTTCTCTTTAAAGCAGAAAGCACATTTCACTATTATTGTTAAGGAAAATGTGAAGGCTTTAAACACTTGTTTCTCTTTAGTGAAGATAAAAAATTAGCTGAAAACAATCATTTATTTGTCCACTATCATCATGCTAATAATACATTGATTCCTACAGGAATATAAACTAAGCTCAGGTACCAAAGGAATCTTTTCAGCTGCAGATTTTGAATTAGCTGTTCAAGAAGACAATGGGTATAACATCACTATGACTGCTTAGTAATTTGGCAGGATATTTTTAGCAGTATTTAAACTCAGAAGCATTTGTTCTGATAATGTAACAAAATGTTACACTGCGTCTGTTTTTCAGATTTAAAAATAGTATGAATTAAAGCACTATTGCAATAACTTTTTGATAAAGCGGTGAACAATAATTTGGAGGTCAGTTTGTCCATTACATAAGAAAAAAAAGGACATGTCCATCTGTACAGGATGCTTGAGAAACACAATAAAGTCAAAGACTATCACTTCTGGAAACTCCCCAAGAACAGGCAAATAATGGTTCCTAGAACAGACTCCAGCAAAATCCCTAAAACATTGAATGGTCACATAAGAAGTTTGCTTTTCAGTCAGTCACAAAGCCTCACTATCTATCGTATATGTTTATCGGGGGGGGGGGGAATCACTCCCCAAAAGAGGTCCTCCTGACATTATTGACAAATGAACTGGCACTTAACACTTTGCTGGAGAAAGCGGGGTATTGGAACCCGAATCCAAACACATGCTATCGGAGCCTTGGAAACCTCTCCCTCACCCTGACTGGACAGCTCCCTGGTGCTGAAGCTACTGAGCAGCAAGGCGTGCACCGGGTTTGTGCCGGCGGCGGCGGCTCTCCCCGCCGGCAAGGCCTGCGCCCTCTGCGCCGCTTCTCGGCAGTGACTGAAGGGGCCCAGAGGTGCAGAGACAAGGGCTGCTGGCCATCACGCCAACTGGGCAGCAAGGAGCAGAGGAAGCCGGGGTGGGAAGGCCACACGTTGTTGGAGGAAGATGGCGGCTCTTGCCAACCCACCCCGAATCAGAGAGCAGAGGAGAGCCTGGGCCTCGGCGGCCCTCATCCGCTCTGCCCAGCGTGCGCCCTAAGAGGGAGGCAAGGCAGGAGGCGGAGAAGCCAGGCAGGGAAGACTCCGGGGGCGGCGGCGAAAAGCCCGCCCTTGCCGCCCCCAGAGGCTGGTGTGAGCTGGAGAGATTCCTTTTCCCAGCCACGCCGCCTCTTCTTCCTCCGGAGACCCTCAGCTTCGCGCACACACCGGGTTACAACAGCACCTGTGCGGCCATATTGGGCGCCTGGCCCCAGTCCATGCCTGAACGGCGAATAGGAGCCTGAAAAGCATGGAGGGGAGGGCACGACGTGTCCTTTTCCTCTCTCTCTCTCCCCCGCCACACACACACACACACACACCCACACCCACTCCGCCACCATTGCCAACAAGGAGAGACGGGCCCAGAGGCAGCCACAATCCGGAGCTACGACAAAGCAGCTTCCGAGGCTTCTCCTAAAAAAAAATGTCCCCCACGCGCCTACCCTCCCACTCGACACACGCCGCTCCGCCAGCCCTGCAGAAACACAAGCAATGGCCTGAGGAGGGCTGGGGAGCGAGAGGCATGGCTTCCCCCTTCCTCTCCTGAAGAGGCCACACAACGAAGCGGAGTTGGGGGGGGGGGGTCGCGGGGGGGGGACGAGAGAAATAGCCCTTACTTGAGCACGGATTGCTCCTTCTCTTCTTCCTTCTTCTGGCGATCCATGACGGCCTGGATGATCTTCCTCTCTTCCTCCGTGAGGTGGCTGAGGTCGGGCATCTCGAGCTGAGGTGGAGGAGGCTGAGGTGGAGCAGGACCGCCCCGGGGCCCGAGAGGGGCCGACATATTCGGCGGCTGGAGCCTCAGCAACCACACTCGAGACTGGAAAACACTGGGCTTAACTCAGGCGGGGGCAGCCGCCGCCGCCGCCACCGGCGCTGGGTGAAATACATACAAATCAATACACTGTTTAATCAATCGGCAGTCTAATTAATGACTCACTGAGGGAACGAGGAACTGCCTTCTGTGGGGAGTGGGGGGGGTGAGGTGAGGAGAGAGTGACAATAAAAGATTCCTGTTCTCTGACCTCCCCCTACACACACACACACACACACAAGCCCTCTCACCTGCTCAGTGGTGAGGAAATTGGGAGGGAGGGAGAAGGAGTCACGATAGGGATAAGGGTGTTTGGGGCAGGGGGCGACCGAGGAACGAGCTTCCCAAAGAAAAGTGGAGGGAAAACGCGCACTCAATGGGGGACAGCTTGGGCGGGGGGGGGGGGAGGCAGGAGAAGGAGAACAACACAGAGAAGTCCTGAGGTGAAGAGACGGGGAAGGCCGGGGGGTGGGGGTGGTTGGGGGGCAACCGGGCTGGGTGGACACTGGTCTAAGGTGAGTCGAGTCGGGGGGGGGGAGAGAGAGGGGGGGTTTACACCAACCGAAGGCGCCCCCTGCTTGTGGCCAGAGAGGAGGTGGCCCGGTCACGGGGCCAGGGCAAGGGGAGCCCTCGAGAGGCGGAAGGGTCGGGGGCTCGGGGGGAGAGCTGGGGAGGGGGCGAAGCGTCCCGGTGGCGCGTGCTGTAGGGATCACGTCGATGCTGCCGCTGAGAGAGAAGCCCCGCTGGCACCCCGGAGCGCAGGGCGGGAGATATGCACCCCTTGGGGTGAGGGCGAGTCCCGGGCGCCAGCACCTCCAGCCGGCTCATAATTCCAGCCCGCTGTCCATGGAGGGGACCGTGGGGCAAAGCAGCGCCCGCCGGCAGCCTCTTCTCCCTCTTCCTCCTCCTCCTCCTCCTCCTTTTTCGCCGCCGCCGCCGCCAGCAGCTGCAGTTTCTGCCACCCGCCTTTCAACAAGGCCTCGCCGCCCTCGTCTTCGCCGCCGCCGCCGCCTCTCGTGGCCACCTCGCTCAGCGGCTGTTCTTCTCTCAGCACCGCGAGTGTCGACGAGCCGCCTAACCCATCGCATCGCGGAATTGAAGGGGAAGGCGGCGGTGTCTGTGGGGGTGGGGGGTGAGGGGGGGGGCAAAGCGGGAATCACGGGAAAAGACTCCACATCTTCTTCCCCGTTCGTCTCCCTCCCTGCGCTCGCCGGCTCGCTCTTCTTTCTTTTTTTTCCCCCCCCTCCCCCTTCTCCCAAACCGGCAGCGACGTTTGTGCCTTGTCGCCCAAGGCGCGGGAAAAGGCGGTTGGGAAAAGGCGGGGGTGTTGAAGGGAAAAGCCGCTTTCCTGACAGCCGCCAAAGAAGGCGCGCGACCGTGACACGACGCGCGGCGGCAACGGGGGAGGAGAGGCAGGGTGGGTGGGGAGCGGGGATACTGTTATTCGTTTGTTTGTTTGCTTGCTTGCTTGCTTATAAATAAACAGAGACACCGGGTACTGAAACGAGGAGGGGGGAACGGATGCGATAAAAAAATCACGCGAGGCAAAGGAAGGAGGAGCTAAGGAGACCGGGGGCGCGCGCGTCCTGAGAGGACTGGGCCCAGCAGCCGCTCCGAGGCGGGAGCGGTTGAGGCGGGGACTGAAGCAGCCATGCGCGGTCACTTGTCACGGCCGTTTCTTTGTAACCGAGAGATACCGAAAGGACGACGAAAGGAGGAGGCGGGCCCACAAAATCGGCTTGCGTGGGAGTACGGTGGGGTTAAGAGACAAGGCTGGGCCAGGGCAGGGAGACCTGATGGACGGAGAGGCACGACCTCAAGCAAGCGCGGGAAGGGAAAGGAGGCATGGCTAAGCTGAGGTAGTTTCGGGCTCTAAATCCGCCTGGCTATCAAGAGCACTCCACGCGGATTAGTTGCCTCTGAATAATATTCAAGCATCTTGGCGTAGGTCTTTATTTAGGGACAGTGACGGTAGTAGTAGATAAAAGCCAGGGTGCCATGATAGTGCCAATAGGGAACAAGGGCTCCGTCTGACGTGGAAATGAGTGCAGAAGGGACTCTAGTCTGCGTTTGTTCTACGGGGTTATATAATCAAAGAATAGTTGCGGCTTTGGAACTGGTTTGATAGATACAAAGATGTGTGATCCAATTGGTTTTAAGACTCGTGCAGCTGTGGTCTTCCAAGACCAAGGTATGAAGTAATGGGCACACTACTGTTCACATTGAGACTCTTCCATCTACCCACTGCAACCACCACCATCCAAATTGAAGTGTATAGAGTTAAGGTACATGAAACAGAAAATCCACATGTGTGTTAGCAAAGTAGAATCAGACAATTTCTTGTCTTCTCATGACACCCCAAACCTACTAGCTGAGATAGCAGTCTTACTTTGCTGAATGGTAGAGCAGACTGCCAGAAAAATAAAATAGCAAATGTTGTGCTAGAAAAGCAAGCTTTCTTATAACAGAATTATTCCACATCCACTATGAAATTACAGTTCACAGCAGTCTGCATGAGCTCACATCAAAATTACTGACTCAGTACAAAAACTTGGGTTCAGGGCACAGATCCCCACTGATCTTTTATTTAGAAATACTTTATTATAGAGCAAGCTTTCATAGACTATAGCCCATCAAATTTTATTTGATTAAGAAATGTCATACGCAACTTCAGGTACATGGATATAAATACAGATATATATATATTAAATTCTAAGAAAGATATGCCAGCAAATATGGAAAATGAAACAATGGCCCACAGACTGAAAATATACACTCTAGTCCCAAAGGAGATGCCAAAGAGTCCAGTAATTATAAGAGTATTGCATAAATTTCACATACAAACAAAATGATGCTCATGATTTTGCAAAAATGAGTTATACCAGATATGGAGCAAGAAATGACAGATGTTCAAGCTGGCTATGCGAAAGGAGGAAGCTCTGGAGATCATATGCATGGGCTACTGGAGCATATCAAATAATTTCAGAAGAAAATCAGTGTATGCTTTATAGATTGCAAAGACATTTGATCCTGTACATAATAAAAAGATGTGGCTCGTTTTAAAAGAGTGTGCCACAACATTTGATGTGTTTGTATGTAACCTGTACTCTGGACAAGAGACTGCTGTTAGGACAGAATATGGAGAAACAACGTGTTTCCCCATTAGCAAAGGTGTCAGACAAAGGTATATTTTATTTCCCTATCTTTATGCAGAACATATACAGTAGGACAGTAGTACCACTATCTACCATGGATACCAACAATAGTAGCAAACCCTATATACAACATACAGGGAGGCAGGACAAAGGCCTCAAGGAGTCAGGGCACAGGCCACAAGGCCCGCCCCCTTGTATGTTGCATATAGGGTTGTGGTAAACCATGGATAACTGAAACCATAGATACTGGTTCCACAAATATAAAAGTCCTACTGTCTCATGTATTTCAATCTAGTAGATATTAGATTCAGATGAAGGATGGAAGAAGAGTGAAAAATTGGTGTAATAAATGTCAGTAATTTAAGATATGCAAATAAAGCCATATTCCTGGCAGAAAACAACAATGGCTTGAAACCACTGCTGAGGAAAGATAAAGAAGAAAGTGCAAAAGTAGGATTACAGTTGAACAGTAAGAAGACAAAAAAGCATGACTACAGAAGGATTATGTAACTTTAATGTTGAAATGAAGAAATCCCTGAAGACAGTATGTATCACAATGGAAAATGAGCAAGTGGATGAACTGACATTGTAGATAACATTGTTAGGTTCTGTAATTGTGTTATCAAAGAAGATGGGCAGGTAACTTGGTGGGTCTTGTATTTCAGTTTGTATTCTTGTGTGGACTCTTTTTTACAGTGAGCTATATTTGCAGTTTACAGGTGAGTTAGTTGTAGGGTTTTCCATGTAAACATCACAAAAATAAATGACCTGATTCTACATGTTTGCATCACAACTGCTACAACCTCGCTGGGTGTTTTTAAGAGCCAATTAAAAACTTGGCTCTTCAGGCAGGCCTTCCCTCCTGTCAATACTTGACTTTATTCTTATTCTTATTATAATTTTCTGTTTTCCCATCTTGAGCATTACTAATCACTATTGTTTTGAATTGTTTTTAACTGTTTTAGTTTATAATGTTTAATGAAACCCGCCCGGAGTAGACTTTGTCTAAAAGGGCGGGATAGAAATCGAATAAATAAATAAATAAATAAAATAAACTAATAAATCCATTATTTTTACAATGTAGTCTCTGGCCAAGGATATGAGCTGTGATATGACAGTATTTTCTGTAATCATTATGCATAAATCAAGTGAATTCAACAGAATTCATCTAAATTCTACTAGACCAACTTTTGCCAGACATTGCCACTCCATATAATATGAGAATGGGTATGAATAATTAACTTTGTGTGAAGACAAAGCAACCCAGAGTTAATGGGGTAAAAGACAGACTGTTGACTAGTTTTATTTCCCATGGAAGACAGAGAAGGGAGGGAGGGAAGGAGGGACAGCAAGAAAGTGTGAGCAACAGGATATCTTCTTGAATTCTGACAAAACCAGAAGGTCAACCCAGTAACTATACAGAGACTGGTGCCTAATAAAAACATTAAAGAAAGAACTGGAAACCTAAGTCTAGCTGGCATAAAGAACCATTATCAGAACAAAAGGCTGCAGTGGTGGACCTACATTTTGGGGGCTCTGAAACCTGAACTGTTATGGGGGCCTCTTTGCAACCAGCAACAAGGTCTGGGTAACCACTGCTATCTTCTTCAGTCGGATTGTTCCATGACAGATCACTACATTTAAAAAAAAAAAATTAAAATGTGGACTAAAGTCACTTCTGGGGCACCTCCAGAATTAGGGGCCCTGAAGCTTAAACTTCATTAGTTTCATAGTAAATCCACCTCTTGAAAGACTGACTGCCTAACCCAATCAGATAAAAAACAAAAAAGAAGAGACAAAATGTTGTAGTACCTTAAAGACTTATATTTTAAAATGAGCTTTGTCAGAATACATACATATACATGTACATATTCTGATTTCCTCTCCCCTTTTCTCTAGCTTTCATGGGAAACAAAAGCATGGATCAACATGATACTAGGATCCATATGAGTTTTTTTGTGGGAAGAGGACCAGCGTAAGAAATTGGCAGTAAACTCCAGTGAACACAAAAACATAAGCACTGTGGGTCATGAGCAGGCACCCTACCACACACACCCCAAAATTTGGTAGCCCTACCTTACAAGCTACTCTTGTGAATTTCATGGGAAGAATTTACACTAGATATGATGAAGCTGTTCATGAAGAGAACTTCCACCAGCCTGTCCAAGTTAGGGTACTGGGTTTCCAAGTAATATTGGATCTCTAACAGTGGCTAAATTGGGGGGAAAGGCTACCAAAGTGGAACCAGAGAAAACAAATGACAGGTTACCCACCTGTAATTGTAGTTCTTCGAGTGGACCTCTGTGATTCACACCCTGGGTGATCCGCGCCTGCGCGGAGCCTCATCGGAAAGTTCTAGAGCTTCTGCGGTAGCAAAAAACACATTAGAATAAGGCCCCTCCCCCCTCGTATAAGTACCTTGGCGCCAAGGCTCCCCTTTCAATTGTGTCAACCGCCGCTAAATTAAGCAGAATGGCGTGACAGTGGGGAGGACGGGCGGGATATGTGAATCACAGAGGTCCACTCAAAGAACTACAATTACAGGTGGGTAACCTGTCGTTCTTCTTTGTGGCCTCTGTGAATCACACCCTGGGCGACTAAAAAGCTGTTTTACCCGGAGGCAGGGTGTCACGCCAAGGTAGAGGCTAGAACAGCACGTCCAAAGGCCACATCAGACTTCTGCCGGAGATCAAGTCTATAATGCCGGATGAAAGTGGACGGCTGTGCCCAGGTGGCAGAGGCGCAGACGTCTGGAAGAGGTACACCGCGTAGGAATGCCATAGAGGTTGCCACTGCTCTGGTGGAGTGAGGGTGAATCACCTTTGGGACTGGTTTGCATGCCAGCTGATACGCGAGGTGAATGGTTGAAGCGACCCATCTAGATATAGTTTGAGATGTCACCTGGCGACCTTTAGTAGGTGGTTGGTGACTTATGAAAAGTCGAGGTGAACGCCTGAAAGGTTGGGTGTGTTGGACGTAAAAGGCAATGGCTTGCCTAACGTTTAAAGTATGGAGGATTCTTTCTTGAGTTGTGGACGGTGACGGGAAGAAGGAAGGAAGGATAAACGGCTGAGAGAGATGGAATTGAGATACGACTTTGGGGAGGAAAGAAATATCCATGGATAGTTTGACTTTGTCCGGAAAAACATGTAAATAAGGATAGTTGTGACATAAGGCCGCTAAATCACTAGCTTGTTGAGCTGAGGTGATGGTGACGAGGAAAACTGTTTTACAGGTAAGGTAAAGGTAAAGGTTCCCCTTGACAATTTGTCCAGTCGTGTCTGACTCTAGGGGGCGGTGCTCATCTCCGTTTCCAACCCATAGAGCTAGCGTTTGTCCGAAGACAATCTTCCGTGGTCACGTGGCCAGCGCGACTAGACACGGAACGCCGTTTACCTTCCCACTGTGGTGGTACCTATTTATCTACTTGCATTTTGCATTTTGCATGCTTTCGAACCACTAGGTTGGCGGGAGCTGGGACAAGCGACGGGGGCTTATTCCGTCGCGTGGATTCGATCTTACGACTGCAGGTCTTCTGACCTTGCAGCACAGAGGCTTCTGCGGTTTAACCCGCAGCGCCACCACGTCCCTCAACTACTCAACTACTACAGGTAAGTAGCCGTAAATCAGTTGAAGCTAAAGGTTCGAAGGGGGCTTTAGTAAGTTGTTGCAGTACTAGTGTTAGTGACCATTACGGGGAAGGCGGGCGGGTATCTGGGTAAATATGAGATAGACCTTTAAGAAAACGTTTCAATGTTGGATGCTTGAAGAAATCAGCTGCTGGAGAGTTAGGGGGCTGATAAGAAACTATGGCGGAGAGGTAAACTCTCAAGGAAGAGAGGGAAAGGCCGCTAGAGTTAAGATGAAGCAAAAAACGTAGAACAGTAGCAAGTGATGGGTTGATAGAAGGCAATGAAGAAGCTTCAGTGAAAGATTTGAATCTGTTCCATTTATACAGGTAAGCCTTTCTAGTGGAGGGCTTCTTTGATTGACGGAGGACATTCATTAGCGAGGGGGAATCCTCCACGCTGCCAGGTGCAGAACAGGTAAGTCTGGGAGGAGTACTTGGGCATTGTTCTGTGTGAGGAGGTGGGGAAGGTGAGGGAGGTGGTGAATGTCTGATGAGAGATTGTGAAGGACTGGAAACCAGGGTTGTCTCGGCCACCAAGGGGCTATAATGATGGCATCAGGTTTGTCTTGTTGTAGGCGAACCACAACCTTGTGGAGAAGCGGGAATGGCAGAAAAAGGTAAGTGAGGGTCTTGGGCCATCAGCTGACAAATGCATCTCCTTGGGAGTGTTTGCCAATGCCGGCTCGGGAGCAGTATCGTTTGCACTTCCGATTCACATGGGAGGCAAAGAGGTCAAGTGTTCGTTTGCCCCATCGTTCGCATAGGTGAAGAAAAACTGATTGGTCTAACTCCCATTCGTGAGCTTGAGAGTTTGTGCGGCTGAGTAGATCGGCCAAGTCGTTGTCATGGCCGGCAATGTGTAAAGCCGTGAGGCAAATATGATGTGCTAGGCACCACTCCCGGAGGTCGACTGCTAAATAGAGGAGACTTGGATAGTGGGTGCCACCTTGTTTCAGAATGTAGTACATTGCCGTGGTGTTGTTGGTGGCAATTTGTACCATCTTGCCAGCGAGGAGATTTCTGAAAGCTTTGCAAGCTTTTATAAGCACCAACAGCTCTCTCTGGAAGACCACTTGGCGTGGATTTTGAGAGATTTGCAGTGAGCTCCCCAGCCTGTGAGGCTGGCGTCGGTGGTGACCTGTATTTGTGGTCGTGGTTGTCGGAACGGCCGCCCAACGGATAGGTTGGGAGGAAAATGCCACCACTGAAGTTGGGAGGCGAGTTCTGGGGTGACCCTTAAAAGAGTGTGAGGAGGGTCTGTGAGCGGGTCGAAGAGGGCTAGAAACCACGACTGAAGAGATCTCACCTTGAGACATACATGCTGCACTACTGAAGTCATAGAGGCCATGGTGCCTAGTACACGTTGCACAGTCAAGGCGGGTACCATAGCATGAGGGGTGAAAACTTGAAGTAATGCGATGAGATTTTCTCTCTTGTCTGGAGGAAGAAAGGCGCGAGCTTGTGTGGAATCTATGCATGCACCTATATAATGAATAATCTTTGTAGGTTTCAAATTTGATTTTTGTTCGTTGACAGCAAGACCAAGATCGCGAAGGAGGGTAAGGGTGAAGTGAGTGTCTCGTTGGGCCTTGCAACGGGAATGAGCTACGAGGAGCCAATCGTCGATATATAGAAATATGAGAATTTTTTGCAGCGTGAGGTAAGCAGCTACCGGTGCCATGCACTTGGTGAATACTCTTGGAGCTGTTGCAAGGCCGAAAGGAAGCCTTTTGAATTGGTAGGCTTGTGATCCTAGCTGAAATTGAAGGAATTTTCTGAGTGAAGGATGTATGGAAATATGGAAGTATGCGTCTTTGAGATCTATGACAGTGAACCAGTCGTTTTTGCAGAGTAAACAGAGAACTGATTCAAGGGTAACCACACGAAACTTTGCGGTAATGATGTATTTGTTTAACTCTCGTAGGTCTAAGATAGGGCGAAGACCTCCGTCCTTTTTGGGCACGGTGAAATAGCGAGAGAAAACCCCTTTGTTGTGTTGTGAGACGGGTTGTATGGTGTCTTTGAGGAGTAAATTTCTTATTTCCTCTTGTAGTTTTGGAGATGGTGGAGTGATGACGTGTGTTGCCGGAGGAAGTTGGAAGAAATGGATGCGGTAGCCGTCGCGGATGATGGACAGTACCCAGGCATCTGTAGTGATGGATTCCCAGACAGGTAGGTGTTTCCAGAGGGCAGGATGGGTGGAATGGTGTGCGATCTCGGTCATGGGAGTGTCAAACGTGATGTTTGGGCTTGCGGTCATTGCGCCTAGTAATGGGTTGTTGGCGGGGTTTATTTCTTTGATTTCTGAAATAGGGTGTATAAGATGTTTGTTTCGGAGGATCACGTTGGAATTTTTTATATGAGTTGTACGGTCGTCTCCATTGATTTTGTTGGGGGCATTGTTGGTAAGATGGAGAAACTCCCCAACGTCTAGCTGCTGATCTTTTCTTTTGCACGTTTCCCAAAATATCATCAGTCTCAGCATTAAAGAGGCCTGCCCCATCGAATGGAAGGTCTTCGATATGTGCACAGGCATCCTCAGCCAGGCCCGCTGTCCTTAGCCAAGAGAAACGTCGTAAGGCTACTGAAGTGGCCATTGACTTTGCTGTGGCGTCTACCGTGTGCCTAGCAGAAAGCATCTGTTGTTTGGCAACGGAAAGACCTTCTTGTTGAAAGGTTTGGGCGAGTACTTTTTTATCTTCTGGTAAAGATTCGACAAAGGTTGACATATTGTCCCAAAGGAAATGTTGATATTCACCCATGGCTCCCTGGTAGTTAGCGACATGCATGGTGAACGCTGCTGATGAATAAAGCCATCTTCCCATTGAGTCAATCCTTCTACTGTCTTTATTTGGTGGTATGAGGGTTTGTCGATGTCGAGATCTGGATTGTGAGGCTTCGACGAAAACAGAGTTTGGAGCTGGTTGTTTTTGAAGAAATAGAGCTCCAGGATCATGGACTCTGTAGAGGTTATTGATTCGTTTAGACATGGTATGGGAAGAGATCGCGTCGGGAGTCAACGGATTGTCGATCGACTTCGGTGTCGATAGGTTGAGTGTCATAGTATTGACGTTTCTGGTTCAACGTCGATGGAGCCGGCATGTCCATGGGCATTTGTCGGTGCCAAGGATTTTCGATACCAAGAGATGTCATCCGAGTGTCCATGGACGTCGTTTGATATGGTTGCACATCGGTGTCGAACTCGGGGTCATAGTGATGTCGAGTTCAATGGTTTGGTTCTATTGGGTGATGGAAATCGTGTGTCGATAGAGGGGCAGAACGAGTGTCCATGGACCAGGATGGATATCGAGGATAATCGATATCAGACCCTGTGTCTCGGTGATGTCGAAACGGAGGTTGTTGACGAGCTTGTAAAGCAGTGGAGTATATAGACGCTGGAGATGCCAAGCGAGAGGAATGATTTCCCTTGTCTGGATTAGCGGGAAAATATTGGGAGGCTGGAGCTGTAAAAGCCTCGCGTGTAGAAGAAAATTGCTCGACCATCCTGGGTCTTTTAGGTGCCAGGTAGGGAGCAGGTTGGAGTCCATGTGGGTCATGGTGATATGGCCATTTTGACACCGATGACTGTCGAGATCAAGGCCCACCATGAGAAGGTATGGCCAAGCTGGATAGAGCAACTGGCTGATTGGCGGTTGTGGTTTGTCCGGTTAAGCACTGGTTGGGGCAAATGGCAACCCGATGAGAGTGCTGAATGCGTGATGAAATAGACAGCTCCAGGGACTGTCAGGGCCAATGTCTCTGAGGCGGTCGTGGTGGACGATCAGATGTTACCGAATAAGGTATGGTCTCTAGTTGTTGTTCGGAATCAACCCTGTCAGGTGAAGCAACTACGGAAGGGTTGCTCGAAAGAACAGACTGTTGAGGACTGGGAGGAGAAGATGTTAATCGATCGACTCTGTCATCCCATTCTGGTGATTGGGAGCAGGGTTGACGAGAGGGGATTCCATCATCGTCAGAAGGCAAAGCAATGGAGATTGATTCGGCGGTTTGTTGAGGTTGCTGAGAGATGGCTGCAGCTTTAGATTTATGCTGTTTAGGTCTTTTAGACGGAGAAGGCTCCAGAACCGAAGAGGCTTCGGTGGACATTTGACATTTAGTGGAGGGCTTCGATATCGAGGATTTTGGTATCGAGTGCTTCGATTTATGGGTTTTTGAAGTTGTAGACGAAGTGGATGGAGCGTCGGAGTGGGATGGTGTGGCTGATGGACGTTGTTTTGAGGCTTCAGAAAGAGCCTTCTCCATTGCTTTGGTTTGTGAGGTGGCCTTACAAGGAGGTTGGGCCATTTTGGTTGGTTGAAGGGATTGTTCCCAAAGACAGAGTTTTAATCTGGATAAGCGAGAATGGAGGACTCCACACTTGAAGTTCTTACGATGCTGGCAGGAGGACGTCTGGTGTGCCTCTCCCAAGCAAAAAAGACACTTGGCGTGGCCGTCGGAGAGTGGTATTTTGTTATCACAGACCACGCAGTGTTTAAATGGGCCCAAAGGGGCCATGAATAGGAGAAAATAATTTGAGGAGAAAAAAACGATGATTGAGGGGGGGGGCTGCGGCCAGAGGCCGAGTGAAGCAAAAAGGAAAAAATATCTGATGATAATGAATATGATCTAAAAGTTTAAAGGAAAAAAGATTGGTAACAGGAAGGAATCAAGAATAAACGCTCTCTCTCTCTCTTTTACTCACAAAAGCAGAACTATGAGGCTCTCAATGCGGCGGTTGAAAGAAAGTGAAAGGGGAGCCTTGACGCCAAGGTACTTATACGAGGGGGGAGGGGCCTTATTCTAATATGTTTTTTGCTACTGCAGAAGCTCTAGAACTTTCCGATGAGGCTCCGCGCAGGCGCGGATCACCCAGGGTGTGATTCACAGAGGCCACAAAGAAGAACCAAGAGCTACGAGGTCTCCTGGTAATACTCAAAAGAAAGAACATTTCTTAAACTTGTAAACAACAGGCAGTCTTATGTTGAAGAAACTAATGCTGAACTGTTTATCTGAACATATTCTACCAGCATATTGTATGCCTTATATAGACCAGAAAAGAGATAAATCAGAGTTGATTTTGCAAATTCTATAGGACTTAGCGTTCCAAGTTCTAGGTGGATTTTGATTTAGTACATAAACGTGAGTTTTATGCTGAGGATTGTGTATATCCATCTATGCCTTTAATTGTTTTCAGATCTAGATAGGATATGTGCATTTAAAAATAATTTCATCTGTATTTTAAATTTTGGTTGTAAACTAGTTACGATATTGTTTTCACTATTGTATTTAGTAATACAATGCAATTTTGCATATTTCTTTGAATTTATAAATAAAATATGATGGAAATAACTATATATTGTTATTGTCACTAAATAATTAATATCAATTTGTTTGCACACCTTGTGAAGGGTTTAAGTCCTCAAAGATATTTACCAATTACCTAATATATAAAACAGCGAATTAAAAAAAAAACTCCACAAATGCTTATACCATAATAAGTTTATTAGTCCGCCAGAAAGCGCTTAGTTGATTAGGTGACATAATATGCTAGAACAGCATGGTGCTAATGGGCAGTAGACTTCAAGATCCGCCATTGACAGTGATTCTCCCATTGTCGGAGCCTGCTTCGCTCTGTTCCAGGGCTTCTATGAAGCAAACCTTAAAGACTTTGCGTTGGAAGTGAAGCCCGCTATTTAACCACACACGCTAGTTCAACCGTGGACCGGAAGTGGCTGAAAACATTGAGAGAGTTCTATCTCTATGGTCCCTATATCTTTTTTCCCTTATGAGATAGTCCTTACAAGGAGAAGGGCGGGGTCTTCTGTCATCATCGCCAAAAACTATGGAACGCCCTCCCGAGGGAGATTCGTCTGGCGCCAACGCTGATGACATTTCGGCGCCAGGTCAAAACCTTCCTGTTCCAGAAGGCTTTTAATTGAAATAATATCAACTGTGGGTCCTGATGGCAATTTTTAGAGTATATATTTTAATTGTATTTTAATTGTTTTATCTTTTTTATTGTATTTTAATTGTTGTAAGCCGCCCAGAGACCTTTGGGTAGTGTGGGTGGCATATAAGTTAAATAAATAAAATAAATAAATAAATAAATAAAAAGATAAGGTGGTTGTCACGAGGGTGAACGCCTTCATTTTTCCCACCCCGTTAGTTACTGTGAATGACGCTTCAACCAGATCGCGGTCATGTGCCTTTCTAGGGAAAGCGAGGAGGCGGAAGCAGCACTTTACCTCCTCTCCCCCTTTTTGCTGGACCTTCCACTGGCAGCGAACACATTGTCTGGACAGCCTGGAGACCAGTGTGAACAAGCCGAACTGACTTTTTGGTTGGCTGGGAGACGAATCAGAAGGGAACAAAAGTCCTTCCTGGGATGTTTCCTCGTCGTCTTCCAGCAACTGGGGGGGGGGGGAGCGAGGGCTGCCGCTCAAAATAAACGTTAGGGAAGCATGTTTTTTCCTTGAATCCATGTTTGTTTAAGGCAGGGGAGGGCAACCTGATCTGTCCATCTAGGTCAGAGATGGGATAAGTTATTTTTTGGACCTAGTGCCTGTGCTGGCTGGGTTGTTGTGAGGGTTGTAGTAAAAGAAACAAGTTTTTCCATCTCTAGCCAAGAAGTTAGGCTGCTACTTCCATCATAATTTGTTATCTTTGAAATCCTTGATAGTTGCAGTCCAGCAATAACTGGAGGACTAGAAGTTGCATGCTCCTGATTTAAGACATCCAACCTCTCTTACCTATTCCACCTCATACGTACCTTGAGAAATGTAGTCCAGATTTGCTGCTATAAATTTTAAGAATTCAAAACTCAAAACTAAATTTCTACTAGTACATTTTGCTGTGGTATCTGGATCCTAACGTGTCACACTGCAATCCTGTATGTCTTTTTCAGAAGTGATTGCTGCTTAATTTAGTGTGGCATGCTTCCAGATAAGTGGCCATAGAATTGCAGCCAATCAGTGTGTGTTTTTTCCCTAGTATTATTACATCCCTTATATTGATGCCAAAGAAGAGCAGGAATTATTGCAGTTTGGTTGTATTTGGGAGAACAGCTTCTCTAGGGCTTCATTTAATGCTATTTAATATCTATATGAGGCCGCTGGGGGAGGTCATCAGGAGTTTTGGAGCTTCGTATCACTAATATGCGGATGACACCCAGCTCTATCTCTCCTTCCATCCTTCTGCAGTGGATGCCGTCCCGTCCCTTGGGCGCTGTTGGGATGCTGTGCTGGAGTAGATGAGGGATAATACCGTGTTTCCCCGAAAATAAGACAGGGTCTTATATTAATTTTTGCTCCAAAAAAGCATTAGGGCTTATTTTCAGGGGATGCTTTATTTTACAGTCATGTCATCTTCTGGTTGCTGCACAATGCTGCACAATGGTGGAGGGCGGGGTTTCACTTAACTAGGGCTTATTTTTGGGGTAGGGCTTATATTACGAGCATCCTGAAAAATCACACTAGGGCTTATTTTCAGGTTAGGTCTTATTTTCGGGGAAACAGGGTAGACTGAGGCTGAACCCGGACAAGACAGAAATCCTGTGGTCTGGGTGTTTCCCTCTCTTTTGGGGGTGCTACTCTTTCCACAAAGGATGAGGTGCACAGCTTGGGCATACTCTTGGACCCAACGCTGTCAATGGAATCTCAGATAGTGTCTGTGGTCCATTCTGCCTCTTTTCCATCTAAGGCGGATTGCCCAGTTGCATCCCTACCTTGACATCAGTTCCCTCACCACTCTGGTTCATGCACTGGTAGTCTCGAGATTAGACTCTTGTAATGCTCTCTATGCGGGGATGCCCTTGGGACTGTTATGGAGACTTCAGCAGGTCCAGAACTTGGCGGCCAGATTGTTGAGTGGGGATAGGAGACATCAACATATTTCCCCCACCCTGACCACTCTGCACTGGTTACCTGTCCGCTTCCGTGCCAGCTTCAAGGTGATGGTGTTAACCATATAAGTCCCTAAATGGTTTAGGACCTCAATAACTGGCAGAATGCTGCCTTCCAATTAGATCTGCCTGTCCTGTAAGATCTTCTCAGGCTGGGCAATTGAGAATCCTGACCCCGAGAGAGGCCCGGAAAATGATGACCAGAAACCAGGCCTTCTTGGCGGTCGCTCCGCAACTTTGGAACAGTCTCCCGCCCAAAATTCGCCTGGCCCCTTCACTGGGAACCTTCAAAAGATTATAAAAAATGTGGTTATTTAGACAGGCCTTCCCGGATTTTAAAACATCCTGCTACAATAGTGCTTTTAATAACTAACATTCAACCCTTTGCCATGCTTTTATTATGTTACTGTATTATCTTAATGATTTTGTTTTAGTTGCTCTTATATTTTGTTCGGTTGTTATTGACTATTTCTGTTTTTTTATTTTATTGCTTTTATTACTGCATTTGTAAACCGCCCAGAGTGGCCTTGGTAGCCAGATGGGCGGTATAAAAATCAAATCAAATCAAATCAATCAATCAATCAATCAATCAATCAATCAATCAATCAATTTAACAATATGAATGCCCCCATTTAGTCGAGGGAAAGAGTATCCCTGACTATATGCAGATGGCAGTACTGTTCAGACACAGCTGAATAACTGCCATCTAACTTTGCGTTCTCAGGAATGCTGTAGTTTCTAGGTGAACGTGAGTCTAAGCAGCTCTGTCTGGTGTACGTATTTGACATCTTCTGTCCTCATTAAGAATTCTGGATAAAGGTTTCACCTTTCCATCTCTGATGCAGTTCACCCCATCCCTAAAAGCACTGTGTGAAGGAAAAGAGGGAAGGAAGGGTTTTTGCTGCAATGCAACATGGATTATATTACACGTACTTTCTGTTTGCTGTTCTGCTTTTGAAAGGAATCTCAGGGTGAAATATTCCACTGAAGTCATATGAAGGCATGTTTGATTCTGTTCTACTACTACAAAAATGTCTGTAGGTATTTTCAGAGTGATATTGTTTTTTATTGTTCCAATTTTTAGTGACATTATTCCTATTCAACAGGATTTAATCAAATGTCTTATACTTCTCAGGTGAAGATACTGGAGCAGAGAACAGAAAATAGTCTTCCAGTTAATCAGGCTGTTGTAATGCAAAACCCTGGCACTTTCCTCTGCTTTTTGACATGTGTGCCCACAAAGAGAAAATGAGAACATTTATTTATTTATTTTAATTTATGTATGCATAATTTGGATCCCATTCACAGATTTGTAACCTCAGTTGTGGTAACACAGTGTACCAACAGGTGCTCTTGAAGGCTGTTCAAGGATAAGAAATGGCTTCTGAGAACTGCAGTAAAGTTTGTTAGTTTCTGGACCCTATTAAACTTCCAGATTTGCATATAAAAACACAGGTTACTTGGAATCTACATAGCCTTCTTTTTCCCCATCTGGTGTCTGCCAATACAGTTTTAGCAGATTACTTTAACAGATGCAGAAGCAGAAAGGCATCGATAAAGCTTGTTCACATTTATGGCAGTGGTGGGGGAACATGTAGCTTCTCCAGACCTCGGACTGTATGTCCAATAAAGCATTGCCAGTGCAAGACTCGTGACGGAAGATAGGTGTTACTGTCCAAATCATCTGGATAGGCCACACATTTCCCATCCTCGATTCCCCATTTCCTATCCCAGAGAGTCACTAAAATCTAAGCATGCATTCCTCTTGGATTTCCTTGGAGATTTATTTGATGAATGGATTGAAACTAAGAAGGGAGCAGCTGTTTGTTTAAGATACTCTGTGGCTGTGCGTATCATAGGTGTCTCTGACACATAGGCAAATAAAAATGTATAACAAACCAAGCTGGTCTCCAGAACAATCTCTTTGGAAAAGGTTGATTTACTGAGAGAAGCAGAAGCACTCGAGAAAGTGGCAAAAGGCAAGGCAGGCTGAATAAGCCTGAAGTGTCTTTATGAGCAAATAGAACACTTGGGTGGAAAAGGCAATGCCAGTAAGGTGAGAATATGCTTCAGTCATCTTTTTCAGTGTACCAGAAAAAAGGATGGTAAAGCCCTTTGCATGTTAGAAATAAGTCGTAAGTAGGAGTCCACAACTGAAAGGAATGCTGGAGCCCCAGAGCATTGCTCTGTTTGCAAATTTAAGCACAAATAAGACATTTCACTAAAAACTGGAACAATAAAAAGCCACCTTGGGTTCTTTTTAAGGAGAAAGATGGGATAAAAATATTTTAAATAAATAAATAATAAATAAAATTGAAGTGTTAAAGATTTACTTTTTAAGAATGTGCGTACTAAAAACAGATCTTCTGGAAAGGTCTTGCTACTGCTTCACTCTGTTTTCTTCCCCTAGACCCCACTGGAGCACTTCTTCCCAACCTTGGGTCCCCAGATGTTCTTGGATTACAACTCCCTGAAATCCTGGCCAGTACACCTAGTAGTGAAGGTTTCTGGAAGTTTTAGTCCAAGAACATCTGGAGACCCAAGGCTGGGAACCATTGCACTAGATTATGGTTCGTTTTGTGTTCACATCCAAACATGACTCTCTATGGCCATCTAATATTTGTTGCCGTCTGTCATCCACACATCTGCATTTCCCACAGAATATCCTCCCACTCACCATGCCTTTGTCTATCACTTTCTCTCTCTTACTTCCCCCAATCCTACACACCAGTTCCCCACCTCAGCTTCAGTCCTTTGGCATATCTTCCATCCTAATGACCCTACTTCTTCCCCAAATGACAGTGCAATTTTAAAATATGGCAATAGTTACCCAAGCACTAAATTGCAAAAGTGCCAAAGACCAGATGAAACTGAAAACCTCATGTTGCCAAGAACTTCAGTAGAGAAAGAGGCTACTGTGGCTGACAGGTGTTATTCCCTTACACTGCTAGGATTCTTCACCTAAACTGGGGAAGAAGATGTTGCCCATTTATTCATTACATTCATATCCCACCCTTCATCCAGTGAACTCACACTAGGCATATCCCTGAACTAGAAAAAAAAGCCCCCAAAACTTGTACAAAGAATGAGAAAAAGGAGTGGAGTGCGCAAATCGTGTTTGAACTTACCATTTGGTCCTCAAGAAACCACTACTGCCACAGTAAGAGTACTAATGATGCAATATTTCAGATATGTGATGAAGGGGACTAAGGATGAGAAGCAACACATCCCATCAGATCCCAAGATAAGGATGTGTTACCTTTCATCAACTCTCCTCCAGCTCAGTGTTTCAGAGTGGTGCAGAGCAGTGAGGGGAAAAAGTTTCTGAAGCAGAGAAAAAAAATCATTGTGGAGGTAATTAAAACAGCATGGGCAACTGGAAGTCAGCATGAAAGAACAGCAGGGCAAATGAGCATCCTATGTGGAGAAAAGCTATTCTCCCAGCTCACATTACTTCATAGAAGAGGGAGGGCATGCCCATCAGCATCACACAACACGCCAATAGAGTGACTGCTCTCAAGAGAAATAGAATACTTATGCACAAAAAGTACTGTGATAAAACATATCTGTCTGACTCTCATCTCTCTTGGAGTAAAAAGGATCCAAATTTTACTGCAAGTCATGCAAATGAAATCAGGACAAAAGGAACATGATTTGGATGTTACAAATTAAATTGTCATCAAAACGAGGCACTCAGTGAAGTAAACACTGTCTAGAAGAGCCCACTCACTACATTCTGTAATGGGCATCTTTATGATTTTGTACAAAAGTGGACTGGGAGGGAGATTGAAAATGCAAACGTAACCATAATATAGTCATACATCTGAAAGTTCTAGGTGTTTGCAGGGTGTAATGTTTTAAATTTCACTTTGTAATCAATTAGCACTGGTACAATTAGCAGAGGTTTGAGGCTGTCACTTCTATGCTAGGAGATTTTATTTTGAACTAGTCAATATTTGCAGATGGGTTTTACAGATGATTCACATGAAACGTTTGTTGATGATAAATTTATAAAACTAGACAGAAAAACATCTTCAGACACAGGGAAAAACAAATTATGCTGCCTGGTAGTCTTAGCAAGGTGTCTGTCTCTAAAGCTGTTATGTTTTGCCCCATAAGACAAATAGGCACCTTGGAAGGAAAAAAATTCAATTAGGAAAGTGGCAGCAGAGAAAGGGTTAAAACAAACACATGCCCTGCTCCCTATCAGAATCAGTCCTCCCCAACAGACAGATATACATCTACAGTGCTGTCTTTCCATCTGATAAACTGGAAGACCCAGTCACAGATCTCCCACAGATTCACCTAATTCTCCCAACATGCCTTTTTATGTTTTTCTCAAAACTGCTGCAGTTTTCAAAGGGGTTTATTCATATGTACCGTGTTTCCCCGAAAATAAGACAGGGTCTTATATTAATTTTTGCTCCAAAAAAAGCAGTAGGGCTTATTTTCAGGGGATGTTTTATTTTTTTCATGTACAACAATCTATGTTTATTCAAATACAGTCATGTCATCTTCTGGTTGCTGCACAGTGGTGGAGGGCGGGCTTTCACTTAACTAGGGCTTATTTTGGGGGTAGGGCTTATATTACGAGCATCCTGAAAAATCATACTAGGGCTTATTTTCAGGTTAGGTCTTATTTTCAGGGAAACAGGGTATCTGTTACAGCAGAAATGGCAAAGAGTCATGTCGCATCTTAAAGTCTAACAAGCTCACAGATATTTATGGTGCAATAAATATATTTGTCTTTAAGGTGCCACGAGTCTTTTTGCGGTATAGAACAGACACTAAAACAATAAGCATGAAATAGCAGGAATTAACTGCGGTGCAGTGACAGCAAGATACTGATAGCACAGTGGCACAAAAAGCTGGGCAAGCCAGAAGTACAAACAATAACCTGATCAGGACAAGAATGTACCCTCTCACTGATGGTGATACTGACTAGGAGCACATGATGTTTAGCACTGCAATCACAGTCCCAAATTGAACATACCTACTGAATACTGATAGATTATGGAATAGGAAACAAGACAGCGAACACTACATCAAGATGGTTCATCACTCTGCTTCTAGCTAATTTAAAAATTGTATAACAAATTGTGATTTCTTGCAAGACATCGTTGTTGTCTTAGAACTGCAGAGTTGGAAGAGACCCTATGGATCTCCAATAGTCAAAGAGGCACAGTGAGGAATTGAACTCACAGCCTCATAGCAAAAAAGCAAGATATGTAGCGGGGGGTAAGGGCAGAACTCCAAACACTTTGCAAGACTAAAACATAATAACCCTTCACCCAGTCTGTTTTCCCCCTATGTTTGTACCAAGGTGATTACACATTAAAGTCCACCACTGGAAATATTTTAAGAAACTTGTCTTGAGTCTTTGCTTCCAGTTATGATCAGCTGTATCAGAAACTAGAAGCAACGCAAACAAGGTCCTTTTTTCTGTAGTAGAACATCAGCCAGCGTTCACTGGTCAAAATCCTCTTGCTTAGCATTGTATATAACAATAGAAAAGGCCCATTGAATCTATGGGGATTCCATAAGTTCCATTGCTTCAAATGGGCCTACTCTTAACTATGCCTTCACCTGCAGCTACATGGTCAAATACTGTGAGATTTGCTCTGCTTATAAAATGGGTGATTTTGAAGTATTTTTCACTGACCACGTGATGCAAAGGCCAATTCAAATGGGTCCAGCCCTTTTTGCTCTCAAAGCCTATGTTTTAAATTTTAAATTGTGTGTTTTAAATTTTGTTTTATATTTGGAATGTAAGCCGCCCAGAGTAGATTCATTGAATCTAGATGGGCGGGGTAAAAGCCGGAAAATAAATATAAATAAATAAAGCCTTTTTTCCCCTCTGCCACCGGGGGCTTTTACTTTTTCAAGCCAGAATAATAAAAACAGGCATTCCCCCATGTGATTAGTTGTTATACGTGCTTGTAAAGATAAGTGGGGGGCATGTCTGCAGGTGGTGTTTGGTGATGTAAGCAGTTGGGGCATGATGTTCAGAACCAGGGGAACACATCCCTGCATTCTTTCCTTTCCCTTGATCACCCTCCTTTTTTTAAAAAAAATTCTTACATATATGAAATTAGTGCTAGATCACCCTATCACTGGGTCATTGTTATTATTATTTCCCGTATTGATGCCCCTGCCAGTTCTCTCTCAGATCAGCAGAAGCAGGAGCAGAGGAAGGAAGGAAAGAAGTGGGGCTCTGGGCTAGAATGTGCATCACATCCAGCATGAATGGTGAATTCGCAGATCAATTCACAGTCCATGTTGATAAAAGCGCTATTTAATTTAATTTACTTATTTCATTTATTTCCTTAAAAAGCAATTGCCAATATTTTAATAATCTTGCATTCTCACCACATATGAAAATAAGTACCTGCTTTTTTGGCACCCTCTCCAGCACATCTTAGCATAATTGGTATTCATAGGAGGTAAGTACCACTTCTAAACTAACTTATAATTTTTTTTCTTTTATCTCTACTGACATATATTTAAATATTCTAATATTCCATATATTTTTTCAAACACTGATACTTATTTCTTCCCCTAGGTCATATTCCTATAATATTTTAAGTAAATCTTCCTGATCTTCCGCTTCCAATACTATTTTGTAAATTTTAACTACTGTCCCTTTCTTTATCTTCACCTGATCTTTCCTTTTGTAATATAACCTCTTCAAATTTAATAAATTCCCCATGTTAACCATTTCCCCCAATTCTTCATCTATTTGAATATTATACCAAAATATTTTGTCCATTCCTTTCACTTCTATGTGATCTTTAATAGTCCTCCACACATGCCAACTCAGAAGTACAGTATATCCGACTGATTTATAGAATTTACTCCAAGTTAAGTAAGTGCATTACTGCTGCCCTATTTCCCTGTCAATCACAACAACAGGATAGATGGTTCAAGGCACTCTCCTTCCCAAACTCCTGAGAGGAATTGTAATATCACCAAGTAGTCTCCTAAAAGCAGCAATGAATCTTGAAAGCACCAGTCTTATTTGGTAATCTCAAAATACAATTTAAGTAGAATTACATTAGAAGAATGATCCCATCTGAGTCACATATGTGATTAATTCCAGTAAATTTATCTGAGTTTTGGCACTTTGAAGAACATTATTCTAGTCATATTACTGCAAGTCTGCTACTTCAGTTGAAGAGAGTTTACTCTGCTTCAATTATTATACAAAGCAAAATGTCTATTCTAGATTGCATATTATTTCCCAGAAATGGTTCCTAGAGAACTGTTAAGCATTCAACAAAATTAAATGTGAAAATATTTGGTTATGACTCCATGATGGGAGCCAAATAGTTTGTGCACATGGTTGTATTTAGTTTCTTTTCTGATGGAAGCAGGTAGACATCAGGTTCAACACATCTACTTGATGGGTTGTTTTTTTTTAAAGAACCTTGAAATCTACAAATCAGAACTATTACAAAAGACATTACATTTGGAATTAAGTACTTCTGAGCTCAGAAATGTGTTTCATATGCCAAAACTGAAGAGATTTTGTGGTCTTTCTATTAAAAAAAATTCCAGTGGAGATTACCCATACTTAATGGGGAGTAGAGTTCATTGTCTTCTCCATAAAGGGCTGTCAGCATCTTGTCCATTGCCTTATATCAAAGCATATACCTTCAGGTTGGTTGGGAAGAAAGGCAAACATGGCAATTTCCATATCCAAAAGGTTGGAGATTAAATTTATTTGACACACTAGACAAAGGAACAATCAATTGAGGCCAAGTGCTAAACTTGTGGTTAGAACAAGATGTAGTCTTTTGTGTGGTGCTGGATCAGCTTGCTCTGGTTGTAAATATTGTGGATTAAAAATCTTGCATGCTTTGTAAACTGGGCATCAGTGGGAGGGAGGTTCTTAGGATCTAAAAGAGATTATCTCCTTTCCCACTAACCAATTAGTGAAGTTATTTCCTTGTGCCTCAGAACAGCAAGCTTTATGGCTTATTGTCTGACATTAAAACCAAGTAATGGATTTGACCAAGCGGCAGAGTTACAATCACAACTTTAGGTGTGGGAAGAGGCTGTATTTTCAAACTCCCTTTCAGTTGGGAGAAAGGTGAGATACAATTTAAACAAATAAACAACGAGCAGTATGCTTTAACTCTGAGAAATGTCTCTGTTGCTTATACTTTCTGAAATTTAGTGAATATGAATATATGTGGGAAAATATTTTTGTTTTTAACTTTCATCTTACAAACCTAGGATTTTTCATCTTATGAAGAAAATGTGTCATCACTCACATTGAATTCCTTTTGTTTCTTTCCTGAAATTACAGTTTTATTAATGTCTTGTTACTAGAGCTGTAACAAGCTGTTACAAGCTTGTTACTAGAGCCCCACACAGCTAGAGCTAATGTCCACTCATGCGTCTGCCGCCGCTGCTCTTCCTTCCAATCGCTCTGGAGTGCTTGGTCGGCTAGCCTCTCCTGGCAGAAGGAGGGAAGACGAGTCTCCCTGCAAGGCTAATGAGTGGCTTGCCAACCGGCGCTCTGGAGCGATTGGAAGGAAAAGCAGGGCTGTCGCCACCGGCTGTGTGAGTGGACAGTCCAGCCCCAGGGGCCAGACCCTCATCAACTCCAGCTGTGCGGGGGTATTTGTATTTGTATACGAATACCCCCATCTCTACTTGTTACAAGAAAATGTATTTCTGCTATAATTTTGGTACATTTAGGAGCTAAATGTTGAATTATAAAATTTCATTATCAAATTAGTAAAGTTTAGGGATTGAAATGAATCATAGAGGTGGGGAGCACAAGTTTCTTAGAAATCAAAAGGAGGGCAGGATGCTAGTCGTCTACTTAGTATAGTATCGTCTTCACTGACTGGCAGCAAATCTTCAAGGGCACCTTCCTGTAGATGAATCATTATCTCTTGGCCAAGTAAGAATATGAGGCCAGTTCTGATATAGTAATCTCTCAAGAGTGCTTACTGAATTACTCCAATGGAAGAGTGCTAATGGAGATTATTGTCTATTACAGTATTTCAAGGAAGATCCACGAGCAGTGTTCCCAGATATTTCCTGAAGTAGCTAGCAAAACTGATTTTCTACTACACAGCTATTTTTCCACAAGAATACTTTCAGATTTTCTCCATTAGCTACTTACTATTGTTCTCAAATCACACCTTGCAAGTAAGGAGGTCTGTTGCCCTACTGTGTGCAGTCTACTGAACATATGAATGTAATGTTTTAGACCAATTTCACAGAAGGATTTGAAATAATATACACCATACTCTAGAGTGAAACAATATACTGTCATTCCAAGCAAAGAATTGACCAGAAAAAAGATGAGAGTTTGATTCTGCAAAGTGATTTAACTAAATTCTTTATCCCACGTTCTCAGAATCTGACATCTACAACTGAGAAGCCATTATTAATCTCCATAAAGATGCGATTTTATCCATGTTTATTTGTAAGCCCCACTAAATTCAGTAGAGTTACTTCTGAGTAGACATGCATAGGACCTATTGATGTAAAAGACTAATCTGAAGCTCACAAGAACTGAAAAATATCATGGATTCTTTCATACGCTACTTATAAAAAGCCACTAGTTTAATGCCCTTGGTTTCTTATAATGTGGTTGCTTAAGTGACTTACATGTAGATTCAGAAGATAATTTTCTAGTCAGTTGTGATGAAAAGTAGTATACCGTAAACAAGTTCAGAGGTGCACAAAAGTGTCCCAGGTATAGGTGACCATGAATTGCTGGTTCATTTATTGCCTGAACAGGTGTTCAGCACTTGAGCCCTGCCTCCTCTGGTGGGCACCCACTCAAAGGCAGTACCCAGAGGAGGCAGAGCACAGAATCTGGGGCACTGCCTCTGAGTGGCTACCTGCCGGGGGAGGCGGCGCTCAGAAACAGCAAACACCTATTTGGGCGATAAATGAATGGGCACAAACAGACAAACCAGTGACTCATGCCCATCTCTAGTCCTATATCTTTTCTTTGATTATTTAAGGCAACGTATAAGTTCCTCCCTCATTCTCCTCACTTCCCAAAAGCAAGTTTTAGATAAGAATAATCCAGAACTCAATGAAAAGAAAGTTACTGTAGTGGTATCAGCCTTTGAGAATGCTTAATAAATTAGTATGCTAGCCACTTCCAAGAATTCACTCTCACTGACAAACTATCATTTCAAGTTTGTAATCAACAATTTTTTTCAGGAAAGACAGCACCCGTCACATCCTCAGGCAGTTCATCTAGCACTAGTGTGTCTTCTTCAGATGATATAAAACGTATGAAGAATGGTACAAAAAAATGAAATGCTACTCAAGGTCAAAAAATTAGTCCCAATGATAGCAATAGCCAACCTTGATTACAACAGTTGTTTCATATAATACATTTATTTATAGAAACTGATTTTTTCACAATGACAAATGAAGATACAACTTTTAAAGAAATGCAGTACTGGAATCTGATTCTGCAATGAGGGAATGTACACACTGTCCTTAAGTATTCAAACAGTACAACTGGTTGAAGTATTACTCTACTATAGCCACAACATGTTTTTTCTTCTCTGACACAACTTCTACAGATCCAGGCTTGCTATGTTTCTGGCGATTCAGTTCCCTAGAATGAGAAACATTAAAAATATTTTTATTACATATAAAGGAAATTAACAATGAATTGCCTAACTCCACTACTTCTAAATAATCCCATGATATACAAAAAATAGAACCTGAAGAACAGATTTAGTTGTCTCCTACTGTCTTCTCTGGACTATGCAGATCTACAGAATGCAAGATGACTCCATTCCTTCTTCCTAGCCACTGAACACAAAAAGTCAATGCCCCCAATTTGGCCTGACTTTTCTACACTAATGACTCAGGCAATCCAATTGCTTAATTCAGCAATTAAATATTATTACAGAGACAAGTTTGGAAAAAACCCAATGTTACTTTGTCAAACTTGCTGCCATTGGAAAGATAGTCAATAAATAAAACTTCTCAACAAACCACTGTCCAGAATGGTAGGGGAGGAGATAAACCTCAATGGAGAAAAATACCACATCATGCTTAGATAGCTTATTCCACCCTGAACTGCTCTTCACGTTACTACATTTCCTCTACATCTATTCAGTCATGCAGTTGACTAAAAGAACACAGGGCTGTTACACAGTGTGCAATTTATACAACCAAAATGAAAAAAGCATACTTTCGCCGACGAGCTTCTCTCATGATGCGTAGCTCCTTGGCCTGGCTGTGGATAATCTTTGGCAAGTGCCGATGGCGACTTATACGCCTGATCTGGGGGTGATGCTGGAATTTTTCTTTCAATTTTTGATTGTAGTTCAGAGCTGCTTTCTCTCGAGGAGCAAGCTAAGAAAAGAAATCCTGATCTTAAGATTGTGCAAGGGGATTAACAACACTACATTCCATGAAGTAAACCATAGTTCAAGAAATGTGTAATAACCTACAAGGTATGGTTGACTGGACTTTAGATGTGAGTTATCAAGGAATGAGGCCAGTACCTGAGAACTATCAGTGAAATTATGCAAACCCACACCATGCAAGTATAAGAAAACAAACCTAAATCCCTCTAATTTGGATTTCTCATTAGGTAACACCACAACTCACATGTATTAGGTCAGTCTGGTACTTGCTAAGGAAAGGGAGGGAAGATGCTTTTGACTATTGTCCCCCCTTGAAAATCTGTTCCAGAGAACTGCGTACGCTCTGAAGTGTGGCGCAGGAAGCTGAAGGGGAACACAGGAAATGGTTCAAATTTGACCCGTCACCCCAAAAGTCTCTTAGCTGTTAAGAATGACCTTTTGGATCCATTCCTAAATAGATAAGGCCCAACATAAGTTGGTATAAGGACTTTCATATTAATCTTTTAAGCTTGAGTATTTTGAAAAATAGTTGCTACTTGCCTATTTGCCAATCCTTTGCTTTTAATTTTTGACTATTTAATACAAATGTTATGCCAGGATTTTAGAATAGGAGTAATTATGAATTACCCTGAAAACAAGTAGGCATATTTCATGGCTAACTAAATACACAAGTGCAATTCTCTTTCTTCCTATATACCTTTGCTGAAAGTTCTTGAATAGAAAGTACTTGAATAAATTATAAATTTATATTATTATATAATTTAACAATTTTATATTATTTAAACAATTATCTTTTAAAATGAAAACACTAATTCCTTAAACACCTGCTGAACTCCTGTTGATTTCATTAATATAAGCAAATGGGGAAAAACATTTTCAAGCTTGAAAAGCATATACAGTACAGTAGTCCCCTCTGTATCCATGGGTGATCTGTTCCAGGATCAACTGCAAATACAAGGTAAGTACACATCTGCATTGCAGGCTGGGTGGCAGCAGTGGCAAACATAGATAATTGAAACCACGGATACCAATTCCATGGATACAGGGGGTCTACTGTAAGACATACCTACATACATGCCTAAATGTCCATCTGGCATAGTTTCAGCACTCAAACAAAACAAACTTACCTGTGTTTCAACATTAGCTGACATTGGCTGAAATCCTCTTGCTTAGGTGCATTTGAATCAGTGAAACGTATAGAGGGACGGAGTCACCAAACCCCACTGATTCAGCAGGCCTACTCGAGTGTGATTCACTACGCTAAGTAACAGGATTCCAGACAATTACAGGAAAGCTACATAGTACTCCTTAAATTAAAAAGGATATCTTTTCCTTGCTTGTTTTACCAAGACAGCCAATAATAGTCTGTATAGTCAGCAGTACTTTCCAGGCATTGCTGCCGAGCAAATTGTCAATGCAATCTAAATTAAAAGGCTTTCATTTTAATTAAAGGCAATTACTTTTAAAAACAGTAGCTGACACAACCTTATGCTTATGCAGACAAAAACCAATATTGTACATTTCCAAGCACACTTCTGGATTGTCTGCAATAATCTGGAAAAGTAATTGCAGTGCATAACTGAAGGCGAGTTTAAAATAGGAGGAAAAAGTAGCATAGCAAAGGGACAGTCTGAATGTTTAGAATCTAGCCTACCCATAGAAAAATCAGCAGAATCTCTTTAAAATAATTTATTTTCACATGCTGGTATTTGACAGTAGAGTACAGGTTTTGCCACAAACTGTATTTGGTATTCATATAACACAGAGCCCTCATGTAATAAACACTGGTATAGATGTACTCTGTTATGTAGATATTAAGCCCACCTTGATGTCAGAAATAGAGAAGGCCAGGTTTTGTTTTGTTTGGTTTGATTTTGTTTCTGAGTCTTAAACATGTACTGTACAGACAAATAACTGAGAACATGGTAAAGGGAGGGTCATCAAACACTCAAACTCTCTTTACGATTCTGAGCCATCAACTTATTGGGAAGTGGAAAGATGAAGGAAAGAGAACAACGAGGTGCTGCAAACATCAGTTACAAGTCTCTAAGAAGTGCAGCCTCAAAATGCGAGTTAACCATGACTCATACTAGCCTTCTGGTCAAATTGAGCTACCAAGTACTGTAACAGCTAACCACTGCATCAATTGAAGTCTGTTCTATGCTTGGCAAGATATCCTAATAGCTAAAGAGACAGAGAGAGAGAGAGAGAGATCCCTAATCTAAAACTATTACTAGCACAATCTTTTTCAAGATAAAGGTAACCCGCTGTATTGTTATGTATGTAACATTCTGATTACTGGGGTTTTGTTTTAAAGATTTGGTTCTGTTCTCTACTTGTTACAAGGCTGGGGTTGATGGGATTAATATTTTATATTTTTATGTTTCTTGTGTAAACTGTCCAGAGTTGTAGTTTTCACTAAGTCAGATGGTGTAGAAATATTATAAATAAATAACATTAATACCAATATCTTAGTTCTCCAAGTGTTAATCCATAGATAGCCAAAAGAGCATCCAGGAACAGGAAGGTAGTATCAGCAAGCTCAGAGTAAATATATTTATCTTTAAAAAATCCTAGATGTGGAATTAGAACTCAAACGGCTCAATGACAACAGAGCATGCTTAGCAGGTATGGAACGCTGACTCACTATCTGGGGAAGGGCATGGAAAACAGTGGGAAGAGAAACAGAATGGAGTATCCTGAAGAACACCTGGCCATACAGTAACTTTATACTGCAGGTCCTACTTGCTTCATGACGACTGGTACCTAAGGTTACAAGACTGCATACCCCAAAGTTGTATAGGGGCACCACATGATCTTTTCAACCATTTCAAACAGTGTTACTTCAGTCAGCACTAAATAAGACTTATGGATTCAAAAAGTTACTCCTGTTAAAACTAATAATGTAATGCAATGTATATGAATAAAAGCACCATTCCCAGGTTTTGCAATTTAAAAATATAATCACTTTTACAAATTTTGTAATTATGTGGAGGCAAGCAGAGAGAAAAAAATGTTTTAGAAAGTGTCAGAGTAACAACATCGATCTCAGTACTCTTGTGGCTGTAACTAGACTTCATTTATCTCTACAACGATTACTCAGAATATCATAAGCTTTATCATCAGTGGAGTATAGACAGGGTAAACGCCTCTGGCTGCTGCAGAGATGCTGTTCTTGCTGGAGTAGTCCACTGATTTTACGTAATGAGTGCAATGCCAAGAACATTAAAGCAGCAAAAGAAACATGAATGTCAGAACTGATGAATATTTGGGCAGCTCCAGTGTCAACATGCAGCCTACCAGTCAAACAAATATTCATCAGCTATGGAAGCTACAATCTAAGCAGAGTATTTAAGTCTAAACCAAAATGTCAAGTTAAATTCTACAGGAGTACACTTGACAAAAAAGAATTCTGTAATGATGGGGATATTTTTACTGAAAGCTCTTAGTGATATACTGTATACATATATTAAATCTAGTCTATACAACACTTTCTATTTAAAAGACTCTCGTGTATTCTTCCTTTTCGAAAGGGTGAGCAAAGTGCAGCCCTCCAGATGTTTTTCAGCTGTAACTGCTATTAGCCCTAGTTTGCATAGCCAATGGTGTGAGGAAAGCAGAGAAATGCATTCCAACAACATCTGGCTGTGCTTTGTCCACCTTTCCTTTAGAAGCCGGATGTTTTACAGTACTGAGCTAAAGGCTTCCACAAATAATAGAGGCACTTAACTTTTCCTTGTATTTCAGTCAACCAAGCAAGGAAAACTCTCAGACCTGTCTGCTGACATAGCTAGTACTGGTCAACATAGGAAAATATTTGGATGTGATTGTTAAACATCTCCATGAGGAAACATTCAACAGCTAAATGTATGGCATCCAAACTGTGCTGGGACATACAAAATTGGGAAATTATTGGACCTGAGGTTCAGCATTCAATGGTTGTATTATTTAAATTACTATGATCTTACTACAATTAGGGAAGAAGTTGGAAATTTGGCCATGCTCTGGGCAATTCTAGAATTGAATTTCAAAATAGTAGCTTCTCCAAGCTGTGATCCAGGTACTAAAACCATTGCACAAGCTAAGATATAGAAAACAGCCTCCTGAATATCATTATAATAACCTGTAATGGATATAGAGTGGAAACAGAATATTTTTATATTCTCCAACTACATCTGTTCCACAAGTTCTCCTTCAATTCTCAAATTATTAACATTTATAACTAAACTGAACAGCATCAACATATTATTAATATCCATTTCATGACACCTTTGACCTCTCAGTAGACACCAACACCTGCTTATGGGAAGTTCTACACACATATCAGTCTAATTTAAAGAATAAACATCTTTAGAAGACCCTCTTTATTCAAAGGGACTTGCTTACAAATAAGACTTGTAGCCTTAAAGTACACAAGCAAACAGGTAAATTGTTTACTTTCAAGTAAATTGTCTTGGTCAGTTTCCCTGCACATCGACAAAATGAAAGTGTCTTGTTTCCTATTTCTAGGCATAAATACTTTTCATAATACATGGGCAGCACGATCAAAAGCTATAGATTAGAGGTTCCATTTCATCTACGAATTAATAGAACCACTTACGTGTTCCTGCTTCTTCTAGAAAACAGAGAGATTTCAAAGTGAGAAATTCAGATTACATTGGCTTCCTTTCTTAGAAAATTATAGAAACAGTTGATTTCAATCAAGACTGGGGAGCAAGCATATGCCCCCCCCCCCCCCAGATATTGATGAATTACTACTCTGACTATCCTTCTCTGGATAGGATGGATGAAATAGGAATCCAAAAACTTCTGTGAGGTCAGTTTCCCCAAACACAGGTTTAAAATAAATCCTGCTGCTAGCATTTTGGAATGCTCTAAACCAGTGGTCCCCAACCTTTTCGGAACTGCGGACCGGCTGGGGGGGGCAGGGGCGGTGCACGTGGGGCAGGGGGCTGGGGGCACCCCTGCGCTTGCGGGTGGGCATGGTGCGCTCGCGGGTGGGCGTGACGCACTTACGCACATGAGCGGATGGGCACGCCGCACGTGCATGCAAGCGCTTCACACCCACCCACGAGCACACACGCTCACCCATGCATATGCACGAGCGGGCCACACCGACCATGAGTGCAGGGGACAGGAGATCTGTCTCCGCGGCCCGGTCCTGCGAAGCCCACGGACCGGCACCGGGCCGGGGGTTGGGGACCTCTGCTCTAAACCAGCCATTCTTGGGGGAGGGGTGGCACATCTGAGGGAGGCTACAGACTCGAAACAATTCTTCGCACACCACATTATAAGGTTTATTATGTGACTTATACAATCCTGATTCGGCCTACATCTCTTTCATATTGTATTTATGGCCATGGCCGAAAAAGGGCAACATCTTTATACGACAATATCCTGTTAATCTGAGGCACCCATCTCAAAAGCTACAGTCACAGTAATACAAGGAAAGCGAAAATTCAGTTCAGTATATACTAGCTTTGTTCACACTGGTGCAACAAGAATGAGTGTCTGTGAGCCTCAACTTTCTGTGCTCTCCTCTTTTCCTTCTGTGTAGCTACAAAGAGACTGGAAGCTTCCCCTGCAGTTTTACATTGACCTCAGTTAAGCATTACATCCAAACCCTAAATTGTGGCTCAGCTTCACTACTGTGGATAAAAACTAGCCAGCTTCATAAACCACGGTTTGAAGCTGGCTTGTTTCTACTTTCTGTAGTAAAAACTAACATTTTTTTAGTATCAGAACACACAGCTAACTGCAGTCAATGTAAAACAAAAACTTCTGAACATCATGTCAGGGCCAAAGGAAGAAGGATCATATTGAATTAGTTGTTTATTATTAGTAAAAATGTTTTCTATGAAAGAAAATTAATATATTAATGGCAGAGTGATTATTATTAATGATTTATTTTCAGGGTTATCTCTAATGAAGTATTAATATTTTTAAAGTAAATCACGCCCTTTTCTGATATGCAAAGCATAATTTCATTGCTTGTCCAAGATTACTTACCACACCAAGTTTTTCAGAAGCATTAGCTTTCCACAGACGAATGTTCATTTCATCAGAACCACACAAGATATATTTATTATCAGATGTCCATTTTACAGTGATGACATGCTGCATCCGCTTTGTATGGTAGACCTCTCTAAAGCCAAGCAAAAGTGAAAAGACACCAAACAAGAATATACTTATTGGATTTTCCTTCCATTTTAATTGAATCTTCTTTTTCATGTTTGCAGCAAACATTGTGAAATTATTAATATATAGCACCACCTACTCAGAGAAATTAGTACTGAGACATAAAGTGCCAAAAGCTTTTAATTCAGCCATTTGTTGAACTCCTTCCTCAAGCAAGGTCACTGTTGTTGTTTTGTGCTGTCAAGTCACTTCCTACTTAAGGAAAAACTGAAGGTCCTCCTTTCAACAGCCTGGCTCAAGTCTGGCAAAGTCAAAGCTAGAGTCGTCCTTTACTGAGTCAATCCATCTCATGTTTGTTTTTTCCTCTTTTCCTAATTTCAACTGTTTTTCTTAGCATTACTGGCTGAAATCCTGTTCCATAACTTACACCCACATAAGGCTAATGGTATCAGCAGGGGTGATTCTTCAGAAATCAAATATTTCCTTTTGTTGTGTGGCTCCCATGGCCCATTTATCATCTGGAAGCCTTGGAATAAAAGCAGAAAATCTTCTGAAAAATCACCCCTGCTGATTACATTATCAACTTTATATGGGTAAAATAATATATTTTCAAAATCATTAATGATGGACAAATAACTAGATATAACCAAGGTACAGCTAGAGTGGTTATAACAAGCTTTTCATTAAGAATGGCAACTTTGTCCCAATAGCCTGTTCACATGACCTAATCATAGCAACACTTTTTTTTCAGCAGCCCAAGATAATTTTCAGCTGTCCTTTCATGAATCAAACTGGCTGTACAATTGCCAATACAATATGCTCAAACTAGTATAGATCAGCTTTGACAGCCCATCAGACATTCAGTTTTCTGTGGTTGCAGCTGATGACTGGAGTGCCAAAGTCTAACTGGCACATGTATCATTAAAAAAACCCCACATGGCTCAATCCATAGCAGCAAAGCTGAAACAACCTAGCCTCGTTAGATAAAAAACAGAAAACTAGATGTTGCTGTGTCATGTGAACAGATCTCTCAGAAGGAGGCTCTTAGAAGATCAGTGGACTTAATGGAATAATTTTCATCAGCTGGATATGTTTTTTGTAAGCTAGTTCATTTGGAACTTCATTAGTTGGCTCATATCACATTAGAGCATTACACCTGTGTGTTCATACATAAAAGAAACTTAATTCACTGAAATCTGTTGAAAAGATGACTTTCAAGAAATGTGTAAGTCTAAGTATATCTTGTTGCTTATTAACCTGAAGCAGGCAATTATCAGGACAAGCTGACCAGGGACTAGTTTAGGAGTGTTCCTCCTATTAATCCGTAGGCATAAATTAATTTTGGGAAAATTTATTGAAGAGCAATTTGGAAAATGTGACTTTTAATCCATGAAATGTATATTCTGTCAGAATGGAAAACTATGGTTTTAAAGCACCAACATTGTGTTTTGGTGCTCAAACTGTACCTCTGTCTTCTACCTAGGGCAAGTTACTTATCTATCAATTTCACCAGTTTATTTTCTGTGAAATGGATGTTCCATGACTGTTCACATCCAGCATGACAGCCAGCTTGTAAAAGGACATATTTCCATTGCAGCCATTTTGTAATATTTCAAAATTCTAAATACAGCCACTTGCTCAAAAAGGCCGACGGTGCCCACAGTCAAATCAGTCTTTTAGAGTGCGCTCTTAATGCTATCCTGACATTAAAGGGCATGGCATCTCTAATAATACTTCTTACATTCTCACAAGGAAAAAAACAACTACATATAGTAACATTATTGGCGCCAACTTCTTCAAATATAATTTTAGCATATTCTTTCTACGTATGTGTCCATGAAGAGAAAATAATTTTATACAAGCCTGGATGTTTCTTTCTTCTAGTCTTTCAGTATTCCTTTAGAAATAATATCTTTTCCTCTTTTAACAGGTTTTGAAAAAAGAATTGCTATTTGAAAATAAGAGCAATACCACAACATATGGGTGAATAACGTGGATCTTTTTTTTAATCACACAAACATCTGGCTCTCCTTTGCCAAGGGCCTTTCACGAACTTTAATGGAGTATCCCTCATTTCTTTTGTCTTCTCAAGTTTCAGATTCAAGATTTAATTAGCAACATAAAATAAGCCATGGCTTCCAAGTCCTTGGGACTATGATGAAAACTACTTGATTAAAACAATAATCTCAAAAGTAAAGACTGTAGTAAATAAGTCTTTTATGTTCCTTCTATGCAAGCCTCGTATTTTTAAAGTCATACTGTCAAAGAGCCAAAGACAGATCCTCAGACGCCAACTTACCTACAAATAATTATTTTGAACTGTTAAGAGGTAAAATACCGTTTCCCCGAAAATAAGACCTAACCTGAAAATAAGCCCTAGTATGGTTTTTCAGGATGCTCGTAATATAAGCCCTACCCCAAAAAAAAGCCCTAGTTAAGTGAAAACCCGCCCTCCACCATGGTGTAGCATTGTGCAGCAACGAGAAGATGACATGACTATAAAATAAAACATCCCCTGAAAATAAGCCCTAATGCGTTTTTTGGAGCAAAAATAAGACCCTGTCTTATTTTCAGGGAAACACGGTAGAATTATGGAACTCAGCTACTTTATACAGCATTTCCGCCATTTTACTTACAACACAGAAAGTTGCCTTGCGCTAACTGGGGCTGGACACAGGGATCACATAACACCGCTGTTATAGCAGCTCCACTGGCTGCCAATCCATTTCCAGGCAGAATTCAAAGTAATGGTTCTAACCTATAAAGCCCTAAACAGCCGGGCCCCAAGCTATCTCAAGCCCCGTATCTCCCTCAATGATCCTGCTTGAGTGTTAAGATCTTCAAGAGAGGCCTTCCTCTTTGTCCTGACACCTTCACAGGTGCACTTCGTGGGAACATGGGAGAGGACCTGCTCTGTTGTTGCTCCCAGAATCTGGAACTCCCTCCCACAGGATACTAGACTGGCCCCATCTTTACTGTCTTTCTGCAAGCAGGCAAAGACCTTTCTCTTCAGGCAAGCTTTCCCTGAGTGAATGGCTGCTGAGTTTGGGTTTAAAACAAATTGTTGTGTTTTACTGCATTGAATGTGCTTTGGTGTTGCTTATGGTTTTTTGTATTGTATTCATTGATTCTTTTAGTTACTAACTTAAATACTGTCTTTTAATTGTTGAAAGCCACCTTGGGTCCTTTTTAAGGAGAAATGCGGCTTAAAAATATTTTAAATAAATAAATAAATCTGTAATTGCATGTGCTTTGGTCTATTAAGATACTGATACAGATGTGACTTAATTGCGAGTTATATTTTTAACTTTGTTATTATATTTTTATAATACTTCTGTTAAGTATTTGTAATACTTTCGTTAAAAGCATAATAACTAAGTTGCATATTGTTGTAGTTACAATAGACAGAGAACAATATTATAAACATACATCTGCTTGAATATGCTTGTTCAATAAAAGGAAGAAAAAATAGAGATTTTTCTTGACATGCAGCTTATCTGCTTTGTGGATAAGAATTTAAAGAATGTATTCTCGAAGGCTTTCAAGGCCGGGATCTGATGGTTGTTGTAGGTTTTTTGGGTTTTTTGGCAGTGTTCTGAAGGTTTTTCTTCCTAACGTTTTGCCAGTCTCTGTGGCCGGCATCTTCAGAGGACAGGAGTCAGATCTCTGTCTGTGCTCTGGTGCAGTTTGTGGGATAGTTAAGTATTTATAGCTGTGGGATCAGCTTTTTGTCCTTTTCAGGAGATTGGGTGATTATGGTGATCAGCGTGTTTTTTGTTGTGGGTGTATTGTTGTGATAAGGGGGAGAGATGATCTGTCCCTGTGATTGATGGGTGTCGTTAGCTGGTCTTTTGTATGCAGTGATCACCGGTCCTTGAGGCTGGGTAGAGTTCGTTGACCTTTCACAGGCTGTATTTTTCAGTGCTGGGAGCCAGGCTTTGTTGAGTCAACAACCAATTTAAAGAATACTCAACAGAATAAATTGTACCGGGTACAATTAGATTCATACTGGGTATAACTCTTTCTCTGATAAATGCCCACTGTGATGAACACAGGCTTCCGATTTTTCATCATCACCACCACCATCTTAGAAATACTTGGTGGTATTTATATGCTGTAAATCGCCAAAAGTGGCCTCAGACAGATTAGCAATATAAAAACAAAATATATACATAAAATAAATTAGAATTGCAGAGCAGGAAGAGACCCTTTGGATTATCAAGTCCAGCCCCCGTCAAGGAGGCCCAGTGGGGAATCAAACCCCCATCCTCTGACACCACAGCCAGAGACCTTAACCTCTGGGTTATTAAGGTCTATAAAGTTCCATAGGGCACTTCAAGTGTCAGACTTTCTGACTTGATATGTACTCCCAAATATAAATTGTTTCTTGAGCAGCATTCTATTATGCTACACAACAGATTTCCAAAAACAGAAAGTCCACAGCGGGAACACAAGCCATCTGACTAAGATGACACAATTCTTTGAATTCTATCGACAGCAAGCACAATTTAATAGTAGAGATATCAACTGAACCATGGAAAAGGTCTAGAAAAATGAGATTTCAATTTGTGTGTTGAAATACAGAGAACAAACAAAGAAACAAAGGAATAATGGGCTGCCCATCTGCAAATTCTAAGACATTTTTAAGAAATGCAAGCAGGTATGCTAGGAATAAATGTCAGTTTTGCAAGGGAATCAACAGGTTAATAAATTAATGGCATCATAAAGATTGGTGGCAAAAAAAGAAGAGACTCAAGAGATTGAACTATAATAACACTGACCTGCTATGACTTTTGTCTACAGGAAAAATGCGAATAGATTTATCAAAGCTTGCAGAAACAAATTCTTTTCCAGTAGGGGAGTAATCAGCATCAAGAACTGCAGACACATGATCCATATGAACCATTAAGGGCTTGTCAAGAAATCTCATATCAAAAGTATACAGGCTGCAAATGAAGAAAAACGCATTACTCTTAATTCCATATTTGAATGCCGACATACTGTAGTAAAAGGAGATTCACAGCTGGATAAATTCCAGTATAATCCAGTAAATTTCAATCATATTTTCAATTGCAGTCTTATAATTGACATCTTAAGAGCTCAAAACCATTTATCCAATTAAAATCAGCTGATCTAATTCGAGAAATGAAAAGAATAATTGAAACAGACATCTTGGAAAGCAACTATGACAAACAACTCTACACCAAGGTGTAAGCATCATTGTAAGCATGCATGGATTTAAGGCAATTTACAGCTTCACCCCTTCCAGGTTAATCAAGTGCCATTTCTCTTCTGTGAAACACAGCTGCCTTTTAAAGAGCGCATTGTATGGAAGCTAACTCTCATTACTTCAAAGATGAGAGTTACTTTGCAGTGGGTGGATTACGGATCGCAAGCTAAATCATCTTAAATCCAAGTATTCTGATTTAACCAGTTTTTGATTGACCTGTGACAAGAAAAGCCTTGTTAGTGCCAACAGGCACAGGCCAGATAAAATTCCTTAGGCTGTTCATTTTTATAGTCATCTAAAAACTATTAGGCTAAAAAGAAAATGTGCATGATTTAATAAACATAGGATCTATCTTTACAGAATGCAATGGTATCTTGGGAAAGTTACTTGAGAGTCCCAGAATCCACCAGCCAGCATGTTTTGCAGATGAAAAATGTAACTCTTCCTAGCTCTAAAAATATGCAAGGAATTAAAAGGAAAAATATGCAAAGGTTTAAGGATATGGAAAAGACAATAGTTAATAGAGAGCAGGATTCAAAAGCATGTCCAGTTATCCACATGCCAATGAAGACCTGATGCTTGTGCTTCTCAAAGAGAATCCCATGTTGTGCAGCCAACTGTTTTGGGAAATGAAGGGGACATTCAAAGGAAAATTTTGCAATTTAGATTTTTTTAAAAAGATACATCTGAACTAGAGATGGGGGTATTCATATTCATATACGAATATCCCCCCACAGGTGGCGTTAACAAGGGTCCAGCCCCATAGGGCTGGACAGTCCACTCACCAATCCGCCGTGGACAGTGCGATTCTACCAATGGCTCCACAGTGCGCGATCCGCTCGCCACTCCTGGCAGGAGGCGGGAGGACAGGCCTCGCTGCAAGGTCGAAGAGTGCCGAGCAGAGACACTGGTAGAATCGCAGTGTCCGAAGCAGATCAGTGAGTGGACCGTCCGGCCCCATGGGGCTGGACCCTCGTTAATGCCACCTGTGGGGGGATATTCATATTCGTATACGAATACCCCCATCTCTAATCTGAACATATAAAATCTTAGCTACAATGTGACACATGACAGGGTCTCATCCAAATCAGATTACTGCACTGTGCTGTACATGGAACTGGCCTCAAAAAGCCTTCAAATGCAGAATGTGGCAGTTCAAATACTGGGGTCATCTTTTGTTCCAATCATATTACACAGCTCTTAGACCATGTCCAGTGCTGCTGATCTCTTTCTGAGCTGCTGATCTCTTTCTGAGCCCAATTCAAAGTATTGTTTTTAACTCAAGAGTTTTAAAATATTATTTTGTTTGAATTACAATTGAAAGGAAAGGTCTATAACTCGGGTGTACAGCACTTGAGGAAGGCTCCAGGTTCAAGCCCCATCATGTAGAGCTAAGACTAACAAGGAACGCTCATGTCCATAAATGTTTCTGGAGAGTCGTTGCAAGTCAGAGCTGACTAGGCTACAAGGACTAGTATCTCCATCAGTATAACACAGCTTTCTATGTCCTAGAATCCCCCATCACTGGCCATGCTGGCTTGGGGGTGGAGTGGGTCTCAAAGTTTTAATCCCCTCAAAAAAGCAACTTTTCTGAATTCTGTTATGACCTTAAAGGCCTGAAACAGTTCATGCCTGAAACTCCTTACCAAAGACCTCCTCTTGCAGAATATTAATTCAATTTCTTCTTTTCTTGTCTTTACGGGACAGGCAAAGGTGCTCCTGTTTGTGTATGTATACTTTAAAGCTGGATAATGATTGTTTAGTCTGCTTACTAAACTTTGTTCCTGATTCTACAGGATCTTTAAAAAATATTATTTGTAATAATGTATATTTTTCATTTGTTCTTGTTATGAATGAATCATTGCATGCAACTTTGAGGATCTGCACAGAGGAAAAAAGGGGTAAAATATTCTAAAGCAGTCATTCTCAACTTTTTTTGGCCATGGCCATAAACACAATATGAAAGAAATATGGGCCAGACAAGGATAGTGTAAGTCGCATAACAAACCTTATAAGGTGGTGTGTGAAGAACTGTTTCCAGTTTGTGACCTCCTTCAAATGTGTCAAGGTTCCCCAAGGGGCCATATGTCCCCCACTGAGAATGGCTACTTTAAAGGATGCTCAATAGAAGATAAAAAAGAGACCAAAGTAATTCTTACTTGTAATCCTCATTGGCTGCAGTGAAAATGAATGCTTCCATAGGATTCCAGCAAAGTGTATTTGTTCTCATATCCAAGATAACCTGAGAAAATGTAAATAGTGGGAAGCAAATAAGATAGACTTCGAGGTAGAGCAAAAAATGTCCGGGAAAAGGGATACAACCCAGATGCCATACAAAAAAACTGTAGCAAAGGTGACTGAGCCTCAAATTAGATGACACAGAGAGCACATCATTAGAAGCAGAACTCTCTACAGTGACAAGACAGACCCTGCCTCCCTCTAGAATTTGCAAGTTAGCTTGCTTTTGTTTTGTAAATGACCACCAGGAGGTAAACACAGGGTTCATTTGCATGACTGTATTTTAAAAGAACTGTGTACATCTAGGAAAAATGTAATAGCAGGAAATACATACTTCTGCTATTGTGCAATTTAACTCTGACATCACTGTAGAAAGTGGGCAGAAAATAGATTGGAATGTACTGATAAATCTCTGGAGGAACAACAGCTCTTTCAGATCTAACTCAGACTGTTAAAATAACTCAGATATACTGTAGATGTGTATTTGTACATGGAGGTCAACTCAGTGCATGGCTCATGGACTCAGTAGAGCAAAAAGGTCTTAACCTTTTGTCATTTTGTTCTGGCTGATGGCCTTTGGGATTCAAGGAAAACAATAATTAGACCCTGAAACTCTGAAGTCCATACTTCTCTACAACTACAAAACCCATGTATGTAAATGATACACACCACAACTCTAATAAAAAGCAATATTATACACACAATGGTTCCTTCACATAAGTAAAAATTCAGGAATGGAATAGCTCCTCCCTTTTTATCATCTACATTAGTGGTGCTGCATTACGCTCAAAATATCAGAGGCTTGGAAGCTGCTGTATTATTTAGGGTAGGCTTGGACAGAGGATGCACATTGTGAAATTATGTTAATTGGGTTAAATGCAGGGCTTGGAACATATTGGCAGCAATTTGCTTTGCTGCTCAGGAATTCTGTAACAAGGCTAGAAAAGAGCCAGATGGCAATGTAAAGAGACTGTCCTGATCCTCCTGCCGAAGGGATAAAACTTGACAACTTACTCTAGCCAGACCCCACTTGGCAGAAGCCTGATTAGCTGAGAAGTATTAAGCAGTCCATATGTTATATGATCCCAGTTGAAAGGGAACTTCAGCAATAGCAGCGACAGCTGGGAGATATTGTAAGCAAAGGAGGGAAGCCTGTCACCCTCAGTCAGTGAATACCTTTCACCTTTACTGAACCTTGAAGAGCCTTCTAATTTCTCATTGTACAAGACAACTATTTGCACACAATGACCTTGTATCACTATTTGGCAGCCACATCACTCATATCACTAACTGAACTAGAGAAGCAAAATATTCATTGAGCAATGTATTCTTTTAATCCACAGCAAATTACTGTACTGGAATGTGAAACTCATATCTCATCAGTAACAACAACAACAACAATAATAATAATAGATTTCAAGACAAAAACTCCTAAACAATTCAGATGTAACTTTTTAAAATCTGGCTCACAAGCCCACATTGTAAGCAAAATATAATAAATCAGGACATAAATTAGAGAAGTGTACTATATAGAATGGTGACAGCCAGGGTGGTGTAGAAAGTAGCAAGATGGACTAGGACTCAGGAGACATGGGTATAAATCCCTTCTCGTCTATGGAAACTCACCGGGGGTGGGTGGGTGTTGGCAATAGCAAACCACTCCTTTTAACAACTCACATACCTCAAAGATCCTATTAGGGTTGCCATAAGCTGAAAGCAACTTGACAGCAGATAGCAAAGTAAGATGGTGTCCTTGTTGCTGTGTTTTCCAAATCCACACTGATTTTAATACTTTATATATCATATTTATTCTGTGTTTAATATATCTCCATTATCTTCATACACTACTCTACAATGAATTGTTTACTGTATGTTTTTATCATTGTAATTATGTTATGGTTGTATTTTAACTGTTTTTGACTATTGGAATGCACTCTGGTATAGAGCGCAATATAAATTGTTATTATTATCATCATCATCATCATCGATCACTTTATCTTCTACTTTATACACATCCTCCAGAAATTTAGATGACAAGATTTCAAGCTTGTGCAACTATTATGACTATAATCCTACTGGATATTTATGCATACAGGAGGAATTGCATAAGTTGCCATAGCTAATTGAAACTGACAAGGTGGCAGGCACATGACCAGCCCCTCATCAACAAGCCCTAGCAGCTTCTGTAGTCATTCTTGAATGTGTAAATATCCAATAAGGTTCCAGCACAAGAATATTAAGAAGATCCTTAGAAGCAAAAGTTAATCAGCTTTCATCTCAAGGTTAAAAAGTATGCAAGTACACAGGTGCAAGTGCGCACACACATTTTCAATCACAAACTTTTACATTACCTTCTTTAGTGCAGTGGACCGTCTCATATCATATAGCACAATACTCCTGTCCGAAGCACAGCTTCCCAAAATATACATCTGGAAATCGAGGGTATATGTATGATAAATTATATTATAAATATTTTAAGGCACAAACCACAAGGTCTTTATGCAAAATTGCAGGTGCTAAGTAAAAACAGGCATAATATGTGAGCAGTTTTAGCCAGCATCCACACATTTTCAACAGCATTATTTTCAGAGGCATTCATGTGCAGCATGACAGCTAGTTCTTTAATTCGCTATTGCTTTTATAAAAGGCAATTGTGGAGATTAAGCTGATGCATTTTCCCAATTCTAATATTTTTAAAAGCAAGGAGATTCTAGAACTAATTTGAGTGTGGGTGAAAGTAATGACAGAGAAACTTTTAATCTCCTCAATATACACGGTAGGTACAATTCTGTCACATATACCAAACAGATGTTCTTTTTAAGATTAATGATCCCATCATAATGTGCCTCAAAGACTTACAAAAGTATTCTGGAAATCTAAAATATTGTGTTTTGAAACATTTTTACCTCAGAAAATATTCTCTTTTCATTTCTTGTATATTCATCTGCCAAATTTCTTCATTTATTAGCCCACAAACATCCAATGTTGGATACAAGCCTCCCCTTTTTGCTATGCTAATCCATGGCAATCCTGCTGATGTTTTAAAATCATAAACCCATCTAGTTTGCAGTATTCCTCCATTCTTTCTTCCGATCCAAGGTTGCCATTGATGCATTTTTTTTAATTTCATCTGCTTGTTTCATAGTGTGGCCCATCCATCTCTATTTTAATGATGCTATTATTTTACATATCTATTGTCTATTTTTGTTCCCCACTGAATAACCTGATTTAGCACCTGTATTTTCCATTGCTCTTTGAGCTTTTCTGTTATAAAGTCCAGGTCTGTGAAGCATAGGTTAATACTGGCAACACACAAATCATTAAGGATTTGGTGAGTTAACTCCTCTATAAGTTCCACTGGTTCAATGGGCCTACTCGGGCTGCAATTTACTATTGAATTTCAGCCACTGATTATAATCTTAATTATAGAGGGGTTTTCTGGCTTTTAAGAATTTGACTTAGTTTACAAAAAGCTCACCACACAGGCCCTGTTCATCCTCTCCATTTCCACTTTCTGATTAGATTTCACACCCTGTATTTACCTGTCCCAGATAAATCTATTACTGCACACATTCTGTACGATAGCCATCAATCATAACATCCCTATATTCCTCCTGATTGAACAGTACTTTTGCTTTTTATTTATTTACTTTGCAGGTAATCAAAATTATATCTGGTAACTACTAGATACAGGCTCCTGGTTTGTTTGTTTTTAATACGTGTTTTTATACCCTTCTTAAAAGCTATGAGAGCAGAAACTGATCACAACACTAAAGAGAGTCTATTCCACAGTGCAGGAGCCACACAGGAGAAAGCCCTCCCCTCTATGCCTACATGCATTTCATATGACCTAAGAAAACCAGTGTGGCATAGTAGATACAGTTTCAGATTAGTTCTAAGGAGACCAGGATTCAAATCCAAACATAGCCATGAAAATTCACTTGAGTTAGTAATGGTAAGCCACTCCTCAATATTTTTTTTAACCAGGCTCCTAAATTGGAAGTGATGTGACAGTGGGTAACAACAACATGTTGCTGGTGCCAATATATTTACCTCAACTGGATTGAATTTAACACTGCTGATGCTGTCGACTCCCCACGTCAAAGAACATAAAGGACTAGTTCTCTGTTCATCCCAAATATCAACTTGAGGACCACAAGTAGCAAAAACAGGATCCTTCCAATGGTGATCAATTCCAGTGTACACTGTCTTTAAAAATACAAATAAAGATAAAATACAATTACTGATGTTGTATTAAAAGGTTAGTGTTAAGGCGAAGGCCCAAACCTATGGAAGACAATCGCAGCAATCTGGATGAAGACATTTTCACCTACAGTACATAAGGCACTAAGTTTTGTCTGCTTCAGCAGCCAGTTTTGAACAAAAACTGTATCATCTCAAGCACAGGAAATTCCAAAGTTTCAGAAGCCCAGCAGCAAATAAAATATCCGGGGGGGGGGGGGGGCTTATAAACAGCCTCACGTCCCCCTTCCATAACGTTAGCTTTTGTTGCCCAGAACCAGAAGCTGTGAGAGACATGAATCTCTCAACCCTAGATGAGTCTCAATCTCAGAGAAAGCCTGAAACCTTGCCATCCTTAGTATGCCAATATTCTCTTTAATTATATCTCAAATATGATGTAAATCATTTTAAGATTTACAGCCAATATCTACAGTATAAATATCACAAATATTTATATCACTGCCTTGTGATCTGTTACACTGGTATACTTCATTTATCCATAATTTCACAATATAAAACCAATGCACAACTGTCTAGTTTCAAACATAAGTATAGTAGCTACTCTAATGAAATCATAATATATATTGTGTGCATGTGTGCTCTTTTAATTGTTTGAACCAGCTGGAATTTATACTATATTTATAATTCCTTTACATCTGACTACTATCTCATGGTTCTTTTACTAAAACAAACAACAAGGGGGATAATGAGCACTTCCCACTTCACTACTGACATCGCTATTTCAAGGCCACCTGTGCTTCAGGTAATATTGAAGTAGCAATGCCCATGTATGAATTTTAAATGTATAAGGAAAAAGAAAGCAGCACAACAAACAATCTAATACCTTTCCAAGAATTGTATTTATCGGTTCTTCTGCTTCCCCACAAGCTGGCCCTTCCATTTTCCAATGCTTCACCGTTTTATCATCACCAACCTAATGAGTTTGAAGAAGAAAAGACTTCAACCACTTTATGCATCTTTTATGGAAGGCCAAAGTAAGCATGCCTAGGAATCTATCACACTAAATTTCCACATAAACACTCAGCTATACTGGCATTAAACAGTCTCTCCTCAAGAACATACAATACTTTTTTTTTCTTTTTTTACAGAAACAGAATATCAACTCTGGAAAAATATTATCCACTGCTATACGCATGTTTACTTAATTCTCTTATAACTTTTATGGAACAAAATCACGGAAACAACTACATTGCTTTGTCATAAGTGACAACAGATGACCCCTCTAATGCTGAAATCTTATGCACACTTACTTGGAAGCATCCAAATGCTCAATATGACCTTCCTCTGTGTAAACATACAGTACATTGAATCAAGCTGCACAATAGTTATTAAATAATAAACACACACTATCATATTACATAATTTTATAAGCCTCACAAGCATCACAAGATACATGTTCTTATTTATCTAAACTATATATTGCAAAAAGAAAAGCTGACCAATCCAAGTCAAACAGTCTGAAAGTCTGAAGGTTCATCTTTTATTGTTTTATTAAAGTTTTTACTTGGAAGCTAAAGCTATTTTTGGGTCAATTCAGCCTGTTTGACTGGGATTGGACAACTTTCATTATGCTCCAAGGAAGCAGAAAGGTTTTCATTATATCTTGCAAAGTCACTTTTCTCCTTTAAAAGGACCCAAGGTGCCTGACATCATTAAAAACACAATATTAAAAGCTAAAAACAGTAAATTATTCAAATATTTAAAAGAAATAAATAAATAAACATATTCAAAATGTTGGGTAAAAGCATTACTAACACAAATTTAAAAACACTGATCACAGCATTCAGTCATATATAGTCTTCAAACAAAGAATATGCCAGTTCAAGTGCTTGTTTCAGAATCTCATTAAGTGGAACAGGCTCCCACAATAGCACCAGAAGCTCACTTCTTAATATCAAGAAAATTAAGCAATTACCCTTCCCTACTTCTTAATTTCAGGGGGGGGAAACTCAAATATAATAAAACTGGGCAAGCAGAATACACAGGATGATCTATAGTTATTTTTTAAAGTAACATGTATCTTAAATACTTGTATCATTTAAGATGAGGGGTTGAACTCAATGACGTTATAGGCCCCTTCCAACTCAATTATTCTATGATTCTGTGACAATGAGTGGATGTGATAGAAGGATTTGCTGTAGAATTCCAGAATAAAGCAAATATAAAAGTAAAAACAAAAGATTGTTCCAGGACAACTAATATGTTTCAATTACATATAAGTTATAAAACAAAAGTACATGGTTTTACTGTTTACAAAACAAGATGCAACAAGGAAAAAACAGCTGTCCCCTATTATCACTATTTCGCTTACAGTGAAGAAAGAGGTACCACAAAAACGGGTGCACATTCCTCTCACAAAGCCCTCATGTGCTTGTAATGTACGGATGCACGTGTGCTTCATTAAGTTCCAAATTCTAACCTGTTAAAACAAATGACAATTCATAGTAAATAATTTTTTTAGTAGCTAATGCCCATTGTTTCAATATTTCTATGAACATTTTTATGGTTGCTACATCTACCAAATCAGAGTTGCTGATGTTATCTCAAAGGAACTTAATAGGCACCTGCCAAATGCAACTGAACATCAGCAGAAGGTGGCTTAGAGGTAAATTGGCAAGAATTTTTCATTTGGTTGCCTTCTTCTTCAAAGCTGACTTTATAATTTGGCTGTTGACCTGTTGCAATTCACACATCTACATCTTGGGTTGGAGTTGACTGACCTTCCACTGGCTGAAATCCTGCTGAGCAGCTATGTAGGCGTAACTTGATGTTATGCCTGCAGTACCTGCGATCATGCCAATGCAGCAGTGCTATCCATGAAGCACTTCCTCCAGCGTACTGCACAATCAGTTGAAATGGACACCAAGCAAGCAACTGCGCAACTGACTTGCACTGTTCTTGTTGCCTGGGCCTAATGCTCAACACATTTACTACGGCATGATATATCATGCCCCAAAGAACATCATTTCAGCCAGTGAGAAGCTTTTGACCCAATATTTACCAGCTAGGATAAGAAAGGCCCAAATTATAACTTCTCACTTGCACCCTTAGACTGAAATATTTCACAAATTTCTTTAGAAGATAAATTATACCGGAATCCAGTAAGATTTTCTTCCAAGTAACTGTATATAGAATTGCAGCCTTAGGCATTTCAAGGCACAAAGACAAACACCAACCATAATCAATCCAATTACAGTTAGACAACGCCTCATGCTCTGTTTAGAATCATTACTTCTTTAAGCTGCAACTCTGTTTTTTCTTCTCTCCAAATACTTCTCAGAAGAAGGTATGCATAGAGAAATATGAACAATAATTGAGGCAGTCTTAACCCAAGACACCCTGTCCCCATATCAGTAGATCCTGCACCCTGGAACAAGGTCAGAGTTTTTAATACTAGTTCAGAGTCTTAAACACACACCTCACTGAAATCCAAGGAATGGTTCCATGTGTAACTAAACTTAAAGGCAGACCAACCATAGTGAAACTTGATAGTTTCTATTACCTGCATATTTTAATGATTACATGCAAGTGTAGGAAAGAACTTGTTTTTAATGAACTTAAAACATAATTTAAATGTTTAAAACAGTATTGTAAACCTTATAAGATTGAAAGGATACATAAACCTTATTCTGTTGTACTCTGAAGCGTGTGGAGCCCACAACCATTTAGAAGAATGTTGTATTCCCCATTCACCATCTCTTTGACATAGAAATGCAACTGTCTAAAGAGGAGGAATACCTGCATAACCTTTCCATTGGAGCCAGAATCCCAATTTTGGGGGACCTGGTTCATATGGAGAAACTACTCTAGTCCTCCTTCAGACATTTGCTTTTTCATTATTAAAAAGGTAATGGAGGGAGTGGGTGCTCTCAACATGTGTGGACTCCACATGCTTTAAAGCATGATTGAAGAGGGCTATAAATTTACAGATACTATAAATCTGGAAGCAAGGTTCCTGCTAAACTGGGGACACATGCACGTCTCTGCCTCCCTGTGCACAGCTGTCTTCCTCCTCCGCACAGCGATCACGTTAGGTTCCGGTCACAACAGAACCCAGTGCGTGGTGGGGTGGAGTCACGAGTGCACAAGAGCAGAGAGCGAGAGAGAGAGAGAGGCAGAGCCCCACCCAGCAGGGCTAAAAGTAGAGGGTACATTGTCTGGAAGCCAATCTGTCAATTATATGCACAGTGTTTGGCATTGAGTTAAAATTAGTTCACAACGGTCTTTGATTTTGTATCAAACTGAGATTATAACAGGGTATAAACTACTTATGGCTTCATTAGAGGTATTTTAAGTTATGTTTTTAAATGCCTGTTATAACAATTTGTTGATAGCTGCTACAACATCTACTGCATAATAGTGAAAGAAAAATGTTGCCCATCATTGTCTGTTTTTAAAACTGAGGAACTGGGGTGTTGATAATATCAACCTAACACTTACCAGCAAGAGCAAGTCAAATGTAAAAAAAAAATGAAATGAGAAACTAAGTATCACTGGAATAATACATTTCAAATTAGCATTCAACTACATTCTTTGTTTTCACTTATCTGAATTTAGAGCTTACACATTAAATAACTAATTTGTTTTACATTGTTATTTTATATTGCTGGTATCGTTGCCCCAATAAAAAAACAATTTACAAATCTAAAAAAATTATCATTAAAGATTACACTTACCTCCCCATCACACGCCCCAGACAGAATTGTAGACAAGCTCTCTGGATGCTTAGCCATACAGTTAACGCCATCTCTATGACCATCTAATGATGCTACAAAAGGTTTTGCAAATATCCGTTCTAATTTCGTAGCATTTAGAGCCCGTGTATATTCCCGGGGAAGTTCAAATGGATGCAATGCAGGATCATAATTCCGTGGAACTAAAATAAGACAAATATTCATGATATAAACAAGAAGGGGAGATAAGATTCCAAGCTGCATAAAGGAAAAAGGGAGCAAAATGGCAAACAAGTTACCAACATCCTGGAAAACAAAAGTTTCATCCTATCTAGAATCAACATTACTAGCTATGCGCCTGAAAATTAAAGATAACTTGATAGCATCCTGTTCAAGAGAAGCATTTGAGATATTCTTCACAAACAGATTCCTTTTGTTCAAAATAGATGTTTTCCCAAATCACTATGTACCTTTAAAAAATATAATTTGTTTTAGCTTCAGGCACAGCATCATCAGCTAGGATGGCTAGGTAAATATCAGCAGGCCCACCATAAGGGACAAGGGCCTCCTTCAAAAAAACTTCAGCATGATTTTGTTTTGGTTTTTTGTTTTAATGACACAGCAATTCAAAACAGAAGTACTGGGACAGACAGGAGTTTATATGCAGCCACTGTTAACTTCTTTACTCTCAATTCCTTATCAGGCAGAGCTCAGAGGCATTCAGAATAAGAAGTCAGTGTGTGTGGTCACTGCTTGTGCCCACTACAGGGCTCAGAGAATACACACACTCCAGTTCTCGTCCATTCTGGTCAAAAGGGTAGGGAGACATAGGACAAATATGCTGTGGGGTATTTGCGATCAGAAATATCAACAACCTCCGATATGCAGATGATACCACTCTGATGGCAGAAAGTGAGGAGGAATTAAAGAACCTCTTAATGAGGGTGAAAGAGAGTGCAAAAAACGGTCTGAAGCTCAACATCAAAAAAACGAAGATCATGGCCACTGGTCCCATCACCTCCTGGCAAATAGAAGGGGAAGATATGGAGGCAGTGACAGATTTTACTTTCTTGGGCTCCATGATCACTGCAGATGGTGACAGCAGCCACGAAATTAAAAGACACCTGCTTCTTGGGAGGAAAGCGATGACAAACCTAGACAGCATCTTAAAAAGCAGAGACATCACCTTGCCAACAAAAGTACACATAGTCAAAGCTATGGTTTTTCCTGTAGTGATGTATGGAAGTGAGAGCTGGACCATAAAGAAAGCTGACCGCCGAAGAATTGATGCTTTTGAATTGTGGTGCTGGAGGAGGCTCTTGAGAGTCCCCTGGACTGCAAGGAGAACAAACCTATCCATTCTAAAGGAAATCAACCCTGAGTGCTCACTGGAAGGACAGATCCTGAAGCTGAGGCTCCAATACTTTGGCCATCTCATGAGAAGAGAAGACTCCCTGGAAAAGACCCTGATGTTAGGAAAGTGTGAAGGAAAGAGGAGAAGGGGACGACAGAGGATGAGATGGTTGGACAGTGTCACCGAAGCTACCAAGATGAATTTGACCAAACTCCGGGAGGCAGTGGAAGACAGGAGGGCCTGGCGTGCTCTGGTCCATGGGGTTACGAAGAGTCGGACACAACTAAACGACTAAACAACAACAACAAAATCCCAAAGTCCCATTAAACCTGGCACTAGCTCTGTACAGGTTAACAGACAAAACATGACATCTTAATATAAACTGTTCATCAAATCAGAAATGGTGAAACCAATTGCAGAAAAATATTAAAGAGACATGTTTACTTATTTCCCATATTCTTGTAAATTTATAAGAAATAAATTCAGCAAACTATAGTATTCTGTCCTAGGATGCATTACCAGTATAGTGATATAGTCTGATCATTGCTTACTAGTATACGTAGTTTCTATGCCAATGTTTAAAGATTTGTTAGAGGGATTTGTACCTTGCACTTTTTGTCTCAACCCCCCAAACTTTAAAGATAGCTTACATTAACCAAAACAACAACATTCAATTAAAACAATAATAAAAAGACTGGATACTTCTATTTTGAACGATTTGATTTAAAATAACATTCAGGCATAATCAGTTAAGTTGGTTTGTTGACTTGTGTATTTTATATAAATGATTTCTTGGCTTCTATGTATTAGTAGTAATGATCTCATCTCCCAATCCACACTTTCCAGATGCTGAGGTGAATGCACTTTTTCTTTAAATATGAGCTTGAGTATTTTAATTGGAAAGACAGTATTTAAATATTTGAAATGTCAATATATTTGTAATGGAGCAGGTCACTATATTGTAAATTAAAGTCTTGAACATGTGAACTGATGTAAGTAAAATATGTAAGACAGACTGTATGTAAAGTGCAAGCATACACCTGTTGCTGGTTAACAGGCAGAGTTTGAGGCTTGAGTTGCCTCGGGCAGATGTTGCCGATTACAGAGGCTTTTTCTCTGTATAAAGAAAGCTCTGTGAAATCATTAGTTTGCTGCTCTGGTATACTTTTAACTTTACCAATTTAAATGGCTGCAACAAATGGTAAAGGAAAGGTGGGGAGGTACGAGGGTTTCTCAAAAATTCTAAGAGGGCAAGATACCAAAAAGTCTGGGAATTGGATCATGATTAAAATCAGTCGGCAGAAAGTGTCAGTTTAATCACGTCGTTCTTTCAAACAAAAAAAGTTCACTCTTCTTCATAACCTTGGTCCATATTATTCCATAGCAGGTACTTCTCAGGAACGCCATGCCTCGCCCTTCCAACAATCCTCTATGCATCGTTAATTGAATAGGATTAAAATACTGAACTTGATGACAGGCACAGCTGTGCCACCATCAGCCAAGACCAATAGTTGAACACAACTGCTGCTGCTTTCAGGAGAACTCTCCCTTAGGCTAAAAGGGAAATGGACCTGACATGGTGAGCTTCAGAGTAAAAAAACACACAAACGAATCTCCCTCGCCTTTTAGAAGTGTCTCTGCAGTAGAACGCCTTCATGGATTGCTGCCTTGTCGTGGTGAAGGGGCTTGAGTAATTCAGAGAAGCTATGGGCTATGCCATGCAGGGACACCCAAGACGGACAGGTCATAGTGGAGAGTTCTGACTAAACGCGATCCACCTGGAGCAGGAACTGGCAAGCCACTCCAGTATCTTTGCCAAGAAATCTCCATGGACAGAAAGAAAAGGCTAAAAGATATGATGCTGGAAGATGAGCCCCTCAGGTCGGAAGGCGTCCAACATGCTACTGAGGAAGAGCGGAGGACAAGTACAAGTAGCTCCAGAGCTAATGAAGTGTTGGGCCAAAGCCGAAAGGACGCTGAGCTGCGGACGCGCCTGGAAGTGAAAGGAAACTGCGATGCTGCAAAGAAGAATACTGCATAGGAACCTGGAATGTAAGATCTATGAACCTTGGTAAACTGGATGTGGTCAAACAGGAGATGGCAAGAATAAACATTGACATCCTGGGCGTCTAGTGAACTAAAATGGACGGGAATGGGCAAATTCAATTCAGACGATTATCATATCTACTACTGTGGGCAAGAATCCCATAGAAGAAATGGAGTAGCCCTCATAGTCAACAAAAGAGTGGGAAAAGCTGTACTGGGATACAATCTCAAAAATGATAGAATGATTTCAATACGAATCGAAGGCAGACCTTTCAATATCACAGTCATCCAAGTTTATGCACCAACCACCAATGCTAAAGAGGCTGAAATTGACCAATTCTATGAAGACTTACAACACCTTCTAGAACTGACACCAAAGAAAGATGTTCTTCTCATTATAGGGGACTGGAATGCTAAAGTAGGGAGTCAAGAGATAAAAGGAACAACAGGGAAGTTTGGCTTTGGAGGTCAAAACGAAGCAGGGCAAAGGCTAATAGAGTTTTGTCAAGAGAACAAGCTGGTCATCACAAACACTCTTTTCCAATAGCACAAGAGGCGACTCTACACATGGACATCACCAGATGGGCAATACCAAAATCAGATTGATTATGTTCTCTGCAGCCAAAGATGGAGAAGCTCTATACAGTCTGCAAAAACAAGACCTGGAGCTGATTGTGGCTCTGATCATCAGCTTCTTATAGCAAAATTCAAGCTTAAACTGAAGAAAGTAGGAAAAACCACTGGGCTAGTCAGGTATAATCTAAACCAAATCCCTTATGAATACACAGTGGAAGTGAAGAACAGATTTAAGGAACTAGATTTGGTGGACAGAGGGCCTGAAGAACTATGGATGGAAGCTTGTAACACTGTACAGGAGGCAGCAACAAAAACCATCCCAAAGAAAAGGAAATACAAGAAAGCAAAGTGGCTGTCCACCGAGGCCTTACAAATAGCAGAGAAGAGAAGGGAAACAAAATGCAAGGGAGATAGGGAAAGTGGTGCTGGAGGAGACTCTTGAGAGTCCCCTGGACTGCAAAGAGATCAAACGTATCCATTCTGAAGGAAATCAACCCTGAGTGCTCACTGGAAGGACAGATCCTGAAGCTGAGGCTCCAATACTTTGGCTATCTCATGAAAAGAGAAGACTCCCTGGAAAAGACCCTGATGTTGGGAAAGTGTGAAGGCAAGAGGAGAAGGGGACGACAGAGGACGAGATGGTTGGACAGTGTCATCGAAGCGACCAACATGAATTTGACCCAACTCCGGGAGGCAGTGGAAGACAGGAGGGCCTGGCGTGCTCTGGTCCATGGGGTCACGAAGAGTCGGACACGACTTAACGACTAAACAACAACAAACGCGGTAGAAGAGCAATCCAATTTTGTTCTTTTACTATTATTCTAAACCTGACAAACTTGGCTTCGAACGACCTGCTCCTCCTTTGCTACGAAAAGGCTTTTCTTTTGTTTCAAAAGAAACAACCTCCCGTGTAACTGATCGCCTTCCTCGCACTCACCACGCTGCAGGTCCTGCTTGGTCTCACGCACATAATCGTCCGGGTTCCGGCTCAACACTTTCACCTTCATCCTGTGAGGCGCCGGAGCAGGGAACAGACCCGGTCCGCTTTCAACCACATGGAATGGAAAGAAACAAAACTTCCCGGTCAATAACTTCCGAGTCGAAGGGAAAGCCGGAAAGCAGGCGTTGATTGACAGCTGCCGGCGGAAGAGGAAAAAGGTAGCCTCGCAATCACGTGAACAAGAATCTCTCTGGAAACTCTAAGCCCGCCTTCGTGGAGGCACGGCTGTTGGTACTGTATCCTGATTGGAAGAGCCAGTATGAGTGACTGGACTTGACTACCTATGGGTGGACGGAAGTACCTTTTAGAGAGTAAAGGGCAGTCTCCTCCACGTGATTGGCTACGGATGCGTAGGGGGTCCTTTTTTAGAAAGTCAAAATTCTCGTGGCGCTTTCTCATGAATCCCGGCACCACCGTTCCGGCCGCCCAGAGGCCACCATACACCCTGGCGGGGTCTCCTTCTACCCCTCACGCGACTCCTTCAGCCCCACCAGCCCGGTCCCTCTTCAGACACGTGCACTACGAGAACCTGGTGGCCGGGCTGAGTGGCGGCGTGGTCTCAACGCTGGTGCTGCACCCGCTCGACCTGGTGAAGATCCGCTTCGCAGGTGAGGCGCTCCCTGCTCTGCCCTTCCTATCCCCTTCTACCCCCCCACCCAGAAGTGGTGACGTCATCCAATGGTCAGCCAGCCTCCCTCCAGCCGCCTGTTAGCTGGCCCTCCAGGTGTTCGGCTGGACCGGCTTCCTAGCAGCTCTACATTGCGGCAGGGCCGGCGGTGAGAGGAATGCTGGGAGTTGCAGTCCCAAAGCGTTTTTGGAGGGTTTTGCGCACCCGGCACAGCGGTGTGGAAACGGCGGGGAGAGTTGAAGCGGCTTCGATTTCCTGCCGATGTTCCCAACCCCGTGGAATTGGGCTGCAAAAAGCGGGTGCCCTCGGCCACGTGCCTGCGCCGGCGTTTCTTTGGCTTAAGAAGGTTTTTGACCCCGCCTGCTTTTTCCCTTTTTGGGTAAAGCCCCTCCGTGTGGGCTGCATTGCGCTTATTCCAGGTGTGATTTTACCTAGTCAGTACCATCAGTGGCAGAAAACCTATTTCGGGTTTAGTGGTTTCCTAGGTCAGGACCAAATGCTGAATTTATTTTTATTTTTTTGTATCATTTATATGCTGCCTTTCTCCCAGTGAGGGGACCACAGGTCCATTTAACTCAGCTGATTCTGCTTGGGTTGGCAGCGACTTTAAAGCATGTCAGAGTAAAGTCTTCTCTAGCACTATTTGAAGTCAACCCCTTTTATGTAATCTGAGACATAAGTTGTTCAACATTGAGTCTCTCATGTGCAAATCATGAGTCCTACTCCTGTACTGTGGCCCTCTTGATGTGTCTCTCACGAATGTGACTTGTTTGCACCAGTTATTTCTGAAATTCAGTTTGTTGCATCTTCTACAACGTGCCACCACCTACTTGCAAGTTTCTCTTGTCTTTCCCCTGCATCACATTTTTGGGGTGAATGGAAGCAGTGCCCTGGGAATTGAGAGAACATTAGGGTGATTGAGCAATGTAATCTGCACCTTTTTTCCTGGGAGTAAGTGCCCCACTTCATCTCAGGGGATTATCATTGCTTCTTTTTACTTCTGCAAGCCATCTGTGCTTTTGCAATGTAAATTGTTTGATTTGTCAAACTGTTGAAAAGTTTTTAAAGTATTGTGTGTTTTTTTAAGTGTTCAAACTTAATTTTACTAAGCATTCATTCATTCATTCATTTATAAAATATTTTATCCTGCCTTGCTCCTTAAAAAGAACCCAAGGTGGCTTACATCATTAAAAAGACAATATTTAAAAGCTAAAAACAGTAGGCATACAAATATTTAAAAATAATTGAAGAAGTATATTAAAAACAGTAATAAAATCAATACTAAAACACATTTAAAACAGAGCACAACAGTCTGTGCTTTTTCTTGAGAGCTGTTGATATGGGGAAGTTAGAAATAAATAACCATGACAACAGTCACCATCTTCTTTCTTCTATTTATGTGCTTAGCCACTGGCCTGTTTCTTACTAGAGAAAGGAACAAACATTGGCCAAAATCCTGTTGCTTATTGTAATAAATAGCAATGCAGCAATGGCAATTTGGTGAGTCAGCTCCATAAATTCTACTGATTCAAATGGGCCTACACTAACTGTGACTTACTGTGCTAAAGTAGGTTGCAGTTAAAGTAGGCCCATGTGAATCAATGGAAATTATGGAGATGACTCACTACATGCCCATTGATTCTATGGGCCTCCTCCAGGGTAATTTACTTTGCAAAGGAACAGTTTTTTGGTCACACTGTAGCAAAGGACAAAGCATAAAAGGGGGGCATTCAGAAGTGGGTAATAAATAACACTACTTCTCCAAATATATTTACAGTTGTGACCTGGAAAAGGTCTATTTGCAAAGTGGTATATTTATACTGTATTGTTAACTCATTTTAGAATGTGTTTTCTACAGACTAATTTTCAATTGTTTTGACTAGTGAATGATGGCTTGAAAGTGAGGCCAAAATACAGTGGTATCTTGCACTGTTTGACAACTGTATGGAAACAAGAAGGACTACGTGGTCTGTACCAAGGAGTGACTCCAAATGTATGGGGTGCAGGTGCCTCTTGGGGTCTCTACTTCTACTTGTAAGTGTTTTAATTGCTTAAACTATTCTCTAGTGTCTATTCAAAATGTCAATTCTTGTTGTTTCTTTTTAATTCAAATTTGTGCAGATAAATAGAAAGCTAATCACTTAAAACACCTATTAAATAACTAGTCCATACTTGCTAACTATAGTGACCTAGGATGATGCAGCAAATATTTTATGAAATGCTAATAAATGAGTTTGTTTATATTGGTGTTGTAAGTTATTGTAATGTTGTATGACCATACCTTGGAAACATTACTTTTTTTGGACTACAACTCCCAGGCCAGCTTGGTCTGAGGCCAAGCTCAGAATATGACTGACTATAGACTTTAGATTTCTGTCTTTGAAAAGAAAGTGATGCTATCCAGGCAATTTTTTTCTGAGCTGAGAAACAAGTCAAACTGGGTTTCTTCTGCAGGCAAAAACTCGCCACTTTAAGTCATTCGTCATATGGCTTCTAGAGTATAAAGCGTTTAAAATGTCTAGGATAGTCTTGGCAACATCTATATTAGAAACTGCTGTTCACTTGACAAATCTTGGGTTGAAACAGGCAATTAAAGCACGATTCCTAATTTAACCTTCAATGAAAGAATGGAATGAACAAGTCTTTCATAAGTGTCTTATCCCTTGAGTTACTGGTAACAGAAGCTGGACATCTTCCATTACCTCTGCAAGGCCCAGGGTCAAGCATGAAGATTGCACTGTGCTAATCTACTAATTATTGACAGCTTTTACTTGTCTTTTGCTTACCAGCCCTTGCACTGGATTACTGTCCACCAGCCTACAGCTAAAGCTTATTAAAGTCAACACCTAACAACTCGTCCCATGATTCCATCTGGTCCAGCTACCTTTCGAACGTTAATATTCTGGAAAGCGCGTCTCACATCTGAAATCTGCAGTAGTAGTGGTTGTCTGTCGATGGTAGATTCTAGTGATGTACTATAGATAGTAGGTGCTGGAATAATGGTTGTTCCTGTTTCCACCTCAAAACGGCTGAAAAATTGATTTAACTGCTCAGCCAAAAAATCACTGCTGCTAAACAGACTGTTTTTGTTACTCTGCCCCGTGATTTGTCGCAGGCCATGCCATACCCGACGAGTGTCAGAGCTCTCAAGATGTTGCTCAATCCTCCAGCTGTACATAGCTTTGGCGTCCCTAATGCCCTTTTTCAATTTAGCTCTGGCCTCTCTATACTGCATACTACTTTGAAGTATGCCATTTTTAAAAAATGTATAAGTAACGTTAGTGCTTAACAGCACATTTATATTCTTCCCAAATCTGTTTGTGACATGTTCTTCAGTTTTAAATGTGCATTTGTAGCAAATATAAAAGGATACGAATAATAACTGCCTGAGGAACAGATTAATCTTTTCTGCTTCCTGAACTGTTGTAAAGTGCTGCATCTAGTGGCTGCACAAGTGACAGCCAATCACACAACTGATCTTTCTCTTCCCCTCCTTCCCCCCTGATTGGGGGGACTTCTTTTAAAAAATGGGGCACCAGCCCCTGATAACCCTCCTAAGAGCCATCTGCGTGATTCTGAACAATTCCCTCCCCATCCTCCCTTGACATTATAGCCCTGTAGAACATAGTCATAGAATACAGTACAAGAAATATTGGTTCTAAGAGCTTCCTCTTGCGCAGCCATTGGCTACAACACAAAAATTTATAATCCAGAGAGCCTAAATATTATCTTAATTTACATATATAAATACTATGATCTAGTATCTAAATAACAGCATTCCTAGTTCCCTGTATCTATAGAACTTGGGACTGTTGCACCCCCACATGCCTGATACCAGCCTTATCCAACTTGACGCCCTCCAAATTGTTGGGTCACTGGTCTCAGGCAGGACCAGGTCAGAAAATGCTACTGTATATTCTTAAAATTCAGAAATGTTTAAAAGCAGCATGTGGATATGTTGTTCAAAGACAGAAATGAGGCAAACCCTTTTTGTCCAGGGATGCACAACTTGTGGATTGCATATGATCCCCAAACATAAATGTTGAAGTCTCCATGATCGTCATGTTGCCCCATTCTCCCTCCTCCTCTTCGCATATTTGTTCATTCGCCATTAACGGTATTAAAAAAGCTCTGACTGTCAGGATCATTGGGAGAGACAGGAGGCTGAAGTCGCCTCCTTCACAATCCCCCTACTACCGTGTTTCCCCGAAAATAAGACAGGGTCTTATATTAATTTTTGCTCCAAAAAAAGCAGTAGGGCTTATTTCCAGGGGATGTTTTATTTTTTTCATATACAACAATCTACATTTATTCAAATACAGTCATGTCATCCTGGTTGCTGCACAATGGTGGAGGGCAGGGTTTCACTTAACTGGGGCTTATTTTTGGGGTAGGGCTTATATTACGAGCGTCTTGAAAAATCATACTAGGGCTTATTTTCAAGTTAGGTCTTATTTTCGGGGAAACAGGGTAACAGTCCTGAAACAGTGCCATCATGGCTTCCACACTACTAACGGCCTTTGACACACCTAAAGTAGCTCAGTGGCAGTATATTTTGTGTATATGTCTAATTTGTTTGGATGTTTATATGTGGGATGTATTATATATATTAAAAAAAAAACACTATCTGGATTTGTTAATCTTGCCTCAACATTTCAGCTACAATGCAATTAAAGCATACAAGACAGAGGATAAGGTGGAAAGCCTGGGAGCTACTGAACACCTGGTGTCAGCTGCTGAAGCTGGTAAGAAAAATACTAGCATGATTAATACATACTTCTAGCTTGTCCAAATGGTATGTTTTATCTTTGTTAATCATTTTATTGTTGCCTTCACTTACAAATGGTGATATTTAGTTCAGCAAATCTGTTTGATATTGTAAAAATTAAGTGGAAAGACTTTATAGAGAAAACATTCACCTTATTAACTTCTCCATTTGCACTCAAACCACGTGCTTTAAGAAGTAGCATGTTCTGCTTATAAATTTAAATTCTAGTCCTTACCACTTGGTCTCAGTAAAAGCCCTATTAAGGTGCACAGTGAGGGGCACATACTGTGTTCCAACCCGGCATTGCATTCCTCACACGGAAGCAAGCTATCTGAAGAAGACACCCTGTTCTATTCATGGATGATCTGCACACAAGCCAGAATCACAGTTTTTTAACATTCTTGTTTATAAAGCCTGCATGGATACTAAAGGGTCTCCTTTTGAGGCAGTCAATTTCACATGAAGAAAATGACAATAGAGGGGCCAGGGCTTGAACACTGGACTTACTGTAAGGGGGGAATACACTGTTAAAATACTTGAATAAGCTTCAGTGCCCAAATAGATTCAGTATATACTGAATTTTACTGTGCGTTTTTGTGCATGTTCACAGAGAAGGAAGTCTTTGCATGTCCAGTGGAACTAACTCCCTGATAAGTGTGTTCAGGAATCAAACCTAGAGTTTGTTGTTTGAGAAATGTTTGCAGCTGAGTATAATGACTGGGCTTTGTGCAATTTTGTGCAGTTTCCACTCTTTATTGGATAAAATTTTTCTAATCTAAGATTCTGGAAGTATTGAAATACATTTATTTTCTAGGTCAGAGTCCTTAGAACTGTGCAGGGTTTATGGGGTAGTGTTTCATGAAGAGCAGATTCCCTTCTCTCATGGGAATCCATTTCTGAACAGGAAATGTAGAGGGATGCCACATACAAAAGGAAAGGAGATAGTGCATGATTTTTCACCAGTGAATTGACTCCTGATACTATTAAGGGAGGCGTTTGGCAGAATGTGCTCTAGGCAAACATCCCGTAGTCTGCCTTGGGGATGAGGAACATCTGTCCCATAGGATGCTGTCTGACTACAGTTATCATCCTTTTTAATTGGTTATGCAGTTTAGGGCTTATGGTTGGTGCAGCTGAACAACACTGAGGGCCTTGTGTTTCCCTTTTCCTGGCCCTCTTCCTGTTTCTTGAATAGAATTTACTTTCTGTCTGCAGCTCTTAAAAGATGCAGAAGGAGAGTAAAAATAGCCAGGAATGTTAAATAGTGTAGTAAATTTAAACTTCATTTAAATTGTATATATGTAGATTGTGTGTGTGTTGGAAAGAATACTATTGAAATGCCGTGTTTCTAGAATAGTGCATTGCTGGTAATGATGGAATTGTCAAATTCCCATCTGTTGATAGGAGCCATGACGCTGTGTATTACAAACCCAATTTGGGTAACCAAGACAAGGCTTGTGTTACAATATGAAGCTGGTGTTGACTCCTCAAAGAGGCAATATAAAGGAATGCTTGATGCCCTTATAAAAATATACAAGTATGAAGGTATACGTGGTCTATATAAGGTAAGTTAATTAGATATCTAGTCAAGAGTAATGTTTTTAGTGTGGGTAGAAGAGATTTATCATTCTGACACTCTGTAGACTGAATGGCTGTTCCAAGAGTTTATCTATAGTAAGTTTGCCAGCAGGCTTTGTTGTCCATCTCCTTTCCTCCACTGACCACCACTGCCACCCGTGTTTCAATTTTCTTGTGAGCGAATCATACCTGAGTCTGTGGAAACTTGTGTGGAATCTGTTCTAAGCAGCGTCAAGAATAGTATTTTGGACTAATGTGTCTGAGCTAAATAATAATAGGGAATGTAATGGTACTTCTTGATGGTAAAGACCATAATTTTGAGCATGATTACTCGGAAATAATTTTGTCAGTAATATTAGAGGGCAAGTAGGTGGATAATGTTTCCTTATTGTGTTAGTCATATACTGTACAAATCCTATTTTGGAAAAAAAAATGCTTACCGTGTTTCCCCGAAAATAAGACAGGGTCTTATATTAATTTTTGCTCCAAAAAACGCATTAGGACTTATTTTCAGGGGATGTTTTATTTTACAGTCATGTCATCTTCTGGTTGCTGCACAATGCTGCACAATGGTGGAGGGCGGGGTTTCACTTAACTAGGGCTTATTTTTGGGGTAGGGCTTATATTACAAGCATCCTGAAAAACCATACTAGGGCTTATTTTCAGGTTAGGTCTTATTTTCGGGGGAAACAGGGTAGATCAGAACGGAAATACAAATATGGGGTTATTTGGGGGAAGAAACCCATAGAAATTGACATATATGGCATTTTTTAAAAGAATGCTTCTCAGATCACTGTTAGTAGGATGATAAGTCTATCTTCTAAAAGATCCCTTTTCATCATGAGGTAGTTTCAGCTCACCCGATTAAGCTGCATTTGAACAGATACCCCTCTCTATTTAGTGAATGTTTCGATCTAAATATGTTCAAACTATTTCGTATGTAATAGATTAGCAACAAGCAAATACTGAAAAATAGTAAGAAATTAATGAGAAATGTGGGGGAGGGGAAGCATACTTGTGAGTAGACCAAATGAAAAATAGCGTTTTCACTTCTTGACTTGAAGAAGTGATTGAGTAGCTTCAGATTTGGGAGAGCCTTAAAATGAAATCTGGCATTCATAACATTTATATATGAGCCTATGGTTCTCCAGATGTTGGGGTATAGATTTGTAGCCCAACAATTCTGCATTACCACTTCTCACTGCCCAGTGAATACATGGGCCAGTCTCCTGTTCAGTATTTAGTGTACACAGACTTTTAACTATGGATACTCTCACAGCAATTTGACGAGGTGCTCGTCTTGTACAGCCCGGTGTACGACTGGCACCTTATTAGATTGCTGTGGCAACTTCCATAGTTAGAATTCCATGTCAGTAAGGAGTGAACACGATACTGACCACGAGGACCATGCTGTTTGGTTTTTCTTTCATTTTCAGTTTATAAACTCTGGCGTTGGAGACTGGCTGTTTGGACTATCTCCGTGTTCCAGCAATGTAGCATTTTAAACAAATAACCATGAAGCTGTGGAAAGTTGGTTAGCTTTCACATTTTTCACTTTAAGCCATCTGAAAAATTGTCTCTTCAGGGATTTGTGCCTGGTCTGTTTGGAACATCACATGGAGCACTTCAGTTCATGGCTTATGAAGAATTTAAATCAAAATATAATAGACATCGAAACAGACGATCAGATTTTAAATTGGTAAGATAATCTATAAAACAGAAATATTTACTTTGTTAAAAAAGGTATAGTCACAAGGGAGTCTACACTTTGCTGATGACAAGTATTTTTCTTACTGTCTCATAAATTCCTTTCAGTTTCAAAACATATAATTCATATCAATGACATAGATACTAATTTTAACAGAGTAAAAAATTAAAGCCTGAAATGTTTCCTTTTTTTTTTTAAACAAAACTGTTGGGAGCTAATATTGGTGCCGTTTTATTTTTAGAGCACTTTAGAATATATCACAATGGCAGCCCTGTCAAAAATATTTGCAGTTTCATCAACATACCCATATCAAGTTGTGAGGGCACGTCTTCAGGATCAGCATAATAAATACTCAGGAGTAATTGATGTCATCCGTAGGACATGGAGGTAGGCCTGGGGATCTACAGCTGATGTGTAATTGCTTCTTTTACCAACACTTATGTATTTGGTATTTTCAGAGGCATAAAACTTGAAACTTTTCTTTCTACCTCAATAGAATGATTATATAATTGTTTCAGAGCAGCCTAGTGAAGTTGCTGCAATAATAAAGACACAGAGTAAGGAACTGGTGGCTCTGCCGATAGACCTGCTCCTCCTTCAGTCTGAATTGTTTCCATTCTAGTTGGTCATTATAAGCATGATTAGTTAGCAGTAAAAATTGGTGTCTGACTTTGTTGTTTTTCCTCATCCCTCTCTATCCCTTATTACTTACCTATCTGTCATTTGAGTTGCAAACCTAGGAGCATGGATTGTCTTGGGTTTGTAAGGTATTCTGAGAGGCATTTTGGCTGAACAGGATTTAAAATGCTTTAAATAAACAAACCTTATCACATAACCTCTGTCTTATGAGTGTTGGAGCCCTTTTTTGTCTGCCTTCATTGAAATTCTGTAGCATTGCCCTTACGTATGATTAGTCAATTAGAAAATGCTGTGCTTTCCATTCACTTTATGTCCTATTCTAAGAAAAGGGATCTCAGAGTTATTGCGCAGCAGGTGAGGAAGGATGGTAAACAGAGGAATAATGGAAAGATGCAGTACTCCTGTTTGCAAAAAATGTGGATATGGAGAAGGAAGTGACTCGTGAAGCCACATATTCCATGAAACTCTGTAGTGCTTAAGTGTGAGTGGGAATAGACTGTGTATAGATGTATGGGAGTATTTGCACTACAGATAGATATTTAGCAGTGTTTGCCATGAAATCCAGTGCCAGAGGCCTTATGCATTAATGCAGAAAAAGTGCTGTAGCAGAAAACATGTGGAGTCAGTGTGAACAAATCAGAAGTTACATGTCTATTAAAAATCACTAGAGAGGAAAAAAATTGATATTTTCAAAGCCATGCTACTCACAAGAGTTAACCTGGAAGAATTGTACTAAAATCAGTCGGGCAATTTGTAGCTCTTTTTTCATGCTTCTCTGAATTAGGTGTTTCTGCAGAAATTCAGGTTTTTATTTCAAAATAATATTTTGGAAGTGGGATTGTAGCAGGAATGAGTAATTTGAAAGAATAATTGCCTTTTTTTAGATTTATAATACATTTTATTACTTTTCAATCATTCTACAGAATTTACTGAAAATATTAAAAACAGCATCATTTTAAATGTAATCAGATTTTTTTCCCTGTATCATATATGATTAGATATTATAAGTAAAATAAATAATTGTGTTCTATCTTTCCACAGCAATGAAGGAGTTTATGGATTTTACAAAGGGATTGTCCCTAACGTGATCAGAGTCACTCCTGCATGCTGCATTACATTTGTAGTGTACGAAAAAGTATCCCATTTATTACTTGGCTTGAAGAATGGTGCTTAAATATTGCAGGTTGCCTCAGGACATTATCAGACTCTGCAACAGATCGGGAATACTTTACAGTTGTCTGGCTGAAGACTGAATTTTTCTGTAATTCACAGGAGATGCCAGAGACTTGAGCACCATTGATTGTGCTTGATATATTTCTTCTGTATTTGAACCTGAATTATTTGCCTGGAATATCATTCTATCTCAGCCTTCTGATTCAGTGAATAGATGGAGCCCACAACAGTTCTGTATCTCATTTTATTTGTGAACTGATCTGTCTACCCTGTTCTGTCAAAAGCAGTGAAGTCTTAGATGACAATGGTAGAATCCTTATGCTGAAATTTTAGATGGTATAAGGTCATCAGCAAACTGGTATGTTAGTTATGTAACATGTAGATTTTTCTGGGATCTTTATCCAAGAAAAATGTATGTTTACCAATAGTGACTTCAACTTTCCAAATCCTATTTACCACTGAGTGGGCTAAATAGCTAAGTTGCTTAGATATCAGAAGTTTGGAGTCTGATTCCCCATCGTGCCTCCAGAGAGAAGAGCCAGCTTGTGTGGCCCTGGGCAAGCTGCATGGTCCCAGGATGCCCGCAGAAGGGAATGGTAAGCCACCTCTGAGTATTCTCTACCTAGAAGTCTCTGGAAAGGGTTGCCAAAAGTCAGCATTGGCTTGACGGCACACAATTATTTTATTAATCTTCTTTGCCAAACAGTGAGAATCGGGAAATGGAAATATAATAAGGTTTCTGAATGCAACAGCATGATACTAGCAAAGCAATATCCACCGTGTTCATACTGAATGCAGTACAAAGTGGGGGCAAAAACAGCTTGGAACATTCCCCTTCTGTACAACCACTGCTGGAATCTCCTATCCATCATAGTCAGTTGTAGTCCAAGAAGATGAACTCCTGGACCATAAAAGCAGAATTAGCAGCTGCAGAGTCGGTTTTGATCCTAGTATAAAAAGTAGGGGTGCGGGCAAAGAAGGTAACCTAATTGTCCCAAGTTTAGTATTGGTGTTAATTCAGAAATAAGGTTCTCTTGGTTTTAAAATAACAGAAGTATGCATAGGACATCCACACAAATGTATTTATTTAAAAGATTAGTATCCCAGTCTTCTAAAGTAGTTGAATTACTCAGAACAGTTTATAACAACCAACCTATTACAATCCATAATAAAACACTAAAAATAGGTTTGGTGCATGTTAAAAAAAAGATCAATAGAGAAAAAGTTTTAAATGTGGTTTGTCATATAAAACCTCATCTACTTGTCACAGCAAAAGCATGCTGCAACAGGAATTTTTCACTAACTGCAGGAAAGCAGCAAGGGAACAAATTCAAATATTCTTAACTTGGCACTGAGCTGAGGTCACTGTGGTTGGTAGTATAGCTTCAAATAGAAAATAGTACTGATAGTAGCATTTTGCATGCCCAAAGTAAATAAATTTTCAAGTAAAATGTTCAGTGGGTAACACTGTTTTGCTACCCAGATGTACTTTACACAATTAGGAGACATTTCTATGTAGAAGATAACTCCACCTCTTGGGAAAATGCCTTTTTTTTTTTAGATGCAGCATTTTAAAATATTTTTAATCTCATTTAAAGTTGGCTTCAGTTTGTAACACAATGAAGGAATCCTCAAAGCCATACATATGCTTTCTCATGATATCAGGCATTATTTGGTTTTATATTTTTAATGAAGCTAATTCCCTTATTGTTGTATATATTGATGTATTTAAACATCAGAAAACAGATTTAACAGAGATAGATTTAAAAAGTCTCCAGAAAACCCATTTTTAATTATTGTGAATGCTCCAAAAGTAAACTATTAAGATAGTATACCTCCTGGTTGTTGTTTTCTTGAGATAAAGATAGTATAGCCCTTGTTCAGTATTTGCTCAAGATGTCCCAGAGAGCTGGACTGTAATAAAAAGATGGGATGCCTAGGCCAAGATTTCATTTGTGTATTCTGATGTTTTGCTATTGAAGTTGGCCCCTTCAGATAGTGATTATTTTTAGCACTGAACAGTACCATTCAGTACTATTTATTCAGCTTTGTCTGCCGTTAGTTTTACTTGGTTCAAAAGATAAACTGATCATCCAGCTTGCCCATGCAGAGCTTCTATGTGAACAGTCATTCCCATTTAATGTATTAAAATTGCAGATATTTGCATCAGAATACTATGCTTCAATAGAATGGCTAAAATCCTGTTGCTTTGTTACACAGACAGAAGGCAAGCAGCATAACGTTCACTCATTTCTAGCTAACAGTTAAGTCCCTGCTAGAATTCTCAAGCATATATTTAGCCAGCATGAACATGCACCCTCAATAACAGCAACTTTTTAATTGCAAACTAGAAACAAGTAAATGCTATGACATTTGCCTTCCATGTATGTATCAAAGTGCCAGGATTTCAGTCAGCAGCCAATATGGTTCCCATTCCCTTATTGTGTTCATTATTATCATCATCATCAAATCTTCTTTTCCCCATCTGCTTTCAAGAGGAAATTGATGAGTTCTAAAGAAGAACCCACACATCTAAGTGCAAGAGTAATATATATTTCAGTAAGGTTAAATGCTATTTGCTAGTAAAATTTCTTTACTTTGCCTAATTAAAAAAAAGTCATCTGTATTATCAATTGAAAAAATAATCTGAATTTCTACAAAATTCGTACATAAATCCAGACTGCTGCTTCAGAATCTTTATTGTAAAATATTGTAGAAAACATGCTAGGAAGACTTAAGTAAAACAATCTTGGCCAGATTGTTTTAAAACAAAGTAAAACTACTCTTGGCCAGTATCCTGTTCAATATTTATGTTTGCAGAAGCCACTGTAGATCATCTGATGTGATGCACAAATGTAAGAGTGGGTAATACCTTTATTGGATCAATTAAAAAAAATCAAACAAATTGCAAGCTTTTGTGGAGGAACTCCACTTCATAGGCTGGGAGCCACCCTTTCATGGATAGTATAGAAAAATTATAAACCAGAGTCCAAAAATTGATGGTAGATGGCTGTGAAAGGTGATTTCAGATTCAGGTTTCAAAAGTCCTCTTGAGGCTATGGTGTCAAGCACCATTCCTTGCCGCATGGTTGTAATGGCTTGCAGCCAAGAACATGACCACCATCTCATCCGATTATACAGCAGCTTCCATAATTAGAGTGCCGTGTGCATAAATATTGAACAGCAGAATGGCTGATACTCTATAAAAAAAGCTTGTGTTTTATACTGAAGTGCTTCTATATACAGAAAACTAGTTTTCAAGCCTTGCAGGGCTATGAAGTCTACACGAGGCAGCGAACAAGTGTCTGGGGCGGGGACCAATCCCTGAAGGAGTTCTACTTTGGCAACTCTTCTATAATAATGCGAGAGACCGAGTTCCATCCAGTTGAAGCATCTCCTCTTGGGTAATCTGAGCAAGTACCCACCCAAACAGCAATATCCACTAGTCCAGCGCTGATTCCTTCACATAATCCTTCCACTGTTATAAAGACAAAACACAACTTAGATTCACCAAAAGGATTTGATCTGCAAATCCCAACAGGGAGCATAGGAGTGCAAAGAATGGGAACTGGGGTTGGTACATCTCTTACAGGTGAAATAAGGGGAAGCAGAATGGACATGAAGAACTGAAATCCATTTCTGCTCCTGAGGCAAGATTCAAGCAAACCTTTGTGACTGAGCAATCACAATTGCACTAAAACCTCACATTTGCCTTTTGATGGTTAATCGTAAAGCAAGCTATTTTGCAAACAGCAAGAAGTGTGAAAAGCTTACTTTCCACGACCATCAGGCATTTCCACCACTTAAGGAATTCTCTATTCTAGTAATGCACTATCTGATCAGTATAGTTTGGCTCTTGTTGGTCATAATCCTCAGCATAGCCTGAAGGCTAGCTGGCTCTTGCACATTCTCTTGCGTGCCAACTGAGGAACTGGTGATAGGAAAGCAAAAAAAAAAGAACAAATCTGTATGTCCTTTCTGCCCTCCCTCACTCCCAGTCCAAAGTCTGTACAGTATTTTCAGTGTACTTTACCCTAGGGGTGTGCTCTTTCATATTGTTGGACTGCAACCCCCAGAATTCTCCAGTAATTTTCCAGGTAGAATTCTGGAATGTGCAGCCCAGAAAGGTAAGTCTGCAGACTGGCTTTTCTTGCCTCTACTGCTGCTTTCTCTGGCCTGTTCCTGCTTCCAAAAACAAGCTGCTGCGATAATACCTGAGGGTTATGGGTCTTCCTGCAAGTTGTAGTTCCTCAGGAGGCACCCCTCTATAGAGCCTAATGAGGAACAAGATTATGACTCCCAGTGCCCTCCAAAGAAGGAACTGTCCCTGCTATTCAGTCAGTCACCCCCACTGTGACATCACCAACCAGTGGGGGGCAGGTCCTCCTGGACAGAGAAAACACTGGGAGTCATAGATTTGCTGCCCATTACCTCTATTAGAGGGCATCTCCCCAAAAACAAGTCCCAGGACGACCCAAGGCTCCCAGGTAGCACTGTAGCTGTGTTTTCTTTCCTTCTATTTTCTTTTTTGAAAGTATAAACAGGCTAGAGAAAGCAGCAACAAATATAAAGAAAGCTGGTTTGCAAACTTAAGTTTCTGGTCTGCACCTCCCAGAATTCTGCTTGGGAAACTCTGGGTGCTCCAAACCAAGAAAAGAACACGTCCCTATTTTACACATGAAACTAGTACTTAATTTGTTTTTTATTATTATTATTTAGGGGTTTTTTAGGAGTCATTCTTTATGCTTTGGTCAGAAATAGAGTTGATTTATTTTTTAAAAAATCTCTTAGCTCACAGTATTTTTTAATATTCTTTTTGGTAAGCAAAACTGTCTTCATCAGAAACTGCAACTAGAGTTGGTTGTCTCTTTAGTTTTCTGTTGGTTTATGAAAACGAATTTAGACAACAGCCATATAATTTTTGACTTCTCCAAGTCTTTTCTAATTTTAGGCACTCTGTGTGATAGCAGCTTTAAACATTTGGTGTGACTATTTCGTACATAACATTGTTTTTCCAGTTGCACAATTATTTCATAAAGTGTGGAAGGGGAGCTGGATAAATTTGTCGTCATTAAATGTATGCAATGTGTGTGCTTTCTGGCATTACAAGGGATAGAAAGCTGGAAAATGGGTAGCAGATACTTTCTTTTGTCTATCTTTAAAGATGTTTCATACTAGTTCTTTACCACTAAAAATGATCATTGAGATATATCTCTTTTTTTTTTTTTTATTAGCATTGTACAGGCAACCAGACAAGTGGTATGGTTGGCATTTCACATAAGCTAAGGCCTTTTACTGCAAAGTTTTAGTTGATCTCACATTATGATTTGGATACATACCTGAAGAAGTGCGGTGTATGTTAATAGTAGAATTTAATTCTGGACTTCCTTGATCTAAATAAATTATTGCCTCAATAGGAAGAGGCCCTGCACATTCAGCTCCATTAAATGTGAAATACCATCGCTGACAACAGGCATTTTTGCATTTGAGTCGAAGTGATCCACTGAAGAGAACTCTTAAAGCACTGTTGGTACGCATCTTTGTAAATGTGCATTCCTGCGAGAAACAAGAAGGTGATGCTGTTGATTATTCTTTTAGGAGATGCAGCTGAATTTTTAGCTTTGTGTTAAGTATCTAAACTATGTAGGTTGTGCTCTCTCCCCTGGCCCCATACTTCAACGCAGACCTCTTGAAGTGAATCTTAAAAGAGAAAGTTCAGCTCCTCTGTCCTACAGCAGGTTCACAGAGTGATTTCCCTCCTACCAGCCACCCCAAAATAGTAAGCAAGCTTGTATAAAGTGACAATATGAATGTTTCCAGAAACACAGTAACCAGAGCTAAATGGCTTTGCCATTCCATAACAATTAGAATCACATGACTTGCAATGTGAAAAAAGAAATGCATTGGTAGGCACTGGTTACCATAGACTTTCTGGATTGTGTTTGTAGGCAGATCATTCATCCATCTCATTCAGTGTGCCTGGTAATCTCTTTTTCAGCCTTGTTGGGAGAGGCCAGGGATTGAACCAGGGAGCTGGGGCCCTAATTTAGGTGCCAGTGATAGCAACTCAGGATGCACACCTTGTAGAGGCTACTTGCCACAGTGAGGTGTGTCTTTCATGAAGAACTGAAAATGTTTGAACAATTAGCCTAGTCTTGAAACAGAAACATTTCATTTAAGAACCAGTGTTTTGATACCATGTGTTAACTCACTGAAATGGGTTCTTGTCTCCTGTTTCTATTTCTTTCAGAGCTAACTAAATGGCCTCCTTTTTCCTCCAGCTACCACCTCTATCAATCTTACCCAAGCTGGTGCCTTCTATGTGTTCATAGTCTTTGGTCTACATGACAGAAGTCAAAGCCCAACACCTAAAGTATGTAATATGTAATTTCTCCAAATAAGTCCCCAAATAAATGGTGAGGGACTTATTTATGTCAGAGGACTGAATTCAAATTCAGATCAGATCAGATCAGATCTTGAGGGCTTCGTTCTAATGGGGAGCTGCAGGCAGGGCTAAAGGCAAAAGAGTGGTACCAAAATAATCAATATATATTAACTTAAAGCTCTTATTGCCATTCACAGAGGCAATGTCAGCCTCTTAGAATGAGAAGACAACTGAAGCTGAGAAACCATCTAGGGAACCCTAAGTCCAACTCAAACATAATGCCTGTAGAATCAAATTCCATGCTAGTGCAGTTGTACTGGATAACACTGTCCAACAATTGCACGAGAACTGTGCAACGAGACATACAACCAACCACAAAAACCCTTGTGTAATACAAATGGTATTGCATACCACCCTTCTGCTGAAAATACATGTGGAAAAGATTTCCCACCACACTTTTATTTCTTTCTCTACACCTTTATTCTCATCATAACCATGTTGAATACATTGTGTACATTTGCTGTGTTGTATTACGAATTATAAATATAAAGATGTTTGCTTACTGCAATTTTCCCAAGGTCTATCCCATAGTTCAAAGCACTCCATGAACACTGTTTATAGTTTGGTGTCCAAGACTCCTCAAAACTTTCACGCACACATTCTCCTTTTTCTCCTTTCAGCCCATCTCGGCCAGGGATCCCTGGGGTTCCAGGGATTCCATTGACACCAGGGTTTCCATCCCTTCCAGGAACACCAACAGGTCCTTGCAAACACATGCCATTGTACTGAAAAGCAAAACAAATATACAAACTTTTTACCTAACCATTTTTAATTATTTATTTTATGCCACAAGTACATAAAGTATAGGTGAGCAGAAAGGGTTACTCATGCATAGGATGATGATGAGTTGAAGGTGTCTTGATGGCCCATAGCAACAATTATAGCAGAGACAGAAGGGAAGATTCTGTCTGCATTTAAGAAAATAACTTCAACCATGGCATGGGGGGAAATGGACCTATGGTTACGAACTGCTGTGGCCTGTGGCTGCAGAGCCAGAGGTTGGGAGTTTGATTCCCCACCAGGCCTCTTTGACAGGGGCTGGAACTGATGATCCATAGGGTCCCTTCCAGCTCTGCAGTTCCAAAATTGTTATCACAAGGGCAGCCAATCAGCACACTTTGTACCAAGTGAGGGTAGGGAGAGGGAGATGGTTTTATGCTGGAAAGGCCAGACTGTTATTCGGTCTGCAAAGTCCGCTTCTGATTGGAACAGGAAGAAGAGATGTGACCTGGGCATGTTGTTGCTAGATCAGCAAATGGCACTCCACCATCCAAGTCAAGGTGCGTAGTACCCTACACCAATGAAACTATTTGGGTATGGGAGGCAGAAAATCCTCTTCCTATCTCTGACAGCAAAAATACAACGTAAGTGCCAAAACTAACAAACTAAGTTTGCTGCCTCTTTCATGCCACCAAAGATCTTCTACCCTAGGTGGCCACCTCACTCTGCCTAATGCTAGGATCGGCCTTGAAGAAGAAGCAGATGACTTGTACCTTTAATCTTTTGGGATGAAATGTGCATGTCAAAAAGTCATGTGCAGCATCATCCTATGCATTTTTATTTATTTCACTTTGAGTGTGCCTAATAAAGTACACAGTGCTGAAAAAGTAAAATTTAAAATATAAGGTATAATTCCATCCCAGTGCTGCCTTTGGAGCAAGCTGCTCCCCTCTCCCCACAACCCGCCCCCCTGCTCACTTCCTAACACCCACCTCAGCCTGGAATTGCTTAAAATCTGGAGTGCAAAAAATAAGTAATTTGTGTGTGTATGTGTGTGTCTTTCTTTCTCACTCCTTGTTAGCAGAGGAGGGAAAACTGCAACTCTTAAATTGTGCAACAATGTGTTGTCAAACTTGGCACACAGACAACACATACATACCTCCTCTCTTTTCCACTATGCAACAGAATTGCAAGCCCTGTTCCAACTCATTTCCTCAGAAACAAGTCCTCCAGGAGCTGGAAGAGAATTAGTGACACCCAAGTAAGCCTGGCCTCACAGCATTGCCCATCAGTGGACTGATCCTGTGCAAGTTTACTCAGAAGTCACTCTCACTGAGTTCAATAAAACTCAACCCATGAGAAGACTGGGGCGGGAGGGATCACAGAAATGGGGTGGGGGTGTTGTAGGTTACTTGGCTGTTATAAAAGAGGGTCGCAACTCATGTGAGGTGAATAATAAGATACACACAATAGAGAAAAGCACACACGCTGGTCTCTGACTTCCTGACACTTTGCATTCCTGGGCTCCCAGTACACAGGTCATACCTATCTCCAGCTTCTCGGGAGAGAAGGTGGGGGGAAGGCTGGGCTGAGGAATATCTACAGATAAGGGCTACTCTCGTTTTTAGTTACATTGCTTAATGCTATATGTTTCTATATGTATTGTATGTATACCCCCTTTTAGGCCTTTTCTTTTCTTTTAGTGAATAGCAAAATAGGAGGGGGCTCTGAGGAGTCTGCCAACGCAAAGTAACATTACAAGCCGAAGGTATAAAAAAGTGCTACACGCCTTTGTTCAGCGTTTGCTCCAAGGGCACCCATATGTGCACATATGTGCTGAGCTCAAATAAACAGCTTTTGTTTCAAGATACAGTACCTTCTGACTTTTGCCATCTGTTAAAAGGTCTCTGAAGGCTGGTCATTTTTGGAAGAGTTTGGGTGAGTCAGGAAACACAGACATAGGGAGTAAGTCCCACAGTTTCTAGCAGAGCATTCTCCCTGGTAAATGGGCATAGTTTTTATAATGACCAGCCTCCATGATTAATATGGTGTTAATAATATTGACCACAAGTGCAGGGCTGTGAAAAGGATTACAGGAAAACATTACTCATGCAAGTGCCTGGAATTCTCTAAAACACTATAAAAAGTGCGAGACATGGGGTAGATCAGTTGTTTTTCTAATCTGGTTTGATTGTACACATGATTTTTCCCAAAATATTTTCCATACACAGATGTACAGTACAAACTACCTATTCTTCTGAATCAGTGGATTTCTAGCACAGACGTCTGGCCAAACAAACGAGTGATCACCACATATGACAGTGTTCCTGAGTTTTTATCCACATTATTATATACATTTGTTTTTAAAAGATGCAAGAAACAGCCCTCATATAATAGGAACCTTTCTCAGGGGACTACATTCTGTGCCCCTGTCACCTCAACAGGATTTAAATTAAATTTTGGATAAATGGGCTTACTCAATGGCTAGTGGTTGTGGCTTTCGTCGTTATTGTTGTTTCAACTTATCGTCCCACAGTGCAAGAGCACTCTCTGGGCAGTTTACAACTTAACTATGCAAGGAACACTTTGCCCCCAAACAAGCCGGGTACTCTGTTGACCAGCCTCAGAAGAATGGAAGGCTGAGTCAACCTTGAGGCAGCTACCTTGACTTCAGTACTGCAGTTTAACCACTTTGCCATGGGGCTCAATAGGCTTTTGACTACTGCCTTTCAAAACCAATCCTATAATTTCTTCAAAAGCACAAGGTCCAGCTTTCTGTGGCAATATTATTGTCATATGTATAACCATGCCTTTTCTCATCACAGTGGGAAAAAAAGATATTTAAGGAAAGGCGGGGGATATGGAGAAATAATCATCCATGAAGCTCACTTGGGTCAGGCACTATCTCACACAATAATCAATTTCACAAAGATGTAAAAAAACAGGGAGAGTAAACCATGTACACCATGATGAGTTCCTTGGAAGAAAATATATAAATATCATAAATATATGACCACCATTTCAGAACTAGACTAAGTATTTTTTTTTCTCTACCCAGTAAATAATCACTGCACATTTTAAGTTTCACGTCTTTCACGACAGTAAAATGGTGTTTAATAAACTCAGAGTAATAAACTCATTCAATTTTACAGTGAAACATAGCATTATCTTGCTCAATTTGATCTTATTTCAATGAATCAGTTGTTTGCTATGCCTATGTCTACAGATGAGGTTTAAAAATGTCAGTCCCGACTAGTAAGCTAAAAGCTGTTTTATGTCTTGGTCAAGGAACTATTTCTTTCTATTCTTCCTTGCCTACATCTCTCACTCACGAGCACTTCCTCCTCCCCCCTCTCTCTTACACACAGTTAACCATTCATTACTTCCCCCCTCCCATGGACATACTGCAGGGAGAAGAGAGGATGTGGTGATGACTGTAGCTGTGATCCACCAGGGCCAACTCTATAGAACATGGAAATTAATGCCTTGGTTGAGAAAGAATGTTTAAGAAACCCACTAACTACCACCCAAACATTAAACACTATGAGTAATAACAAAGAGCAGAGAAGATCAATCAGGTTACTCATCCTCTGTTGCCAGAACGTCCCACCACATTAGATTACACAGCAGTCTGTTTTCCAACTTGCCAGCTGGGGCCATTGCATTAGCAGAAAAAGAGCTCAGCCAAATATATGCATGTGATCCCACTCTCATTCCACATTCATCTCAGCATTTTTAAAAACTATGATGTTAGATGAACAAGAGGGATCGATTTGTGGAGTTTCAGGCACCTGGCATCTCATTTAAGCCACTTCTAGAGGCGCAGCCATGTTACTCTGAAACCCAAGAGTTTCTTAACCTTAAAGATGAGCAGGTTTTACTGACAAAGGCTTTTCTGGACTCCAGTTGCATGCATCTGAAGAGGTGGGTTGGAGACTCCTTGTTAATTTAAGTCAGGCTTTCTCAGTCAGGATACCTACAATGTCAGCATGCCGGTGCGCTGCCTGCCAAATTATTGGTCTCTGGTGTGTTAAGTGGGTGCACAAATCTTTTAAAAAGCAGACTATGTGCCATTCTGCCCAGGTAAAATCTTCCTGTTTGTCTCCTATAACTTATATCATAATCTTCACAACTGTCCAACACTCGGAACGTGTTGCTGTTGTTTCAGTTTATATAACACCCCATAGTGCTTAGAGCCCTCTCTGGGCAGTTTACAACAAAATTACGTAAACAACAACTTGCCCCCTAGTGAGCTGGATACTCAGAAGGACGGAAAGCTGAGTCAACCTTGAAGCAGCTCCCTGAACCTCTTGGGATCGAATTCAGGTTGTGAGTAGAGGCTTTGACTGCAGTGCTGCAGTTTAACCACTACATCATGGAGCTCTGGACTTCGGAGCCTGAGGTTAATAGGAGTCAGATTGCAGGTGGGCATTGTTGTGTTTTTGAATACTTCCCCCCCCCCCCCCCATATTACTGGTGTTTTCATTTGGTTGTTTTATTGTCCCTTCCTCTTTGCCTTTTGTTTCATGTCTATCAGAATGGTTTTCTTCATTTTTGTACTGCATCCAGAAAACATGAGGTGCTTTAATAATGCCAACAGCAAAAGCAACCGTAGTAAAAAAAAAGAAGAAGAAAAGAAAACATCAGGAAGAGTGCTGTACAGAATGCATCTTTCTCATCTGCTAGTTTACTGCCTGGTGGGAGTATTTAAAGAAGAAAAAAAGAGTGTGAGTGTTGAAAATCATTACCACCTTCCTATGTTCTCTGCAGTGCTATGGCAGAGCTTTGCCAGTGTTTCTGTTGCCAGCAGTTCTCTGGGCAACAGCTATCTGGAATGTCACTGGTTGTGTGTGCTTCAGGGGCTACCGCATTTCTCTAAGCAGGGGAGCTTCCCGTGAGAAACCAGAGCTACAGTTACAAGTAATTAATTTAATGCAACTAGTTACTGCTGGCAAACGAGGGTGTAACGAAATTGCGTTTGAACATTAACAGAGGAGTAGGTGCAAACTTACTTTATTGCCGCAACAAGCCCCATGTGCTGGTTCATTTCAAATGTTAAGACATTTCGGTAGTGTTTTGTGTGCGTGTGTGCTTTGAGGTAACGGAGAGCAAGCAAGGCAATGAAAGGCTTTCAAACGCTCCGCCGTAAAACGGAGAATCCTTTTTCAGCCGCTATAGCAAGCAACTGCGTTACTTTTACCAAGTAACTTTCCTTGGCTCCCGACACAAGCCGCCCAGGAGACCCACCGCCTCCCTCGGGAGAACGGTCCCTCGGCTCGCCCCTCCCTCCCTCCCTCCCTCCTGCCCACTCACCAGGTCCACCACCTCCCGCTGGCGAAGCGCCTTCAGCTTCCCCTTGGGACTCTCCGCTACCTCCGACCGAGTGCCCGCCGCCAGCACCAGCAGCAGCAGGAGCGCCACGGCGCACGGAGGCGGCGAGGGGAGCGCGGCGGGCCCCGGGAGCTTCATGGCCGGCCACTTCTGTGCTTGGGCACTTGGAAACAGGAGCGAGGAAGGCGAAGGCTGCCGGAGAAGGCGGGTGAATTGGGCAGTGTCTGCCGCCGCGGCGCATAAGCGCGCCTTTCACTGCCTCCAAGCCCCCGCGCCCTCCCTGGGGACGGCCAGGAATGCGCGGCCGGCAGCGGCCGCCTGGCTAGCCAACTGCCCTGGAGGGGGGGGGGGTCTCCTTCTCCCCCACCCCACTGAGAGGGAGGCGGTGGGGGTGGGAGGCATTGCTGCTTGGATTATCATTTATATCCTAATTTCTTCAGTTTTGCTTGCCGAGATACTGCGTTCCAGGCACCGCCCAAGAGTAGCCGCTTGGGGGCGCACAGCTAACCTGCGCGTCATCTAGATCCCCTCCTTCCTCTCCCTGTGCAGTGAGCATCGCCTTACCTTGGAGTGAAGCCATTTCTTTTCTTCTGTGAGGGGCTTACATTTCCAGATGCAACACATTCCTTGCTTTCTGGAATGCCTGAACGCAGCCTGAGTTTCCTTTCCCTACCAAGGAAGAAGGACTGAGATAAAGGAGGCGTGTCGCCAGATACTTGTCTGCTGACACCTCTTATGCAGAATATTACAAATGGTAATTACATAAAACAATACAGTGGCAAGCAGGGGTATCATTATTTCTCCTTTGATATAAACAAAGGAAAAGGTAGAGTGTGTACCATACACGCTGAAGAGGGAATAAGGGGTCAGCTTGAAACTAAATCTGCATTTTCTGTTCACTCCCCCTCCCAGTTTGATTTCTAGAAGATGGAAATGTAAAACCTGATTTCAGCATCACTTAAGCTACAAACTTCCAAAAAGCTCTCTAAGAAACTTAAAACTAGTCACACAAACACAGGTGAAGCAGTGAACTTACAAAGAAAACACATCTGTAGTCTACTACAGCATTTCCTCAACTTTTCGCATCATACGCCTTTTTGATTTCTGGGAAACCTTCACCTCTCCATTACTCTTGTCCAGTCTCGTTTGAACAACAGTAATAACAATAGTAATTTTACACTAAAAATTAAAATTTGGCAGTCTTGGGTTCTCTTGGAGTTTCACACACCCCTAGGGGAGCAGTGGTCGAGGAACCAACAGTCAACTGAAATCGCTGATACCAGCCACTGCTCAGGGGTTTACAGGAATAATTATGTGCCACCGTATCCTGCCTGAGCAGCATAGACCCAAGGCACTGATGGCCAAAAGGAACAAACCGAAGTGAATCATGGGTGGCATAAAATACTGTGCTGCCTGAGTCCAGGGATGCCCCTTTCATTAGGGAGAGTGGTCTGAGGTAGCAGGCCAATGAAAATCCATTGCCTTCATTAGCTGACTCAGTCTTCCTAACAGAAAGGTTGGCCTTAAATGAAAACCACTAGCACAGAGACCCAGGCAACTGTTGAGCAACCCACTGATAATGTTGCTCACTGGTAACATCTTCACCGTTTTTATGCCCCATTATTTGGCTTCAGGTTAGAAGAGGCTACATAAGTTGCATGCGGTGTGGCCTGCTCCTACCATTTGGTAGATGGTGGGGCAAGCTTCATCCCTGAGTAGATCTCCAGACCTCAGCATGCATGTTCAGCCAGCACAGACTCCATAAACATTCAGGAAAAGGAGTTCACAAAGCTAAAAAGCTCAGTTAATCCCAGGTTGCAAGCTATGTCAGTCACCAAACTTCATGCCCTAGTGGGAAATACTACAGTCTCCCTGGACGTACGATTAATGACCTTATGGTGGCCATTTTAAAACAAAGGAACTTGAAATACATTTTCTAATGTAAACCAGCGGAACAATACATTAGTAAAGGGATTCATGTCTTACCTCATGTGGCTCAAATAAAGACAAAGGGCAAGGGAAGAAACACGTTTCTCTAGAGCCAAACTTCCTGCAGCCATAATGGTGGCACAAAGTTAGGCTAGGACAAGAGTATCTGAATTACTTTCCAACACAACCAGGGTGGGGGTGCTTTGGGTTCAGCACAACTTCAGCCAGCTTAACGACAACTCAGCTGGCTCTTCGACCATCTTGGTTTGATGCAGTTGTGCTCTGAAACAGAAGCTCCTCTTGACATTGTTCCAATGGGTGTGTGTTTAGCAACAACAGCTAACTTCAGCATGTAATGTTAAACCAGTAGAGGAGACAAGTCCCTGAAGGAGTGTTCCTAAGCACCCACATCCCGTTTATAAAGCACCGTGCAACTTCACAGGTGAATCTACAACGGTGGTATAGGATCTTGTGGGTATCTCATGCTCAGAACTGTGGATAGGCTTCTTTTGTTACTAACTCTGTAAGATTTAATTCAAAAATAAAAGCAAGGGTGGGCCACTCACACGCCTCACAGTGTTGTTGGCCTGCAATTCCCATCAACCTTGAACAGTATAACTAATACATCAATGATTATTTGAAAGGGCTTTTTAAACAAAACATTTCAAAGCATCACTGATGCGCTGTGTCAGTTAGCAACAATTAAAAATAATTGGAATACTTCCTCTCCCTTATCCTCCACAGAACTGCTGGAGAGCTCAGTGTTTTAGATATTTGGCTGCAGAGCCAGAGGTCAGGAGTTCAATTCCCTGCTTGTACCTCTTTGATAGGAGCTGGATTGATGAATCATAGGGTCCCTTTCAGCCCTGCAGTTCTCACATTATATCTCATTATATATCTCACAGGCAAACAGAAAGGAAGCTTCCCATTTCTCAAGATCATTAAATGGCTTAGACAAAGCATAGAGGAAATGGGAGATTTTTTTGTTTTGTTTTTATTTTCTTTCTCTTTAAAGCAGTGGTCCCCAACCTTGGGCCTCCAGATGTTCTTGGATTTCAACTCCCAGAAATCCTGGCCAGCAGAGGTGGTAGTGAAGGCTTCTGGGAGTTGTAGTCCAAGAACATCTGGAGGCCCAAGGTTGGGGACCACTGCATCAGTCTCGATTACGCTAAATAGCGTTGCCTGAAGTGTGGTATGGATACATCAATTCCTGCATGTGGATACAAGGATCACCTCAAATGATATACTGCATCTGAAAGTGTGAATCTGTTTAGCACGATCTAGACCAATCCAGGCTGGGATAATTGAGCTGTCTAGTTGCACCCTAACTCAAAAGCATTGGAAAAAACAATTTAAAGCACCCGCGTTTTAAAGAACATAACCATGAATGCATTTGCATGACATGACAACCAAGGGATCTGCAGGAACCCTGGCTTCTCATGAAAAAGCAGCGTACTAGTGCACGATCACTCTCACTTGCAGTGGGGAGCAGCTAAACCACAAAGTTCCATGGCGGGCTTATATCAGGGGGAAGATAGCCTCTTCTGTGGTCCTCTCCCAACAACTCAGTTTTAAAAGGCCAAGAGGAAATCCTAGATTCCTTCTCTAGTTTGTTGTAAGGGAACAGAAACAGGAAGCAGCTTACTGCCAGACAACATGAGGAGCTAATCACAGACTAAAGCTCAGTCTTCCATTCAGCTGCATTTGAGCTTGCTTCGTCAGGGCTAAGGACCTAAAATGCATCAGTTTTAAGAGGTCCCCTACCAATACCAAAAATGTGTATGTTCAAACATGCTTTGAGTCTTTAAGATTTATGTAGAGGCCTCTCATAATGTGATGCCCTAATCTGTTGTTTAGCCTGCAAATAAGTCCAGCATGTAGATTCATTAAAATGTAATAGGTACACTTGGGAGCTATTCACCTCACATTTCACTGTACCAGAAATATTTGTTCACCACATGATAGTAACATCCTTCGGCACTTTATTTGGTTTTCTGTTCAGCTTTATAAATTGTCTTTTTAATAGAATGAATAAGAATACATGCTGGAGGGGATTACTGTCTCCACATATGTATATACCATTCTATATTCCTCAGCATGCTGTAGGAGAACGACTTGCATTTTTTAAGGAATCATGTGATTTAAATTGCAAGAGCAGGTTATATTGTTGCTCACATTGATTCCCCAAGTGTTTACTACTGCCATTAGTTATCAGTTTTTCAGCTTTGATCTCTCCAGTAAGAGCTGCAAGATCTAGCAGTTGAGGTAGCTTTCTCCCTCTCCACGAGTACCGTTGGAGATTGAAGCAACATTTTTATTTGTAAAGATTCAGATAAATAAATAAAGTGCAAGGTTTTTATGAGAGCTATCCCATTTCGGAAGAACTGAAAATAAGCAGGAATAGAATCACAGTAAACAGAAACAACAATGAGAGAGGAGCCCATAACGGCTTTAAGCCCAGTTGCTTTGATGCAAGTTCTCTGCTTTGTTTCCGTGTAAATACTAGATGTGAATATTGGCAAGGATTTTGCTCCAGCAGCCAAAAAAGGAAAAAAAAAAGCCTAATTCTTCAAAAGCATCACCGAAACACAGCACCCAGTGGCAGCTGACGGATGCAGAATTCTCCTGGGATGTGGAATTTTAATGAGAGACTTTGGTGAGAGTGGGTGGCCAGATTTCAAAAAGAAACCCAATTCTTCATTCTGTTCAGTTCCTAGGCTCTTCCTCTGTATTGTGCAGAAAACTAAGCTTCTCCTTTTGCTGAAGCAGCTGAACTGGAAGAACTCAGAATAGGTTCGGAAAACTGAAAAATGTTTGGGGGAGGGGGGAAGAAGGCTCATTTATTTCACTTTGAAGCAGTTTACTGTATTTCGAAGAAGAAAGTGTAATTCAACTCCTCTGGTGCTTCCTGCTCTTCACAGATGGTCAAGGCTTTCTGTTTAACAGATTCTACAAAGAAACAACACTAAATACAGTTATTTCTCTAACTACAAGGGTCAGTATCCTGTTCAGCATTTACCTACATGCAGAAGTCTAGCAGTTGGGAGTTGCTGCAGTAATCTGATGAGGTGTCAATCGCAACCAGTTATGGCACCGGATTGCTGCAGCAGGTTCTGCAGTTAGGATGTCCCTCTGCGTAAATACTGAACGGGACACTAAGGCAGGTGCTTAATGCAAGCTTAGAATATTAACCAATGTGTTCTAAATCCTATAATTAGCCCTAACTGGAGTAGACCCAACCTTGTTAAGGCAACCCTTAAGTGCCATTGATTCAGTGGGTCTACTCTGGTTGGGATTAACAAGGGGTTTTGTGCATCACTCATAAAAATCTATACAGTATCCTACACTAGTGAAACAAGCAAGTAAGAAATGATTAGGGAAGTGAGGCGCTGTGGGTTAAACCACTGAAGCCTCTGTGCTGCAAGGTCAGAAGACCTGCAGTCGTAAGATCGAATCCACGCGACAGAGTGAGCCCCCGTCACTTGTCCCAGCTCCCGCCAACCTAGCGGTTCGAAAGCATGCAAAATGCAAAAATGCGAGTAGATAAATAGGTACCACCTCGGTGGGAAGGTAAACGGCGTTCCGTGTCTAGTCACGCTGGCCACGTGACCACGGAGGATTGTCTACGGACAAACGCTAGCTCTATGGGTTGGAAACGGAGATGAGCACCGCCGCCTAGAGTCGGACACAACTGGACAAATTGTCAAGGGGAACCTTTACCTTTTTACCACAATGCAGTTATGTCAGCCTGTTCTGCTTATTTAGTTCTAATTGTGCTTCCTCTAAAGAAGAATCATAGAGCTGTGAAAAGTGTGGGGGGGGAAGGGGGTGGTGATTAAAATTCTATTTACAGAGAACTTTCCATCCCCCAATAACCAGAATTATTATAAAAGTGGGGCATCTAAGGGGACAAAGGCATGGCAGAAGTTCATGAACTTAAGAAATATAGAGATCAAAGGGAGGAAATTATCCAATGAAACTGAGTGCCCACAAAATCATATTTCAATATGTAAGTTTGGTTCCACATTTCATCCTTCTTGGAAACAGACCCATTGGATTCAGTGGGACTTCAGTAACGATCAACTCAAGTCCTACTGATTTTAGAAGGCCTATTCAAAGTATGATTCAATTTGGAATAAACCCCAAAGGTGTAATTAGGTCTTGCCACATGTATCATTTTTTTCTTAAATGAAAAAATTATGGTACATATAAATGGTTAGTAATAATGATAGCTAAAAATTCAACTCAGGTCCCTAGCTGCGGAGCCAGAGGTTGGGAGTTCAATTCCCATTGTGTCTCCTTGAAAGAGCCTGGACTGATCCATAGGGTTTCTTCCAGCTCTGCGGTTCCAAGATGATGATGATGATTATAACAGGGGACAGCTAACCTAACCAATGTGCACTTTCAAGGGACATCCAGTTGGCCACTACTGAGGAAATAGCTGGCCAAAGACACATCCCTGCCTGAAGAGAATGCAAGATCCCCAACCCCAAACTGCAATTCTACCTGTAGCATCTGAATATGTTAGCACTTGAATCTTACTTCAGCACTAGTGGTGGGGCATTGTTCACCCTTACAGCTGAGAGAGCAAGGCAGCAAAGGGAGTAGCTGATCAGGAGATGCCGAAGACAGAGTGGTCCTCCAACACCCTTCTCCCAGTCCTTTCATCCACTTCTGTTGCCTAGCGAAAGGACGGATCCTGCCTTGGCTCTTTGAACAAACAAGGAAGAACTCAATCCTTTTTTGCTCAATATAGAAAACTTTATTTATTCTGATAGTAAAAATACATATGCCAAAATGTATACAATTTTTTAAAAAATATACCAGTAAGAGAGCATTTCCATGGGGAATATTTACAACACTGTCAGTCTCTCCTAATTAATGGAAGAATACTGTGCACTCAAAATCAGGAAATGTCCAGTAAACACAACACTACTCTTTATTTAAGGCAATAAATTACAGAGTTGTAAAATACAGAGAATGTAATACGTTCAAAATTTAGCATACAGTTAGTTAAAACAAGAACCAGGTTGGTCAGTCAGAACTATCTTCCTTGTTCAGTGGGCATTTATATTACTTTTGAAGAGTTGCGACTGGTGAAATGGAAATGAAGGCTTTTGCCCAAAAAAAGCTTGTTAGTCTTTAAGGTGTCACAAGACTCCTTGTTGGATGAAATAGTTTTACTTGACATCCAAAACGTAACATAAAAAAATGGAATGTAAAAACTAGGTCTGCCCTGTAAAGTTGATATGGTGGCCAAAAAGTACAGTTACCATAACAAATAGGCAAAGATACAAAAGAAATATTAAAAAATACATCATCGTTAGTCTCACAGAATCAGTTAACTTTTACTCCCATTAGCATTACTCTCCTAAGCATAGTGCATCAATGAAAACCACAGGACTACTACAGGCAAACAGCTACCAATAAATTTCCAGCAGGAATACACTAAAAAGTGCCTCTGAGTTTAGGCAGAGTGCCTTTATCTTAGTACTGAGAAAACACAGCATTACCCTTACTCATAACAAATGAACAAGAAGGGCTTATAGAACAGATGGCTAGATTCACCATGCCTCTGACTCCTTGCATTACTCTTTTGAGAAAGCACTGCTCCTTGACTTCCTTGCAAATATATCATAAATACTTAAGAAAACAGTTTCTACTACCTTAAAGGCTAGTCCAGGTTTCCTATAACTCTTGCCTAGATAAGTCCTCCAATACTCTTGACAACTTCTACTATCCATTTTCCAGGAATGTCTCCAAACAAAGAAAATGTCCAGACATGACTAAGTAGCTAGAGGCAAAAAGATCAGCATGATTACCTCTGGAACATAACCAAGTGTTCCACCTCACATTGTTGGAAGTTGAGACACATGGCTTACTTTGTGCATAACCATGGTCTGGGAGGAATCAGCATTCAAGACCAAGGAAATCTATAAATAGTTTTTTTTTCCCCTATAGCAATCTATTCCAGTTTCTTTTTCTTTTCCAGAAACACTCTGGCTTTATTTTTCAGTTCTTTCCTGGGCCAGAGCTGGGACTAGGCTAAAGATTTTTCTCTTTTCTGACATAAGTGAGGGAGGTGAAAAAGAAGCCCCAAACCACCCAAAAAGGAGATATCTTCATTAGAAACCAACTTTCTTGCAATTTGAAAGAGCAAATGTGGGGAACCAGGAGTTGGAGAAGGGAGAGGTAGAGAACCATGGAATGCAGAGGCAACAGTATAAGAGCAGATTTTTTTAAAAAAAGGGCAGAAACCGCTCTTGTTTTGCTAATGGGTGGACCTGAAGGGTTAGTGATTGAGCAGTCAAGGCCATCCAAGCTACCTAGTCTACTAGCTAAATAGAAGAAAATGCTGGTGTTTGTTTGCATGTTTGTTTTAAAGGAGAAAAATACTGCAGCTACTTCTTGCTGGATGTTGATTCCCCAGGATTAAATTTGTGTGGGTACTATGATGATTACAATTAAATCCTGAACCATAAGGAAAATAGCTACTCCGTCATGGTGAAGAACCTGGGCATGACACACACAAACTGTCTGAGATATACTGTAAAAAGAAAGCAACTGGTTGTTTTTACCAGGTCCTCATTAGATTAATCCTCTAAACATTAAGATCTACTTTTTTGAAGGATCTAACTGAATAGCTCAGTGGGTTAAGTGTCTGGCTGCAGAACCAGAAGTTAGGAATTCAATTCTCCACTAGGCATCCCAGAAGAAGAGCCAGTCTGTGCAGTCTTGGGCAAGCTACACAGCCCCGGAGTAAACCACTTCTGAGTATTCGATATAGAGGAAACCCTGGAAAGGATTGCTGTGTCATAATTGACTTGAGGACACAGAATTATTACTAAACAAATGTATCATTCTTTCAATCATGTTATGTAACCACACAGTATAAGTCATTAACATTATTTTGTCTCCCATTTTACCATCAAAATGATCTTTAAAAAGATTCTATGGGTCTGTCTAGCATGAAGGAACAATGACCTATTACCATCCATGATAGGAATAAATTGTAAGGCAGGTATGAAGAACCTTTTGCCCTCCAGCTATTTGGCATTTCAACCCGCAAGGCCTGGCTAGTGTAGCCAAGGGTAAGGGATTATGAGGCTGTAGTCCTAAGCAACTGGAAGACAAAAAAAAAAAACCCCTAGTCCAGTTGTAAAGAAAAATAGCAAACTCTAGGTCCATACTTCCCTGTGCTCCTTTGAAGAAAGCAGTGAAGGACAGGAGTATTGCTGCTAAATCCCAGGTGCTTGCCTTCTTGCCAGGCCATAGAGGTGTTCATTTAACTTAGTCAGAAAGACAAAGGAACTGGGAAGATTGAACAGGTTCTGGACACAGAAGAACTAAAGAGACTGTAGCCAAATCAGATCCAGCGTATGAGAAAACAGTCAAATAGTCAACTCCAATGTATAGGGAAAGTGGGACATGTGGTTCAGTAAAATGAGAAATGCCCATGGCAGTTATCTCTCAGCCCTGCTGAGCACGCTCACATTTTCCCTTGATTCATTATGACTGGCCATGCTTCCTGGTTCTACAGAAGGCATCCAGGATATCAACTTTTCAGACAAGCAGGAAACCCTGACAACAACAACTCAACTGCATCTAAAGAGACAATCTTTCCATGTGAAGTATTCTCAGAGATATCCTAGATTCCTAGAAGTGTTTTCTTAAGGAAAAGTTTGTGGCACTGAATGAACTTCATGGTTGGGTTGACATGAAATCAATATATATATAATATTTATATAGAATATTTATTGAATTTGTACCCTGTCCAGCTATTGGCAAGTCACTGTTCTGGGCAGCTATAACAAAGTAACATAAATGAACAATCATAATTAAAACAATAAACATACAAAACCAAGAACCCACTAGGACTATCATGTATAATGAAAAACCTAAATGTATAATGAAGAACCTTCTCCTAAAGGGTCTCTGGTTCACTGATACAGAGTAGGGTGGGCAACAATGGCCTTCCAGGTATTTGTTGCCTAAATGCTTATGATCCCTTGGCAGGATAGCCAGTGTTGAGGAATTATGAGAACTGCAGTCTAAATAACCCTAAATGATTTCTCACAGTGATGAAGAATAATTTTTCAGCAACATGGTGGCTGTTTCATAGTTTGAAAACATCTGAGCTGATATTAAATTAAACAGTACTTAGAGACGAGTATGGTAGAAAAAAGCTTTTTCATCTGTTGATTTTACAAAGTTGATTTACTATTCACCACCTTCAATACACAGAATCAATAGATGGGTTCAGAAATCATGAGATCTGAGGTTTAAGCAAAGATCAGGACAGCATGACTTCTGGTAAATAGCACAATCTGCTTCCATTTTTAAAAGATAACATCGTAATTCAGAGGAACTATTAAAAACTATAGGAAAGTTAAAGAATAAATTCCCAGAATACTGCAAAAATGTTTCATAGTTATTGTATGCTATATGTTTTCTATCATAAGTCTATTCTATTTCTTATGTATAAAATAGATTTTTTTAAAAATAATAGATTCCCATGCTCACTTATCTCTCATTTAAAAAGTTAAGTTTTTATTTGTTTGTATTAGCTTCAGAAATGAAACATAGCAGCTTGACTAAATACCCAGACTACTGCTGAATATCTGAACAGTTACTGGTTCATCCCCCATACCCTGACACCCATATTATTCTAACAGAAACAATGCAGTGTTCAGAGGTTTATCTTAAGCATTATGTAATATCAAAGAAACAGTAATTCTATACTAAACCTGTATTTTAAAAGGTAGCTACTTCAAACTGCTTTTGATTCAAGAGTTCCTTTCCATTTCAATGTATGAAACACCATAAAATAAAAGGATACAATAGACACCCAACTGATCAGCTTGCTATACATCCTACTATTTTTAAAACCACTCCAATGGCCACTCTGCACTAGAATAAAAAACTCAATTTTATAATCTCTATGACTGGCATACAGAAGTGCAACAACAGAGGAAACAGAGGAGGACTAGAGTAATGGGGTGGAAGAAATTGAGAACTTGGGGAATATGAACTATGAAATTCAGTTGCTGGACACTTCGATGCTTCTGTTGAGGGTGCCTGGGAAGCTGACTAAACAGGCAAAAGTCAGCATGTGCCCAGAATAAAAGGATGATTCACACCTTTAACTCCTGTTGTTCAATACTTCAAAGAAAGAACTCAGAGAGGAATTGATGCTTCCTATTTATCTCTTATCAGAGGGCATAACAAAGCAGCTCTAAAAGGAATCAAGTGCTTGAACTGTGACTCTTGACTTGAAAGGAGCCAGTCTGCTATCTTCCCTGAGAATTATGCAGATTTGAGAATTATGCAGATTTTGGCAGTGGGAAAGGGAGGAGGTCAAAAAGATGCTTTTTGTCCTGATGGAACATGAATGGGGATTAAGATGCTGTTATTTTATTTATATTTTATTGGATTTCTACCCCGCCCATCTAGACCAAAGGTCTACTCTGGGTGGCAACAGGTGTCTAATGTTGTTGTTGTTTAGTCGTTAAATCGTGTCTGACTCTTCGTGACCCCATGGATCAGAGCACGCCAGGCCCTCCTGTCTTCCACTGCCTCCCGGAGTTGGGTCAAATTCATGTTGGTAGCTTCGATGACACTGTCTAACCATCTCGTCCTCTGTCGTCCCCTTCTCCTCTTGCCTTCACACTTTCCCAACATCAGGGTCTTTTCCAGGGAGTCTTCTCTTCTCATGAGATGGCCAAAGTATTGGAGCCTCAGCTTCAGGATCTGTCCTTCCAGTGAGCACTCAGGGTTGATTTCCTTCAAAATGGATAGGTTTGTTCTCTTTGCAGTCCAGGGGACTCTCAAGAGTCTCCTCCAGCACCACAATTCAAAAGCATCAATTCTTCGGCGGTCAGCCTTCTTTATGGTCCAGCTCTCACTTCCCTACATCGCTACTGGAAAAACCATAGCTTTGACTATGCGGACCTTTGTCGGCAAGGTGATGTCTCTGCTTTTTAAGATACTGTCTAGGTTTGTCATCGCTTTCCTCCCAAGAAGCAGGCGTCTTTTAATTTCGTGGCTGCTGTCACCATCTGCAGTGATCATGGAGCCCAAGAAAGTAAAATCTGTCACTGCCTCCATATCTTCCCCTTCTATTTGCCAGGAGGTGATGGGACCAGTGGCCATGATCTTCGTTTTTTTGATGTTGAGCTTCAGACCATTTTTGGCGCTCTCCTTTTTCACCCTCATTAAGAGGTTCTTTAATTCCTCCTCACTTTCTGCCATCAGAGTGGTATCATCTGCATATCAGAGGTTGTTGATATTTCTTCCGGCAATCTTAATTCCGGCTTGGGATTCCTCCAGTCCTGCCTTTCGCATGATGTATTCTGCATATAAGTTAAATAAGCAGGGAGACAATATACAGCCTTGTCGTACTCCTTTCCCAATTTTGAACCAATCAGTTGTTCCACATCCAGTTCTAACTGTTGCTTCCTGTCCTACATATAGATTTCTCAGGAGATAGATAAGGTGTTCAGGCACTCCCATTGTGTAATAGCCTTGTATAAAAGGGAATTAGAAAAATTAGCTAGTCAACCTAGCATATCTCTGAAGAGAAAGTGCTTTGCTCACCTGCTTTTCTTGGATGCCTAGAAGGGTTTTAGCCTGACTCTAAGAAGGACAGTGGATCTGTTTGCAGTCCTGCAATCTGCATGTCCTGGAACTATGCTATCTTTCCGTTAAGGTGTGAGTAACAGATAGGGTTGACCAGCTTTTATTATTTTCCGGTGTGTTCCTCTTTAATGCCTTTAAGTCTACCTCCACATTTGATCCTGCATTTTGAAAAACTTTTTCTTGTAACCATTCAGCTGAGGCAGTCTGTGGTACTAAAACCAGTCCTCAACCAGCTGTTTGTGTGGGAGTGGTGGCAGCTACTATGCAAGATTTGCATGCAAGCTCTAAGTGTCTAGCCTTGGGAATTATTTTCTTGTTTTAGACTCCCTGGAGCATGGGCAAGTCTGGGAGACTGGGGTTGTTGGGAGTGGGGTGGTTCCAGTCAACTTCCATAGCCCTCACTACCATCTGCCTCTTCCTTGGGCTCTCCCAACCCAGGATGAGCAAGAGTAGTATGGCTGAGTGGCTACAGAGAGGGTGTCTTGACCGGGAAATCATGACAGCAGGCACAAACAAGATAAGGTAGGGCAGGTGTGGGAACTGAGAAGACAGGTAAGGTGGGTAGAAGGAGAAAGCAAAACAGTGTAAGATAGAGGATGATTGGGGGGGGGGTCTGAAAGAGCAGGCGATACGGTGGAAGATCAAAACAAGAGGAGAGTGGAACTGAGGCTTGACAGGACCAAAACTCCAATGGGAAAGTAGGGTTTGCCATACAATGGCTCACATTACAACCATCATAAGAGAACCAACTAAGTTGTAAGTACAGGGATGCTGTATCACAAGGATGTATGCAAACATACATTTGCTTTGGACAGAGTAAAAATGGGCTAAGGATTTTCTGGCAGGAAGGACCAAGATGGCTGATGAGTAGGAGAGAGGGGGGGTTATGCTTCTATTGTAGGAATTCATGTTACTGCTTACAGTGCTGCTGCTTAAGCAAATCCTCAAAGAATGAGACTGTGCAATTATTTTGGCAGCATCCACCCAGTGAATTGTGAAACAGTTTTCTCCTTGTTTGATACAGTTATTTGTGATGGTTTGAACCCACTGTGTGATAGGACTCAGTAGCACTGATAACACAACATTGAAACAATTACATTTTTCCAACACATTTCAAAGTATCATTACTTCAATGCAGTTGATACAAAGCGTATAAAGTGGTAATTTATATTTTTGTTCTTTTTTCTCCCTTAAACACACACCTAGTTTTCAGTGTGTGGACTGTAAGTGACCATAAGGTATTGGCAAAAATAATATTTTTAGAAGTGCAACCAAGAAAAGTGTGTGTGGCACCTACTTACAAAACATAATCTAATACCTACTTCCAGTGTAAGACAGAATCCATCCATTTCATAACTTGAGCTTATTCACATTAGTGTTTCTCATCAACAGCCTCCTGGGCTTCTCTTGAGTCTGACACAGAGTGGGCATATTGCAAGACTGACCCCTTGGTACTCCCTGGCTGGGACACATCATGCTGTGGCTGACGGAGCAGAATTTCACTTTTAGGAGTTGCTCTGTATGTACATAAAGAGAATAATCCTATATTGAGACAAACAATCTAAAGAACAATAAAATAAGCATTATATGCAATATACACCATTAAAAAACATAATGGATTGTCAGAGGGTTCTCTTACGCACTCCTAATTCATTGCCACTGAGAAGGCCACAAAATAATTAATTGGATGAAATTCAATGGGCTATTTTAGCTAATTAAACCCTACAAATTATTTTTTGTTTTGTTTTGTTTGCATGTTAGCCTCTACTTCACCTTTACAGGTAGTGAAATATCTTGGGCAGCAAGAATGGTGAAGATTCTTTACCATTTTATCTTCTTAATATTCCACTATTGCCTTGAATTTGCACTTTTTTCTTTCAAGTTCATCAGTAATCATTTCAGATTATTGCTGTTTTCTGCCAGTAATATGCCTATATTAAGCTACTGATGTTCCCTCGTCCAATTTTCACTCCTCCCTCATCTGAATTTGATCCAGTTTTCTATATAATATGTCCTGTATACAGACTAAACAGACAGGGAGATAAAATATACCCTTGTCTGACACTTTTGCCAATTGACAACCATTCTGTTTCCCCATTTTCTGTCCTAACTGTAGTCTCTTATCCAGTGGAGAATACGTATCAGGATAATCAGATGCAGCACACCCCTTCTTTTTTTAGAGCAATCTGTTCCTGATCTGCACAATTTACATGGAATCTACAAAGAGATCCTTTGTTTCCCCCTTTTTATTATTCTCTTCTATTTCTGCAACTAATATTACAATTGGCTTCTTTGTGCCAAAGTACTAATACCTGAACAGTTGCATTTAAATTCAAACCGTACTCTTGTTACTTTTTACTTGTGCTTCCCATATATCCTTTACTATTTTAAGAAAATTGTCAGTCATCCATCAAGGAATTTCATTTCTTTTGGCTACTAGTATACTCTTTTTTCATTCTTCCTTAGTATTTCAGATTGTTTTGTTTTTTCAATTTGTAGCTCACCTTGATTAATACTATTCACATTCCAAGTTCCAATTATATGCATCATTCAGCTTCAGACATTATTTTCAAGTCTGTTTACATCAGCAGCTGAATATCCTTCAAGTTCAATCCAGTTGCCTTAATAAGAACAGCACTATTTACACTTATCCTTTGCTCTTTTTTCCAGTAGCGAACTGAGTGACATTGAACCGGGAGTCTCATCTTCCAGCACCATCTCTTATTTTGTTTCGGACTGCCTCATTATAAGGTTTTCAAGGTATAAAATCTTGCAGTACTAACAAAAGTTAGGTAAAGTATCACTGCATTGCTTATGGAAGATCCTCTGCCAGTCTCACCATCGACTACTGCCGCGGCACATAGCTACCCTTCAGAAATATATCCACTCTCATCACCATTGGAACTATCAGTTCTCTAATGCTGATGCAGCCATTGCTCCCTAAAGGGGATGGATGCATGTTACGTTTGCTGTCTCAACTCTAACCATTTGTCTGGCACTTTTAGGAGTTTAGACTAAAAAACAAAACAAAACAACAGAGCCCTCTGAGTTTCCTTGACACTCTCAACCCCACTCACCACATTAAGGTATACATCCAAGAAGGGGAAATTATAATTAACAATTTATGTTTTCACAGCATGTCCAGTACCATGTTTCTGCTGTTTGTCTTCACTCAAAACCCTATGAAATAGGACTTACAGATTTGTAAAATGATGCAAGAGAGATGCTGCACCATTTGAGGCAAGATCAAATAAGACACCCATATTTAAATTGAGCAGGACTGCGCAGGGTGTAATGCTGCTTTAGTAGTCTGTGCTCTAACAGTCGATTTTAATGGGCCTTGAGTTTCTACAGAACTGAAATGCCTAATTGCCAACTTCTTCTTTGTTGTCCACTCTAATCACAAACTTCCTCCTGCAGCTCCAAAACACATTAGATGCTACCACTGTTTAAACCAGGGTGCCTGATTCTTTCATTTTCAGTGCACAAATACATGGATTTGTAAAGAAGCATTTACTCAATGATCTATAGGATCTCGTCCAGCTCTGCCACTCCAAGACAACGACAATGATTTATTTTGTCATGGATCAATTCACTGCCCATCTATAACACACATGCTGTATTTTCACAAGTACAAAGTGAAAATACAGCATTTGCTTATAAGTTTCCAACTTTTAAGTTTTCTCTTTTGATATTAGTGACAAGAAAGGATTTATATACACTAAATAAAATGTAAACTGAAGTTTTAAAGAGAAAGAGTGCCTTACCTTCCTTCAGTCCCTTTCTTTGTGCTTTCAGCTAAGCTGACATCTTGCAGGTTGTCTGTCTTGCCTCTTTTTTCTAGTTGTGCTGAAACCCCTTTAGGGCTTGAAAGCATTTGTGATCCACTCTGTTCACTGCAGGCCAACTCTTCTTCCTCTATCTTCTGGCTTGATGTTCCATCTGCTTCCAGTTCTCTCTCAGATGTTTCTGGACAGCTTTTGATCTCAGTGAAAGTCTCTTGGCTCAAGTAATCATGGTTGGCAATTGCCACTGCGGAAGTGCCATGATTGGTTGTGACACCTGTGCTGGTCCCCATTGATTTTGAAATTACCTTCAATTTGTGAGAGCTGGATTTGTAGTGCTTCTTTTTATGCTTTGCTTTAGAGTTGTGCTTTAAGAAAAATTCACATGACTCTTGTAATACTCTCCGGCTTTCACTGATCGGACTGAGAAAGAAGACAGACTATTAACACCTTCTTCCAAAATTATCTACAACAATTGTGAATTGCATTCATACCTGCAAACCTAACCCATATATTTTTTGCCAAACACCAGCTGATTTAAAACTATACCACACAGCACTCTAAGCAACTTTCTTCTGGTTACATAGAACAAATATGAAAATAGGACAAATCCTTTTGCACAATAACATTTCTATTTTGCACAAATACAAGGTTGCAAGTGGCAGTAGAGAAAATATTAAGCTTTATAGAAGTATTGTGAATAGCCTTATATTACTTCATTTAGAACATAATATTAAAAAGTAAAAAGGAGACATAAAGTCCAACACATAATTGTTAGCTGCTCCAGCAGCTCATGCACAGCCACAGACAAAACCATGCTATGTTTCTCATCTTCCCAAGGATCCATAAGCAGTCATTATGCCTCCTGCCGTGTATATAAAGTCAGAGACAGGAAGTAATACTCCCAGTGACTGAGGTTTTGCCAAACAAAACTGTGAATACTATTGAGGAACACATTCCTTCAATTCTTTAGTTATAAAAAGAGAATTTGAGGGTCTATGGCTTACCCCAGGCAAGCCCACTGCCAAACTAGGTCATGAATCTAGAGCCATGTCCAGCTTTGTGAACAGTGGAACATAGAACTAGCTAAACAAAGCAGGTTTAAAAAAAACAACACACACAACAAAACCAGAATCCACCCTTACCAGAGTTTGGGAATGGGGTTTCGTTTTGTATGACAAGTCTCAGAATCCCCTGGTCACCATAGCCAATGATTTATAGCTTTTCTGATCAGCTGCTCTTGCTACCCAGAGTACACTAGCCTCATCAGATCCTATAAACTGTGAGAAGTCATTCTCAACTGTTTTTTATCCTTGGCACTAAAATCCCTTCCTTCATCCCATTGTCCTTGAATGCTAAAAACCTTCCTACTGGATCAGAAGGACAAGGATCCCTCAAGGTCCTGTGGCCCTTTAGACTCTGTTGGACTCTAATGCCCATCATTCCTGAGTATTCTAGGAAATGCTATCTGGAGATAGTGAAAGTTGGAAACCAAACATAACTACAGGGTGACAGATCTCCCAACCCTCTGTCTAGTCAATATTGGTTTCCCATGGTGGCACTTACATGCTCATAAGCAACAAATGAAGGCAGTAATCTTTCTCAGTGACTGCTGACCAGAGCAAGACTACCTCTTAAAATGTAGATTCCGTTTAGCTATCATAGCAAATGTAAAAGGCACTGATAGCCCTCTGCATCCACAGGCCTTTAAAAAACCCTCTATAGGAGTGGCCATCATTACATCACTTGACAGTGAATTCTATTAGTTTCTGTGCAAGGTGACTCCTTTTTTGCTTCCTATTCTCCTAGGCTTCCCTCAAGCCTATGCTTTTCAATCTATTTTCTTTCAGCCATTTTAACTCTATGCAGTCAACCCATTCAACTTTTCAAACTTAGAAGTCTTCTCAGTCCTCACTTTTGGTAACATAACTATGTATTTTTCCATGCACACCTACTTTCCCCTTGGGCTATTTCCTCACAGTGTTAAACTTCCACTATCCATTGTTCTTTCAGGCTGACATCTGTATCCTTTTGTCATGCTCTGTTCCACTTCCTGGTTTGAAGCCATTCCATTGACTTCCCCTGCTTCTTGGGTCCATGTTGACCCTTCAGTCTTGCTGCCAGCTCCCAGTACAGATACTTCTTTAGATTTTGGAGACAGTCTCTCGACTGTCTGAATGTTCTTTATATACATCAAACTGCCCTTAAACATGCCTTACACAACACCTATAGTTTGTCAGGGTCTACTATGAACAGGCAGAACATTCAAAAGCTAAAACTGTCGAGTTCATCCTATTGCATATGGTGGCATACATAAACAGCAACACTCTTAGAACAACAAAAGCAGAATTTACCTAGGAGCATGCATCTAGTAAATCAAATCAATACTATAAATGGGATAACATGGTAGTGTAATAAGGAAGTATATTTTTGAGGAATATATCACTTAAGATCAAAACTATATTAAAGATACATGAAATAACTACATAAGAAAAGCAGAAAAATACAATTTTACAGGGTTGGAGCCCTATTGCTCATGATTACATACCTCAGAGGATTAGTTTACCAAAGAAAAACTTATGGGTGGCAGATATATCTGGCTGACTGCAGCTGAAAAAATAACAACTTGGCCTTATTGATTTGAAAGTACTTCTACAACTTGCGATGCACACCCAAGATCAGGAAACAGACACATACTTAAGATATACTTTTAAAGGCATCAATCAATAGTGTCAGTTTCAAGCTCCTTACTTATAAATAGCACTAGAAAAAACAACAAATAAGGAAAGCTCTTACTCTCTCTTGCGATTTCTTTTGAAGAAACTTGCCCATTCAGAACAGGTCTTTTTGCTTCCTATCCAGAAGACTGGAGAGATGCCAACAATTAAAGTCATTAGGTATTTCATCAAAAACAAGCTTATTTCTGGTCTTGCTAATATCTTGACCTGGAAAACAATAGCCATTCATTAAGAATTCAATAGAGAAATGGCTTCTCTGCATTAAATATTGGAGAACAAGGTCAAAATTAAAACTAAATTATCAACCTTGTACTGGTTTAATTAACATAATTTGCCCAGGACATCACAGAAATATTAATGCTACAAATGGCGACAGGGAAAATATGAAGTTTAAAGAAGAATTTTGGATAACCTTATTGTTCTTCACTTAGAACATAATGGCTAAAATCCAGCAGTCAGTTGCAATGAGAGCAGGCCCATTGAATCAGTGGGGATTTGATGAGTCTACATCTCTGTAAATTCTATTACAGTTGCAACTTAGTACTGGATTTCAGCCAGTACCAAAATTTTAAGAATTAAAGAGACACAAAGCCCAAAACAGAACTGTTAGCTATTACAGCAGCCCACAGAGTTCCACAAAAACACAATCCCAGTAATCCTGTCAGCAAGACCTAAAGAAACGACTTTAGACTCTCCCTACATTTTTACACTGAAAATTAAGTCAGAAACAACAGCCACCCCACATCAAAGTAGGGAGATAAAAATACTGGCAAAGTATTTGTGCTTATTTTGTGTGGTAATAAGCCCCTGCCAATTTCCCTAGTGACACTCTGTTTAGCAATGCAGTTGTTTCTGAGTACAGAGAAATGATGATGAAATTGATGTGATGAAGTTAATTAGATGAGGCAGAATCTTCAGAAGGCTTTGGGGACAACATACTAGAATTTTTCTGCTGTTCACTACAAATTTCATCTACTCTTTTGCAGAATAGACTCAACGAATCTTTAAATTTCTTACTCAAGTGTTTATCTCCTTCTTACCTAGTCACCTAATTTTATTTTATGTATCTTTATAAATTCAGATCTCCCGATTATCACTCTGGTCTATTTTTATTAGTTTCAGAATCATGAGGTAATGTCAAAGAAATGCTGTTTTCAGTTAAATTGTTTTTTTAAAAAAGTTTTGATCAAGCTAAATGTAATAAAAAATGAAGAAATTTTAGCCTTCCCTCTATGGAAGTATATACACCAGAAAGGAAAGACACAACTATAAACACACTTCTGTTGGAAAAAAAAAAATCCTTGTATTTCAATGCCTTCAGTGTAAGTCAGACATCTATGTTGGTAGCACCAGAAAGATATAAATCTTTTCGCAGCTGTTTTGCCCCCATAAGAGGTACAAACGTCAGTTTTGCATTTCTATGTTTTTAAGTAACTGAATGTTGCCATCTATTTTACTGGGAAGAAAAATACAAATTCTACAAAGTCAAGATTTTGAACAGGTCAGAAATAAATGAGTCTAGCACCTTATGACTGTGCTTTGGTAGTGTTGTTAGTCTTGTTTTTTAAGCTGAGTAGAACACTCCTTATCTTTAATTTTCTAAATATTTAGTTAGAAACCACTAGTGTCTTCAGGAAGTTTCTATAAAAATGCAAATATTCCATGAATGTGTTTAGTATGTGCATGAAAGGTTTATACATATTAGCAGAACACCATTCAATTGTGCTAGTGGTGGTATACTGCACACTGGGACAAGGATATTCCTCAAAGATCTTAAAGGCTTTCAGTATCCTTCAGTGGACTTTCAGACCACCTGCAAAAATCATACAATAGCAGACAAAGCAATACTACATTTGTGGCTGCAAACAAATTCCCAGCCACTGCACAGGTGCAAATAAACAGTCATGTACAACAACAAAAATTCTTCAGATACCATTTCACCGGAAAGACAGAAAGAGTATTTCACCCTTACCTGATAAGGACAAGGTATATGGAACTCATCACAGTGGTCATAGACCCAAGTGGTTTCCCATATTTTCCTGTACACTTGCTCATAGATATAACATCCCAAGAGCATCACTAGAGGTACCAGGTATAAGCCACTGAAGACACCAATTCGAATCATGAATTTCTTCAGCTTTTCTTGATTTCTGCCATCATTCTGTATGACTTGCCGCACATGATTGAGAGAGATTATGCCCGCCAGAAGGAGAGACAAACCAACAAAGACACAAAGGCACAATGGAAAAAGGACAAAGAATCTAGAAGCATCTAAGTCATAGAGACCAACAAAACAAACACCACTGATGTTGTCACCTTCCACTTTGTTCATGGCAAGAAGCAGGATTGTGAGAAAGCCAGGCATACCCCAGGCAACTGCATGGAACCACATTGCTTTTTGTTCAATAGCTTCACAACTCCATTTTCGTCCAGCAGCTAGGAACCAAGTGACTGTGAGAACCACCCACCAAACAGTTCCTGCCATTGTAAAAAAATACAAAGCCATGAAAACAATTGTGCAGCCTTTGTTCTGGGAACCAAGAACAACTGTTTCGCCAAACTGTAGTTTTTCATCTACCGGATTACAAGCTGTTCTGTTTCCGAGAAGAAACCCAAGGAAATATACAAGAGACACTATACTGTAACAAACAGAATAGTATATTATTGGCCTTTCCGGGTATCTGAACCGTTTAACATCAATTAAAAATGTTAGGAATGTGAACAGAGTAGCACAGAGACAAAAAATTGAAACAATCCCAATGAAGCTTTTGGCAATATCCAGCTCATGGCTATTGAAATACATGTTGGGGCATGGGGGCGCACACTGATCAATTCCCAAAAACCTGTAGCCTTGACTACTAAAGGTCTGTAGATGGCGCGGACACCAAAATCCATAGTCTCTTCTGGGTTGTCCACGGGTCTTGTGGATGCCGTGGGCTCTCGTGGTTAGAGGAGGAGTAACAGCAGAAGTTTCATCACAGTCTTCCAACCTAGAAAGTCAAGGGAGAAAAATGCTGACAGACCATAGAACTGGTCCTTCATGCACAACCTTTAGTTTCTGTTATGCTCCTGCAGTCTTTGAAACAGTTTTATTCAGATAACTCTATAAAACATGAAAATAAACTGGTTTGCTGAAGAGTTATTCAGCCACCCATTTGAATATGGTTCCCCACTTGATTTAAGAAATATACCTCACATGCCCATTTGCAAAATTTCTATTAAATAACACTGCATTTAAAAAATATTATCTTGCAACTTTTTCTTTCAATTGGCAGACTTGAATTAAAACATTTAGTTATATATGTGTGGCTGTATGTATGATAGTTATAGATCTGTATTCACACAAACATTTGTTCACTTCACTTGCACATAATCTTGCAGTTAACATACAAAGTAACGAATAGAAAAAGTCCATGTAAGAACTAAGGAAAAATGTGAGGGTAGATGGAAACCAACAGGAACATTTACAACAATGGAACATAAACTAGCAAACAAAAGCAGACTGTAATGACAGAGTGAGATCTTGTCCGCAAAACACTAGAAAGAAAGGAACCAGTATGTCCAGCCTATGACAGGCCTATTCCACAGCTCTGGAGCAGCAACAGGTAACTGCTTTCACAGTGTCAGCTATTTTAGGGAATTCCCCAGAGAACTGAGCATGTTTGGTGGCCAAAGTATTCTTAGTGTTCAGGGTGTGCGGTGTGTGAAGAAAATGTATAGCTTCCTTGAGGAGAGCATGGCTGCCTAGCACCCTAAACTGGAGATTTTATGGTAGGGGGTCAACTGTTCCTGTTAAGCATGATGAATAAATGGAACGTTCAGGTTCAGAGGCATGTGGCTGCTATACGGTCGTTTCACAGGGGATTTGCCTTCACGTGTTCCTTGTGGGCACTCTTGACATAGCTGGTAGCCAATATGAGAAACAGCATGCTGAACTAGGTGGACCTTGCAGCCTCAATACTGCTTGTTTCTTCTCATGTTATGACCTTAAGGCCAGCACTCCGAGAGCAGAGCTAACCAGAAATAAAGTTTTTACCAACAAGCATTTCACTTTTGCCTTGGATTGCAGGCAAAGGAAAGCAATACTTGGAAGAAAGAAACACTTCTGGTACAACCAATACTAGCCAAGAAGAGTTATCTTTGCTCCATTTCCCCACATTCTCCACCCTTCACCTTTGTTAGCTTCTCCTTGCTTCTTTCTGCTGCAACACCTCTCTCTTCACCTCTGCTTCCTTCATCCCGACCTAACCCCACATTCCCCTTTAAAACATCCCAACCCCTATCCTTCCTATAGCCACATCTGAAGCGTCAACATGTTGCCTGGCAACAGCCTGTCAGTGTGGCGTGCATTGTTAATGTTGCTCCCCCACAGAGACCAGGCTCCTAGCTAAGCTGCTGAAAGAGAGGACAGGAGGCACAGCAGTAATAGTGTTATAATATAGTTATAGTGTCTTAAAACATAATTAAGTATGTTGCCATATCAAAATGCAACTGAATTAAAATCAATTTAAAACCATGTGACTAAAAAAGTACAGCACCTACTCATTCCTTCAATTGTCAAAGCTAGCAGAAGACCAGGAAGGAGTGGGTAAGGATAAACTCCCTTGGTTTATTGAGAGGCTAATGATATTCTTTTCTGAATAAGACACACACTAAATTTGCCATTATTTGTAATAGTATTTGCCCTCTCTCAAGCAAATGCAAATCCTCAGTTTTTCACTACGGCATTACAGATGGTTTTAAATGACAGCTAAAATTAAATTGAAAATGTTTGGAAGAATGTCCAGTCAAAGACATGAAGAGGGGTGCATTCAAAATTCGCTCTCCCTCCTTTTCATAACCAAGACAATAGTCTTCAATATAATTTTGCAAAATGGACAATGACTGCAGCATGCTAGGGTCATACTTTAACTAACTGGCATTTATTAATTTATTTATGTGAACAAGAGTTGCACTATTTAACCTTTTGGAAATGTCACCACCACCCAGCAGTTGAGTGCCAACTAAGAATATATTTTGTTCACTTAATGAATAAAAAAAAATTAGGCACCCGTCAATTCAACCTGGCCTCTTGCTTTTGCTCACCCCCCACCCAAAACTCACCTACTCAGAATATTTACTCTTTGAGCATAATAAATGGAAAGGTGGCACAAGCTTCTCTTACATGATTCAACTTCATTCTGGTTCCATTAAGGGCTTCTTATAGTGGGTCTTTAAAATGTTCCTCACTACAGCCTCCTTTTTCAGTTTACTATAATTCAATTTTATCATCCACAATGCATGCTAGTTTTGCCATCATCTCTGTGCCTTACCTGGAATAGTGTGATTGTGATCATATACAGTGAAGACTGCAAGAACTGGAACCATAGATTTGGTTCCATGAAAAAATATCCATATAGATATACATACACAGAGTGATATGCTTGTCTAGGGCATGAGCAGAAATATGGACAAACTGTAGTCCCAGAATAAACACACACACCTAGGAGCACTCTTCTTGTCATAAAGAATGAGAAGGGAGTGGAGAATTGCGTGAGTATGTCACTCAACTGAGTGGCAACACAGAGGATCCACTTTATACACAGTATCATATTTGCAGTTGCAGACAAGAGACAGGATATGTGCTGGGTGGTCTGCTACACAGGAAGGCACTGTGCTGGAGGGAAATGTCTTAATAGGTACCTGATCTTAGGTCCAGTGTGAATAAGAGACTATACCTGTTGCATTCAAGCTCCTCGGGCCATGCGATTCCAAAAGTGTCTATTATTTCTTTACAGTCTGAGTAGACTCTTTCACAAAGACTTCTACATGGATGGATCACACGCACTGGATCCACGCAGGGAGGCACAAATGCTTTGCATAGAAATGTGTGGACATCTGGTGAACATTTGATAGTCAGAAGAGGAAAAAATGGCTTTGGAAGAGAAAAAAAGATGATTCAGACATTTGTAAAGAAAACACCTCGGAAGAGAGGAAAGCAAGCACAGCTGACTAACTCAAGGTCTTCTGAATTTGCTGTCTTGTAGAATTAATGATTACAAAACTTTTACAAAAGTATGATCAGCAACACAGACATTTCATAGATGGGGTGCCTTTAACGGAACATGGAGAATTCCAGTCTATTCCCTTCTCATCTGCTTCTTCCAGCAATCTCTCTCTCTCCTTCACTGCTACAGTCACACCTACCTAGAAGAAATAGGCTTCATGATAATGCTAGATTCTTAGAGCTGGGTTTCCCTTCCCAGGAACAGGAACAAGGCGTAATGTTTGAAAGTACATAAAATATGGGAAGTGTGCCAAATGCATGAAATGTTCAACTACAATGGGTTGCATTTGAACAGGATGGAAAATGTAAGTGATCCCACCCTCTTCCAGACAAAAATATTGTTCTGATGAATGTCTTAGTAAAGTGAGGAAACACAAAACCAAGATCATTCCTGTATACTGCTTTAAAGGACTTGATCTCTCATAATCAGGAGAAACCCTGCATTCAAGTGAACACACAGTACCACAGACCAGTTATTTACTTATTTTTCTGTGAGAAACAGGAAAGGGTAGGGGCGTATGAGCTCAATCTCTCCATAGTACAGCTCCCGGACATAATAGCTATGGATACCTACTCTGTTTTGCATATTCATATAAACATTTATACGTCATTAAATAGTCATAACAATATACCACACACACATGAGCAAACAAATGGCTGAAGTTTAAAACAGTGAAGGAAAACCATCTGGTATGAGGGCTGGATTGCTACCAGAACCAGGCCAACAGGGTTATGACACTAGAGGTAAACCTTCATCAAGGTCCTCCCCTAATATCACCTGGTCCTACTCCTTTCCCCACTCTCAAACTGTCAATGCAGAGACAGGCATGGAACACATCTCTTGTCTGTCTGTTTGTCTGTCTGTCTCTCTCTCTCTCTCACGCGCACACACACACACACACTTTCCAATTTATTGGATATAACAGATTTTTTTTTCCTAACCTCCTTCTCAGTTAGGAACATGAGTGAGCCATGATCCTTCCCCATTCATTTCTCTAGTCAATTAGGAACATAAATGGTGTGGAATCTCAGAGGTTGGAGCTTCAAGGAAGGAAGAAGATGGGACAATGAACAGCTCTTCTCAGCTACACTGCACTTTAGGAATGTATATTCCATATGTCTTATATTACTGTGTTAACTTCTAGTGCTCTTCTTGTTAGAAGAGGCAGAAGCATTCTTCCATGAAATAATAAGGTGCTTCAAAACCAAATAGGTTTAGTACAGGGTAGGCAACTTTGCAATTCCAAAGACCACTCTCTTGCCAACAAGACCCTCTATGGGCCACAAAAACTGCAAAATCAGATTAGAGGACTGGAAACTAAGCCTTATGAGGAAAGACTGGAAGAACTGGGCATGTTTAGCCTTGAAAAAAGAAGACTGAGAGGACATATGATAGCACTCTTCAAATACTTGAAACATTGTCATACAGAGGAGGTGCAGGATCTGTTCTCAATCATCCCAGAGTGCAGGACATGCAACAATGGACTCAAGTTACAGGAAGCCACACTTTGGTTGAGTATCAGGAAAAAAATTCCTAACTGCTAGAGCAGTACAACAATGCAACCAATTACTATGCAAGGTGGTGAGCACTCCAAAGCTCGAGGCATTCAAGAGAAAATTAGACAACCATATCTCAGACATACTTTGCTTTGGATGCTTGCATTGAACAGTGAGTTGGACTTATAGGTCCCTTCCACCTCCATTATTCTAGGATTCTATTTAAAAAGGAAACTAGAAGTGGCTTAAAATTGGAGATCTAGAGCCATTTTGCCTACCTTTGCTCTAGCAATGTGTTTAACGAAGAATAATGTAACCCAAGTGGAAGTATTGGAAATCCAGATGTACAAAATTATAAGTAGCCATGTTATCTATAAAAATAAACACTCAGACCACCAGCAAAGATCCATAGCTGGGCAAAACCATTTTTTGGGCAAATTTAAAACATCAATTGAATAAATAGCTCCAGAGTTCTTTAGAGCAGCCATTCTCTCTTTTTTTGGCCACAGACATAAACATAATATGAAAGAAATATAGGCCAAATCACAATTGTATAAATCAAACCTTTAAAAGTGGTGTGTGGAGATTTATTTCCAGTCTGTGGCCCCCTTGAAATGTGCCAGTGCCCCACAGGGAGCCATATGGCCCCCGTTGAGAATGGCTGCTTTAGAGCAACTAACTCAGTCTATATAATTAAGGTTGCATTACATCCCTTATGCTTCATCCAGGCTGCATTATTTGCTAAGGAGAATATAGATTTGTTGAAGAGCTAGTGAGACAAAGAAACTACTACTGTTAATGCCACAAGTAAATAAAAGAACTCAAGTACTTTGAACAGGTAGGAAAGAGTATTTTTACCAAGTGATCACCACTGATCTCTATTTGACAAGAATAAAATGGAAATTGCTTTATGGAAATCTTTGTTGGAAACTACGTGTGAAATAAAAGCAAGTAAAGCTTAAAAACCTCGAAATATGGGAAGGCAGTGAAATACCTTCAGCAAATATATGCCACCACAATTAGAAACTCATCACGCAAACAAGTGCAAGAATTCAACAGTGCAAATTACAATTATTTGCCATACTATATCTATAACATGCTTTTAATAAAGTCTCCAGAGCAATGCACAATAAAACATTTTAAAGAAACTAAAACAAAATAAAATAAACAACACCCTGAAAATATTGTAGCCAGCTAGATACAGATATGAAAAGTACTTACATATATATGAGTTCAAGGCAAAAGGAGAGAAAGGAAGAATACAATGTGAACTGCCTGTTACCGCCCAGACTCGTTCTTAACCTAGCAATTTAAAGCTTCTTGGGGATTATTACAAGTTTGTAGTAACAAAATATTGGAGAAGACATGCCAGTTTCTTTGATGGGACCCTTTTAATAACTCAGTTTAAGGTTCCCTTCAAAAGCTTATCTCCGCCTGCATGAACCTGATGTCTTCCAGACGTTTTAGACTTCCAACATCCATCAGCTCTAGTGAGCTTAGTCAATGGTCAGGAATTATGGGGGCTGCAGTCCAAACTATCTGGGCAGCACTAGGCTGGGGAAAGCTGTGTAATCAGTCCTTACTGCACCACCTGAGGCAAGTGGAGGCTTCCAAAGAGAAAGAGCAAATGAGCAATCAGAGGCTGCAGCAAACTTTAATTGCATAATTATTGCCACCAGCAAACAGTATATTTTTCACTTATCCTTGCTGTCCAAGCATGGTGACAAAGTGGATTAAGTCTGTGGAGCCAATATTCACCTCCACACCACCTATGTACAGAAATGATAAGGTAGCTGCTCCTTGATTTACCAGCTTTTCCTTCTGCACCACCCAGAAAGGGAGAGAAAATAGGGAAGTGAGCAGAACCAGTTCACCAATCAGATTAAGCAACTGAAGTAAGTGCACTTGGACTGACTAAAAAGATTTCCTGATTCATCTGTCAATGGCAGAAATCCTGTTGCACACTTACACAAAATGCATGACTTCTAGCAGCAAACTGCTGTTAAGAAATCTCCCTAGATATTATCCGTCTCACACTGAGTTGCACAACCCAGTATGCAACAGGTAATGCTTATGGACATTCCTTAACATATGGAAATTAGACATGGGTTATTCGTATCCGTATCCCTGCATCACAGGTGCCACGGAGGCCCATTCCCTCCCCTCAGAATCAATTAGTCCACTGCGCAATGCTCAGCTACATCGTCATTGTGCCAATCATGGAAGGAGCCATGCCAGTTCTTCCCTGCCTCCCCACGCAGCCAACCACTTCTGTGCAGAGAAAAGAGACGGGGAGTCTCTCTGCTCAGCAGATGTGGAGAGGCAGGGAAGAGCCAGTTGAGCTCCTTCCGCGATTCGCACAATGATGACTATGAAGCCGAGGGCTACACAGCAAACAGTAAGTGGACCAGCTGGTTCTGGGGGGAGGGAATAGGCCATGATTCATATTCGCATCTCCAGGGATACAAATAGCCCATGTCTAATGGCAATTCACTGCAAAAAGTTACACCTTTCATGTAACCAGGATTTGGGCAATCCCTTTTTAATTCATTTTCATTGCAAATACTTGAAAGACCAGGAAACATGAAGTACCATCTTAAAGATATTCCCACCTGCACAATAGAAAAGTTTTTTAATGACAAAATCTGCATTATGCCTCATCTAAAAATAGTATCCCCCCCCCAAATGTTTAAAATCCATGTAATCAACTAAACACCTAGATTAAGATTTATTTCATCTAATAAGAGTCCAAATTCACTGATAGGTGACTTATTTAATTAAATTACAAACATTTCTACAACTCTCAACTTCAGCAGAGTTTCAGGCTCTTTACAGACGTTGCGTTTACCATAAAAATGAAAGAACAGTAACATTTCTGGTTTTGTTCCTAGTTGATAAGTGGGTGGAAAAATGTAGTCCAGGCTTTAGAAATTTAGGGGATGCAAATAGTGTCATGATCATGGGATATGTGGTTAGAAGCGTATCATGAGAATGGGATATGTAGTCAAGAGAAATATAAAATGGAGTCAGAATGGTTCTGTGTAGAGATGATTTGAAGGACTTTGGAATGTGTTTTTCTCAAGTACCATGAGAATGTTTTTCTGCAGACAGTTACAGCCAGGAACGAGATATCTTGAAGGCCAAATCAAGGGGCCTGGAAGACTCAACATTCCAAGCCTGTTACAGAAGACAAACAACACCTGCAACTCTCATGGGAATAGTAGGAGGAGAGAGATGGAACAACCTCTTAAATTTAATTGATTAACAGCTAGATAGGCAAAGAAGAAAGGAGGAGTTTGGGGAAAGTAGAAAATGGAGGATGTGTTATGTGAAATGATTCTTTTTCCATTATTCTCTGACTGATGATGTATTTAGACTGATGATGGATTTTGTCTAGATGATGATGGTGAGCATGTAGCTTGCAGTAGAAAGAAAGAGGGGGGCTTGCCCTCTATAGCCTACCCTAGGTTAGCTTTTAGAAGTTTATTATTTTAAATGGGAAATAGTTATTTTATTTAACTGCAATGATCTTTGAATATGTTCTTGAATGCTATGCTTATGCAATATAAACTGATTTTCTATGAAACTTTATTTTTCTAATAAAAATTTTAATCTTAAAATCCTTATTAAGGACTGGTCTCTTGAACAGCAAAGGTCTGGCTAAATCCAGGAAGTGGAAAGGCTACAAACTTGCTACATTTCAGAGTCCTACCTCACTGAGCTATTGTGAGTTCTAAGGAATCACAAAGCCCATGTGTCTGTACTTGCTAAGTACTAAGTAAGTGCAAAAGTGTTCTTTTTAGGTCAGACTTGTTCAAAGGGGCTTATGCTACGCACTGCTGGGGTCTGAGGACTCAATCCAGCGCAAAGGTGGTAGATAAGGGCCTGGCGGACTCTCTGGCCGAATGCCCAGCGATCCCTAAGAGGACCGTGAGCACCACAAACTGTACTTTTACAGCAACCATATGCAAATACCAGAGTCATAAGAACAGAAAGATCACTGGTAAACTAGCCCAAAATCTAGCCACCCGTGACTGGAAGCAATGGCATTCCAAGGTTTCTGGCAGGATTGTCTTTTACCCCTAACCAGAGAAACTTCACATGCCTTGGTCGTCTCTTATCTAAGTACTACAGAGTCTTGCCCCTGAGACTTAGTGAGTTCAGGGTAGTGCTGTGATACATGGCCACCAGATAAGATGCTGTGATGATCGATTCTTTCAAAATTTCAAGACACTTTAGTTCAGAAGCTCACAACTTAGCACCAAAGCTCATCTAAAAAACAGCCACATACTTCTTCAGACAGCATACAGAAGAATTTCCTATATTCCAAACAACAGCTCATCTCCTGGTTACTGATGTTGGTTCAAACTGAAAACAAAACAATCTCCACATGTCCACGTGCCTATACAGCCATATCAGCACCTATCTGTCTTTATTTATTTCAGTTCATGGTTCAGAACAACAGGTGTTATCAAAGTATTATATTATTCAGAACTCTGTCTGGCAAAATCACTCAGTTGTGTACTACTGCAGAAAAATCTCTCACAAACAGGCATATTAGAGAAAGAAAAAAACTCACCTTCAAGTGGACATCTGCAATGTGTTGATCATAATGTCCCATTAAATTAGGGAAAAACGTCATATTGTAGGACATTCCAGAACATCTTTGAATATCAATGGGTTCACATGTGAATAAGCTGTGCCCATCAGCCAAATTCAATATTAAACTCCAGGTCAGAAAAAGTAGAAAGGCTCCCATCTTTCCAGGTATTTCAAACTTCAGAATACAGACATGATTAGCTTCTCTGAAAGGACATTTGGTTCACAGAGAAGTAAACACATTTCCCTCGTTTAATCACTCAGACACAGCAACCAAGTGCCAAGATTTAATTCCTTGTTTCTCTTCATATTCTGATCTGTATATCTTCACAGCTTGAAAGTTAAAATTTCTGAAGTTCACAAACTCTAAATGAACAATAAATGAAGGGAAGCATTAGTTGACAACAACTGGGAAAACTTCAGAATTTCTGAAAGATATTAAATTAAAATAAAAAGTTTAAAAATAAAACATCTATCACTCACCTCACATTTCATCAAGGCAGAAGGCACCTAGATGAATTTTACAACAATCTAATTCAGCTAAATAATCAGTTACTGTCAGATAAAGCAAAAGACTCTGCTAGTTTTTAACTCAGAACCAAGGATGTTCTACAAAACAGATTCCCAAATAAATGTATTTAGGACTGTAGCCGCAGAGACACATTATTTAGTTCAGAGTAACTAAAGAAACAGGCTCTCAGAAGCACTTTCAAAACTTGCAAAATACCCCTGCTTTTCAAAACATGTTAAGTCAGTTATAACTTGCCAGTACAGAATTTAATCTTCTTTGATATATTTATTGTCAGAAAACTGCTTTATACTAGGCCTTTGATACAAAGTCAGTACAGTATTTGTAGTTTGCAAAGAACTACTCTAACTGAAGATCGCTTCCATTTTCCTCAACAGAAGGGGGGTAAAAACGTAGGCACCAATTGTCTGCAAGCTTTTGAAATCCGAATCTCGTGTTACAAAATGAACCAAGCGATCAGCTCGCTTTCAGTCCCTCCTATGCGTCTTCCTTTCTTTAGAATCAAATGCCATTCTAGATTCTCACCTCCTGGGACTCCCTGCAACTACTTAGTGGGACCGTATTCTCAATCCCAATCCTTCTTTTTCCGGCGACAATGCCTGCGGAAACCTGGCAGCAAACTCTAGGAAATGGACATCTTTGCGAGCCGCCTAACACGGGGTAACAAAGCATTAAAAACAACAACGGAAAAGCTGAAAAGCAGGCTCCTCTACTCTACTGGACCCAAAAAAGTAATTTATATATTATGCACACGACAGCTAGTTTTCGAAACTGCTGCAATTAAGCCCCTAACTGCAGGAAAACATCGCTGCGCTGCGCTTCCCGGCCCCTCGTCCAACCTGTCTTTCCACCTCCTAGCAAGGTGTAAAATACCAGCGCCTTTGGGTCCATCCGGCAGCAACAAGCCCAGAGAGGCTCGTCTCAGAAGGGAAGCGAAGCCACGCCCCTTCGCTCACCTGAACGACTCTGGACGGCGGGCGCCACACCTGGCCTCGCCTCAGGGCGACAATGGCCGCGCCGCCGCTCGGGCTGCCCAGCTAATAATTCCCTCGCTCGTTCTCTCCACCGACAGGATGGGGCGCTTCGCCCGCCCGCCGCCGCCGCCGCCGCCGCCGATACCTGGACGCGACCACGCAAAGCATCGCGCGATAGTTGAAAGAGCGGTGAGAAGTGGTGGGGAGGCGGTGCTATTGCTGCAGACACACCCTCCGCGGTCATTGTAACCCTTGCTCGTTCCCCCCCCCCCCCCGCTTCTTCCAATATGGGGGCATTTCAACACAACGCTCCTCGTGCGATTACTGTAGGAAGCCTAGATGTGCACAAGCCACAGGAAGGAGGATCTGTTTCAGACCGAGGAAGGAAGGAATCGTTGTTGTTTTTTTAAATGCTTCTCTCGCGAGCAGCTAAACGTAAAACAAAGCTCTGCAAGTAAAAGAGTAGTGATTCGGGAAAGGATTAAATCAGAATTTTTCATTTCTGCTGTGCTGGTGTTTTTTTTCCGAGCAATGGATGAGCATTTCGAAATGGCATCCTTCATTTGCAGTGTGGAATGTTGCAAGGCACTTTTACTAATCTCCTTGTGTTTCTGGAAGTCCGACTTAGCACAAAAGTCTGCAGGGAATGAGAGTGTGACTTCATAGAAGTTTGTTCCTGTTTGATGTGAACTCCTCAGTACCACACCCTGACATTTAAGTTGCTTTTGCTGTTCAGGTAGAAAAATGTAATTATCCCAGGAAGATTCATTTCAAGTATCCCATGTGTCACACAGCTCTCCTTTCTCATCCTTAGCTATCACCACCCTCCTAACCCACCTCTCTTTCTGGAATTCAGATACCTTCTTCCTAATGTTCAGCAAGTGAATTAGTGCTAAACTGACAAGATGAGGTAAGCATTTGAATTAGTGGTGCATCAATTTAGTGCTATAGGGCTAAATTAGGAGGATTTTTTAAATACAGTTTACAAATTGCATTGCACTTGGAATCCTTACCAATGAGAGCAGAGGGCAGGCAAATGGAATAGGGTTCATTTCCACACCACTCTGCATAATCAGTGATAGAAGATGTTCAGCAAATACCTTGAAGGACCGACGTAGCAGATCACACAAACCAAAACAAGAAAATAATACGACTGGAGATGCTGCACAAGAAAAATAAGCCTTGCTGGGTAAATAAAATATGCCACATATTTATACCGAAAGACTGAATCTACTTGTGATTACACTGGCATCACCATGTAGTGAACATAATAAATATAGAAAGGTACAGTGAGAAACATGGAATAAATACCCATCTAGCCACTCCCTTAGTTATGATGTGAGAAGAGACAAGGAGGAGCTTTTGTCAAATGGGTGTTTTAAGTATATTTAATTGGAAGAAAGACCCACTTTTCAGTACTTCATTATATTCTAGTTCCTGTGTTTAGAGCATAACTGTTAAAAGATACCAGGTAAAGAAAAGGGACAAACAAATGAGATTAATGTGGAATTTGCACAGTCATTGGCTCTGCATCAAATTACAATTAAATTGTCAAGATGAAAGGGAAATTCTTTTAGGTAGCTCTAGTGAGAAATGGAGTGAGAGGTGTGGATGGGTATCTCCGTATACATGTAGAAACTGGAGGATACAGTAGTTAGATTTACAGAGATGATAGTAGATAGATGTTACAAATGTACATCCTGGTACTGGACAAACCAAATGGAAAACTAAATTTAAAATATTTGAGATAATATAATAAACCAGGGGCCATGGCATTGTGAGAAAATAAAGTATTACATTGTGTCTTATCAATTGCAGAAAGGCACCTCCCCAAAGACAAGAACACATGGACTTGCAGTCTTACTTCTTCTGAGTAAAACTGCACATGGCCAAGGTTTGTGTCTGTGTGTGGAATTCCTCTAAAACAAGGGTGGTACGTACCTTTACTTTTTCTTGAAAACTGCTTTTAAAAATTCCCTCCCCTGAAAGGAATGATGGCTAATTTCTTCACCTTTTTCTATTGGAATCTTATTCTTTCTTATTATATTGCTCATTCGCCTTTCTGTTTAGCAAACAGTGAACTCAAGACACCTGCCCAGATGCTCCTGTTTCTGGTAATTGAGAAGATTTGCCTGCACAAAGAAAATACTAGTGGCACATTCTGACAGCAGTTTTGTGTCAGTGTGTTCCCCATTTGAAGTCTAACTTTTAGCATTTGGAGAACGAGCACACAGGTAATTCATACAAACTGCTTGCACAGGCTATGAATAAGATGGGTTTTGGTTTATACAGATTGGATTAATTGAGCAGGTGCATCTGATTCCCAAAATAGTCCCTGCAGAGGGAGCAGAAGGAGAGCTGTGTCTGGGAGGCCATCCTTGACTGGGTGTTTTGGGATTTTTTAGGTTTCTGTGAGTAAGTTTGTTTCTGACCTTGTGCTCTCAGTGCTTGGCAAACAGGCAAGGCAAACAGGGGTGCTTACACGGTGTTTAGCAGGGGGGGGTTAGAGAGAGGATCAGACTTCCTTTCTTCTTCTCTTTTTTTTAATTGACTGACATAATTGTTCAATATGGAGAGTGACGGAGTCGCTCCAGTCACCTGCAACAGCTGTGGCATGTTTGTATTCTTGCCAAAGGATGTGCCTGGCTACACATGCACCAAGTGCAAGTTGGTGGCCCACTTGGAAGATAAGGTCCGGCAACTGGAGGCCCATGTTTCTAATCTTTGGATTACTAGGGAGCATGAGAATTTCTCGGATGGGGCAGTGAAGACCATCTTCAATATAGAACACATGGAAAACATCATTGAGGAGGAAGGCAGTTCACAAATACAGGAGGCAGACACGTGGAGAAATGTCACACACAGAAGTAGAAGGCCCAGGAACTTTACAGAGAGTTTGGAGCTACAGAATAGATTCCAACCTCTCTCCCTTATTAATCAGGAAATAGAACAGCAGCAAGAGCAGCAGTGTCAGCCCGCAGAGAATATCCAGAGGACCCTGGAACAATCTGTACATCAAGTGTACCCTACCAAGCTTCAGAGGAGACGAGTTGTGATGGTTGGGGACTCAGCAGGGCAAGTAGTACTAGAGAACAACAAGGGGAAGAAAAAAACACATGGTCCTAAATGTCTCTACACTAATGCACAGAGCATGGGAAATAAACAAGAACTAGAACTCTTAATACAGCAAAATAAATATGATATAATAGGTATCACTGAAACCTGGTGTGATGAAACTCGTGACTGGAATGTAGTTATTGGGGGGTATAAACTATTTCAGAGAAATAGACCTAGCAAGAAAAGAGGAGGAACAGCTTTATATGTCAAGGATGTTTATACTTGTGAAGAGAGCCAGGACTTAAATCCAGGAAGCCAGGTTGAGAACATCTGGGTAAGAATCAAGGAGGAGAGAAATAAGAGGGATGTCATTGTGGGGGTATACTACAGACCCCCAAGCCAGCCCGAGGAGTTGGATGATGCCTTCCTGGAGCAGATGGCCACACATTCAAAAGGGAGAGATGCAGTAGTAATGGGAGATTTCAACTATCCCGATATATGTTGGCAGTCAAACTCTGCCAAGAACATAAGGCCCAGCAAATTCCTCACTTGCCTTGCAGACAATTTCATGGTCCAGAAGGTGGAAGAGGCAACAAGGGGATCAGCTATTTTAGATCTGATCTTAACCAACAGGGATGACCTTGTTAATGGGGTCGAAGTGGTGGGATCCTTAGGTGTAAGTGACCACGCTCTCCTGGAATTTGTTATACAGTGGGAAGGGGAAGCCAAGTGCAGCCAGACAGGCATTCTAGACTTTAAGAAGGCCAATTTCAGTAAACATAGGGAATTACTGGCTGTAATTCCATGGACAAAGATACTGAAAGAGAAGGGAGTTCAGGATGGATGGGAATTTCTTAAAAGGGACATACTAAATGCACAATTTAAATCTGTCCCTATAAGAAGGAAAAATGGGAGATGTCTAAAAACCCAGAATGGTTAACTAAAGAACTTTCAACTGAACTACGTGTTAAAAAAAACATGTACAAGAAATGGAAAAATGGGGAAAATACCAAAGAGGAATACAAGCAAATAGCCAGTATATGTAGGGGGAAGGTAAGAAAAGCAAAAGTGCAGAATGAACTCAGGCTTGCCAGACAGATTAAAAACAATAAAAAGGGCTTTTTTAGTTATGCCCGCAGCAAAAGGAAAAACAAGGAAATGATAGGGTCGCTGCGTGGAGAAGATGGCCAACTACTGACAGAGGACAGGGAAAAGGCTGAACTTCTCGACACCTTCTTTGCCTCAGTTTTCTCCAAAAAGGAAAATAGTGCTCAACCTGCGGGGCGAAGAGCAGGTGATGTAGTGGGGGAAATGCAGCACAGAATAGGTAGAGAAGTAGTACAGGAATACCTGGCTACTCTAAATGAATTCAAGTCTCCAGGGCCAGACGAATTACATCCAAGGATATTAAAAGAACTGGCAGAAGTAATTTCACAACCATTTGCAATAATATTTGAGAATTCTTGGAGAACAGGAGAAGTCCCCACAGACTGTTGTCCCTATCTTCAAAAAGGGGGAAAAAGAAGACCCAAATAATTATCGCCCAGTCAACCTGACATCAATTCCCAGAAAAATTCTAGAGCAGATCATTAAACAGACAGTTTGTTATTACTTAGAAAGCAATGCTGTCATCACTAAAAGTCAACACGGGTTTCTGAAAAACAAGTCATGCCAGACTATTCTGATCTCTTTTTTTGATAGAGTTACAGGCTTCATAGATGAAGGGAACGCTGTGGATGTAGCATATCTTGATTTCAGTAAGGCCTTTGAAAAAGTTCCCCATGATATTCTTGCAAGGAAGCTAGTAAAATGTGGGCTAGACAGTGCTACTGTTCGGTGGATTTGTAACTGGTTGACTGACCGAACCCAAAGGGTGCTCACCAGTGGCTTCTCTTCATCCTGGAGAGAGGTAACTAGTGGGGTGCCTCAGGGTTCTGTTCTGGGCCCTGTGCTATTCAACAACATCTTTATCAATTACTTGGATGAAGGAATAGAGAGTATGCTGATTAAATTTGCAGATGACACCAAATTGGGCGGGGTTGCTAATTCCCCAGAGGACAGGATTAAAATTCAAAATGACCTTGACAGATTAGAGTCCTGGGCCAAAACTAACAAAATGAATTTCAATAGGGAGAAATGTAAGGTCCTACACCTAGAAAGAAAAAATGAACTGCACAGATATAGGATGGAAGACACCTGGCTAGACAACAGTACCTGTGAAAGGGATCTAGGAGTCTTGGTAGACCACAAACTGAACATGAGTCAGCAGTGTGATGCGGCTGCCAAGAAAGTCAATGCAATTCTTGGTTGCATCAATAGGAGTATAGTGTCTAGATCAAGGGAAGTGATAGTACCACTCTATTCTGCTTTGGTCAGACCTCACCTGAAGTATTGTGTCCAGTTCTGAGCACCTCAATTCAAGAAGGATGTTGACAACCTGGAACAGGTCCAGAGGAGGGCGACCAAAATGGTCAAAGGTCTGGAAGCCATGTCCTATGAGGAGCAGCTTAGGGAGCTGGGAATGTTTAGCCTTACAAAAAGAAGGTGAAAGGGGGACATGATAGCCATGTTTAAATATTTGAAGGGGTGTCATGTCAAGGAAGGGACAGGTTTGTTTTCCATGGCTCCAGACACTAGGACAAGGAGCAATGGCTTCAAACTACAGGAAAAGAGATTCTACCTGAATCTCAGGAAGAACTTCCTGACAGTCAGAGCTGGTTGGCAGTGGAATATGCTGCCTCGGAGCGTGGTGGAGTCTCCTTCTTTGGAGGTTTTTAAGCAGAGGCTGGATGGCCATCTGTCAGGAGTGCTTTGATGGAGTTCCTGCATGGCAGGGGGTTGGACTCGATGGCCCCTGTGGTCTCTTCCAACTCTGTGATTCTATGATTCTATGAAATATACCCTGAAGTGAAACTACTTAGTAAATTTGTGGTTCAATGGGAATTTGAGACCAAGACTTGCTGGATTATGTTGGGTTTCTTAATACCTAGCATTGCTTAACGCTCATGCACCGAGAGTTAAGCAAGGGCTTTTTTATGCCCCAAAGTCATGTGTGATGTCAGATTCCACTCAGAACTAGCCTTAGAATATGGGTGTTCTACAGTATTATTCACAGAAGAATGGTGAACAATGTTCTCAACTTTCATCCAATTGCCATATTTTACTAGGATTGCATGGTTCAGAAGAGACATTGGAATTCTTAGTGGTTCAGAAAATAACAATAATGTTAACCCTTTCACTTAGATTAGGCATTCTTCAGTCTTGAGAGACTATGGTAACATGCTCTGTATGGAGGACTTGGAACAGTGTCTAGTGTGGCTGAGAAGGCCAATTCGAGAGTGACAATCCCTTCCACACTGAAGACAAATACAATCTGTCCCCTCTCCAGCTCCCTGATTTTGCTGCTTTCGGGACTGCCTCTTTGCCTCGGCCTGCTGGACAAGGGTCTCTTCAAATTGGGAGAGGCCGTGATGCACCGCCTGCCTCCAGGCTGAACGCTCAGATGTCAGTTTCCCATCTGTTGAGGTCCATTCCTAAGGCCTTCAGATCCCGCTTGCAGATATCCTTGTATCACAGCTGTGGTCTCCCTCTGGGGCGATTTCCCTGCACTAATTCTCCATACAGGAGATCTTTTGGAATCCGACCATCAGCCATTCTCACGACATGCCCAAGCCAACATAGACGTCGCTGTTTCAATAATGTATACATGCTAAAAATTCCAGCTCATTCTAGGACTACTCTATTTGGAACTTTGTCCTGCCAGGTGATACCAAAAATGCGTCGAAACCCTTTCACTAATCCTAATGTTAATGCTAAGCCTGCAGGTTCGTATTAGAATTCTCACAAATCAGAATATTCTCTGCAACTCACTCAGTGAAAATTTTGTTTTATTCTGGTGCATGAGGGTTGTCCTTGCATTGTTGTTGTTTAGTTGTTAAGTCGTATCCGACTCTTCGTGACCCCATGGACCAGAGCACGCCAGGCCCTCCTGTCTTCCACTGCCTCCCGGAGTTTGGTCAAATGTCCTTGCATAGATGTAATTAATTTCTGCAGCTCCTTTAATAATAATGTTCCACCAAGTCAATTCTGACTTATGATGACCCTTTTTCAGTTTTCCAGGTAGAAAACCACTCAGAAGTGGTTTCCCATTTCCTTCTTCTGGGGATGCCCTGGGACTGTGCAGTTTGCCTAAGGACACACAGGCTGGCTCTACCCACAGGAGGCACAGTGGGGAATTGAACTCCCAACCTCTGGCTCTGCAGCCAGATACCTAAACCACTCAGCTATCCAGCAGCCCCTGGCCTTCCCACCTGCATGTGACACATACACTCAAGCCTTCATGCCTTTGAATCTCAGATCACCTCTTTTCACATTTACCTACTGGATCTCTGAAGTCATAATCTTTAGCCCTCTGACAAGTGCTACTGGTAAGCAAAAAAGACATCAGATAGTAAGAAAGGCCTTCTTAATATTGCCCCCTTGTGGATTTATGCGGGAATCCCTTACTGTTGATACAGATCTGCAGTGCATCATTGGTATGGTGGCATTAAACCATAGATCAAATCTCTCTTTTTTCCCCTGTATGCATCCAAAATTATAGTACTATATAATTTGCATTCTGTTTTAAGTTATTCATTTCAATAAGTTGTTCAGTTATGGCTTTGTGCCTTTTACTGTAATGTGAACCTGAAAAATAATCAAAATAAATAACTTCTCTCCAGAATGATTGACTGACATCAAGTTTTGTTGCTACTGTTATCATTACAACATAGAAACTAAAGCTAAAAGCTTCTGTGATGCTCTGCCAGTTCTGCCACCGGCTTACTTTGCAGCCTTAGGCAACTCTCACAACTGCCACTGAGTGCCTTTATGAAATATGGATAGAAAGAATTTCATTTAGTAACTGAAAAAGCCTTCATTAGTGTCAGTAGATTGCTTTGAAATCTGATGGAAAGAGGCTCTAGCATATAATTAGAAACTAGAGGTTAATGGCAGTGAGGCAAGAGGCAGAAACCTCTCTAGTCACTTCAGAATATACAAACAAGCCCTCAGTCTTATAGCAAACATATCCAAATATGATTTGTGCAATCAGCTATGAGGAAAATTACAACATTTATAGGCAGGTTAATTTGTAGGGTCACAGAACCCCAAGCAAAGTAAATTTTTCCCTTGCCTTGCATGTCTGGGACTGTTTTAGCTGCATTGGTACAAGTTGATGCTTGCACTGAGAAAGCTTAAACCAATCATTAAGGCAGTGAAGTAGACAGTAGAAGTTTAAGAGTGAACTGGGAATTGTTTTTGAGAATTGTATCACACTAGTGACATTTCTTTTGATAGAAATGTTTGAATTTTGTGTATCATCCTTCCCCAATCTGTTGCCCTTTGGAGATATTGGACTACGGTTCCTATCATCCCCAGCCAGCATGACCTTTGCCTGTCTAGCTCAGTGATTTGGGTCCCCAGGTGTTCTTGAACCAGAAGCTTTCACGAATGACTGTGCTGGCCAGGATTTCTGGGAGTTGTAGTCCAAGACTATTTGGGGACCCAAAGTTGGGAACAGTAAGGATCAATTAGGGTAAAATTTCAGAAGGTTCATAGAATACTTCACAAATTTCTGTTTAAAATGCAGCCAGACAGTAGAGTCAGGAAATTATGGGCTGTGCTTCTTATGCTTAGAGTCCAATATAGAAAGGCTTGAGAGTTCAGAATGTTCTCTCACTCATTTTCATTCCTTGTATAAGACTTAGTCACTTAAGTTTTTCTTGGCCACCTTAAAATTTAATTATACTAAGTAGTGTTATGTCTTTATCTTTATTTCTGTTCATTCAGCCTCTTAGGTCTCATTTGGCATATGTAAGCCACCAAAAAGCATTGCTGGCAAGAGATGGTATGTGGAAATTTAGTCACCACATAGATTAAATTTCCTTTCTTTTGTTAATTCTTAATTATTTATTGAAAATAATTTTTTCATGAGATTTTACAAAACACCTACAAGTATTTGTAAACTATAAAGGAGGACATAAAAATGCCACAGCATAAGTAGTATTTTATTGAATTATGTATTATGTTTTTTATCTGCACATATGCCTTAGATTGGGGGTACAAAATTAGTTTTAAAAAAACCTGCTTAGTGTTCCACTACAGTAGGATACACACACACCCGTTATCCATGGGGACTTGGTTCCAAGCCCCACTCCCTGCCCCACAGATGCTGAAAAATGCAGATAATAGTGAATGCCATACATAGCATGGTAAAAAAAAATCCCCCCAAAAATGTAACTTCACCATGTAATAATTCAACAATAAGAATAGATAGCATGGTCTCTCCCTCTGCTAGTGGCCAATTCTGGTAAGTACATCATGAAAATACGTATTTCTAGTTTTTTTTCTTTTAATATTTTGAATATTTTCAGATTATGGATAAGTGAAACCATGGATACCGATCTTGTGGACATGGGAGTCCTACTGTATTGACAGACTCCAATTGCTCTATTTTTTTAGAGTCATAATTAGGCTCAGCAATTGTATTAATAATTTGAAACAGGGATATGCAAACTGTGGCTCTCCAGATTTTATTGGATTGTATGGCCTAGTAGGATTTGTATTCTGAAAATGGCTAAAGGGTCACAATTTATATAGCCTGATCTTTAAAAGAGACTCAGAGGTGCCAGCTGAGAGTTGGTAACAATTGCCCTAGGAAGTTTTGTGGTTAGTTTGGAGCCCTTGCAATCCTGCCACTGAAAGCGTCCATCCATCTATGCCTGTTTGGTTACAGTGCAAAGCTTTTGGAAGTGAAGGATTGGTTGGCTGCACACTGTTGTCCAGGAAATGCTTACAATGCTTTTCTATTCTTTGGGAAGGCTCTTCGATGTGCATGCAACTTATGCCCCACCATGTGTAGCTAGTACTATTGAAGTAGCCCACATCTAGTAAAAAACTGTGCAATTATTTATTTATTTATTTAACTTATATGCCGCTCACACTACCCAAAGGTCTCTGGGCGGTTTACAACAATTTAAATGCAGTAAAAAGATAAAACAATTAAAATACAATTAAAAATACAGTGCTCTAAAAATTGCCATCAGGACGCACAGTTGATATTATTTCAATTAAAAACCTTCTGAAACAGGAAGGTTTTGACCCGGCGCCGAAACATCATCAACGTCAGCACCAGATGAATCTCCCTCGGGATGGCGTTCCATAGGTAACATTTTAATTTTTCATCTTACCTATATTTCATATATATCCATAATTTTTAACTGCAACACTCTTGAGATGAATGAAGAAAGAAAGCTAAATGCTGCACCAAGATGAATGCTGCTGGTCTTCCTGATGGCCACAAAAGCCTAACACTATGGTACTGTAATGAAGGTTATTATGTAGATTGTGTGTGTGCACACACATGTACATGCACAAGCAAATGTAGTCCAAACACTAGAAATACTGGCGTATATACTCGAGGAATTGGGTTGTTTATATCTGTGTTCATTCGCACAGTCAGCATTTGTGATATAGGTATTATATAAAGCACAGTGCAATTAAAATGTTTTCATATGCATGTAGCTGCATCATGTATATCAAAATGGTTAGCTATATTTTCAGGGACCATGCTGTCCTCTAGAGCAGTGGTTCTCAACTCTGGGTCCCCAGATGTTTTTGGCCTAAAACTCCCTGACGCCTTCTCACTAGCTGTTCTGGGCAGGATTTCTGAGAGTTGCAGTCCAAGAACATCTAGGGACCCAAGATTGGGAACCACTGCTCTAGGGAGTCTAGAGAGCGGACTAGAACCCTGAAGGATATATTTTTTCACATAGCCTTATGCCTTCACAGGTGGCCAGGTTCTATAGTAAATTGAGCATCTTCTAGAATTATGGGATTTATAGTGATGATGCATATATCAGTATAACGTGACGTGGTTAGGGTGCTACAGAAAGTGACAGTGTGATGGAACCCTCAAATTTGTTGTCTACCAAGCGACAACGGGAATAAAGTGATTGGCTGGAAGATGTCAGAAAAGAGAGCCAACGGGGTGCTATAAGAAGGAGGAGAGGAGAGAGGAGAAGGAGTTAAGGACAGGAGTTCGCGTTTACCAGGGAGCTTTATAATATAATTACTTTGTAACAGAGAGAGCTAGTTCAGGTGTGGGAAAGTTGATTCTTACACAACACATGTAACTTCAAGCTTAAGAATGTGCCTTGTAAACATTATGCTTTTAAAATAAAGAACCTAGTTTTATGTTTCAAGTTAAAAACCGCTTGGCTCTTATGATTTGGGCTTAAGGCGAGCCCAGGAAAAGGAAAGGGCAGGTTAAAGGTGATTAGTCAGGTTGGGCTGACTAATCAGGAATGACTAATTCCATATTAGTCATTAAGAGTGACTAATATGGAATTTCTTTCACACAGCTGTGGATAGCATTTTTCTCTTCTTGCAAAAGAAATAAAATGTTTGCAACACGTAAAAAACAATAATAATAGGGACACAGAACAACTAGGAAAATATGTTTGCGGGTTTTGTGGATCCAGCCCATAGACTGCAAAATATACAATGCAAATTGAGCTTGCAACAAAATGCTGATTTACGGAGTGAAGTGCTCAATATTCCAGCCAGGTAATGATACTTTATTTTAGAATATGCCATTTCATTCTTTCTAGGTGCTTGTTCCCTTCCTCTCAAAGTCAGTCGTCATAATGTGACAACCAAATATCCTCGGCCCTCATTGGTCTGAGGGAGGACCTAAAATTTGGGGGTGCAAGCCTTGGGAATCCCCAATTTTCTGTACCTTCATCAACATGGATGATGCCACTTGAATTACGTAAGGATCCACAATCAGATAATTAGTTTGTTAGGCATAACTGACCTCTTCAGTTTGTGCCTGCAACTGAGTTATGAAGTGCATAGTTCAGTTCATCCTATTCCTCCTTTAACTTGGTCAGAACTATTTTGATTAGAAGTTCTTTGGGATCTGAGTGGATCCAACTCTCCTAGTGTCTTTTGCAACAATCCCATCACAATTTTGATTTCAATGGCTGTTTTTATTGCTTCTGTAAAATCGATGCCTATGACATGAAGAGAGTAATGCTTTTTTACCAAAGCATTCTGTAGGACCAAGTGTTGACAAAGCTTTTCATATTTGTTTTGTAGCCCAAGTGCTTTTTTAAAAAAAAATCCAGAATCAAAATATCTGAAACAGAACAGTCAATACAACATAGCTCTGGGGGATTGCCAGCAGAGATGATGTCACAAAGAAATAATCCATATTTTGTCTTTAATAATAAAGCCCTCCAGCATTTTTTTCAGCTCCTGGGGATGTGCACAAATTATAGAATAGGTCCCATTTACAGTATATAGATGAAAAATTCTTAAGTGTTACTAGTTCCAGTACTGAATCTGTCTGAAGCTATTGCATTGCAAAAGATTTTTGCAAAATGCTGAAAATCACTCATAGGGTTGGTGTGACCCTGTGTTATTCTTTCAGGAAAAAATACAAAATGCAAAAACTGACAATGTCATGTTAATGCTTTGATGCCTACTTCAAAACTGGATTTTTCACAGGATGAGTCATGAAGCTTCTCCTTTTTGCAAAGAACAAGAAGTAGAACTGTGAAACTTTGTAAAGGGTTTCTCAACCCTCAATGAGATTGGGAGAATTCTTACCTTGCTTTTGTATTTGTTATCTCCATCTTCATCAGACTGTTTCTGAACATTAAAGTTAACAAGAAACTGGTAGAAATAAAACCTCTTTAATGGAAGGTGACCAAAAGTCTCACACTAATTTAATTTGCTTTAGAGTAGAGACGGACATGAGCTATTGACAGCTCTCTTAGAAAAATAGGCACATAATTATTTCTGACTCTGGAAAGGAAAAGATTGCTGAATTTATAACTGCTTAAAAAATAATAATTTAAAATTGTGTAAAATATCACAAATGTATGGTTCCAAAAATCCCCAAATAAGCATTGCTGCATGAATGTTGCATTGTATTTTCCCAGAGCTGATCTCCTTCTGCTTCACTAGTCAGTATGCAGCAAGTTGTCTGTGAAGGTTGTAGTACCATTGAATTGGTGTATTAAATGTTATTAATATAACACTTTGATGTCTTCTTTTGATTTATTCAGATGAGCAGGGACAAAGATATGTCTACTCTATGCTATCAGAATGGTTGTTCCCAAACTATTAATTAGTTCTAACTACGGAAGCCAAATCATTATTTACAAATGTGCTTAATAAATTAATACCTGCATTAATACCTGCTCTGAGCAACGGAAGAGTTTAGTTCAAACTTTAATGACAAAAACAAAGCAATCTTGGTACAGATGAATGGATTCACTTTCACATGGACTGGATCACAGAATTGAGAAACTTGAAGGATCATTAAGTTCAAATCCACAGCCTCTGCCAATATAGGGATCCAAGTTAAAGCATTTCTGACAGGTGGCCATCCAAACTCTGTTTAAAACCTCCAGTAAGGGAAGGTCCACCACCTCTTGAGGTCATCCATTCCACTGTTGAACATCTCTTCTTGCTAATGTTTACTCCGAATCTCCTTTCCTGTAATCTCAATCCATCAGTTTGCTCCCCAACAACTGAGAAAGCAAGTTTGCTCCATCTTTTATGTGACAACCCTTCAGGTATTTGAAAATGGCAATGATCTCACTCTCTTTTCCAGACTAAACACATCCAGCTTCCTCAACTGTTCCTCATATGCTTTGGTTTTCACTCTTTATCACCTTGTTTGTCTGGACACATTCCGGCTACTTGATATTTTTCTTAAACTGTGGTGCTCAGTACTCTAGGACTAGGTGACATCTGACCAAAGCAGAACAGAGTGATACAGTTTTTCCATTATCTGGACACTTTTAAACTCATGTTTAGCTTGTCGTCTACTAAGACCTCTAGATGCTTTTCAAAGCTACTGTGACAGGCCAACTGTCACCCCACTTATATCTGTGCATTTTCTAATGTAGAACTGTACATTTATCCCTTCTGAAATTCATTTCATTTGTTTTGGCCTAGTTCTCCAATTTGTTAAAATCATCTTGAATCCAGGTTTTGTCTTCTGAGGTATTAGCTACACCCTTCAGTTTGGTGTCATCTGTACATTCAATAGGCATTAATTCCCTCTACTCCTTAATCCAATGCCAAGTCAATGCCATGTCCCCTTCCCTATGAAAATTGAGACATTTGCCCACTTCCAATCTTCAGGTAGTTGCCTGCTCTCCGAGATTTATCACAGATTATACAGAGGCTCCGAATTTACCTCTGCAAGTTCCTTTAGTACCCACAGCTGCAGTTCATCTGGCCCTGGAGACTTAACAGTTTCAAACATTCCCATGATACCAGGTGACCTTCTTCCATTGCTCCATGGTCCAGTTCTGACGTTCATGTCCCCATTGTTGGCACTTTGGGCAGTGAACAGGGGTCTTCATGGGCACTCTGACTGGTCCAGTGCTATGCAGCCCCATACGCAGCAAACTGCAACCTTTCCACGCCTTCCTGTCATGGCCAGCATTAAGTTCTGACACCTTTCCATCATGGCCAGCATTACGTTTTTCAGCAGTTTGAGCCACAGTACCTCTTTTGTGTGATTGAACCAGACAGGCTGGCCTTCTTTTCCCACTTGCATCAACGAGCTCATGGCCCTGACACGGTACGAACCACTGCATACCGGGAACACCCACAAGAATTGCCATTTTCGAGATGCTCTGATCCAGTCATCTACCCATCACTATTTGGCCCTTGTCAAAGTCATTCAGATCTTTTCACCTGCTTATATTTCCTGCATCCAACATATGAAATTAAAGAACTGGCTGCTCACTTGCTACCTAACATATCCCACTCCTTGACAGGTACCATTATAACAATATAATCAATGCTATTCACTTCACCTGTCAGTGGTTTTAATGTTGTGACTGATCTTTATAATGTCATTTGAAACTGCAATTTTCAAGCTGAGCTTTAAGGAGATTTTTGTGAGGGATCTTCAAAGTATCTGTGTTTGTTGCATGGAGCGCTCCATCTTGCCAATCTCTCCAGGTGTCTTCCCTGAACGTTACTTTCCTATTATTGTGTTTTTGTCAAAATAGCATGTACAAGTGCTCCAGTCTTCCCTGAGAGCTTCAAGCCTGCAAATTTCTGAGAGACCACAGAGCAAGGACAATATGAATGACATCCTTTACAAAAAAGAAGGGAAGAAAAGGATGAAAACTTGGTGGTTGTTTGTGGGGGTGACAAGGAATTGAGAAATCAATAACATCCACCTTAGCAGCTATTTCTTAATGAACATAATGAATAATAAATAACCTTTGGGAAATAGCTTCAAAGCCTGAGTCTCCACAGGCAGCTGGCTCTAGTTACCTCCAGGGGACAGGTTTTGTGCATATGTATTTTTTCGACACAGTGGGGAAGACTATTAATTTGAGACTGTTTTTCTGACATTTTTAACCTCCCCTACAATGCACCAAAGAGGCAATGAAATTATAAATGGAAAATCTATTCTTGCTAGATTTGCCTCTACCAAGTTGCAGCAGCATTGGGGGGTAAGGATCCAGACTGCCCTAAAAAATAAAACACGTGTCTCCACTTGCCAGTTCAAAGGCATTGTGTTGTTTTGGCAAAGGAATAATCTAGAACATTAAAGAATAATGTTGTTAGGGTGCAAGGCCTGTATACTTATTCCAGTGTCCTTCTGTGGTGTGCTTAAAGTGGCTGTCTTGATCCACTCCTGATCATCAAAATAATATTTGTAGGCTTTGCCAGCCGTATCAAAATAATGGGCAGTATTCGAGCTTCCGCTGAGTAGGAAATCTACCCATCTAGTAACAGAGGGTTGTGCTACCAGAGCATTGCACAGGCCATCATCTCCACTAAGGAAATCTGTCCTCTGTTTGCCAAGAACAACACTTGTGCAAGTGGATCCCCCTTGGTGGGACTTTCTGCTGAGCGGAAGCTTAATATGATGTTTCCACTTCATTGCCCTAAACTGTCAGGACAGATTGTCATGATTATTTGGGGCTGAATCTGGGAGAAAGGAGAAACTGGTAGGAACTTAAAAACAGTAGGGGACATTTTGAAAGTGATAAACTTTGATGGGTTGAAAGAAAAACACTTGCACTAGACTGAGACTTCATTTTGCATCTTTCCCTCACAACTATTATTTATTTTTAGCATTTCTGAAAATCACATCTTTGTACTATTAATCCTTTTCAGCAAGAAATAAGTCAATTGCTTTGTCAGTCCACAAATCTTCAGTAAAACTAGGAAAACGCAATTTTTCAAGTATGTACCAAACATTGATGAACAGAGATTATTAATTAGCCACAGAATCAATTCCAATCCATGTGAAAGACCGCCGCCACCAAAGGCATATACACGTGGACTTGGCCAGCCATCTCATAAAGTTAGAGTGGTTGAAATAGTCCTCAGATGAAGGAGTTTCATGATTGTTGACAAGTGGGTCTGAGAGGAGTACTGGATGTGTGCTGACAAGGCAACATTTCTAATAGAGACTGTGCCATATTTATACTCTGATGAGACTGCACAATCCTTTCGACACACAGAGTATGAGGAACTGTGGTTGGTGGTGGAAGTGGCATAACAATCACATGGGCTGTCAGAGCTGCCTCTGTGATGGAGTGTACAGACGGCTGAATAACAAAGCAGATTGGCAGATGAATTCGGGATAAGCTTTGTACATATTAACTGGGGCTGGTTACAAGGATCACATCACGCCCCTGTTTTAGCAGCTCTGCTGGCTGCCAATCCATTTCTGGGCACAATTTAAAGTGCTGGTTTTAACCTATAAGCCATAAACAGCTTGGGTCTAAGCTATCTCAAGGACTACATCTCCCTTTATGAGCTAGTCAGGGCATTAAGATAAATAGGGGGAGGCTTTTCTCTCTGTTCCACCATCCTCATAGGTGTGTTTGGTGGAGACATGAAAGAGGGCCTTCTTTGTCACTGCTCGCAGGCTCTGGAACTCCCTCCCAGGATGGTTTGTATTTTTATTGGTTTTAAATCTGTTTCAGTAATGCCTTTACCTAACATTTTTAATTATTTAATTTTTTTAAAAAATACATGAATAATTTATTGTTTTTAGCTCTTAATATTGTGGTATCAGGAGACAGGTATCTAGTTGTCTGGTGTGCTCCCAGAGGCATCTGGTGGGGCCACTGTGAGATACAGGAAGCTGGACTAGATGGGGGCTCTGCTTACGTTCTTATGTTTTAATCATGTGAGCCACCTTGGGTCCTGTTTTGAAGAGAATGGTGGGTTGAAAATATTTTAAATAAATAAATACAATGCAAGAAGGGTGGGTTGGAAGAGGGGTCTTCACCAGAAATCCTGATCGTTCAGAATTCCGATTGTGTGGATATTTTATATGTATAACCTGCAGAAGTCCCTTTGCATTTCATACTTGCGTTTTCAACTCATATAAATGAAAGCAGAGCAAGCATATTGCCAGTGAGCATGCCAAAGCAGATGCTTTCATACTCTTTCCCCCTTATGCACACTGAGTCAACATGTGGGGCCACTGTGCATAAGACTAGTATGTCAATGATCCTACAATATTTCAGTCTGCTAACCTTACCATTAAAACTAAAGCAATTTATGTAGTTTAGAGGCATGCAAGATTACATTGCAGATATTGTATAATCCCTAGAACACCCAATATTATGCATGTTTACTGAGAAGCACATTCTGAGGTTTATTCCTAAGTAAGCATGGACAAGATTGCCAGTTGTGAGCACAGGCTCAAATGAAGCATCGGACTCCATTATAATTATGTATTTTAAACATCCATGCAATTTGAATTAAAGATGTTCTCCTAGGAGCAGACAGATATAAAGTAATGCCCATTGGATTATATGTTTCAATGGTTAGCCTATGAGAGTTAGAATTAAGCTTAAAAATCTAAATACTGATTTCAAATACTTAATTTTTATTTCAAACAATTTCTTTAAAAAGTAAAATCATTTTCATAAATATTTTAGTTAATTTTAGAATTGTTTCAAATCTCTGTTCATCCGTGATTAAAGTGCTTTTTCTGTGACTCACACATTATTAACATTTGTCATTAAACACTTTTATACATCTAAATTGTCCTATAATTGTTATTTATTTACAGTTCAGAAAACCTTTTAAAATTTAGCTGTGCCTGTCAATCTCACTCTTCTCCTTTAATAGCTCTGTTCCTTTAACGTATAGACTTCACCAGCAGTTCCATATGCACAGATTGTTTCTTCTGGAAAAGGATCACACCTTGATTTCCTACCTTGTCTTTTAGTAGCTGAAGGAAGTTCATATTCTGAGTGAGGGGTGTTTCACCTTTTCAACTCTGCCATTTTCAAAAGTTTATCCTCTCCTTTCAGTACATATTTGAAGATTTTATTAGCCCTTCAACCAAAAAAAAAGTTACAGGTACCTACAATACGTCTACATTGCTACAGGGCTCATAATATTTGGCTTGGGGCATGGTTTAGCCTGGAAAAATGGCAGTAATGTCAGTTTAACCCTTTCCTCGATCCCTGGATTGCTTTTGTGGTTTGACCCTAAATCTCAACTTATTCTAACTGGGAGCATCAAGAGCACCCACTGTAATTATTTCCTTCGGCATTCTGTACATTAATCAGCATGACTCCTACCAAGTGACAGCACATTATGCATTTGACACAGCTCTACTATATGGCAGCATGTTTTAATAATTAACAAACCAACAAACACACACTGCCAACTTTGCATTTTCAGTCAGACTTTGTATTATCCAAACATAGTGATATGGGGAAAGCCCGCTAGTTCAACCTCTTGTACTAGCAAATGAGTGGCATATAATATAATGACTGATTGAGTTGCATGTGTGCTGGGAACCAATGATTGTAACAGTTGAGGTGGGTTGATACAATTTCCAGCTGTGACATTACAACACAGTGCTGGGCTCCAATATGGCGCAGAAATGGACACAGTAGAAATATAAAGTCCTCAAGTGCCTCTCAAATCCCACAGAATTATCTATCCTGGCACAAACCTTGGCTATCTGACATATTCTGCACAGACAGTTTGGTCCACCCTGAAAGGAGGGGATGACCTCTCTTGGCTCAGACCACAGATAGCCGGTGATATTCTGTAATAGCACATTATGCATAATAATTACGGAATTCTCATATGGCATACTCCTTATGCCACTGAGACAAATAATAAAATATGCCATTCTTTAAAGAGTCACTGCTGGGAACATTCTTAGTGCTTGAATATTAAATTTTTGATATACCAAATGAATTAAAATAAGTGTCAACCACAGGATGATAATATGACCTTTTAGCTTGTGGACCTAATAACAAGAATCACATATGGCAATTTCTGGAGGGCTTTATCAATATGTTTGAAATATTTTTGTTTCACGCTTTTATTTTTATGAAATCACTTATGATAATATAAAATATCTGTTAATTGCCAACCTATCCTCACCAAAATGGCAATATAAAACAAAAAGAAATATTCAAGCACCCAGCGCTGGCAGACATTTTAGAACCAAGACAGTCAAACGTTTTTCCAAAGGCACTCAGCAGCAGCTGGCCGATCTTCGCATTACCCTATCTGTTATAAAGTGCAGCAAAATATCACAGAGTTCATCCATCCTCTCCTTGCATTTTAATTGACACAGTTCTTTGTAATTCTTCTGTTGCTATTGATTTGTCTGATTGCTTTTGTTGCATTAACAGAGACTTCCTTTGTGGGTTTTTTCTTGTCCCATTTAGCCTGTTAAAAAGAGTTTACAATAGATTAGGTTAATATTTAATATAAAGGGAATTTCCTAAACAGAGAGAGAAACAAGACAAAACAACATTAAAAACCAAAGACTACTACAATCATCATCACCATCATCATATATTGATAAAGTTTAATAAATCTTACACACACATTCAACATCTCAACCACTGATATAGTCCCTCCTTAATTATGACTACTATGAAATGTTTAATCAGAATTGAACAGAAAGCAAGTAGAAAAAAGCAGAAACAATGGGAGGGTTTTGTCATATTTAAAGGTACCTGCAAATTACCTCATCTCTGAATCCTATCCCAAAGAATATACTCCAGAGGTAAGGCCATTTCTGGGATTCTTCCACAACTGACAATATTTCTCCACAAAGGAAAGGTCATTTCTTGTGGAAACCCAAATAAATGTATTGCACCTTTCAAAAATATCTTCTGGACATCCAGTTCTACTTCTGAACAGAAAAACTAGTCACAAAAAGTCTTCATATATCTTTAAGTCTTCTTTTATTGAAAAAGCTTGAAGTATATAAATTTCAGAAATTATATGCCAAAATTATAAAATTCTATTCATATTTATATCATAAGAAAAATACTACTCCTTAACTATTACTACTTGATGTATACACCAATAAAAGTGCACCAATAGAAGTAAAAGTATTTTTCTCATACCCTAAATGGAATATTGTGCCAGCATGTGAAGAGTTTAAATATTCTTCATTTTCTCATCTCCTAATTCTATCTGAAGGAACTCTTTTATATGATTACTTCAGAAAACTTCTCAGCTGTAATCTACTTGCAATCTACCAATTACATTTACAGATATGTGTGGTGTAGTTTAAATTATACACCTTTATTTTATCCAATTAAAAAACTACAAGGCAGTTTTCAATAATTCTCTCTATTTTGTTTTCATTAATACTTGGAAGCAAACTAATTATGTTATCAATAAGCAAGCTAACTAGGAGTGGGCTGGATAGAACAACTGTCAGGTGGATACACAGTTCGTTACAGAATCGTACTCAGAGGGTGATGATTAATGGCTCCTTCTCAAACTGGGAGGAGGTAACAAGTGGGGTATCCCAGGGCTCAGTCGTGGGCTCTGGGCTCTTCAACACTTTTATTAATGACCTGGATCAGGGGGTGCAGGGAATGCTAATCAAATTTGTGGATGTCACAAAATTGGGCAGACAGAAACAAAATTCAAAATGTTCTGAATAGGCTTTAGCACTGGACTGAAAACAACAGAATGAACTTTAATAGGGATAAGTGCAAAGTACTGCATCTAGGAAAAAGAAACCAAACACACAGGTACAAGATGGTGGATACCTAGAGATGTAAAATTTCCAAAAATGTCATTTTCCCCCCAGAATTCCCCCCCCCAGAAAATATGGAAATTTTCAGGAATTTTACATCTCTAGAGAAAACTTAAACACATAAAGTCTCAAAAGTCTTTCATTAAAGTCTTAATGTCATATAGTTTGAATACCATGTCATAGAGATATTATTTATCATTGTAAAAGAACATATTCCATGCTCCATTTTTCCCCATTTTTTTCTGGAAAAAAACGAAAAACGGGTTTGGAATTTTTTTAAAAAAACACCTGTTTTTCCCCCAATTTTCTGGTTTTTTTCCAGGCCTTCCATCTCTAGGGATTCCTGGCTCAGCAATACTACAAACAAGAAGGATCTTGGAGCCATTGTGGATTAGAAGCTGAATATGAGCCAACAGTGTGATGTGACTACAAAAAAAGGCAAATGCTATTTTAGGCATTAACAGAAGCATAGTCTTCAAATCCTGCGAGGTACTAGTTCCCCTCTACTCGGCACTAGTCAGGACTCATCTTGAGTACCGTGTCCAGTTCTGGACACTGCACTTCAAGAAGACTGCCAACAAATTGGAACAAGTTCAGACGAGGGCCACAAGGATGATCAGGAAACTAGGAAACCAAGGCCTATGAGGAAAGACTGAAAGAACAGGGCATGTCTAGCCTTGAGAAAAGAAGACTGAGAGGAGATATGATAGCATTTTTCAAATATCTGAAAGGCTGCCATTCAGAGAAGGGGCAGGATCTGTTCTCAATCATCCCAGAATGCAGGACATGCAACAATGGGCTCAAGCTACAGGAAGTCAGATTTCAATTGAATATCAGGAAAAACTTCCTAACTGTTAGAGCAGTATAGCAATGGAATCAATTACCTCAAGAGGTGGTGAGTGCTCCAACACTGGAGGCATTCAATAAAAATCTAGGCAACTACCCGGCACATATTCTTTGATTTGTATTCCTGTCTTGAGCAAGGGGTTGGACTTGATGGTCTTATAGTCCCCTTCCAACTTCAATATTTTATGATTCTATGAATTGCTCTTTATGGGGAATCTCATTTGTTCATTTAATCTATACAATTCTAATGATTTAGGGATATCCTAACAATAAACAATGTAGATGCTTTCAGACTATTATTATTTAGTATGACAAAAATAATAATAACAATAAATGATTCACATTTCAAGTTAAGTCCTTGTTTAGAAAGCCCTATTTTTCTTATTGTCATCTTGTGGACAAAGGGAGGAACAGCATCTAAATTGTCAGGAAAAAATTATTCCTAACACTGAAAATTTTCATGTTTATGTTGAAAGAGGATTCCAAGGTCCAAAAAATTAGAGATTGATTGACAGGGGGAATGCAGACAAAGGGACCCCTCAAAAATGTGTGATTAATTGGTGTTTCAGCTTCCCATTACTGTGTTTCAGAAGAGATATATTGGGGTCTTGCTGGAGAGCTCTGTAAAAATGCTATCTGTTTCTCTATGGCAGCTGTGAAACACAAGGACCATGTTGAGGTATCATTAAGAAAAAAGCTGAAAATAAAATAGCCATCTTGGATCACAGTTCTGGGAGAAAGACAGGATATAAATCAAATAAATCACACAGGCAGTTAGAGAATATTACCACTTTTGGAATGATGTAACTGTTTGGTCATTAGAGAATATTGTGAAAATTATGCAAAAAAAGGGACAGCCAAAATGATCAAGCAGTTGGACAACCTTCTCTGCTAGGAAAGGAAAATGCATGTGTGCTTCTCTGCATGAGATCTTCTCGATTAATCCACATCATCCCAAAATGAATCCTGCAGTACTTTCAAGTAGCTCCGTTGAACTACATAAGAGTCACCTGCAATAAGCTCCTTTTTATTTATTGCATGCTATCCCCTTGGTATGACTTGCAATTCTTTTTCTCATTCTTCAAGGTCAGATGCAAAACAGGAAAAAAAATAGTTTACACTTCCTTTTCTATGTCTTTTCATAACACGTATGAAGACTTTTTTGTCTGGAATTTCTGTGCCATCTATCTTCTTTTGCACAGTTCTCTTTCTCTCATTCCTGCAGAACACTGAAATTGACTTTTTAAAGTCCTGTGCGTTCCCTTTGTGCAATGCTAGTGGAAGATGAAACCAAGCCTTAAGATATAGTCTAACACCCTTGGCCGTGTCAAGTCAAAAGCATATCCTGTTTTAAGTCTTGGGCCAAAGTTAGAAGGTTTATTATTGCTATGGCTCTTTGATTACTGACTGACCCACTTTCGTGTCATTCATTGTGCACTAACAGAGTACATAGGTCTTAGTATGGACTCCAGTGTATGTTCAATCAGATTAGTCGTGAGTTCTCTTTACAGACGTGCTTGTTGGAGTGTGAAATCTATGAACCTAAATTAAATTTGATCCTCCTCTAATCTGTGAACTTAATTTACATTCACATCTGTGCTTAAATGTAGGTAGCGCCTCAGATGTTACCATCTAGAAAGAACAGGACATGTTTAGCCTTGAGAAAATAAGACTGGGGGGAGATATGATAGCACTCTTCAAATACTTGAAACGTAGTTATACAAAGGAGAACAGGATCTGTTCTTGATCATCCCAGAGTGCAGGACACATAAAAGTGGGCTCAACTTCCAGCTTTGCTGGAAACTATTCTTGTCTCTTTTTTTGTCTGCTCTCTCATGCCTTGGGAGCCTCTGTGTTTTGCTTAAGGGACATATATCTGAGTTGGCACTAGCTTTGTTTTTTTGAGGGAATAAGCATCTATAACATCCTGTTCATCCCAGTGCATGTTTCTAAGTATTATGATTGATACCTGCATACTGACTAGAGGCTCTACAATCTCTACCTTGGGCCTGAGTTTAACTGCAGACATTATGGTTACAACATCCAGTCAAATCTTTGGACTTCCATGTTTCTTCCACCATCATTGCCTAACTTCTCTGCACCACTTGGACCAGTGAAAAACTCTGGAGAAAACAAAAGCTTGCACACACTTATGAAATTTCGGTTAGTATTAATAAATATATTGCCAACATGTGGATTTTGTTCTGTGTACAGTCAGTCTCAAAGAACATATTTCTACACCTACCTCTGTGGTTCGAAAGCCATTATGTTGCTTTTGTGTTCCAGTAGTGTTAACTGTCTGTTTCGTACACTGTGTACCACAGTGAGCTCTCTTTTCAACTGTTCCGCTTGTAGATGAGGACTTTGCAGTGCAGGTCTGAGTTGATTTGCTATCTTCCAAAATTCCTAGACACAAAATTTTAATGGAAATTTAAAGAATTTAAATGCATTAAACATCAAAAGAGGGTTGACAAAACTATTCACTCTTACAGAATGAATTTAACTGCTCCATATATCAACATTTTCACACGATTTATTGATTTTATTACATTTATAAAACTTAGACCTTGCACAATGATCTAAGAGTGGACCATTACATTTAATGTATCGTAAAATCAGTAAAAATGGCTGGCCGGCACGCAACACCAAAAAGCCTATAAATGTAATCTATTAACTATCTATAATATATTGGGAAACAGTGCAATATAAAACCTTTTGAAAAAAGAACCATTAAATCATGGGATCTGACATGTTTGTGTTCGGTTTATTAGTACTCACTGAGCCCATTATTTTTTCCAACTACTGATAATGTATCTGCGTATTTAGCCTAAGTCTAATGGAAACAAGAACTAGAACTATGTGGTCATACTGAGGGTACCTTATCTCAAATCCCCTGCTAACCAACTCCCAGTAATTTCATATAGATGTTAAATAACATGGCACAGGATGAGAAACTGTGGAACCCAACAGCATAGCCATCAAAGGTCCAAGCAAAAGTGTCCTATCACTTATTTCTGAGATTTTTGCCAAATGTAGGGGTGGAACCTACATTCCATATAGATAAATAAATAAATAAATAAAATAAGAACCACTGTAACATCATGCCTCTAGCTCCCAACTCGCAAAAGTACTGTTGTATCTGAAAGGATACTATCATCAGGGATATCAAAATCTTCCAGGAGACCAAGGAGAATTAACAGAGTCATACTTCTGCTGTTGTCCTGATACAAATTATCATTCAGAGCAACCAAAGCCATTTTAGTGCCAGAACCAGTTATGAAGCTAGACTGAAATGGATCTAGATTGGAGATAGGGATTGTATGCCCTTCCAGATATAAGAATGAAACTCCCATCAAGCTATGCTGGTGGACCTGATATGAAGTAGAGTCTAACAACATCTGGAGAGCAATATGTCCCCCACTATTATGTACATAATCACCTTCTTTCAAGCACATCACAAGCTAGCCAGCCAACAGACTCTCTAATACCTTGCCTCCAAATAATTTTTTTTATAATTGGGCTGTAGTAACAAGAGCTCAGGGTAGGCTTCTTAAGAAAGAGAAGTGCCATTGCCCCTTAGTGTTCGACTACACTGGAAAGCCGAATTGGAACAATTAGGCTTTGCTGTAATTTGACTTACAACCTATATTACATTTGAAAACTCAATTAGTGTTCATATAAGGGCTGCAGATTGATTCAGAAGTTCACCTCTCATACTAGATGCGATGCAAGTCACATTCCAGCCCACAACCCCCTTCCTTCTCTCCTTCCTCTGGTCCCACCTCTGCCAATTCTTCCTTCCTCTGGTCCCACCAATGCTGATTCTTTTATGGTTTGCTGTGAAGTAGCTTTCTCATTTAAAACTTCAGATTGCTACATTTTTCAAAACCTTTTTTAAAAGAACATGGAAAAGTACTTAACAGTAAAAGAGGATAGAACATCAAGAGTTTCAACAGTAATTTTGAAAAATACATCATTATTCACATGTCAGAATGATTCCATAACAGGGATCACCACTGTTACCCTTCCCATCTGTTACCCTTTTCCTTTACTTTCAAGTAACACATGCAGGAATTATCCCATCTCTGGTCACAAATGGTTTTAAAGTATTGGAATTATAAACTTTTAAAGTCCACTTTCAAACCTGTCAATCAAGTAAGTAACACTACTAAGCTTTTGCTTCACAACAAAAAGCTCTTCCTACATGATCTGAAGCTTACCATGTTTGACAGGATTCAGGACTAGTACCTGATCCCACACATTAAAATCATGTTCCTTTGTTTTTGCATGCCCCTCCCCCTGCAGATCCTGAACACCGTGCCCAACGGCCTACATCACTGAAACAGCACCTAGAGACACCCTCCCCATCTTTTCAAGAATGTATCACAACTAACCACACTGGAAAAAGCCCATTTGAATTGCTCTAGCTGGAAAAAGGAGAAGCCCCACCCACCCAGGGGCAGAGAAAAAGAGTTGTTTGGGTCCAATTTGAATCAGTCTTCGTGTCATGCAGTCAGTAAAAAAATATTTCAAATTCACTCATTTTATAAACGGAGCAAATCTCATGGTATTTGACCATGTAGTCACACTCATATATGATGGATAACATTCACTCTTGCAACAAAACCTTCACCTCTTTGTAGACCACTCAGTCAACCACCTCCAGTCAGCTCTGATCAGCAACAATGGGCTGAGACTACATGTGATAGCCCCAACATCTTTGTGTGTCCTGTCCGTGTCATCAAGCCACAACAGCTTTATAATTACTATCTATTCACAAATTCATATCCCTAAGCAGACAGATACTTTTAAATCACTCATACAAAAAGCCAACAGGAGCACATGCCTTCCAATTACTTCCACATAGGCAAAAGCTCATTTAAAAAATAGACACAAAACTCTGATAATTTCTCCTTTTTTAATATAAATAATGATTTATTGAATAAAAGAGTTGTAAGCATCTTATATCTTGGAATGATTCTCCCACCCATCTGCACCCTGTTGAGCTGCATTATTACCACAGAAAGATATGTGGCTTTCATCTTTCCAATGCAGTTTTTTCTCTGCTTCTATTGACATACCACTTCCTACCACCCAGAACTATACATTAGGCCTAAACTACCCATTATCTGTAGTTCTGCATTTTTTTCCTTTCCTGCTGTCTTATTACAGGGCTACAGCGGTGACCCTCTGTTAAGTCTGGGTCACACGTTAATCACATCTTTCCACTATATCCAGAAACATCCACTTTTCTTAAGAAATCTACTTTAACCGTCTTTTATCTTCAACTTTTCTCATGGTGAACATTACCTTTTGGTATTAATGTTTTCCTACAATACAACACATGAGCAGGAAAGTCTACCTTTAAGCCATGTAAGAGAAGATACAGATTACTGGGAAGTACATGCATCTTTCACTGGAAGGACAGATCCTGAAGCTGAGGCTCCAATACTTTGGCCATCTCATGAGAAGAGAAGACTCCCTGGAAAAGACCCTGATGTTGGGAAAGTGTGAAGGCAAGAGGAGAAGGGGACGACAGAGGACGAGATGGATGGACAGTGTCATCGAAGCGACCAACATGAATTTGACCCAACTCCGGGAGGCAGTGGAAAACAGGAGGGCCTGGCGTGCTCTGGTCCATGGGGTCACGAAGAGTCGGACACGACTTAACGACTCAACAACAACAACAACATGCATATATTCTCTCCTTCAGCCTTCTGGTGTGATTTCAAGCCCTGGTAGCTGAAGACATTTTTCTGCCTGAAGCAAATTTGGTGATTCTTTTTACTTAAACTGGCTATGAGATAAGGTTTTCCACTACATCTAAGGCACCAAGCTAGTTTTGAAGCTTAAGTGCAAACTGGTCTGCCCTTCAACAGAGTGAAATGAAAAAACGGTGCAGGAGGAACTGCCAGGAAGCTGCCACGGTGTCTCCCCAGCATCTGGTACCTGAGGAAGTCATTTAACTTTGGCTAATGGTAGGACAGGTCCTAATTTAGCCACATATAATCAATGTTGTTGTTGTTGTTGTTATGTGCCGTCAAGTTGGAACTAACTTACAGTGACCCTAAGAGAGCTTTCTAGGTGAGATATTTAAGGAGTGGTGTTACCCGTTCCACGCCCCCAGTGAGCTTCCATAGGAAAGGAGTTACCATGCTAGCTGGGAATTTGTGGTAAGGTGAAGGTTATATGAAAAATGACTCCATACTCTAACAAGCACCATATAAAGTGTGGATTGTTGATGATGAATACGTAGGACATTGTTTTCTTATACTTAGAGCCCTATTTTTGAAAATGTGTGATACCTGAACCTTCTAACGATGCATTAGTTCACCAGTGAATGTGCAGAGATCCTTGCATGCAAATTACATGTGTATAGCCTTGTGGCATAAAGGAATAAAACAGGGTATATCCGACTCCTCTTAACATCACACTTTGGGACACATCCTTACTACGATTTGGGAAGAAAGGATTACAAAAAGATTTGCTGCTTATTCTCTCAGCAATGTCAGCAGTCCAGTATACAGATGCCTCCAGATTTTACTCCTAATTCACTTCTTTGGAAACAGGAGAAAAAAACATTTACAAATATATAAGCACTGAAAGCAAAATACAAGACATATTGTATTCTTGAAAATATACACAAGTATGTAAATTGAATGGGGCTGAAAACAGAGTCAGAATATCATTACATGCAGAGGCTGTGTTTCACCACATTTAGATGACTTCAGTAGCACTGAACTAAACAGGCTTTTGGTATTGCCGCCTTACCACTACCTAATGGCCATTTTGCGTATGTCATCTTTTATTGACCTAATATCAAACAATATAATTAATTACTGGCACTACCACTGACAGAAATTTTGGGGCCAGCCATTACAGTGATATAGGTTTATTTGTCTACCAATTTAAGCACTTCTTGCATGCTTTTATCAAACTAAACTAAAGAGCTACTGATTCTGGTGTTATACTGGTGTTACTACTTTGTGTTGAGAACAGCTGTGACTGAGAACAGCTGCAAAAGCCTAATATATTACTCAATACATTCTGCCAGTCTCTTAATGCTGCTCCCTCTGAGACAAGAAAACGTGTTTGCTTCTGCCAGCACCAGAAGACTACTGCAGTCCAGATGGTCAAACAGGGAATGGTAAAGAATACTGCTTGACATCTTAGAGCAATATGGCATGTCATAGCCAATGACAGTTAACTCTTATGAGACAAAATATTGTATTTAATACTTAAATCCTTTGTTTTGTACAAATACTGCTTCTGGACTGAAATTCAATTAAGGCTTTCAGATTGCAGCCTAAATATTTCATGCAAATTCGTTTAAAAGCCAGCTAATAAAGGCCCCTATCAGAAAGTATCAGATTTGTCAACAGTAATCAGTGCAAAGAAAAGCAGAGGCTTACCCTGATCCACCATAAAACTGAATATTAAAGAATATATTGTCTTATAAATGGATTTTAGTTCTACCTTTCTTATACATACTACAGCTAGAGGAATTCACAGGAGAATTGAGAATATATCTAAAAAGGATCATGAATAAAAATTGTGGATATTTTTCCTACAAAGGGCTCTTTTTATCAGAGCAGAGCCATGCTTGTCTTCTGCTTATCTGCAATGCAGGGAAGAAGAGAGGAAAAATTCATGCAGTCCTGTTTCTGGTGCTAAAATCCTCAGTAACAGTGCGGGATTCTTAGCCTTACACAAGTAATCTAGAGGGATTGCCTAAATGAGTGAAGTTTTTTTTCCAGACAAATGCTGAATGATATGAATGAAACCTTTCCTGAACATAAGTTGGAGGGGACCAGTCTTCAGTGTATGGCAACAAACTGCCATCAAAATAATGCCCTTCTACAAGCCTAAGGGGAGGATGAAAGTGGTGTGCAAATTTATTTAATTATTTACTTTATATGTGTAGCAGAAAAATCTTGAGCAGCAGTTCTGTTTCTTTTTGCCCTTTTTGTTGTGAGTTTGATCTGAACAAGTTATCTTTTTCTAAGGTCTCTTAATATAAATTGTTTGATGAATTTTATATTGTCAATATACTTTTGAGAGTATTAGGTAAAGGTTCCCCTTGACATTTAGTCCAGTTGTGTCCGACTCTAGGGCGCGGTGCTCATCCCCGTTTCCAAGCCGTAGAGCCAGCGTTTTGTCCGTAGACAGTTTCCGTGGTCACGTGGCCAGCGCGACTAGACACGGAACGCCGTTACCTTCCCACCATGGTGGTATCTATTTATCTACTTGCATTTGCATACTTTCGAACTGCTAGGTTGGCAGGAGCTGGGACAAGCGACGGGAGCTCACTCCATCGCGTGGATTCGATCTTACGATGGCTGGTCTTCTGACCTTGCAGCACAGAGGCTTCTGCGGTTTAACCCACAGCGCCACCACGTCCCTTATGTTGGAATATGTTGTTTTTTATTAATTGTATGAAGAGTTTTACATTAATTGCAAAGTTATGAGATACTTAACATATGTACTATGATGTATTCATGTTATTTGTTATGATTGTAATAATTTATATTCTATTTACTTGTCTTTGTGACATGATTTGAGCTCAAAACATTGTGAACAAGGCAGTACAAAAATAAATTGAAAGTTACTTCCTGTGCTGTTAAGAGATGCAAAGTTTCACACAAAAGAGCTCTACACTGCATTCCTGTACCAGAAGAAAACAGCATAACTAAAATAAATGACTGGCACTTTCACAGAACTCTTCTATCTCTAGAGGTTACTTCATGTGGCAAGCCATCCACATGCAGAAACAACACAATGGGAATGTATTGTGGAAGCATGAAATAAATATACCTAACATATGAGAAGTCACAGAACCTTACAGCTGTAATTATAACTTCCCAAAGCAGCCACCTAAAACACAGTCCCCAAACTCAGTGAAACATCGGAAGTAAAAGAGATGCTTTGGATTCCAGACCAAGAACACAGGCTAAATGAAATGTTAAAGTACGGTATTTCAGTTATGTGATCTGCTGGGTAGTTGTTCTGAACACTGTTGTTTCAAACTCCTTAATCAGAAGAAAAGATTAATGTTTAATGAACAATTTCTCCTGTTGCCACATTACTTTGTTGTTGTCACGTGCTGTAAAGACACCTCCTGTCAAGACATGAGGCAATCATGAATGAGACAGCTCCAAAATGCCCTGTCCTCAACAGCTGTGCTAAGCTCCTGTAAACCTGGACCTGTGGTTTCCTTTAGGGAATCAGCCGATCTTGTATTTGGACTTCCTCTTTTCCTCCTGCCTTCAACCTTTCCCAGCATTATTGTCTTTCCCAGAGAATCTTGCCTTTTCATGGTGTGCCCAAAATAGGACAGCCTCAGTTCCAACATTTTTGCCTCCAGAGATAGTTCAGACTTGATTTGCTCTAGGAACCACTTGTTCTTCTTTCTGGCACTCCAGAGTATCCGCATGTTACTTATAACCTAGTAATTACTTGAACATAAATAAGATTTCACCACACTACAAACTTTTTATCAGCTAATAAGACTTTGTATGTTGCTTCAGCTCATTAATTAATCCTTCGATTTTTGTGTCCCGTTTTTGTTTTATGTCATTTGCTATTTTTAAATATTAACACATTTTTCAACAGTATATAGATATCTTGCTAAAAATATATACTTCATTCTTTCCTCTTTTTTTCAGCCATAAACTGTTGGAACCTACAGGAATGAGGATGTAAAGGTGAAGGAAAATAAAAATCAATCAATCATATGGTTTTGCTGCAGACTTCAGAAGCTCACCAATTATTTTATTAGGTAAAGGAACCCAACATTATCTTGCACATTTTTCAGAACTGTCTTTTCAGGGTAATTCTGAATGGGTGAGAAAGTACTGAGGCTTGTGCTGTCCATATAAATCATTTGCTACATTAAACTCTGAGTAATCTGTATCAGGTCAAAAACAACTTTGGCAGCTAGTAATCTGGAAACCAGGGAAAGAGCTACATGTATGCATCAGTCCTGAGTACTATATTCACTCTTGACTTCATGCTTGACCCTTGCGTATCTACAATGCTGGTTATGGAAAAAAATGTCTACCCTTTCTGGTAGAATCCAAAATGGACTGGTGGATCTTCCTAAATGTGTAATCCAGATGGGTGAGCCAAGCAAACACTATGTTCTTCAAACACATGTAAAATCAACATAAACCATAAGAACTACCAATGTTGGAAAGCTATCAGCTCTGGAATAGTCTTCAGCTAACGACATTGGCCAGTACCATCAATACCAGACTCAGCCATAGAAGTTTCTATATAAACATCAAACAAGGAATATTTCCCCTCAATTCCTGTCACCAGGCACAATTCCTTTCCTCCATGAAGGAGAAACTTCATTATACCCCTCGGTATAGAAACAAATGCTAGGAGTGGAAAGAACATTAAATGAATAAGATAATTGAAGCCTTTGTCTTTAGTGACTCCCTATGCATACATGCAATGACAAATGTACAAATGCCAGCCATAATGTAAAGCACTGTGTGTGTTTTCCCCCCAATGCAGGATGAGTCTGCCGGTCTCTTATTAACTTAGAGCACACATAAGAGACATGTCCATTTGTAACTGAAAACAATGTGTGCAGTTTTGAACAAATAATAATAATATATATATGGCACCTGGTTAAAGAATTTTAGCTAAACAAGACAATGATCATGGTGGTTTACATTCCTTATACATATAAACAGAGAGATTGGAAGAAAATGTTATGAATACCATAAAGCTTCAAAAAAACAAATAAATACGTTCTAAATCAAATTAAACCTGAACTCTCATTAGAAGTGAAAATAAATAAGCTGAAGCTATTGTATTTGGACATACCACTAGAAGACAAGATGCTCTGGAAAAGACAATAATGCTAGCAGAAGACGAAAGCAGTAATACAAAAGGAAAACATAATATGAGATGGATTGGCTTGGTAAAGACATAATAGCCTTTGTTTGCAAGACTTAAACAGGGCTCTCAGTGATATTTTGTAAATCACTAATTCATAGGTCACCATGATGACTTGATGGTAAATAACAAAAACAGCACTACAAGGGAGAAAGAAACATTTGCCATAGCTGGCATTGAACTGGTTGCTTAGCACATTTATTGCTCCTCAAAGCATTAAATCCAACATCCAAGGTTACACTTATTTTTTATCGCTCTGGAGTGTTTCTTTTGGGGTAACAGCTAATGCCATGGTTTTTGTCAGTGTGTATATATATGTGCAAATTGGGGTTTTTTTAAAAAAAATCCTACACGGCTTAAACATTTTGGTCAGCTCTGGAATGGAAAAAGAGAAACTGAAAAAGGAGGAGGATTTTTAAATATATATATATTTTTTATTCTTTCTTTTCTGGAAAATACAGACAGACAGAAGAAACCTAAATCAACTTCAGCTAGTAGATCTGAAAAATCGACTAAGTGCTAGGTCACTTTGTAAACTGAAGGAATAGAGGGGCTGGCACAGAAGAGGGTGGTGTTAATGACAGCAGAGAAGTGAATTACTACAGGCAGAAATGTAATGAATTTTACCCTCTACCATGCAGACACTTGCAACACTACTCCCCGGGATAATTAAACACTTCCTGGGGTAAGTAAATATTTCCTGCATGAACAACGATTTCAGCCGAAACAAACTGTTGGGCAGCTGTATATAGAACTTCATGACAGCTCAGAACAACCTCTGTTCTAGTTGCTCCCTATATCACCCTTTATGTCCAATGCAATGGTTCTAATTAATGCTCATGGCTCTATGGAACCACATTCCACCAGGCACTTGAAACACCACTGAAAGTGCTGGAGGGAGAAAATATTCATAAAACAATGTTGCTTGAGTGCTGAGAAAATATGAAATTCCTGTAATGGAAGAACATTTTCAGGATAATCTCACCGACTCTCATATGGTATATAACAACCAACCAACTGTGTTGAAATGCTTACAGGAGAGGTTCAGACCTCTTCCCTGTGAAAAACTGTCCAGTGGCTACAATGCTTCTCATTCTGCAATGCCTCCTTCAGCTGAATAATTTTGCTCTTGTCTAAACAAAGCCAATGAAACAATTAGAGTAGCAACAGTGCTTTTAAAACAGCAATTCAAAATTCTGAGATTATTAAAAGGAGTAAATGTGCTGCTTCTCTCTTTCACTAGAAGCTTTAAGGAAAATCTTATTATAAGACAATTTTAGCAATTGGCATACTACTCTCCCTCCCTCCCCTTTTGGGATACTATTTACAAAGTCTGTATAGTATCCTTGTTGATCTTTTATTTGGAATTTACGAATTGCTGCACGCCTGTTAAGTCACTGCCTTGCTACACCATCTATTCCATATAGCTATATTCCATATAGCTATCCCATATAGCTGACCTAATCTGGAGATTTCCCCTTCACCAGGCTAAATTGTTTGGTAGTTAAAAAAAACCCACAAACCTCCATTGTGAATTTAATGTGTTGTTTGCTACTGAGCATATATACTTTTATTACCATCCGGGTGAGAAGAAAATCAGTTTTCACCTAGCTTCTGTATTTCAAACTCCTATACTCTGTGTTCCAAATTTCAATTGCCCCAAATGTTCCATTCCATCACTAAAATTTGATCTTCTGTTATAATATAAAAAGGAAAGGAAAGATAAAAACAGAGAGAAGGAAAATATGAGGGGGGAAACTCATGGAGGAGGAGAGGTAAGATAAACAAGCAAACAAAGGAAATTAATACTGGGCAAGTTCTAAAAGACCAGCACTTTTCTCTCTCTTTGATGTCAAGTACACAGCTTAACAGTATTTCACTCAGGATAGCAGGCATTAGAAGTATTTAACATTTGCTGGATTTTGCCCACTGATTACAAACAAAGCAACGCTGTATAATTTACGCTACCGATTTCAATTAGTGTACACCCAGGAAAATATGAACAGGATTGCAACTAGAGAAACAATTTAAAAATCTATCAGTATCCAAATATATTGTTAAAATATATAGATTACACATTGGATTAAAAAATAAAATTGCAGTATTCAGAATGTCAAAATTATGGGTTTATTCTAGGAGAAGGGCTAAAAAAAACCCCAACTCAGTTAGAACCAAACTACTGATATGCAGGTTTGTGTGCTTGCACTGGGTCTTGTTCCACAAAATCAAATAGCTAAAGGGGCACGTGGGCTAGGAAAAGGGCAAGGAGGAAGAGTTAAGCATTCTCCCTCCAAAATGATGCCATGAGCAAATTGGCTTCATTTCTTTGAAAAACAAGATCACCAACATGTCCTAACACAGCTCTATTGACCCTTAGACCATCAGGGGGTCTGGTTAGCTTATTCTGATGTCAGTCTTATAACATCTGTTTCAAACCCACTTGTTCTGCTCAGTGCCCCCACTCCACTATTTCCATAATGACATTTCAGTCTTTGGATGACTATATGGGTCTGTTCTGAGTTGGATTGAGAACACTGCCAGCTAGTGACAAGAAAAAGTGATGCCATTCACAGACAAACACATTGAAACTCCATTATTTCAAATTATTGGCCTGTTGCTTTCAGGACTGAACACAAGAAAATTATTCTAATTCCAATTAGAAGGCCATCATTGGCCACGATTTAGAGAAAAGACAGGGGAAGTTATACCAGTCTTGCAGACACGCCAAGGCAACCTCACGTAAGCTTTTACTAAAAGCTACTCAAGATATGGACCTCACATGATGTCATTATACCAGAACTTATAGATGACGTGCATTCTATAATGAAGTGTTTCTTATAATTAGATAGCTAGAAAACACCCTCAAGGGTCATTTAATACAACCCTCTGCTAATGCAGTCTATTTGATTTCTATTTCAAAATTAAGGAGACTCCAACATGTCTCAAAGCAGTGCATTCCATTGTCAAACTGCTCCTACATTATTCCTAAGGTTCTTATTCCTGTGCTTAATGTCATTCTTTTATGCAGAGCTGGTGGAGTGCTGCTAGCCACGCATACATCTCCATTGCATCTACGCAAGCAGAAACACAGAAACATCCATCGTAACAAAAATGAGACGAACAAATTGAATTGTTAGCATGTTTGAGAATTAAGTGTTTGTAAATTAGATGCACGGACATTCACAATTCTTGTCCTTAGGGGTAAATCTATGAGTTCCCAGGTGAACTACATCACATTGTTGAATCTGTGGAATCATAGAGATTAGCTCAAACAAATTGATTAGCCAAATACAGGAAGAACTTCTGTTATCTGATCAAGTGGGACCCCATCCCTGTAACAATCTATATCCAGTTTATAAATCTGTGGTCTCAATATTGTGCTCCATGTGCTAAAGAAGTAGCCCATGAAAATTCACACTGAAATAAATCCATTACTCTTAAGTGTGTCACCAGATTTTGTTTTGTTATACAGTATCTACTCAAGTGTGACATTTTAAATCCTTTCCCATCTATTGTACAGTATTTCATAAATGGGCAAAGCAGTACATAGACAGACGTTTTTGAAAGTCAATTTTTACCCATACTGACTATCAGGTTAATTTTCAGCAGTAACCTGATCTGTAGAATATTGATCAACCTTACTGGAGTGTGGGGGAGAAATCCCAACCTAAGCTGTACTTTCATATCATAGGTCCATATACATGTGTAACCTAAGGGTAGGTACCCTTAAGTGTAACCTGCATATGCTGTCCCTAATGCACCTTGTTATGCACATATGTTAAGTTGGGGAAGAATGTTAACCTTTCTCCTTCTAAATCAGAAAAAATATATACTGACATTACAAAGAGTAAAAATAGGTGGAGATTTGGCTCAGCCACCTCACAGAAGGCGACCGAATGGCCTGTACTACCCTGTTTCCCTGAAAATAAGACCTAACCTCAAAATAAGCCCTAGTATGTTTTTTCAGGATGCTCGTAATATAAGCCCTACCCCCAAAATAAGCCCTAGTTAAGTGAAAGCCCGCCCTCCACCCTTGTGCAGCAACCAGAAGAAGATGACATGACTGTATTTGAATAAAAGTAGATTGTACATGAAAAAAGAAGCATCCCCTGAAAATAAGCCCTAATGTGGGTTTTTTAGAGCAAAAATTAATATAAGACCCTGTCTTATTTTCGGGGAAACACGGTAAGGTAAATTATAAATATATCGAAGCAATTAAGACATGGAGGCGGGATGAGCCTTAATTTCTACAGCGATTGCCAGCGGAGCCCTGCTCAGGGGTTCGCAACCTGTTCGCCAGCCCTTCTGGCGAACAAGCCCACTTCCTCGCCGTCGGGGGAAAACTTTGGGTCGGGGGCTGGGGCGGAGCAGGCAGAGGGGGCTGCGAGCGGCGGACGGTGGGTCGCCCACGCTCCCCTTTTACAAAGAGAGAAGGGGGTCTTCTTCCGCCAGATGCAGGGACGGGAAGAAAGCACACACACCCCAGCCCCGGGCCGCCGCCGCCGCCGCCTCCGAGCCCCGCTCACCGGGATTCCTCGAGCCAGCCTCGGCGTCGCCCTTCTCCGGGCTGGCGGCGGAAAGCGCCTGCTGCTGCGGATCGGCATCGGTGTTGGTCAGCCAAGTCGACTCGGTCTCGCGCGTCCAGCTCTCGTAGTAGCGCGGCTCGATGGCATCGGCACGGCTCCCGCCGCAGCCCATCGTGGCCCCGACCCTCCTTCCCTCGGCCGGACCCTCAGGGCCGGCACCGCGGCCAGCGGCACGGCGAGCAGACCATCTCTCCTCGCCTAGCCTCCGGTCGGGCGTGACGAAGGGCGCCTTCCCTCCCCTCGGCTTCCCGCCTCCTCCGCACGGTCGCTGCCTTCTCGCGGTCCTTACGAGGGTTTTTCTGTGTGGGCTTCAAATCTCCCTTCCTGATCATCTCCCTCTCCCGCCTCCCTCTCGCATGTTCCCTCCTTTTCCTACTCCTTCTTTGAAACACCCAATTCTTCTCGTTTTTATTTGATTCTTCCTCTTCCTTTTTCCTATTGGCTACCAAGCCTTCGTCCTCTTCTCGGTCCTCCTCGCCCTCGCCTCAGGGCTCCTGGGCGTTGTGAGCCCTCGCTTCAGCCCTAGGGGTGCAGAGCCAAGGCTTTGCAGAAAGCCTGAGTCCATACTGACATGCCAACGTGTTTGCCCCCTTTCTCCTTTTAATTCTTATCAAGACTGAGAGAAAGCAGACAGACATGCATTCAACAGTTTGTTGAAACACGGACTGCTCCCAAACACAGGAGAGTTTTGTTGCCTAAACAGTGCTGAATTAGTGAAGTAAAAAATAATAAGCTATATACTTTGGCTGTGGAAGAACATAAAACTGACTAATTGCCAGACCAGCTTTTCAATTTTCAAATTTTCAATTTTGAACCAACTGATTGGTTCAAAATTGGGAAAGGAGTACGACAAGTCTGTATATTGTCTCCCTGCTTATTTAACTTACATCATGCGAAAGGCAGGACTGGATGAATCCCAAACCGGAATTAAGATTGCCAGAAGAAATATCAACAACCTCAGATATGCAGATGATACCACTCTGATGGCAGAAAGTGAGGAGGAATTAAAGAACCTCTTAATGAGGGTGAAAGAGGAGAGCGCAAACAATGGTCTGAAGCTCAACATCAAAAAAACTAAGATCATGGCCACTGGTCCCATCACCTCCTGGCAAATAGAAGGGGAAGATATGGAGGCAGTGACAGATTTTACTTTCTTGGGCTCCATGATCACTGCAGATGGTGACAGCAGCCGCGAAATTAAAAGACGCCTGCTTCTTGGGAGGAAAGCGATGAGAAACCTAGACAGCATCTTAAAAAGCAAAGACATCACCTTGCCGACAAAGGTCTGCATAGTCAAAGCTATGGTTTTTCCAGTAGTGATGTATGGAAGTGAGAGCTGGACCATAAAGAAGGCTGACCGCCAAAATATTGATGCTTTTAAATTGTGGTGCTGGAGGAGACTCTTGAGAGTCCCCTGGACTGCAAAGAGAACAAACCTATCCATTTTGAAGGAAATCAACCCTGAGTGCTCACTGGAAGGACAGATCCTGAAGCTGAGGCTCCAATACTTTGGCCATCTCATGAGAAGGGAAGACTCCCTGGAAAAGACCCTGATGTTGGGAAAGTGTAAAGGCAAGAGGAGAAGGGGACGACAGAGGACGAGATGGCTGGACAGTGTCACCGAAGCTACCAACATGAATTTGACCCAACTCCAGGAGGCAGTGGAAGACAGAAGGGCCTGGCGTGCTCTGGTCCATGGGGTCACGAAGAGTTGGACACGACTTAACGACTAAACAACAACAACAACATACTTTGGCTGTGGAAGAACATAAAACTGGCTAATTGCCAGACCAGCCAGTGGTTTATTTAAATTCTAAAATACCTACGTTTTGTTCAGTGATTTACACTTTTTTAAAACCCAGGTTTATTTAACTAATTCTGAAAAGTTGTTCTTCGTTTCTTGGGAATAATTTATTGAAACTGGTTATTTTTGGGGAAACATGGTAGGGGTGAACTTTGTCTAGAGTTCTTGTACCCTGGGCTCCCAAATGACCATTCAGAGGCTAAAATCTTGTTTACCTTTGTATAATTCATTAAAAAAACAAAACCTCTGGTTTATAAAGGTGGGATATTGCACTTCTGTATCCACAATTGAAAACGCCAGGAAAATGTGTTGTCAGCAGGAAAAAGGATACCAGGTTTTACATAACAAAGGGCAGCCTGACTGTTGCAATACCAATGGTAGCAGTCAAGATGATCTACACAGGATACCCTCTTGTGTGCACTACCATTCACAAAGTGTCATCAAGGAAGGAAAAATTCCAGAAGATGACTTATTTTTTCTTTTCTTCTTTTAATCAATTAATCACTTCTCACGCAAACACAAAGCAAGTGTCAGGGCTGTTTCTCAACAAGTATGAATGGTAGAACCTGGCATATGTTCATATACCAAAATAGAAAAGGCAAAAACTGGACTCTAGAACTGAAGAAAATATTTTACTTTAATATGTTCCTGTCAGCAAAGAATATAAAGTGATGGAAGTTAAAAACAGGTGAAATCAGTGTAAGACATGTGCTCATCTGGATTAACAAAAGAAAGCAGACAAAAGAGGAACACAAAACCAGGATGTTAGATCTCTTTTAGATTAAATTGTATAATTCCCTCCACAACCTGAACCAGATATGAATCAGGAAGATGATGACACACAAACCAAGAGAAATACACCAAGAGAAGGGGATAAAGATAGAGGTGCTTGATTGAACTGGAAGAGACATTGCAAGATGCTCCAGAACCAGATATTAGATGCTCATTGCTACCCAACAAAAGTGTATCAGCTCCTTGCCTATCCTACCTGGCAAGATCATCACAGAAAAACAAGCCAGTGACCTGGGAAGAAAATCCCAAAGCTTGTAGGGTACACTGATGCAAACTGGGCAGAGGACAGTACAGATTATAAGCCTACTAGTTATTTCCTATTCATGTACAGTGATGGTCCTATTTCATTGGCTAGTAACAAACAAGATGCAGCTTTGTCTTTGACAAAGTCTGAATTTATTGGTGCAGCTGAAGCATGCAGAGAACTGATATGGCTGAAGAAGCTGCTGAATAACTTTGGGATAAAGGAAGAGATGCCAATCCAGGTGATGGAAGATAACCAGAGCTGCATCAAGCTGTTGCAAAGTGAAAAGATTAATGCATGTACCAAACACATTGGTGTGGTATACCACTTAGTGTGTGACCTGAATGAGAAGGGCATCATCTAGATCAGTGGCGGCGGCAAACCTTTTTGGGCCCAAGTACCCAAACTGGGGGGGGGGGGGGGGGAACAACAGTGGGTGGTGTGCTGCGGCTGCGGCCGCGGTGGAACCGGAAGTGGCGGTGGAAGGGGGAATCCCAGGCACGGAGGTGCCTCGAGACCCCACTCTGGATCCGCTGCCAGCGCCAGCTGCTCCGGATCCTGGCCTGTCGCCTGTTGAAGCACCAGCACAGTGGCTGCACCCGCCTTCTCAGGTTTGGCTGCCGGGGGGGGGGGGAGAGTAGCGATCCAGTGACTTATGGCTTGCGTGCCTGCAGAAAGGGCTCTGCGTGCCAGCTGTGGCACGCGTGCCATAGGTTCGCCATTGCTGATCTAGATGATCTACTGTCCCACCACAGAAATGACAGCAGAAATCCTCACCAAGCCCTGGTAAACTTGTTCCATATATGCTCTTGTTTATAAGGAAGTCACAGTCTTTCTTTCTTTCTTTTTTTGAAAGGCCTTTTTTGAGGATCAGTCTTTCAGCCGCCGAAGCCTGCGTTCTTTTCAAACATACAAAAAGAGGGTGGGACCAACCATTCTCTTTCAAGATAAGCAAAACTGGTATTTTTAATTTATATGAGCTATTTTAATTCTGGGGGCATTTTACCAGTAGGATCATTTGTTTCTGCATGTGGGGGCTTAATATTTAAAAAAACATAACATGAAAACTCTTTGCCTAAATTTCCCCAAATTTGGAACAGAGCAAGATCAGACTATCTGCTATAAGTGTCCCGAATTTAGTGCTGTTCCAAAGTCCATTTTCAAAGTTATAATTTTTTGTTCGGGTTGCCTCCATGTTTAGAATTGCCTTGTAGAATGTTGATTTGCTTTTCCAGCACAAGATCCTCACTGCACTCTTGTGCTGGTACTAATGTAAGCTTACACTATGCCCAGGCAGTCCAGATTGTATGATTGACCACACAACTCCTGTTTCACTCGTTCCACAACACACGTGTGAAAGTGCCTTGTGAATAGTACTTCTGCCCTGTCATGCTTTTCCCTAATGTTGCCACTACTTTACATTGTGCACACTGAGTTCTGCGACAGAATTTCAGCCAGTGTAGCAAATGATACAATCAGCATCAAATACGTAGGTCTGTGTTAAAGCTAATGCTGTTCACTGCAGGATTCTTTATATTAGACATCATGTTAAGAGTTGGGGTGGCTGGGCAGACCTGTGCATGTTTACAAGTGTTCATGGGATGATTTTACTTTAAAAATATTCCATTCAACAACAAAATGGCACTTGTTCTAAAACAAACGTGCTCAGCCATAGGGAGGCAGATACAAGCTCCTTTTTATTCCTGTAGTCATGCTGGTTATTTAAATTAAGTGAGTTTAAAATGGGAAACTGAAGTACATGCTTAGAAAACGTCCTTTTTTCTTCAGGGTTGGCAGACATGTTTTTTAAAGGTTTTGTAGGCACTAGCATATTGGGAATGTAGAAGCAGTTGCAAAGCATTGAATTTTGATGGAGAACCCCTGTGTCTAAAATGATGTAGTTGCATTACTAGGAATATTCCTGAGCAAACATGCATAGGGATTAAGATGTCTCATAACATTTTGTCCTTAAGTGGCCAACTAGAGATCTATGGGAAGCCCACAGCAGGGCAGAAATGCAATAGTATTCTTTCATTCATGTTTCTCAGCAGCTGGTATTCAGAATATGCTGCCTTTGATACTGAAGGTAAAAAATAGCCATTATGACTAGTAGCCATTGATAATGCTGGTTTTCACATACTTGCTTAATTCCTTTGTAAAGCCACCCAAATTGGTGATCATCGCTGCATCTTGTGGTAGCAGATTCTATCGTTTAACTATGTGCTGTATGAATAATTAATCCCTTTTATACGTCATGTATCTAGCACCATAGTTGACAAGGGGTTCTGGTAAGGTAAGACAGATAAATATCCACCTCCACTTTCTTTACACCACACTTTTTTTCACACCTCTCTTATGTCTCTCCACACTCATCTTTGTACTGATAAGTCTCAAACATAATTATTCCTTGTAGGTGAGTTGGTCCAATTTGGTTGGTTTTTTTTTTCTACACAACATATCTGGGGCAAAGATTTGGTATCTTACTTATGTTCACATTTCTATAGACCAGTATCCTTTTCAGTATTTGTGTTAATGGAACTCAAGCAGTGCAGCATTCTGATAAAGTGCTGTACATGAGCCTGATCACAGGTGACTAGCATTATTAGAGACTGTCATGGCAGTTTCCACAGTTGAAGCTTTACATTCATGTATATATTGTACAAAAACTGGCCATATTTTTTTGTGGATGAAATAATTCAGTTCTGGTTTTGGCTGGGAACTTGACCTAATGTCTAGTCCAACTCTTTGGACAATTGTCCAATATTTGGACAATTGCATAGTTTAGACAACTCTGTAGGATGCTTTCTAACAGTTTATATACACAGTAGAAATCTTATATTCTCATATTTTAGCTCCTCTAACAAAAAGAAAAGCTGAGGCACCATATCACTGAACATTTGTTTTGCAGAAACTAAATAAAGAATTAGTCTTACTTTAGTATAATTAGTATAAGTTATGAAAATTTAACTCATCATCATTATTTCACACACTGTCTGAAATGTTTATTGATAGTTAAAGAAGAAAGCACAGATGCAGTTTGAAATTTAAAAGACAAAAAGTATGCTGCTATGCACGACTAAATGTGAGGCTCATATTGGGGTTTACCTGGCTGAACTGGAAACCCTTCTCTCAGTCCCACTGTCTTCACAGGTATGTCTGGTGGGAATGTGACAGAGGGCCTTCTCTGCGGCTGCTCTCAGGTTGTAGAATGCCCTTCCCTGGGAGACTAAGTTAGCCTCCCCTCTCTTGTCCTTCGATTACAGGTGAAGACCATATTTTTAAGACAGGCTTTTAACAACTAATTGGGCAGCTTTTAATGAGATGTGGTGGATGCCATTATTATTTTATTTTTGTTTTTCACTGCCTTTAACAGATTTATCTAATTGTTTTAATATTGTTATATCTTTGATTTTTTTTGTCTCAATTTATTGTGCTTTTAGCCAATGTGTTTTTTTAGCAACTGTGCGCCTTATAGCTCAAGTCTGATCGTAATGTTCAAATTATAACCCTTGCCAGCCAAAAGAGGAAAATAACATGTCAATTTGTTCCCAAAATATACAAACAAAGCAGAGGTCTATCTGGAAGTAGAGTTTATAAAGATGATATTCCATCCAATTAAAAGTTAGGGTGAAAATATTCAACCCAACACTAAGGAGGCAATTACTGATAGATACAACAGTTCAACATATTTTAACCAGTGACTGGTATCAGTAATGGACTAGATGAGGGCAAACCAATAGAAATTTAATCCAAATATGACAGAGGTGCTCCTGGTTAATCAAAAGGCTGCCCTGTGCTTCCCCAAAAACTAAGACTCACAGCTTGGGTATACTCCTGGACTCATCCCTAAGCCTGAGGGATTGGGTTTTGGTGGTGGCCATGTGTGCATTTGCAGAGTAGAAGTTGATCTATAGGATCTATCACTCGTCTCTGTAGGAAAAAAAAGCCTTGTAGGCATTAATTACTGATTTATTGCCTTTCAATTAAGCTGTCCATCTGTCCATTCATTGTCTTTTAATTAAAGCATACAGCCTCTGTGTTAGCATAGAGAAGGAATACATTAGACAACCTAGAAGATACATTTTTGTGATGTACTAGGAAAACAAACATTTATGCCTCTCGGTACTCAACTGATAAGCAGAAACAGATTTCTCTGGTAAGTCTTTCCTTTCTTTTTTCTATGTCAGTAGTGGGTGTTCACTTGTAAATACATTCTGTTTTTCTTTATTAACCTTTAACAACTTATATTCCCTAGAAAATGGAGGACCAAGAGAAAATACTATCATTTAGGGACCAAAATAGAGACAGACCAGTGCTGTTTGCCAACAAATTGAAACATACACCTAATTCCTAGAGGTTAAAATTAGCATTTCTTGATTTTTAAGATCATAATTTACAGACACTTCAATCTGCAACACATTATACAATTTTTATTTATTTCTATTATCTCAATTGTAAGCATATTTTAATGTTATGGATTTGAAAGCAAATTATGTTCAAACAATTTTATTAAATTATTCAGAGTTTCTAGTTCATTATTTTTACATGCTGTCACTAGAGATGGGGGCTTCGTATTCATATATGAATACGAAGTCCACCTCCCACCCCCAGGCCCTGCCAGACCAGTTACCATGTGGCATGCAGCACGCATGGCCAGCGTCATCCTCTGAGCCCCATTGGTGACAGTAGCTCGGCTGCTGCAGCCCCATCTCCCTGCTTGCCCAGACACTCTGCAGCTGAGCAGGGAGACTCTTGGGGCATGGAAGGAGGCGCCGGCCATGCACAGCACACGCCACGCAGTAAGTGGCCCGGTGAGGCCTGGGGGTGGGAGGTAATCAGGCCAGCCACCTGTGCCAACAGGCTTCATTTTTGTATACAAATACGAAGTCCCCATCTCTCTCTGTCACAATGCTTCCAATTTATGGCAACCCTATGAATCAATGACCTTTGAAAGGCCGTTTTTAACAGCATGCTCAGGCCTTTTAAACTGAAGTCCATGTATCTTTTATTGAGTCAATCTATCATGTTAGGTTCTCCTCTTTTCCTACCGCCTTCAACTTTTCCTAATGTTGACTTTTCCAGTGAATTACCTTCTTATGATAAAGTATAATACCAAAGGAGAATAGAGTCCATGTAGTCATTTTAACTTCTAGGTTAAGAATTCTAAAAACCAGAAACTTGAAAAATAATCTTATGGTTTCACTTAATTATTATGAAAGACCTTTTGCTAAGCCATCATTTTTCCTGCTATAGAAATAACTTATCATCACCACCACCACCACCACATATATTAATTTAAAATGGCACCATCCCCACACAAGAGGCTTAGGACCACCCAATGTTCACAAAAGTACAAAAAAGAGCCACCATAGGCTCAAGAGGAATATGCATGCTAAGTAAACATGGAATGCTGACTTCCTGTTGGAAGCAGGGAAAATGAAAGGCTGGGAGAAAGGAATAGTTACAGTTTCTGGAATCCTGAGCAGAGAACAGTTTGCACTACAACATTTTGTGCAGATCTTCCTTTAAAATGTAGCTTATATGTTTGGAAAGAAAGAAGAAATCTTAAGATCTTGGAAACAGATGTTGTGTTGCAAGGGATTTAGATTGCACCTGTCAATGTTTTGAGATAGAACCCATTTCAGCTGTGTACACATCCCTGACTCACTAGTTGCTGAGCAGTGGCTGTGTGCTGCTGAGTGATAGTGCGAAACAGAGAAAATGAATTACACTGTTATTACATAAAATAACCTCCCGCCTACCAAACTGACTCATCGGAGCGTCACTGAATAGGCTTTTGCATCAGTATCAAAACATGACACCGTAATCTGAGTTCCCCTTTCCTAGAACATGACTTGATATTAGTCTTTCCTTCAATGAGGGATAATCATTATAATGTTATTTCCTGTAAGAAAATACTGTCAACATAGCAGGGAGTGAAGGAAGTGGGATGGACAATTTGCAATTAGTCTTGTAGTAATGTGGCCAATTTGAAGAAAAGTACCAGTGAGAGAAATGGGGAGAAAGGAGAAATGATCATCCTTGTTCACCAGAAACATGCTAACATTTTGTTAACACTGAAATATGACAGGGGGAGAATAAATATATATGTTATATATTTCATTAGAACAAAAGTTCATTTAGTACAATGTTAAATATATTTCATACAAAGCTAATGCATTAAATTACGCTGGATGGCTGACAATGTATATGTATAGAATTTAATGATTAAATCTTCCTCAAATCAGCAGGATTTAGATAGTCTGCATGCAGGAGAGACCACTCCACGTGGATCCTTTCAGGTGAGAGCAGCACTACTTATTCATTTGCTAAAAAAATCAAATTAAGGATATTCCAAAGGATATAAGGATATTTATTTCCAAAATTTGGACAACAGAGCATAGAAAGAGTGTACTCCAGGTGTCAAAGAGGGAAGGCAGGGCAAGTTATATGAATGCACAGGCATCCATTCAAAGAACAAACACTACAGGTAAGCACACTGTTTTTCTTTGTCACATTCTTAGTGCATCACATATATTGTTAAAGACTTGCAAGCTGTCCTGAAAGACCAATGAAAGTAGGCAGGTAAACATTGGCAATCACAGCCAAAGTCCTGTCTTCCAAAAGATACGTCTTCTAGCAATCTGGTATTGAGACAGTACTGTAATGCCAAATAAATGTCAGTGACTGAGACTAGATGACTATTCAACACAATTCAAGGACACCATTAAGGAATGTTTTAGCAGTGGCCATTGTCTCTAATGGAATGGCTTTTCAGCATGTTCAGCAGTGGCACTTTTCCATATTAGTAGGTCATATGGTGACGTGCTAGAGAAATATTGGAGACCCTGTTTTAGGACTTGAGTAAGCTGCAAGTTCCTTTTTTTTTAAATCCGGTGCATGCATGAATACTTGCAGGTCCATGGTAGGTGAAGGGAAGGTGTGAAGAAAGGTATATTGGGAAACATGTAACAGTGAGACAACTTGAGGTAAAAAAATTATAACAATGAAGAATTACTATGTCCTGATGCCACATCAAATATGCATTGTCTACCCGCAGTGTGCAGAGTTCATGTGTTGTTCACACTGTGGTACTGAAAATTAAAATTCGTCCTTAGCTGACAACAGGTCAAGAGATGTGGTCAGTGGCTCAAATGGATGCTTCATTCATTGAGCAAGGACAAGGAATAAATTCCAAGATGGAGGTGGTGGTGCTAGGTACTGCTATGCCGCACCTCTCAGGAACATCAAAGAGGGTAAAAAGAAACATTTGCGACATAGATTGTGAAGTAAGCTTAGCTGATGGCAGATAAACCATTATATAAAAGTGAAACTATAAAACTATAAAACTTGATACAGGGAACAGTGGCTTTTCGCATCATCAACAAGTGTTTGCCATTTACCAGATGATGGTGTTGGTGGTTTTCTTGCAGCCTGAATAATCTGCAGTATCCGCCCGAAGCTGTGAACTTCGCAGTGGCAATATTGGGATTGGGGATTGATGCCAATTCCCTTGGATGATGTTGGGCCAAGGAGGAAGCCAATAGAAGCTGGCTCACCTCAGCTACCAATGGTATGTTGGATAGATCAGTGGTTTAGATCAGTGGTTTAGGTATCTGGCTGTAGAGCCAGAGGTTGGGAGTTCAATTCCCCACTGTGTCTCCCTGACAGGGGCTGGACTCAATGATACAAAGGGTCCCATCCAGTTCTGCAGTTCTTTGATGATGATGATGGAGTGCAATGTGATTTCTCCCTGTTGAGCTTTGATGTAACTCTCATGAGCAGAGAACAAAGTGGGAACATGTGAAGTTTGTGCCTCAGCAGAAAAGGAAAAATGCAAGGACCCTCTGTCAATGCCTGCTCAGCAGCAGTACCTATGTAAGTTCCTGTCAGTTATTGAAGCAAATGTGTTGATTCGAAGTCAGCCCACACTATGAACACTTAGTGTAGAAGGGTGAAGTTCTCACTTGTGAATATCTCAGTGAGATCTGCCAAGTTATTTGTTTTGCTTGCAACATGAACTGCTCTGAGGAAAATTCTGTGACAGATGCATGGTGCCAAAGGCAGAGGGGTGAGCACAAGTCCCTCCCTGTTTGTTGATCTATGAGGCTGTAGTGTTTTCAGAACCACAACAGCTTCCCAAATCATTAGAAAAGTCTTGCAGACTTTGTAAATAGCCAGTAGTTACAGGAAGCATATGTGATGGCAAACTTCACTCAGTATCCATCTGCCCTGAATGCAGTGATTGAGGCAGTTAGATGAGTCTGTTGTAACTGTTAGAACAATTTAGGATGGTGAGGGGAGTAAATGGCATCTTGAGAAATATGTGCTCTGTATCCGCTCACCACTGGAGAGAAAGGATGACAAAGGAGAGTATTGTTACACATAAGCTCTTGGAGTTGCTGGAGGTGGAAGATTAAATGAAGTGTCGACAAGAAGCAGCAAGTAAAAAAATCATGCTTTGTGTTAGACTTCTATTTTCAGAAAACTTCAGATTTCTGAGGGTTGGGGAGGAATTAGTTTGTGTGATGCAGATTGCTTTTGAGAATTGCCTAACTTGGATGGTTGATATCATTCATAGTTGTTCAATCTAGACAAATTTGGAAAGGGGCATTGTGATGAACTAATGGTGAGGCTGATTCTATGAACTGTGTTTCATAGTTTGTGGTCAATATCTAGCCATCTTTTCAGAGAAGAGACCAGCCCGTGAAGAATATTACTCCAAACTTTGTATGATCATCTTAGGGAAAGTCATAGATTGGAGCCAAAGTTTGGATGTAAGGTCACAGTTCCCAAGAGAGACTTTATGACACATTCCACTGCATGTTTTTCCATACTGATTTGCTCCTGAAAGACATTCCCAGCTTCCATGAAGAACTAATAGTCAACCTCTTTTTTGTCATCAGGTAAAAATGCATTAAGTTTGCTTGTTGCTGTTGTTTAGTTGTTAAGTCGTGTCTGACTCTTCGTGACCCCATGGACCAGAGCATGCCAGGCCCTCCTGTCTTCCACTGCCTCCCAGAGTTATTTTGTTTGCTACTTTATCCCAAAGAAGTTGGTATCTGCGCAAGTACATTTGTTGATTGGCAATACCGAAGACTAAAGAAGTTCCAGAATATTGTTTTGGCCCCATACAATTAAATTTCATCCTTCCAGGAGACGCTGACAATAATTTCTTCCTATGGATAAGACCACGGTTATAGAGTTGGGTACCAAAGGTTTGACAAAAACTCACAAGCATTATCCTAAACTCTATACAGACTCTCTGTTTTGCAAGATGTTGCCAGAGCCAATAATGGTTTCTGCTAGATACTCTTAGTAGTCTTCAGCAAAGAAAACAATGCAGGAAGTACTTACAGGTGCATGGCCAGGTGTATGGACCACTGACAGGATCAGAATGCTCTCAGGGGTGTGGGCTTCTGCTTACATGGAATCTGAAAACTCTGGCATGAACCAAGAGGTCAACATGAGAAGTATAGGCCTCTGATGGTGATATTGGGGCCTGGTCACCATTGTTATGGGCTGGCGAGAATACCTGTGTGAGCTCATGATGCGGCTGAGTGCACTAATACATCACAGTCATAATATGGATGCTGAGAAATTATGGATTCTTTTAGGTTTTTTACCATGGGTGTATGGTATCACAGGTTGACAGCAGAAGCATAAGAGTCACTGATGCCACAGACCCATTTTACATATCAGAGATCTGAGAGGAGGCTGGACTACAAATTGGCATCTGAGTTGGTAATGTAGCAGGGAGAGTACCAAACATAACAACAAATGATGATGATGAGCATTTAGTCAGTGGTATCATGTATGAAATAGGGAACTGTTGTACTGTGGAAGTATGCTGGTCATAAATCAAGTTGAATGGTAGAAGTACAAGTGGCAATGAGACAGCTGCAGGTGTTCATGGTGGAGATTCTATTACAGTTGACATATGAGGTCCAGTGGTGTGAGAAATAGCAGGGTGGTGATGCATCAACAGTTGGTAGGAGGGATGGAATGGACACACACAGTGAATGATAAAGGTTCGGAGAATATTAATTTGGAGGAGGGAATGCCTTCTCAGAAACCAACTAGCTGAGCACCCTATACTGCAAGAGATTAATAACATTGGTGTACAGATGCAAGTATTTGTGACAGTGTCTTATGGAGACTGGGATAGAGACCAATATCAGTATCAAAAGCCATAGTAGCATTGGATTATTCCAAAGCTCTTGAAGAGTGAAAGCATTCTTGGGACTGACAGGCAGGAGAATCAACATGCCTAATGTGGTAATTGGCTTGATGGACTCTGATCTCTCCTGTATACACAGATCCAAGGAAATGTTTTGGGAGGCTGGTGGTATAGTTAATTTGAATCAGAGAAAATTCAACTGTAAGAATTTTTGTAGTTGGAAATGCTGAAATAATTTCAACTCCAGGTAGGTTTGACATATTTATTTTCTAGAATATGATTCCAGTTTCTTCTCCTTCTGTTGTTTACAGGTATTGATGCAAATGTGCAGTACCAAAACCAACCTAGGTGGAAGTTGTCAATTCAGTGAACTGATGTTGGATGAACATGATGCACGGAAGACTTTCAGAAGACCTGGTGATTTCACCAGGTGATGTCAGACATCCCAGATGACTTAATGACAACAGAGATGGTTTTCTTGGGAAGATGGCCGAGCACTCCAGTTTCACCAAGTCTGGTTGGAGAAAGCCTAGTAGATCTTATAAGAGGATGTATTGTGTTGTTCTCTAACACAGAAGAGGCACTTGTCATGCAGAGGAATTTTCCCCTCTACAAACGAGACACTATTTAAAAAATCTTTCTGGAGCCATAGGCCTGAGTGGAACATTAAGAGAGAAAAAATCAGATAGCAAAATATATAACTGACTAAAGGAAAAAAGAAAGAGAAGGATAACAAAATTAAGGACAGCAAAATTAATAACCCCAAACTAATAACTGATCTGGTTGCCCAGTGTAGGGTAGTGAACAGAGTAAACTCAGGAAGCCTGGGTTCGAGTCTCTGCTCAGTCATGGGAACTTACTGGGTTAAAAACTGGTAAAACCACTCTTTAAATATCTCACCTTGAAAGCGCTATTAGGGTTGCTATAAGTCAGTTCTGACTTGACAGCAAAGAACAACTAGTTATTAGAAACTCTTTCTGAGGTATTCTACTGCATGCTGCTGTTGTGACAGATGAAGCAGAACTACTGTAAAAGATGTCTACTCAAGCATGTGTTGAAGGCAGAAGGGATGGAGCTACCACCAAAACTCCCTCCATCTAGAAGGTTTGAACCATGATTCTGCACAGCAACAGACCAATTTGTGTGATGCACCCAGACTGCAATGAAGAACTGTCTCTTCATTTTCATACAGAATGGCTTCATTAAGCTGATGCCAGGTATAACCTGTCATGACCATATTATGCTAGCTGGTACGTGTGTATTTTTGGGCCCAAATCAATTGACGGGCTTTGAACCAGTGTCTTGAATATCTTAGAAAAAAATTCTTCTTCCATAATAATGATCCCAGAAGCTGACATCAGGCGAGGAGACCTGCTTTGGACAATACTGCCAACCACTCTGTAACTTAAAATGTCAAATGCTGTATAAGCTGTCAGACTGATTTCCATAGTGAGAGACACAGCACAGATATGTAAAGTGGGGACAAATGCTTAATGACTCTTGACAGTAGTAGGCCACCACTGCAATATTTTGTGGAGAAGATGGCTATGACAACTACTTTAATTAATGTTACAAAAATACCTTGCATTCTTGTGCCACTGATGAAAGTTCTATTTTTATCATTCATGTTTTACACTGGAAAAATGAGTTATTTACCAAGTACAAAGTCTACTACATTCACCTAGTTTTATTGATGACATTTGAAAAAGGCATTAAAGGCACCTCATTGCTTTATGTTACCTAGTTTCCCTGTTTAACTGGAAGTGTGCTTCATTACTGGCTGTTCCCCCCCCCCCCCAATTTTTATTTGCTCTTTTCAGTTTTCATTGATTTGTTGAATATTGTTCTGTATGTTTTACCACTGTTGGTAGTTGTCTTAAGGCAACAGGAAGAAGGCAGGATATAAATTCTGAAAATAAGTATTAAAAACAGATGTTGACTGCAGATAGTGAAGACAATCGCCCATCTTGATTCGGAACAATGGAAGCAGATTGGGAACTGCAGACTCTGGAAAGACTTTTATCACTTGATGAGAAAGCGTTCTTCTCCGTCAGCACATGAAAACCAGGCTGTACAAAAGACACTGTTGCTTAGCAACATGGAATCATTCTAAACAGCAGCCTCTGGACTTAAAAAGTGGCAGTGTTTTTTGGGGGGGGGGGGATGTATGGTGAAGAAGAGGAAAGAAAGGAAAAGAGTAAAAATATTTATTTCCAGTTCAGAATTCTCAATAATTGGTTTTCTTATAGGGAAAGGGCAACAAACTCACCTGGTGCCACATATTACTTAACTGTGTTTATACAGTACTTCACAAGGAAGCACAAATGGAAGTAGTAGCAAGTAGCAAGACAGGGTTTACTTCAAAGATGATTCCTTTTCTAATAGTAATAATAGTGTGCCATCAAGTCAATTAAAACTTATGGTGACCTGTGCCAGGGTTTCATAGGTAGAGATTACTCAGAACTGGTTTACCATTTCTTTCTTCTGGGGTTGCACTGGGCCTGTGCAACTTACCCAGAACTACACAGGCTGGCTGTTCTCCCAGGAGGCAGAGTGGAGAATCGAACTCCCAACCTCTGGCTCTGCAGCCACATACCTAAACCACTGAGCTATCCCTTTCTAACAAGCTTCAACGTAGAACCATCCCAAATTGGTTTTCCTTTACTTATTGTTAATGTCTAAACATCCTTAACAGCATTTCTTAAATCCCAGAAGGGCCAAGTATCTTACACTAAGGAGTCTCCCACTCCAAACCCTAAAACTCAAAATACATGCCCAAATGTCAAATATACAGATTTGCAGTGGCATTTTGGACTTCATGTTAAAAACACTGGTTGCAATAAGACTGTTTCTGTGACTAGCCTATCCTGGCTGAAATCCTGTTCCATAACTTACATCACATATGGTTGATGAGGCTGAGGTACGGCAATTTTTCAGAAATAGAAAGGTTACCTACCTGTAACCATGGTTCTTCAAGTGGACCTCTGTGAATTCACACAATTGGGTTTAGACAGCGCCTGCGCTGGTCTTCTCGGAATATTCTAGAGCTTTTTTCATAAAAAGTAACAAGTAAGAATCGCCCCTATCGCGCATGCTCCACCCGCCTCAGCCCCAGTTCCATTTATCCGCCACAATAGCCTGAGCTTAGCATAGACATAGTCAGTGACGGATAGTGGGGAGGCCGGGCGGGATGTGTGAATTCACAGAGGTCCACTCGAAGAACCATGGTTACAGGTAGGTAACCTTTCTTTCTTCTTCGTGGCCTCTGTGAATGCACACAATTGGGTGACTAGCAAGCTCACTTACCAGAAGGAGGGCCGTCACTGCAGTACAGATGTCAAAACTGCTCTTCCAAAACTTGTCTCCTTTTTGGCCCGAAGGTCCAGTCTATAGTGCGTCATGAAGGTGGACACATTAGACCATGTGGCTGCTCTGCAAATGTCAGGAATATCCACACCACGCAGCAACGCCGTAGATGTTGCAACAGCTCTGGTGGAATGTGCTTTCAGACCCTCTGGTGGGGTCTTGCCTTGCAGTTCATAAGCTAGAGCAATAGTGGAGACAAGCCAACGAGAAACCGTTGAAGAGGAGACAGGGGATCCTTTATGTGATCCTTGGAAACAGAGGAATAGCCTTGGGGCAGCACGAATGTCCTTAGTCCGTGAAACATAATACGCCAAGGCTCTTCGAACGTCCAGAGAGTGGAGCATGCGCTCGATGTCCGATGATGGATGAGGAAACAAGGTTGGTAGCGTTAGTGATTGATTGAGGTGGAAATCAGACACAACCTTAGGCAAAAATGACACATCAGGGTATAGAACAACCTTGTCTTCAAAGAACTGTAGGTAGGGAGCGTCGGATCGAAGAGCTGCCAACTCACTTGCTCTTCTTGCCGAAGTAATGGCAACCAGAAACAGAGTCTTAAATGACAGCAAACGCATGTCACAGGATGCCATGGGCTCAAAAGGATGGCGCGTAAGAGCGCGTAAAACGAGTTGTAAAGACCATTGAGGCACAGGAGGCTTAACAGGAGGTCGGATGTTGGACAGACCCTTCAAAAAGGCTTTGAGGGTAGGGTGAGAGAAAAGTCGTGACGAATCAGAGTCACGAGGCTGAAAAGAAACAATTGCTGAAATATAAACTTTAAGGGTAGATAAATCCAATCCTGCATCAAACAAGTTACGTAAATAAGTGAGCAGGGTTTGGAGAGAAACAGGAGAAGTCTGTAACTGCTTTCCTTGGGCAAATTTAAGAAAGTTAGACCATTTGTACTTGTACAGGAGGTTAGTAGAGGGCTTTCTCGCTTTATCTAGCACCTCCTGTATGGATGGGTGAACCTCCAAGCTGTCAGGTGTAATGACTGCAGATCGGGATGGAGGATGTTCCCTGAGTCCTGTGTGAGGAGATGCGGAACCATCGGTAACTTGACCATGTCCACAGCCATTTCCTTCAGGGTGGAAAACCAAGGTTGACGAGGCCACCACGGTGCAATGATTATTGCATCTGCCCTCTGTTGTCGAGCTCTGATTAAAGCTCTCTGTATGAGTGGAATTGGTGGGAAGAGGAACAGAAGCTCCGATTGCCATGGGATCATGAAAGCATCCCCAAGAGCATCCTCGCCCCTGCCGGCACGGGAGGCATACACCTCGCATTTCTTGTTGCTCTGAGTTGCAAACATGTCTATCGTGGGACGACCCCACCGGCCACAGAGCATGTGGAATATGTCGTCGTCCAGCTCCCATTCGTGGGACTGACCCGTGAGACGACTCAACCTGTCCGCAAGTTCGTTGTCGGTCGTAGATATGTGCAGAGCTACTGGGAAGACATGATGCTGGTAGCACCATTCCCATAGCTGTATGGATAGGTACAGAAGTGACATCGACCGTGTCCCTCCCTGCTTGTTGATGTAATACATGGTCGTGGTGTTGTCGGTGATTATCTGTACACCACGACCCTGTATGAGAGGGAGGAAGGACCGGAAGGCCTTTATCACTGCCAGCATCTCGAGGTGATTGATATGTAGCTGCTGGTCGCGACGGGACCAAAGGGCGTGTATCCTGTGAGGCCCGCAATGTGCTCCCCATCCTATGGGGCTGGCATCCGTCGTCACTTGTAATGACAGCTGTAGGGGACGGAACGGTCGACCGATAAGAAGATGTGGTACGTATGTCCACCACCTTAATTGAGTGGCCAGCTCCTGCGTGACAGACAGTCTTTTTCTTGGGCTGTCTAGAAGAGGGTCGAACATTGTCAAAAACCACGCCTGAAGAGATCGCATTTTTAGGCGCGCGTGAGATATTGCAGATGTTGTGGAGGCCATGAGGCCGAGGAGATGCTGGGCATGATGCGCTGAGACCCGTGACCGCGGCCGAAACTTGTGAATGGCTTTGCGTATCTTCCTTATGCGTTCTGGCGGAAGAAATATACGAGCCCGGACAGAGTCTAGTCGCGCTCCAATATAATCAACGACCTGGGACGGTATCAGATGGGATTTCTTTTCGTTCACTGCGAGTCCCAGTTCCCGTAAGGTCAGTAGAACGAAGTCGGCGTCTCGTAATGCCTTTTCTTTGGTCGGTGATACCACTAGCCAGCCGTCTATGTAGGGGAAGACTTGAACATCGTGTAGACGAAGAAATGCCGCGACTGGAGCCATGCACTTTGTGAAAGTGCGAGGGGCTATGGATAGCCCGAAGGGAAGGGCGCAGAATTCGTAGGCGTTGTTCCGAAAGCTGAAGCGGAGGTACCTCCTGTGAGAGGGATGGATTGATACGTGGAAGTAGGCGTCCTTGAGATCTATAACCACGAACCAGTCGTTTTCTTTTAGAAGATGGAGAATGGTGTCTAATGTGATCATACGGAAGCGTTTTGGATGCAGGTAAGTGTTCAGTTCCCTGAGGTCCAGTATGGGCCTGATCCCTCCGTCCTTTTTTGGTACTGCAAAGTAACGGGAATAGAACCCGTTTGGGATGTCTTGAGGAGGTACGTGTTGAATGGCTTGCTTTTGTAGGAGAGTGAGGATCTCTTCTTCTAGGATAGGGTCGAAGGAAGTGTGTTTGATCTGTCCTAGAGGAGGAAATTCTAAAAACTCCAGACGGTATCCGAATTGTATAATACTTAAGACCCAAGAGTCTTGTGTAATGTTGGTCCAATTGTGGAGGAACGGAGCTAATCGAACGGAATGGTAGGGTACGAATGATTCTACGCGTAAGTCAAAGGAATTGTTTGGATTTCTTAGCAGGTGGCCTGTAAGGTTGACGTCGCTGCGAAGTATTCTATGGCCGGAAGGTGGAGGCAGAAGAAGAAGGTTGGTATGGCCTATTCTGATTCTGACTTTTGAAAGGGCGGTATGATTGAGAGGTGGGCTGCTGGTATTGTTGGGTCGGTTTACGCCATTGATACCGGTTGTACCTCGGCTGTTGCTGGAAAGTATACGACTTGGCAGTCTTTTTAATCTTATGTAGATTCTCCAGAGAGTCATCAGTTTGCTCGTTAAAGAGGCCTTTGGCGTCAAAGGGCAAATCTTCTATGCGTGCCTTAACGTCATCCGCAAAGCCAGAGGACCTAAGCCATGCATGTCGCCTTAGGGTAATGGCTGATGTCAATGTCTTTGAGGCCACATTGGCCGAATGACGAGAGGCCAATCGCTGGTGTTTAGAAAGCGTGACTGCCTCCTCGTAGGTATTGAGGAGGTTCTGTCTGGTGTCGTCGGGGGCAGCTTGGAGGGCGGGTAAGACCCTGGACCAAAGTTGTCGCTGGTACGCCCCCATAGCCGTTTGATAGTTAGCTATCCTGAGGAGAAGTGTGGTGAAGGAATATATCTTCCTACCCAGGACGTCCAATTTACGACCTTCCCTGTTCGTAGGGGTCATCTGGGCTCTCCCTGATGATTTGGAGGCACTGGATTGGACTATGAGAGAATTAGGTGTAGGATGTTTAATAAGGAAGTCTGTGTCCTCTCCATTCGTACGGTAGAGGTTCTCCGTTCTACGAGACACAGAAGATGATGAAGATGGCTTATTCCATGATTCTTTAATAAGCTCCATTAATGTGGAAATAAATGCAAGGCTCAGAGGAGGAGACCTCTCCTGGTTAATGTCTCCAAATATGAGGTCCTCTGTTGGAGGAGGTGGCTGTACTGTATGTAATTTTAACATACTAGCCATTCTGGCAACCATCTGGACGTAAGATGTGAAGTCCTCAGAGGGTGATGACGGGTGAGGATCTCCAGCATCCGATTGGACTGTTTGGTCGTCCACAGGAGTTTCTCCAGAGGAATCTGACAGGCCTTCCTCACCTCTGCGAGACGAGATAGACGGAGAGTCCTCCTCATCAGAGAGTGAAGGTAAGTATCTAGCTCTTTTAGACTTCTTTTTAGGGGGCGCAGGATGTTCTGCAGCCGCTGTAGCCGAGGTCTTCGTCCGCACCACCTTCGACGTCGATGAAGCCTTAGCCCGATCTGAGGCAGTGCTAACCTTCTGCCTAGATTCGGAGGCTTGAGAGTTATCGACGTTGAGATGTCTTCGGCGTCGGTGCCGAGGTGGAGGCGAGGAAGAGGAGGACGAAGATGGAGAGGCGTACACATACCGTACTTTCCTTCTGTGAAGGTCTTCATCGGTCGAAAGCGATTCCGAGTCCGAATCGTCGTGTCGGCGTCGACGATGTGAACTACGGCGATTGACCTCGATGTAAACGGGGTCCTGTCGCTTCGACCTGTGTCGACGTCGAGAGGGGTGAGGAAGGACAACCACCTCACGTCGACCGGTCCGACGCCGATCCGGCGACCGATTCTTGGTCTTCTCCGTGCGCTTTCGAGGGGAGATGGGCCTCGAAGAGGGCACGGGTGACGACGGCGTCGGAGATGCCCGCCCGGTAAAAACAGGGCTATGAGGGGCAGAAGTCGCACTGGACAGGAAGATGTCCGCCAGTCGACCAGGCGTCGGAGATCTCTCGGGCCCGACCGGAGAAACGTCTGATCGACGTGCGGGCGAAGAGGCAACCGCCTCCGAGAAGGATTCTCGATCCCGAGATGAGTCTTCCAAGATGGGAGAGGGCAACGATTCAGAAACCGGTGGAATCTGCTTGCGGCTGTCCTTGGCTTTGCCCTTTTTACTCTTTGTGGATGTTTTCTTCGGCGTCGAGGAAGATTTCGACGTCGAAGAGGTTGTTTTCTTCATCGACGTCGACGACTTCTTAGCAGTCTTTTCGGCAAGTTTAGACGCTGACGGAGACGGGGAAACGATACGGACCTCGGAGCGCGGGGTCGCTGAGGGGGTCGAGGTCGTTTCCATGACCGATGGCTTTGACGCTGAAAGCGTTTTCTCCCAGAGATAAAGCTTCAGGCGTTGTTCCCTGGCCTTGATGGCAACTTTAGTAAACGCCTTACAGTGTTTGCAGGAGTTGGGCCGGTGGTCCTCCCCTAAGCAAAAGAGGCAGCGGTCGTGACCATCCGAAAATGGCAATTTACGCGAGCACGACACGCACCTACTGAATGACCCCGAGCAGGACATAAAGCGTTACTCACAAAGGTCCGTTGTGTCCAGAATTCGGAAGCCAAGAAGAGGCCGCAAAGAACGCGGCACGACGAGAAAATGGCGGGAAAACCCGCAAAACTTATACCAAAGCCAAATTGTGATCCAGGGGAGAATGAAAGTCCAGTCCGTAGTCGAGGGGCAATAGAGATCAGATAGTCAGGAATTCCGCGTCAAAAACCGAGTATCAAACAGTACGATCGATCGAATAACAACAGCTCTAACCGAGAAGCTCCAAGCACCAAGGCGGTAAAATGGAACTGGGGCTGAGGCGGGTGGAGCATGCGCGATAGGGGCGATTCTAACTTGTTACTTTTTATGAAAAAAGCTCTAGAATATTCCGAGAAGACCAGCGCAGGCGCTGTCTAAACCCAATTGTGTGCATTCACAGAGGCCACGAAGAAGAAAAATATGGTTGATGAGGCTGAGGTACGGCAATTTTTCAGAAATAAAACATTTCTGACAACCCACACCCCCGAAGTTCCTGAGATTCCTGTGGGATCATTTTCATTGTGGGGAAGCTGCTGGAGGCTGCAGGATGGAAGGGGAGTGTCAATATTTGAAATGCTGTGTCTGTGTTAAAAATAATTAAAGGGGAAGCAGGAAAAGTTGCTCTAAAAATAAAAGTACATTTAAAAGTGTGGCTTGGAATAGTTTACTATAGTTACTGCAAACTAATTTTTAAGTGTACCGAAACAGTTAGCTCGCTACAGCTAAGCAAGGTTGGTGAATCACAAACAGCTGAATTATGTTTTTATTAAAACTTAGAGGTGCCGTATGAAAGTTTGCACTCTTTGTAGTTCCAATGCCTTTGTATTATAATATTCAGCTGTTCTGAGAATTTAGGGTTTCAAATCTTTGATGCTGTTGACACCTTTAACACCAGGCTTTGCAAAAGGTCTAGTCAAAACAATATTGTTATCAGTAAAATGCCAACTTGCCTGAGATTCTTATTTTAAAAATTTCTTGGATCTTTAAGCATTTAGACTTTCAAGACCTCCAGATAAGGTTTGTTAATAGCTAGGAGGAAATTAAAAAGAAGTGAAAAGAACTACAAGTTTAGGGAAGTAAGACATACACACAATTAGAAAATTCATCACATTATCACAACTCCATGCCACTTTGGTCACCAGTTATCAAAGAACAACCACCATGTAGCAGAACAGCAACAGGCTTCATTATTGGCTCAAAGTGTGTGTTTCATTATTGACTCTTCCCCCCCCCCCCCCACACACACTATTTTTTATTTGCTGTTTTCTCATTTTATTGAATTACTGAACAATGTATGTTTTACCACTGTTGGTAGCTGTTGATATGATTGCTAATGATTGTTTGGTTTCATTCTGGAATTGACCCTTTTTTGGGATAAGGACAGCTGTAATGAACACAGGCTTCTGATTTTTTTCCTTTATGGTCTATAAAGTCCTGTAGGACTCTTAGGGAGAGTCAAGCATAGGTTATCTGATCTGACAGGAGTGTTTAATTTCTGAAAATCACCACTGCTGAGATGATTTTACCAGTGACAGTATCCAAACTTTTCCACTGGATGTAACAACCAGTGCCCATTTGCTTCATTTCCAACTTTGCAGTCTCCTTCCAAGGGGCAAAGAACAGTGGCACCTGAACCATCTTCCTTCTTTTATGGTGGTACACAATGGGTGTGTGAGACAGAAATGGTAGAAAGGCTGAATTCTGCAGCATATGCAAAGGTTTAGTCGTTCTTTCCATTGTTTCTATAGTACCATGTATCAAAAAATAGGTTTTACTGCATTTGCCCGTTCTGTTTTTAACACTTGTGAGGCTCTTATCATTAAAATTCTTTACAATGTCTCTAATCTGGTTCTGCTGTCATGTTTTGTGTGCATTTTGCTATAGGTGTTGCAACGTTATTCCACTTTTGGTCTGGGGTCGTAATCTTGGCAAAATCACTTAGCTGGATTACCATTCTCATAATCTCTCACTAAGCACAGGTAGTCTGAGGGAATCTGAGTGCTTCAGTTTAAATAAGTAATCTGGAAGTTGAGACATGGCAACTGGACTTCTTTCTTATTAGCTTAAAATGTTTAAATAAATAACATTTCCAGGTTCTGAGATAACCCTGTCAATAAAGCCAGTTGGTTCACTGTTTTCAGTAATCCTTCTTTCAAGTCTTGTAGCTTCACTCAACTGGCTTAATGTCACCTAGAAACAGCAACATCTTCCACTGTTTAATTTTCCCCCCTACATCCATTCCTGAAGATATATTCAATGATGTTGCAAAGCTTACACCCTGCATTGTTAAGATTTAGTTACTTACTCTAAGATTATCTAAGCTATTAATACTGTTAAAAAAACCCAACTGACATCCTTTATAAGAAATGTTCCTTAGACGTCAAGAACCTACAATCTGAAATTAATTGTGTAAATGTTTGGTATCAGTCAAAACATTTTCAGGCAACAGACATAATCTTTTAAACAACTGAACTGTCTACAAGTATAGGCATCTGTTAAAACCCACATTTCCTCCAAAGTTTTCCTTTTAATATTTTATCTATACTTGATCAGAATTTCTTGTAATAATAACATAGTGCCTTTCACAAGGGCAAAAGGGTGCCCTCTGGTGCCCCAGAAACAAAACCATGATAGTAGTACAGCAGCCTTAATTTCTCTAAATCAGGGGGTGGGAGAAGCGCAGCCCCTCTCCCATCTCCCCACCCCACATTCACCAAGCACAGTGCCCTCTAGGCTAGGGGAAGGCAAGAGGCAATTCTGCCAAGTTCCTTCTTTGCCCCCGAAGCGTTTGAGGGAGGCTTTTTTGAAAGTCTGAGCACACTGCTGATCCTTTTGAAAAAGTTCTTGCTTGGACCTAGAAACCCTCAGAGGGGTGAAAATACATGGGGATAATGCCCCTCCATTTAGTATAGGATGTGAGGAGGCTTTTGTTTTTGTTTTTTAAAAAAACACATCAATTGAGGTGCACAGGGTGGATGCAGTTCTCACTTAGAGGTATAGACGTTGCCCACCCTAGTCTAAGCATTAAAATACAAATGCCAGTATCCTATTCCATTGAATAGAAGTCTTCATAGGATAATGAATGGGAACACACTGCTTGCACAAGTGTCACCATTGAGCAAGTGGAAGGTATGTTTTTCTCATGGATATCACCACTTGTGCAATGGCAACACTTGAACAAACAGTACAAGCCTGCATTACTATACTGACATGACCGCCCATTCAGCAGATAAATAGGATACTGGCCAAAGAATCTAATGTGATATATTAAACATTCAGGGGTCTTTGGATCATTTATGAAATAAACAAAATGTACTAAGGGTATGTGGCAGAACTAAATATGCACGTACAAGGCTATAATTGCTGAAATCCTGTTCATAGCATATGTAAAGTGTAACCCTCCATCCATTCCTCTGTGGTAAACAGAGTACCCAATATGATTCATGTGGGCATGTGAACGGATACACCAAGCCAGTGTGTGTGTGCGTGTCCCCAAAAATCATGGCAGTGGTGCTTTGTTTAACAGAGGAACAGACACAAACATATGCTTTGGGCTACACTACGAAGAGTATTTCAGTCAATGCCGAATAAGAGAATATAGGTATGTATGTGCTGAATTCACAGATCCCATTCAATAAGTGGGTTTACTGTAGTTGAGACTAACCATCAGTTGTCACCCACTATGTTTAGCTGTTTACTCAACGACGGTCAGTACTCATACTGACTACTTCCTTCTTTCAAGACACTGTTTCCTAAGAACGGTCTGAGGTTTACCCATTAAGAACTTTAACCCTCAAAACCTCTCCGTATGTATTTTGGCAATGTTACAGCAGAGTGAGACAAATGAAATACAGTTGTACTGGTGCTTTATTTTCTCCTGTGAATGTTTCCAGTGCTTAATGTAAATTTAAAACATTCAGAAAGCACCGACTGAATATCAGTCTCCACATATTTTACAACACAATTCAATAACAATGTTTACAATATATCTATGAAACACAGTGAACAAAATGGCATATGCTTGTTCTTCCTTTGTAAACAACGTCATCATGGAGGAAAATCAATGGAATTGATAGAGACCATGGTAGGAAAGCGGAATGACCTCCTCTTTTAAATCTTTTAAATAAAGAACTATTTATAAATACACTCTGATTCTCTCAATATACATTTACAGACCTGATCAATTAAAAGCAATACTTACATTTCTCTTTAAAAAGAAAATGTCAAGAGATGGACCACTAGGGGTAATTATTGTCCTAGGCAAAGGGAAAAAGAAGCAAGCACAGGTTTACAAGACAGTTAGGAAGCATCACCAATCTTCAACCTTTTCTGCTTGTACACCAACACTAGGAGGGTATGGTCTGGGCCAGAACGATCTACTTGAATTCGAGCAGGTTGCAGTCTATCTTATAATACACATAGGGGTAGTATTCCTGCTGACTGAGATTCAAACCTGGAATATCCATTGTTGCCTGTTGAGATAAAATTAAAAAAAATTAATGTAGAAACTATCAGGAGGAATGATTGTCACATCTTTCTAAAAGGTGCATCCTGAACTAAAAATCAATTTGAATGTCATCTTCTTGATAATATTTTAAAATTCAGCCTTCAAACCAAAGGAAAGAGATACTGCTCGCATCACCAGAGAAGTCTGGAAATGACAACTGTTTGAAGCCCTGCAGAAAATGCTGAGCTAGATGCATCAATGGCCTGAGCTAATCAAAAGCTGTCGTATGTGTTCCTATTACAGCATGGACATTTTAATTCTCAGAACTTCCTCCCTTTAGCACGTCACAGCCTGAAATCTATGTTCATAAGTACGCAAGCTATACTGGTATTGAATGTAATGTGCAGCCATCACTTACGCTCCCTTTCATCATTATACAAGGCAAATGCGTTTCTTTTCCTTTCTGTGTGATTAAAGGCAAATTGCTTCTACTTGGTGTCAAAAAGACCCATAATCAATATTGTGTCAAAACCTGTATCCACAGTGAACATAATGAACACAGGACATTACTCACATCAATGATGGCTGCCGCACTGCTGTCAAGATGCTTGTACAAATCATAGAGAACCTCTCTCAATTTTTTCATTGTTCTCTTGTTGGGCTGTAAGAGCATAGCCTGGAAGTTAACTGGCAAACCATACCTGAAGAGCAGAAAAAGTTTTTTTTAAAGTCTGTATAAGAATCTCCCCCCTCGTCTCCCCACTCATCTTTCTCCAAGTCTAAGGAACCTGTTGACAGGGAGAGAATATTCTCCCTACTTACGACCTGAAAAGTTAAGTTTGGATTACTTACTAATGTTACTCATTAGAAATAACGGAGAAACAATTGTCAAAAACTTTAACAGCATTTCCCCTTCAAGTCCTCTGCCACATCTATCCTTCCAAAAAGCAACAATAAACAACTCTTATTTGATAAAGGTTCTCAATACTGACAAAGAGGCTCTAGAGAACAACAGAACTCGATGCAAATGTAAAAACCAAAAACTTTACTATGGCACTTCTTGTAGAGTGGAACCAAGAACTACACAGTAAAAACCTTAAACTTTATCAAATACAACTGTTACTCATGAAGACAGTTATCACTACCCAATTATCCCTACAGCCACAGAGAAATCTGGCTAATGAATCTCTTGCAGTGGACGAAAAAGAAATGTTATGCTTATTACTTTGCAAGTGGCACTGGGGCCCAGCAAAGGACATTGAGCATGTTTACCTCAACCACCCAATGGCTAAAATCCTATTGCACAAATTTAAGCCCACACTAGTTGATGACATGATCAGCCATGTTTTTTTTTTAATAATTCATTAAAAGTTTCCTATGCCACCTCCCCAGATTCTGAGGCTCCCTCCAGATCCTTTTTAGAGAAGCTTTAGAGTGGGGGCTTTAATGCCTGAAAATCACCACTGATGGTCCTGATTTTTGTGGCAGGACCACTGGTGGCAGTTTTCAAGCATTAAATCAGAGCAAAGTGTGCACTGCTTATATACCACCCTGTCGTGCTTAAAGAACTCTCTGGGTGGTTTACAATTAAATTACCCACCCACCCCAGAGCTGGGTATTCAATTTACTGACTTGGAAGGATGGAAGGCTGAGTTAACCTTGAGCTGGCTACCTGAGCCTGTTGGGATCGAATTTAAAGGTTGACCCTTCCCCGTCCTGAGACTCCCAAAGGCTTCTTCAGATCAAAAGGGATCCTGAGGGAGCCTTGAGACCTGAAGAGAGGGTGGAATGGGAAACTTTAAATGAGCAATAAAAGCCCATGGCAGATGATGTCATCAACCTGCATGAGCATAAATTCAAAGATATGGGCCAGTACGATATAGCATGGTTCTTTGCAGTTTGTTTCTGTTAAGCAACAGAGAGCATTCCACATGACTCCTACTCAACAGTAACATACAATATGTAGTCCTCTGGAGAAGAATTCCTGCAAATGCAGAGAAAACTCTGGATGCATTTCTGCTTTTTAATGCACGCTGGCTTTTTAGGATTGCTATAGCAGATCCTCTATTCATGTTACCAGCTACGTGAACGGTATAAGAGCTAGCTGAGAGGTAACACTAAAGCATTTCACATTTAACACTAAATTACTGTTATGAAGCTGGTTCATTCCAAATGAATTACAAGTAAATACAGAAGACTGGATAACATGCTAAAAGAAAATAAATTTAAAACAAGTGGAAGCTTCCAGCCCCAACTCACAACAACACCAGTGTGTGAGCCTCAAGGAGGCAAGGCTCATTCTCCTAATGCTGAGCTATGGTTTATTACTGCATTCCATTATAACCTAAGAGAACTCATTAATTATATATGTTAGTGAAAAATATGAAGAACTAGAGCTACTTTTTAAAATACACTTTCTGGTGGCTTAATGTAGTTACCAGTATAAATATGTATTATTCTGATAAATGTTTTGCTTCTATGATCTAAACTAAGACCTCATTCACATTTATGGCATAAGATGTATGAAGTTGTTTATTAAAATATTAATTTAACTTGGGAGTATCTCAGTGCCTGTACTCTTTGAAGAAAGCACAGCTGCTGATACCACTGAACCGCATGGTTTCTGAAGAGAGGGAGCAATACTTCATATCTCTGCAGAAAAATACCTTAGAACAGATTCAACGAAGACTCTTAGTGCTTTCACGTGAATCCATGCAATAAAAGCTTCACTGAAATTCACTTTCAGCCACCGAACTAGAGGTCCCTGTAGTTTGACAGAAAAAACAAGAAGTCCATTAGAGCAACAAGACTCTTCTATTGTATTAAAATGTAAGGCACAGTAGCTACATCACACTTTCTGAACAAAATGGGGTGAAGTATGTCAAGATGAGATCTACTACTGGAACAATCTTTAGTGATGACACTGTGTGTTCAAACATGATTTTATTTATTATTTTAAGTAGTGTAATACCTTGCTTAGTGCTCAAGATATGTTCCAAGGAAATGGAGTGCTAACTAAATCAGTGTATTTGGTACTTAATCACACAAACTGCAGTTTAACTTACAAACTGTTTCTTTTTGTCAGTAGAGAGCCTGTTCATCTCCTCTTTGTCTGCCTTCATTTCTTCTTCATTGTATTGAAAGTCACGGACCATAAACCTACATTGGGAGAAGAGCAGAAATCGCAGACTGCTGTATAACTACCATTCAGTAGGTATCCTTCAGTCTCGAGAGACTATGATAACGTGCTCTGAGTAGAGGTCTTGGAACAGCATCTAGTGTGGCTGAGAAAGCCAATTCGAGAGTCACAATCCCTTCCACACTGAAGACAAATACAATCTGTCCCCTGTCCAGCTCCCTCATTTTGCTGGTTTCGGGACTGCCTCTTTGCCTCGGCCTGCTGAACAAGTGTCTCTTCAAATTGGGAGAGGCCATGATGCACTGCCTGCCTCCAGCCTGAATGCTCAGATGTCAAGGTTTCCCATCTGTTGAGGTCCATTCCTAAGGCCTTCAGATCCCGCTTGCAGATATCCTTGTATCGCAGCTGTGGTCTCCCTCTGGGGCGCTTTCCCTGCACTAATTCTCCATACAGGAGGTATTTTGGAATCCAACCGTCAGCCATTCTCACAACATGCCCAAGCCAATGTAGACGTCGCTGTTTCAGTACATGCTAAAAATTCCAGCTCGTTCTAGGACTACTCTATTTGGAACTTTGTCCTGCCAGGTGATACCAAACATGCGTCAGAGACAATGCATATGGAACTACCATTCAGGCACAGAACAAATTGGAGGACCACTCACTTGTTTTCCCGGGCTTTATGTCTGAACTCATCAACTGCCTTCTTGAACAAGGTGACATTACAGAGGTAACTATCCTGGTCCTCAGAAAGTACACTGCAAAGAAAAAGAGCCAGAGATCATAGGTCATAAATTGAAATGACATACTGCAGTAAAAGCTATTGCCTGTTATTTAAGACTAACAAGATCAATATAGCAGTTTGTGCATAACTACTACTGTTATAGATGACAATGTTCTCTTACAGACAATGTAAGGATTAATTGCAGGCTGTCATCACCACCTTTTGTAATTGTACTTGGGTCACATTTCACATTTAAAACTTTATTCTTCACAGCAAAAGCCAACAGCAAAAGCCACCTCATCAAATTGAATAGGTGTTTATTTAAATGTTCTTTCAGGAAATTGCACTAATTTCAAATGGCAACACCCTATGATTCTTTCTATACCCCCACTTACTTTTATCTCCCTAGTAAATAAAAGAAAATCATCCTAAGTAATGAAACAAAGATATTTTTTCAGAGGAGTAGTCAAAATGAAAGCTATTCCTTTGCAGTTCTAAGGTATACTACTCTATCAATAAAATATTATCTTAAACTTCTATTCTTAAATATGACAATTCCGTCTAGAACATTGCAAGATGTTTCTACAACTTGTCATCTGACATTTGTGTTACATAGCTATGTTGACACCACTTTGCCACTTCATCCCTGTGCAAGTGGCTGTTCATGGCACTGAGTGGTGCTAGAGCCATTTCATTCCTCTGCTCTTCCCAGATGAAGAAATAGAACAGGAGGATAAGAACCAAAGTAAAAACAACAACAAAACACTGGCATCTATTATAAAGTTGACTTCTCCCTGGCATGTGTATCACCACCTCTGTAGGGTAGGCTTAACTCTTCCTCCGTAAATGTCAGATGACATGATTGAAAGACACATGGTCATGTTTTTGTAACTCCCTTCTCCTCCCCTTCCACAGTCAGTCATCCCTCCAGTTCCATAGAAATAAAATTTTCTTATCATGTGAACCATCTGGCCATGGGTGTGCCAAGATATACTGAAGAGGTTGTATACTCATAGGATTGAGCCTTGTATCACACTGCTTGTAAGAGGAGAAACAATTTTAGAAAACAGTATTAGAAGCAGCTCCTGAGTGTACAAGAGACACTAAGCAGTGGCAACTGTAGACCATCACTCTGCACACCAACAAGACACAAAACGGCTGGTGTAGAAATAACAGCATGAGAGTGAAGTCCCAGAGAATCTGCAAAAGTTCATAGCAAAAGCATTTAGTGCCTCTGTTTCTTTCCTGGTGCAGGAAATGAGCTGTGATTGAATTATAAGCTGTGCATTGTTTTTGGTCAATAAATAGTTTGGAGTATGTTTTGCATAAGCCTTCTCAGAAAGGCTTCCTCCAGCTTGTAATCTCAAGTAAAAGCGCTTAATGAGAACTATGGGACTACACAGTAGGTTTCTGAGACAGGAACATAAAAGGATATGGTTGCTACTGTTGCATCAGACATGGTGGAGCATGCTGTGGTATCTGTCAGAATGGGTAAGTGCTGCACTTAAGATGCGATTGTTACACATGCCTCAATCCATGTGCCTAAGGTTGAAGTGTACCACTTTTCTCCCAGGGAAGACCAGAAGAAAGTTGGAGGCTGTTTGTCAGAAGGGGGAGATGAAGGAGAAAATAAATATTTTGACTGTTTATAACAGGGTGGACGATTTCAGAAGGTCAGTGATTTCTCCCACATAGGACCTGCTGCCACTGACCATTTCCCTGCTACTGAAAGTTGGTAGCAAGCTGGACAAAGCCCTTTATATACAGCAGGAAATGTTTGTTCTACAGGGGTAGAGGGTGGAGGATTTCCCCGCAAAATGCAATGGTATGATTTGTACCTGAATTTCAGTGGAGTGATTTTGCATTCCTGCCCCATCCAAAATAGTCCTGGGACTAATATGCGACTATATATTTCTCACTGATAGCTTACGTGAACATTTGTTTCCTCTATTCTACTGCATCTGTATAGTAATATCAGAGACGAGAGGCTCAGAAACTATTGCAGGAATTGCCTGTTAGGGTTCAGTATATTGTATGTTCATCAGATGGTTGAGCAGCTGCTCCGTTTTGGAAAAGTGGAGAAGGTTCTGTAGAGACTTTATACCTCTTGCTCCTATTTTAGCTTCAGCTGATGCATCTTTCAGATAAAGCTCTCGCACAATCCCTTTGTTGATGGAATACTAACATAGAGAGAAGCAAAGAGGGGGACTGAGAATGACCAAAGAGTCTCACAATTATGAAACCAGGAATGATGCCAGGAAAAAAAATCCTTGAAATTCCTGCCGTCAAGACAAATTGTCCTCACATGAGAGCCATCGTTTCAGATTAATACTCTCACTGACCACAAGGACGCAGTCTGAGAACAATATCTAAAAGGCACTGACCCATAAGATAGCAAAATGAGTGTATCCTAGCTGAGGAAAGTTTTGTTTCTTCTAACATGCATCATAAATTCCAGGCCCTTCTTAAGCCACATGAGGAGGGAGGAGGCATGGAAGATACAGGGGGGAAATATCAGCTACCTTGTCTCAGGAACACATGCTATCAATACAATCAGAGAACCTGCAAATCAGTCTCCAGCTGCAACAGGGAAGAAGAAAACCTCCAACAGAGAGAATGCTCGCTGACTTCCAATACAGCAGATGATGGAGAAGAGGGAAGCAAGTTTCAGATGTTTGAATTGGCAAAATGGAGTGGAGAAGGCATAGGATCAACACTGGAACAGTTCATTAACCCTTGGAGAGCTTTTGGTCTTGCTTCTTTTGCAACATGCTTTCATTCTGTCCTGAGAGGCCATGTGTAATCTGCTTGTTGAAGAGGCAGGAAAAAAAAAAGGCGGCTATGCGATGAACACTGCCAACCCAGAAATAAGAGCAATGCGAAACCATTCCAAAAATCCTGGGACATTGGGTAGCAATTGTAAACACACTATACAGGAATGCAGTTTAGGTAGAAATAACCTGACTCCAAGTTAGGAAAGTGTTAAGGGCATACTACAGACTTACAAAAAAAGAAAGAACGTATTAGAAACACTGGACAATCTTGAGCAACCTTTATTTTCTTATTCCACTTTATTATGGTTTGGAATTCAGCATTTCTAAGTTTATTCCTATACATAAAAGGGATAAACAAAAATGAAACAAAACTTACTTGCTGGATCGTGGAACTATCATATCGGTCAAAGTTTCATACTGCTTCATCCAATCATTGTAATTTGACCTAAAAGAGAAAGAAAGGTTGCAGTTTACTATCTTCACAAAAATGTGGAGGAGGTGATCTTTTCCCCCCGTGACAATATTAAGTTCTTGAGGACACACTAGCCACAGTCCAGAGCTCCCTCACTTATATGTCCCAAGCATTTCCATATTTGAGCAGAGGGGATGCTTGTTTACCTTTCCAGCTACTGAACTTAACACTGCATCAGGCATTGTTGTAGCAAGCCTTCTGCTCTTTCAGATTGACTTTGGGCATCCAAAATGGGCTAAAAACTGAGAATGTCTGATAGGCCTCTGTGGGCACACAGAATATTTCATATAGCACAGACACATAGTTCCTGACTAGGGCTTGAATGAGCGGAAATGATGCAACCTAGTCTTTTGAAACTGAAGTAACACAGCCCTTCCTTTCTGACAAATCAGGAAACCCAAGATTGCTAAGACAATCAAGTTTAAGTATAAAAAGCAAATTTGACATGTTAAGGAAATTTATTTTTAACACACACATATGGCATTTTAATTCCTTTCGCTTTTTCAGTGTAAAAAAAGGAGTTACATTTAATCCAGAGACTTCACATCAATACACAAAATGAAGAGGAACTTGTACAGTTAAAAAGCAACATATAGAAACAACTTACTTGTTTCAATTTTTCATAAATACAATTTCATTCATTTTTGGCATCTTACAAGTCAGTTACATTTCAGCATCTTTATTTGTAAGATTGAAAAGAGAAATCTTACACAGATGAACTCTTTTCATCAGATAACATTTTCAAGTGCCTGACCACTATGCCTTTTAGCGTAGATGATTCCAAATAAAAGCAAGCCTTTTAGAATTGTCACACCTATGTGAAAGAATCATTATCATATGTTCAGTCAATATGTGTTCATGATTTAGCCATTTGTGAGTCAAATGAAAAGTCAGAAAACAGTTTTACAGAATAATACTATACAGTTGGCTAAAATCCTATTGCTTTGTTATACGTGCAGAATGCAAACAGTATACAATTCAGTCACTTCTAGCTGTCAGTTAATGAGTTGCTGTTGAGATTCTTGTGATCGCATTCTTGAGAATCCCAGTGGGAATTTATTACCTGCCAACTAGTTAAACTGTTTGCCTTCTGTGTGCGTAATAAAATAATGGGATGTCAGTCATTATTGATTTGTAAGTTTCACTTAATTCAGTAGGCTTACTTCTAAAGAAACAGATATACAACTGAAGACTTAATTGGGCTACTTAGGTTCTTGGTTACAACTTTCAGATTATATTTAATCTGGACTTGCATTGAAGTTGTTCCTGGTGAATGGTATCTGTTGTGCTTTTATACTGTTTTCATGGTTTAGGAAATGTCACTTGGTTTTCAAGGAGTAAACCTTTTGTATCAAAGTTCAAACTCAAAATGCCCATCCTTCCTTGCATTTCTAAAGCAACAGCTTTATGCAAATCTACTTTAAATTAGGTTTTACTGAATTCAATGATACCTACCCCCAAACAAACATTCAAAGGTCTGCAGTTCAAATCTAATGTGCGAACTCAAATATTTTCCTAAAACATTTTACTGTCTGAATGTGCATGTAGCAGCTAGAGTAAACCAGCAATAATAAGAATAACACACTGTCAAGTGAATTCTGACTTATTGCAAACCTTCTTAGCCTTTTCTACCTTTAGAGTACTCAGAAGTGGTTAACCATTCCCTTCTTCTGGAGACAAAGAAAATACACTTTGCATTAGCACGAAAAAGGTAAACTGAGTCCCAAACAGTAAAGTGTTGACTGACTTTGGCAAATTCAATTTACAAGTTAATGCTTATTATATGTAGAGAAATTGCACACTGGGCAGATTTCTTTTAAAGGGCTTCATTTTAAGTGGGCAGATACTGCTATGCTAGTAAAAGTGTTTCCATCTGCATGGGAAGCACTGAACGAGTTGCTCAAAAGTATGCTGCTGACACCGAGGCGTTGAAAAGACAAACTCAGAACTCTGAGAAATAATTGCAATCTTCCATTAATGTCTGTAACAATTCCATGATTGCTTATGGCCATTTCAACAACACCAAAAAACAATGCTGGTAAATCTCTCTCTTTCTTATTAGATTCTCTTTGCTTCTACTAATATTTCCGTGAGCCTTCTTGGACATTGAGAGTGACTTACTTTGGTACAACCACTAACAATGTAACCAAGTATTCGGAATCAAGTACAAAGTCATCTTTCTTCACAATTTCAGCCAGACTTCTTGTTAGTAAACTCCCCCTATGAAAGAACGAGAAGACATAAAAGTGAGCATATAATTCTAGTCTTTAGTTTGTTTTTCATAACGTTACTTTCAAGAGGAAATGTCTACAGTAATGTCCTGAAGTAACTGATATATACAAAAGGCAATCTTTTATAGCTGTGTTTTACTTTGGAAAGATAATACTAATACAAAGATGGTTTATACAAAATCTTCTGCACTACTCATATACTCAACTGATTTACATAAATTCATAATACATCACAAATTAATTACACTTCTCCCTTCTACAACGCAGGGGTTGGAGTGCCAGACACCTGTATAGTTCAAACTCCATGTATAATTCTTATGCCAGCAACATCTGTCATCTTAAATGTTTTAAATGTTTTGAATGTTTTATGTTAATGCATTTTTATACTCTGATGGTATTATTTACTGGGGCTTTAAAAACAAAACCAAAAAACCAAAAATAAAGCACATAACAGCCCCGTCCGAAGGCGCTGTGGCCTTAAAAAAAACAAACCCAAAAATAAACAGCACAGCAAGCTGAAAAAATAAACACACCAAAACACAAAAAAAATCACAGCACAGAAACATAACGCCCCCCCCCCCCAGCCCAAACCCACCCTGCAAAACCCTGTAAATGTACTTACTCAGAACCAGAAAGCAGCACCAGTCCCAAGCCTCCTCCGATCACACACTCTCTAACTGCTGGGGCGAAAGAGCTACAAAGAAGCAGCCTCGTCGCCACCTACAGTTAGCAATTTGAATTTCCCGCCTTTTTTCCCTGCCTTTTTCTGTTCGTAAGTGGAAGCTCCGGCCGCAAGTCGAAGCAAAATTTTGCGGCCAGAGCTGGTCGTAACTCGAAATGGTCGTAAGTCGGGACGTTCGTAAGTCGAGGCACCACTGTATTTGGTATTACCCCCCAGTAGTAAACTGCGCTTAAAATTCAATGTAGTGTAATCTGCATTACAAAGGTATTATTTCAGAAATCAGAGGTCATATTAAAAAAGTTCAGATTGATTGGTCAGTTTCTAGATTGCCTTAAAAAAAATACCAAGACAACTCACGCATTCTTTCTTTCCAAGTTCTGAAGGTTGCCTTTCAGACTGTTGTATGCAGAAGCTCTTGCCTTGAGATCATTGTCAATCTGAGTCACTCCCTTGAAAAAAATTCAGGTATAAGGACAGTATTAAGTGTTCAGAAATGTTTTAGACCAAAATACTTGGTCTAAAACAAAAACCACTACAGATAGCAATAAAAAGAACCACTCCTCAGGTTTAGTCCTATAGATCAGTTGATGGTAGATGACCTTGACAAGGAAAGAAGGGAAGTCCTTCTGGAAAGAGGAGTCTGTGGTGATTTTTACCTTCCACCTGTCTGTGTCTAGTGTGATCCTTCCTAGAGGACAGTTCACAGTAATGACACAATTGCAGCAGAAACAATCAAATGTAGGACTTAAGAAACATTACTTTTATAGATGACAGTTCTCAGAAACACCCAGCCAGCAAGGCCAGTTGGAACAGGTAAAAGTCACCATGATCCATCCTACTATTCCAGACAGTAAGACATTCATCTCAGGTGGCAGATGCTGGGAAGTTTGGCAACAAGGCGCTAGAAGGGCTCTGGGCTGTGCAGCCAGTCCTGAGGCCCCCATGCAGTCCTACTGTCATCAGGTGAAGTGAAGGACAATACTCTATTGCCATTTTTGAGGAAAGAGTCAACTGATTGGCACTTAACTGCCAATTCTGTTAAATTTTATACATAAAATAGGAGACGCAGCACATTGTTCTCTGCCTCTGGCAGAAAAACAACAACACTGACCCTGATAGCAGCTGAACTCTTTAATGCTGTAGGGAAGGGATCCAAAGACATACATTAGACTCATGAAATAATCTCTGCACGTCCAAGTTTGTCCGCCTCTCAACTATTAATATCTATGTTACATCAGTTTTTGGAAATTTGTCTTATTTTCAAAAATAACTTGGATTGAAGAGAAAGTAACTCTTATTCTGGGAACAGAGCTCCCACCGTTAGTCCCACTATTTCTCTTAATTCTAGCCATAAAATTTTAATCAGTAACAGCATATGAAAATTCTAATAAAGCTTTTGGTTTCTTCTGGAAAATCTAAACGGTGGTGGGGTATTCCCCCCCCCCACTTTTGAAGTACCTTATTTTTCCATGTATAAGATACCCCCATGTATAAGACCCCCCTTTTCTAACCCAAAATTTCTTTCTTTGAAAGAAAGCGGACGGGGAAGGCAGGGATCAAAGTGCTTTGATTCCTGCTTTCCCCCTCCACTTTCTTGCGAGGAAAGTGCTTTCCCCCTCCACTTTCTTCGCAAAAAGTGCAGGGGGAAAGCAGGAATCATCAAAGCACTTTGATTCCTGCTTTCCCCCTCCATTTTCTTCAGAAAATGGAGGGGTAAAGCAGGGATCAAAGTGTTTTGATCCCCCCTCCTTCCGTGTATAAGATGACCCTCAATTTTTAATCTAAATATTTTAGACAAAAGTATCATCTTATACCCAGAAAAATACAGTAACTTTTCTTTTAAACTGTTTCAATTTAATAATTCATTCCAAAAGCATCATGGGCACCACCCAATGGTACGCAAGTAAACGGAACAATCTGGTCCTCTGCTTCTGCCTGCACAGTGTCAACCTATGATCCCAAGAACTTCCTATATATCCAAAACAGACCTTGGGTGAAAGGAAGATGATGCCATTGGCAAGATGCCATTCCACTGGCAGATGGTTATAAGTAGGTGATGGCTGATGTTAGAACTGGGCCCCCAGGATCCTTTTTAAAGAAAGAGAATAAACGGATGCAGCAAATATGTCAGAACTATGTCATCTGGGGCCTTTGTGAAACTCTGTGACAATATCTGGTCACAGAACTGCAATAGCTGACTTCTAAGAACCACATCCAAATTAAACACCAAGAGCAAGGGTTCACAGTCACGGGTCCACAGATGATACTGAGCTATGGGTCACCAGAATCCTTTACTAGCTATGCTGACAGCTTCTGTGTGCTGAATTCTCGTAACATCTCAGGACACAAGTTTTGAAAATATATCTGTGAAGATTCTCAGTCATCCAGGTGAGGTTATCTGGAAGTTGAGTCATGGCAACTGGACTTCTTTCTTATTAGGCTGAAATATTTCGTTACTTATCCAAGTAGTTTCTTCAGTCTGAGGAGAGTTGGTAGGTGAGGTGATCCCTGATACAGTATATTGGTTTCACTGCCCTCTGGTCTGAACAGGCTCATTAGAAGGACAAAGCGGTGAGTGAAAATCCCACTTCTGTAGATCTTCTCCACCCACTGTCATGGGTCCTTAATGGTCATTAACAGTGGTCTTTCTGGTGTGTGTGGTCCTAATCTTCCTGGGGACAGATGAAAGGGCAGCATGATAAATAGACAGATTGTATCTAAGGCCTCTCCTCAGACTGAAGAAGCTACTTGGATGATTAGTGAAATGTTTCAACCTAATAAAAAAGAAGTCCAGTTGCCATGACTCAACTTCCAGATAAGTTCTGGAACTACTCATCTAGAATATAAAAACGGATATATCCACTGCTTTTCATATGAGTTAGTAAACATAGCAGCACAGAAATACATAGCATTCGTGGTGAAATGAAAGGCGTCTCTCAAGAGTTTGCTGAAGCGGAGGAACGGCAAACAGTCCAATACCAGAAGAAAAATGTATTTATTCAGTTCCTCTCCAAAGACAGAAATCTTCTTCTTCACACTTATTGTTCTGAAGCTATGAATCATTAGGGAAATTACTGCCAAGAGTTGAGAGGTGGACAGTTGGAAGAAAGACAATCAGAAAGCTGAAACAGTGCTATTCACAAATGGCATTTAAGGCTAGCATTGTATTCCCAACTATTCTATTTTACTTGGCATACCTCCACAACGCAATGGTACCACTGATAGGGTGTGCGGATTTATTTGGGCAGCTAATTCAAGATACAGCTCAGTCTCTCAGCTATGCTGAAACTGAAGAGAGAGCCTTTTTACATTGTGTCCATGATCAGTCCTGTTCTAGAGTCCATACTGGCTTGAGACTCTGGGGGTTGCAATCCAAACAAGTCACATTTCTAAGCTCAGGTTCTGTTCACCACCAAAGGACTATATTAAAAAGAAAAGAAAAAAGACTACAACAGCAGAGGATTTGAAGTGTAGAAGGACTGCTCTGTTTTTCTGAATGGAAAAGAGATGCTGGACAGAGTAGTGGCTTTAGCTGCAATTAGCATAGATGAGCTGGGTAGCTGGAAGGGAAAAGGAAAGCCCAGTAGAGAATACAGGCCAGGACCTTTGTACAGTGTGCAGGAGCAAGGCAGCTTTTTGTGATAATTTAACACCAATTTTAGGTTTGTTACATCTGAAGCTGGCAGATTTCAGGCTTGCAGAATCAACAATTTTTTACTAGAAATCCAAAATCCACTAACTATAGGTAAAGGTAAAGGTTCCCCTTGACATTTAGTCCAGTCGTGTCCGACTCTAGGGCGCGGTGCTCATCCCCGTCTCCAAGCCGTAGAGACAGCATTTGTCCATAGACAGTTTCCGTGGTCACGTGGCCAGCACGACTAGACACGGAACGCCGTTACCTTCCCATCGAGGTGGTACCTATTTATCTACTCGCATTTTTACATGCTTTCGAACTGCTAGGTTGGCAGGAGCTGGGACAAGCGACGGGAGCTCACTCCATCGCGTGGATTCGATCTTACAACGGCTGGTCTTTTGCAGCACAGAGGCTTCTGCGGTTTAACCTGCAGCGCCACCACGCCACCACATATAGCTAAGCTAAAAGGATGCTGAGTAAGAATCAGAGAGAAAAAGAGGAACCAGAAGTAGTCACATGTCTCCACTGCCTCCTTCTGGAAGTGAAGGACAGTGTATATACTTCTAAGCACCAACCAGAAAATCGGAGTGTTCCACACCCTATTTTAAATACTAGGATTCCTGAATGCAGCTCACAATCTTCCTTCTACATGAAAATCTACCCTGTTTACCTGAGGCTTTTGTAATTTCAGCATTGTAATTTGTGGCTTAATCTATCAATCCTGAACTGTCTCTAGAAGTGAAAATGACTAAACTGAGGCTATCACACTTTGAAGATATCAAGACTCACTAGGAAGACAATAAGGTTGGGAAAAGTTGAAGGCAGCAAGAAAAGAGGAAGACTAAATATGAGATGGATTGACTCAAAGGAAGTCACAGCCTTGAGTCTGCAAGACCTGAGTATGGCTGTTAACAATAGCATTTTTTGTAGGTTACAATCACCGGGTCAACAGAAGCAGGAAGCAACATGACAACATATAAGAACAACTTAGAACACCAATCAATTGCTGCTACTACTGTTAAACAATTAAGAATCAGAAATTCTTATCAATCTACCGCAATATAACCTGACAGAGACTGGCAGATCCAGACCAACATTCTGCCTAGCACTAAATCTATATGTGTTTCCAGTGTTTATGGGTCCAATTCAAAATACTTATGTGTCTCTTTAGATCTCTAAAATGTCTGGGACCATCTTTAAAGAACAATAACTTATTGCACAAAATCACCCACACATGGCTGAAACTAGGATGGTCTTCATCCTGTCCTGCTTTAGACAATGTGAAGTGGGTAAGTATGTGGCAGAGGACATTCTTGGTGAAATAAACTGGAGTCTGGTACATCTTGTTTCATAAATCCCATGTGACCCCCACCCTTGAAACTGGACTCTGTTCCAGTTCTGCTTTCACTGTGAAAATGATGGAAACATGTGAGTACAAAGTTAGCAAATGCTATGAGCAACAAAAAACTGTAGGGCTGCCTACAAATTGCTATAGATATAACAATTTTGTTTTGTTTCCTTATGGTTTAATTAATTCTTAGACTTTCATTCCCTAAAAGAATGATTCAAAGTATCTTACAACTGAATTACAACAGTTAGAAATAAAAACAATGCAAACAATATGTATCATATAAAACTACACACACACACATTTGTGGTTCTCAATCCCTTTAATAGAGACAAATTTGTAAAGTACACGGTGCTTGTATAAAAGCAAGCTGTACTTCTCTTCTATGTCAGCTCCACCCAGTGAAGCCCTTCCAAGCATACAGCTGACAGACCATGACCAATGAAAACAACACATATAGGTTACTTGAACTGTGTCCAATAAAAACCACTGGCACAGGCTAGCAAACAAAAGATATCCATTAATAACCACAAAAATAAAGATAACAAAAGGTGACAAGTTAAAACCATGTGTGCAGTGTAATAAAAAAAATTACAAATTTAACAAGTGAAAAAACATATCTTCTAGATTGACAAAGAAAACAATTAAGCACTTTGCACCCGCCTCACTGTCAAAACTAACATAACTTGAAAATCATGGGTGCTAAGCAGTTGTGAAGGGCTCTGTTAACTGGAAAAAATTTGAGAGCAGATTAGTTGACTGCACCAGTGATTAAGATCATGGCTCCTAGGCCAAGGCCTTTTGTCAGCTGTCTGTTGATCTGGCCCTGCTCAAAATGGTTTTGACCTTCAGCATCACAAAAAATTAATCATACAGTAAACTCCGATTTACAACATCTCACTTTTGAGACCTTCCATTTTTACAACTACTCTAATGTTTCTCAATGAGACCCCATTAACATCCAAAACTCAGTTTTATGAACTCTACATCTAGGACAGACACAAGGAAGAATGACAACAGAGGAGGACAGAGGTAAAGGAGTGGATCAGAACGGCAAAGCAGGAGAGCTGAAGAAGAAAAACATGGGAGAAGAGAAAGGATAGCACAGGGCATTGGTTCTCAACCTGGGTAATCCAAGTGTTCTTGAACTGCAACTCCCAGAAACCCTAGCCAGCACAGCTAGTGATGGCTTCTGGGAGTTGTAGTCAGAGAACACTTGAGTTACCCATGGTTGGGAATTACTAGCACATGGGAACACGAAGGTTAACGAAGTGGGAAAAGAGAGGGTGTGGAACTGAGGTCTGAAAATTTTTCAGAAGCCAAACCTCTGGTTTCACACTGACCCCAATGGAAAAGGATGATTGATCTTACAAAAGTACAACCACAACCAGCCCAAATTTGAACATAAGACAGAAAGTAATCCATGTGCTGTTACTTGAGTGAGCATTCATCTACAACAGGCTCATTACCAGATTTATGTACAGTAGTTTGCCCCAACCTAATACCCACCAGATGTGATGAACCATGATGGTGAAGGATTATGTGAGCTTTGGTCCAGCACATCTGGAGGATATGAGGTGGAAGAAGACAACTCCAGAGTAGCCCTATGGACTGCATTAAGTCCCTGAATTACAAAACATATTTTTGCACTATATTTATTTATTTTATTTATTTAAAATATTTTTATCCTTAATGTTAACATATCAATCCAATACTCTAGACAAGAATATTATCAATTCACATAAGAATACAGTTAAAAAAATTATGGGTGTGCTGTAGATAGACAGCTATCTATCGACAGCTATTTTTGCAGACAGATGAATTCATTTATATGATGTTGCCCCCAGTAAGTTATAATGGTGCGATTGTAATTTTTTAAAATGTTATATAGCCCTTGAAGAAGGCTGATAGGCTGAAATGCATCTGGCATTTTATACTGGAAGGAAGAGTATTATAATTTCTACAAACCTGAGACTACACTTTCCCCTTTTTTGACCTAACATCACACTCTATGATTCCAGCGGGATTCTAGCCAGTATATTTAAGCAGATAAAAATCATCTTCCTTGGGGAATATAGAACAGAAGCTGTATGTACCATATGAACCTACAGTGCAATCCTATGAGTCCATTCAGAAGTAAGTCTCACTGAGGTCAATGGAACTCACTCCCAGATTGCATACAGGATTTCAGCCTTAATGTAATGCTGAAGTTGCTCATGGGCCAGGTTATACAAAGCCCTTCTTTTACTGCTCTATGGTACACAGTTTGTGAAATACATGACCAGACTGCAACAATCAAAACATTATTAAGTGTCTGTTTAAAAATATTCTCCTACCTTGGCAATTATTTCTGAAATATTTTTAAGAGATTGCTTGATTGGATACTTCGCCATATCCCACTGGAACCTTGTTATGTAGGTGACCAAATCAACTGTGGACAAAAATATTAAATATTGGACTTGGAAACATAGGCTATGCTTTTTGCTATGTTATTTATTTTTACTGCAATGTTTTGAATAAAAGGCTCTAGAGATTTAATAAATGCATCACCGGTTAAAGACAAAGAAAATGATATATTTACACAGTTTGAAAACAAATATAATGTGACTATGTTTAAAAAGTATGATATTCAGGATTTTTCTCTTCACAATGGACTTTTGTGAACATGAAACTAGGAAGTAACAGAGAATAGGACTTTTATCATTGTGCAGAAGGGAAGTTTTGATTGTTACCTCTGTCATGATAAGGCTGAAAAAGACAGGAGACGTTGACTCAAACATTCAAAGGAGGCTCTGGGAGGATCAGTGCTGCAGAGCCTGGTCCACATCAGTCACCTTTACCAGCCCTCCCTAAAAGGACTGCGCCCTGGATCAGAACTCATACTTCCTGCTTGCTTCTCCTGGCCTGGACTTTTTGAGACCCCAGTGCGGTCAACTAGGGCCCTAGCTAGACAGACCGTGCTCCATTGGTTAGTGCTGGAAACTCAACCTCCTGGGAGTGAAGAAGAAGGGGCAGTAGGGGCTGTCACTGTGCCTTTAATAAAAGCTGCCATGAATGACCAAACCAGAACGGAACCCACGGAATTTTTTGCTGGGGGACTCCTCAGCTGCCAGACCTCCGGGAGTGGAGGCCAGTGGGATTCACAGGTCATCACATCATAATGGACAATTCTTGGATGTAAGGATTAAGTGACCATGACAATCAAAAATTGGAAACAACTTTGAAACAGATTAATACTGTTGACCTGCCATGATAAGCATGTGTGTGGCCACTCTAGGTCTATTCTACCTAAGAAAATAAATGTTTTAGTGTTATATTTATTTTATTAAGTTTATTAGTGCTTGGAATTCATACCATCACTTGTGATGCAAAAGTAACTTATAAGAGATATATGAAAGCATTTTCTATATTTATTCTCAAAATCTCAACATCAAAAGACATTTTATATATGAATTCAATGTTTACCTCCATTGGCCAGAAGATTTTCCTGAACTTTATCTCTGCTGTCTTCCAGCACATCAGCCATATATTGTGCCACTTTCTTGACAACACTGGAGAAAGTTAAGATGAAGAAAGCAGATCCCATTTATTCTTCTTTCTCTAGACTAAATGCATCAGTTGCTATACTCAAAAGAATCACAACCTGCATGACAGCAATTTGAACTGTATCAGGCTGATAACCTGCTGTTTTCTTATGTTCTATCTAAATTGCTATGCATTAAATCAAAATTGCTTCATTAAGAGTCACTCTTTGTCCAGGAAAATATTCTGGATATTCTTCTCCATCTCAATTCAATCCATTCAAGCAATCCTTTCACTTCTTTCACAAAACCTCTAAATCTCTGTTTGATATCACATGGTATGGTATATCAGTTAGAAACCTTTCCACTAGACAATTTACTTTATTCATTTATTTTTATTTATTCAATTTCTATCTCAAGAGATTCCAGGTAGCTTACAATTCACATTATTAAAAGCAATTAAACATTTCGATAATTTTAATAATTAAAAGGCATAAAATAAAACCCCATTAAAACACTTTTAAGAAGACAAAAGAACAATTCTCCTCTTAAAATCTCTTCCTCAGCAGTTGTTTGCATATTACAAACCTGCCTGAAAAGAAAAGTCTATACTTCCCAGTAAAACAACAGCAGGAGGGGGGAAGCCTGGTCTCCCACAGAAGAGAGTTCAATCATCTGGGAGCAGCCACCAAAAACGCCCTGTATCCAGATGAAGTGTGCCTATGAGGGTGGTGTGAATGACACAATCAAAATATAGGTATTTTAAAATTTAGATTGTATCCCTGAATTAGGAAAATTTCAAGTATTTCAAACGAATTCCGTAGTTCAGTTTACAGGAAACTGTCCTCACTTTTGATTTACATGTAAATCCAAATTAAGCTTGTGCTCCCTTTCTCTCCAAACTAACATAAGAAGCCATGGTTTCAAGTTGTTTCCCAGTTTCAGTTTGTAGGGTATTTATTTATTTATTTGGCTTTTATACCACCCATCTAGAAAAATCTACTCTGGGTGGTTTACAGCCCAAAATAGCAATAAAATTAAAAACATCAATAAAAACCTAAAACAAGCAAACATCATCCAAGATGGGTACATGCATCATAGGCAAGTTTGGATGTAACGGCCTGAACCAGGAGAGGAAGACCATAGCATCCATTCCTTAACCCCTAATCTTTGGACTAGAGCATGAAAAGAGTGATGTCTGGCCTGAGTAAATCTCACTAAGATGGTTAACCAGCAACTATATACAATTAGCAGGTAACACTTACACAGTAGCTTGTATACTGTGGACATATGGACACAAAATGAATACAGATTGGTTTAGATGTTGGATGAAAAGTAATACAAAACAGAAGTTACCCTTCCACAAATGCATCCAGTTTAGCCAACTCATCAGACAAACCAACTAAAACATCAAGGGTGCCAACCTAAAGAGGATAAAATTATAAAAAGCATTAATACTTTAAAAAAGACTTACTAGGCTAAGATCACAATCTTATCCATTTCCAATTACTGCTGAATTCCACATCTAGTGCAATGGATTTACTTCCAAGTAAATGGAAGCCAAAGTGTATCCTTTTTGTAAAGATATTTAATACCCAACATTCAAATTCAATGTAAAGGTCCTCATTTTCCACATCATCTATTAGCAATTCTAAGCCTGATCGACTTCACAGGGTTACTGTGAGGATAAAGTGGGGAGAAAGGGACCCATGCATGTGACACCTTTAGCTCACTGGAAGAAAGGCAGGAGATGAATGCAACTACTACTACCGTGTTTCCCCGAAAATAAGACAGGGTCTTATATTAATTTTTGCTCCAAAAAACGCAGTAGGGCTTATTTTCAGGGGATGTTTTATTTTTTTCCATGTACAACAATCTACATTTATTCAAATACAGTCATGTTATCTTCTGGTTGCTGCACAATGGTGGAGGGCAGGGTTTCACTTAACTAGGGCTTATTTTTGGGGTAGGGCTTATATTACGAGCATCCTGAAAAAACATACTAGGGCTTATTTTCAGGTTAGGTCTTATTTTCGGGGAAACAGGGTAATGGCTCCACATAGTTAGAGATTAGACAATCCACTACAAATCCACTAAAAAGAGGCACAGGCCAGCAGCATAGCATTTGCTTTGTGCCCAAAAGGTCAGTAGTTCAATGGACCTTGAGGCCTGCGCTACCATAAAGAGATAAATCATTCAACCTTGTTTAAGACAACTTTCTATTGAACATGTTGCTTTGCAATGCAGGAACTAAAAATTCGTTTTTCTTTTACCATGTGATAGAAACCTTGACTGTCATCAGGTGGAAATACAGTGTGCATGCAGTCAAACAGACCATAAAAGTGGAATTTCTAACCTTGTCAAGAGGTTGATATCTGTAAATAAGCATGTAAGACTTTATCCAGAGAGACAAACCAGATCTCTTAATATGAGTTTTACAATAAATAAAATAAAGTGACCCTTAAATGGATGGGATTATCCCTGCTATGGAAAAGAGATGTTTACATACTACATATTCACAAGGTAAGTCATTTAGTTTTTGCCTTCAGTGTACAAATTCATAATACTAGCTTTATTCCTTTTTAAAGGACAATGAACATGCCTAGTTTCTACCCACTACCTCAGTCCCCCATGTTTAAAGAGCAAAGCAACACTGGAATAGCAAAACCAGACATTTTGCATGCATTAAAGCTCTGAGATACCTTTAAATCTGGAATATTAAATTTGGCATTGCTAGAGAGATTGTTATTTTTCATAGTTGCAGCACACAACTTCTCCCATGTCTGCTGACATGTTTTCTCCCCAGGAGCAGAAATCAGCCAGAATTCTGTCATTTTTGTCACTTTACTATGATGCTGATGATTTGGGAAGACAACGATGAAATACTGAAAATAAAAAGAGAACATTTTTCTGAAAAGCAAGAATAATTCAGAATACATGATTTAAGTTACTTACTGTGGCTTTATATGGCAAATATTCTGAAAGGAAAGAATGTAATTTCTTGCATTTGTAGCAATTCCTTCACCATGAAATTTGTATAGATGACAAGCAGAAACCTATTTGAATTATAGACACCAACTTCACCATAACTTACTTTCTTTCCCCTACCCCAGCAGTACGTCTACTTTTTCAATACATGGGGTACCTGTCATGCCAACAAGAAGTGAACTGCAGAAGAGTGTTCTAAGAGTACAGAATTAAACTGGATAATTACTCTTCCTTTATAAAAAAAATTGCCATTGTGTAAAAGGAGGACAGGGGCCTACAACCTTTAAGCAATTCCAGGATTCCTTGAAAAGAAGTCATAAATGCCTCTTTGAAATGTTTGGGTGCAAATTCAGTAAATTTACAGTGCAGCTCCTGCTGTCTTCATTACTAGGTTTAAGAACTATAAAGCAGTATGCATAAATTACAGGATGTTTGGGAGCTGCAATGCGTCCTCACATAGATCCTGGACTGACTTGGTGTCACTATTAACCCTATTCCATTTATTAAGATTTTGTGTTGGAGACTAGTCAGTTCTGCAGTACAGTTCAGAGGTCTTGTTCCAATTAACCAAGCAACAGTCTTGAAATCTAATTAACACTCCTACTCAGATATTATTGCAAGCTACACTTAAAAACAAAAAACTAAACAGGAAATCAGAGCATATGGGATGTGGGGGGAGACATGGAGCAAATGAACCAGCAGCATGGAAGAAAGGACCACAAACGTCCATGCAGCACACTCTTTCTCTTCCAAATCAGAGTGCAACTAAACTATTCTCTCCTAGCCCTATCTAAGAATGCCCAACAGCTTGTTGCTTAATTTTAGGCACCTGAAGACCACCTTCTCATGCGTGAAATCTCCTGAATAGAAATCAGTGTACAGAAAATGATGCTGTACAATCCATGGGTTATCACATATAAGATCCAAGTGGGCAGAGCATTAGCCAAAATGTTCTGAGACGCTGTAGCACCAAACTAATCCCACAGTAAACATAAAGACACATGCCAATTTTCATCCACATTTCTTGCTAAACTCCCTTCACTTCTTACTGACATTATGCAATGGGTGAAACACAACTTGCAGAGAAAAACGTAAAGACATTCTAGAAGAGTGGTTCTCAAACTGGGGTCCCCAGATGTTCTTGGACTGCAATTTCCCAGAAGCCTTCACCACTTGCTGTGCTGGCCAGGATTTCTGGGAGTTGCAGTCCAAGAACATCTGGGGACCCCAGTTTGAGAACCACTGGTCTTGACGACGACAACAACGGTGGAGAACCTCTGGCCATCCAGACGTTTAGGCCTGCAACTCCCAGGAGCCCCACACGGCTAGACTAGGGATGATGGGAGTTGCAGTCCAAAACATCCAAGCGTTTCACAACTCCGGACTAAAAGATTCGTGTTTTCTCCTCTTCCCATCCCACCCCACCCCGCCCAACACAGACACACTCAGCAAACGAGATCTATCCTTGGGACGCTGGATGACCTACTGCAATACAAACATCAGGATAAGGTCAGTCCCGGGCCCACCACGCGAAAAGCTCGCGGTAGCTTTCTCAGGCCCGGGCGTTGGGAGAGGAGGGTCATCGCTGACTTCCCCATTCAGAGAGTCACCAAGGATTATGGCGCTCTGTGTTCTAGTTCGGCGAGGAAAGACCCCCCCCAAACACACACCGCGGCCCTCCCTCAAGCAAGCGGCCCCCTTCACACAAGCCACGGAAGTTAATCACGTGAATTCGCCTACCTACCTCCGGGCGCGCAGGTGGCGGCGGAGGGTGCAAAGAGCCCTGGCCAGCCGGGCCCAAGAAGACGAAGGGAATCCAAGGGAAGGAGGAAGGGGAAGGAGACCGGCAGGCTCTGCGGAATTGGAAAACACACGTGACAAGCATCACGGGGACGGGCGAGGAGGAGTCGCGCAGGCGGGAGAGGACGAGGCGCTCATGTGACAGAATGCGGGAAGGAATTTCGACCCGCGAGGGCTGGGCGGGCAAGTTCTTTGGGGGCCCAGGATCGTGGGCGGAATCCGTCCCTTCCCGCCCGCTGCCACCTTGACTCCGTTCAGAACGTGGGTTAGTCGGCCAGCCTTTTTTTTTAGTGGTTACTCTGAAATTAGGAGGTCCAGGTTCAAGCTGTCACTCGGCTGTGAAACTCATTGGTTGTTATTGTTGTTTCCATTATTGTTACGCGCCTCAAGTCGCCTCCGACTTATGGAGACCCTAGGAAGCAGAGATCTCCCGAGTTTCCTGTTCTCAACAGCCCAGCTCAGCTCTTGTGAACTCAAAGCTGTGGCTTCCTTTAGGAAGTCAATCTATCTCTTGTTTGGTCTTCCTCTTTTCCTGCTGCCTTCCCGCGATTTTCACTCTTTCTTCGTCTGAATCTAATCCTGCTTTCCATATCATCTGTTCTGCCTACAGATTGAACAGAAAAGGAGATAAAATGCACCGTTGTCTGGCACCTTTGCCTATAGGAAGCCATTCTGTCTTTCCATATTATATCCTCACAATAGCTTCTTGTCCACAATAAAAGTTACAGGACAATCAAGTCCTGAGGCACATCAGTGTCTTTCAGAAGAACCCATCGTTTTTCACGATCTGTACTGTCAAAGGCTTTGCTGTAGTCGAGAAAGCATAGACTGGTCTGAAATTCTTTGGTGCACTCCAGTAGCCAGCGGATATTTCCAATGTGATCTCAAGTGCCTCTTCCTTTTTGGAATGCAGCTTGGAAATCAGGCATTTCTTGCTCCATATAAGATAAAAGCCTTTGTTGCAACACCTTGAGCATTGCTTTGTTTGCATGGGAAGTTAGAGCAATGGTCCTATAGTTACTGCGCTCCTCAAATTTCCTTTCTTGGGAATCAGAATGTATATCAAATGTTTCCAGTCTGTCAGCCATTGTTTTGTTTTCCATATTTGTTGGCATATTCTTGTTAGGATTTTGACAGATTCAATCATTGTGTCTTCAATTAGTTCTCTTGGTATCCCATCTACCCCTGCTGGTTTATTTCTTCCTAGTGCTTTCAGAGCAGCTTTCACTTCACTTTCTAGAATTGCAGGTTCTTCACTATATGGTTTCTCTTCAAAGGAGTCTGTCATCCTTTTATCTTTTCTGTATAGGTCTTCAATATACTGCTTTCATCTTCTCTTTATTTTCTCTTGGTCACACAATATGTTTCCCTGTTGATCTTTCAGTACCTGTATTCCTAATCTAGGCTTAAATTTCCCTTTGATTATTAGGTCTTCTTGAAGAGATCTCTTGTTTTTCCTCTTTTGTTGCTGTTTCTTTCCACTGCAGTTATCTATGACTCTACTGGATGACCTTGGGTTAAGTCACTGTCTGTCAGCCTGACCTGTTTTACAGGAGTGTTGTGAGGACAATATGAAGTGGAGGAAAGAGGTTTGTCTGAGCTCACTAGAGCAATAAAAAAAAAGTAATTGAACTAAGTAATAATTAAATATGAAGAATTAATGCAGAGAAGGAGTTTGGTGGCAGTAACACCTCAGCCATTTGAGGCCAGAGGGGCATAGTGCCACTGTGCCTGAGAGTTAATTCATCTTTTTAATATAGCCTAGGTAGGCTGTGTCTGTTTTAATGGGCACAGTCAACATTTTTTAGCATCTTGAGCATGTAACTATTGGCATTTTCAGTCAAAGAGTCTCAGTCTTTGTTATATTTTATAGGACTTCTTATAGTGTCTTATCAAATGACTTCACAGTTATGGTGACTCTGTGAAGTAATAACCTCCAAAAGGTTCTTCATTAACAGCCCATCTCAGCCTAAAGGCTGTGGTTTCATTTGCTGAATCTGTCTATCTAATGTTCAGTCTTCCTCTTTTCCTAGCATTATTGTCTTTTTCTAGCAAGTCTTAAAATACAATGGCCTGTTTACTCATTTTATCTTCTACAGAGAGTTAAGGCTTTATTTGATCTACAACACATTTTTCAGGCTGTAGTTTGCATATTATTACACATTCTGTGTAATTGTTCAATGGAATTATTTGAATATATGTTTCCTATCTGGATTTTCTACCATTTTAATAAAGCAGTGTTCTCAGCAACTACCTGCTTATTATGCAGATCAGAACCGGTGTTTTATAGGAAAATTATATCCAATAGACATAGGCAGCACACATTCCATGAAGGTAGGGGATCATCTGGAGGGAACATTTATTCACTTATATGTATCCAACTGTTGATTATTAATACTGGGGAGGGGGTTCTGCCAACTAGACAACACTAAAATTTGCATCACTAGTGACAAATAGTGACAAACCCCCTCCGGCTTCTTGTGTGTTTTTTTTAAAAACTGCTTCCTATAGATGTTGTTTCCAAAAAAAAAGGCACAAAGGGAGCTTTGTGGTCCTTACCATTAGATGGGTGGAAAATTTCAACCACACGTTACCAGGAATTAAGCCCCTGGAAGATCATAAGATCATAACCCCCAAAATCTTGAGATTTGGACTTGAAATTTAGGGAAGAGGATGTTACTGACCTGGCAACTCTCGTGGGTTTAAGTTTTCAAATCATGGCACGGTGGTATGTTGGTGAGTTTTGATGTCAGGAAAAAGGGATACAGTGCAAAGACATTCAAGGGAAGTCAAGAAATTATTCCCTGCATTTACTGTGTCATTTGGCAAGTGAAGCGAAGAAATGAAGTGCAGATGGAAGAAAGCTACTGAGTTGGAGAGTTTCCAAAGGACAAGAAGCAAGGCTGTAATGGGGCAGAGCAACTGAGTCTTTGCTGCTGGGCATCAAAACTTAGGGGGCACGGAGATCTGGAGGTGAATCTAGTGGTGGGTGTTAGGAAAAAAAATAGCAACACTTCATGGCCTTATTTACTTTCCTTTTTCTGAAAACGTAAACATTTTTCTTTTGCAGGGAACTACGTTTTGCAGGGAACTACGTTTTGCAGGGAACTACTTCTTTCCGTGCCTCACAATGTAGCTTGCCTGGGTGCAAAATTGCTACCCTGTTTCCCTGAAAATAAGACCTAACCGCAAAATGAGCCCTAGTATGTTTTTTCAGGATGCTCGTAATATAAGCCCTACCCCAAAAATAAGCCCTAGTTAAGTGAAAGCCCGCCCTCCACCCTTGTGCAGCAACCAGAAGAACATGACATGACTGTATTTGAATAAACGTAGATTGTACATGGAAAAAAATAAAGCATCCCCTGAAAATAAGCCCTAATGTGTTTTTTGGAGCAAAAATTAATATAAGACCTTGTCTTATTTTTGGGGAAACATGGTATTTACTGCTCTGAGAAGTCTTGAATTGTATATAGTAGAATCACTTCTGGATAATCCTGCATACTGTTAGGCTGCTAAACTGTATAACAACAGCAACAATTGCATTTCTTGGAAGCCTACGCTGCCTGTTTGTGTAACACATGTGCACTGGGCACTAGTATGTTAACTCTACAAAGCCTTGTGGCCATAAGACTGGATGGTGTACTCTTAGATTCCATCCAAGAACCTGCTTGTGTTAGGTGTCACATTTTAGTGTTCATGCACACATTCACATTTGTCCTTAAAAAGCCCTTAGCAGTATTTTCTTGGGCAGAAATAGAAAATTCTCTATCCACTCTTGGACAACATCAACTTTAATGATAATGAACATTTCTGAAGACATTTAGCGTAGAAGGTTTATTAACGCACATGTGCATGCTGAGCATAAGATGATGTTTTGAATCAGATTTCTTGAAGACTTGTACTGTCATAAGACTTCCTTCCAGCAGAGAGCAGCATCAGCTCTTCTTTCATCTCCTGACTTCCTGCTCTCACATAGACCTCATGGCCGGCCCAACACTTAGCCATCCTATCTCCCACAGAAACACACCATCATTAAATTACCTATTATGAAATACCTGTTTCAGGTCTAAAGAAGCATCATCTTAAGGGCACTTACTTAAAGGGGTCTTAAATAATCAAGAATTACAGAGCTGAAAGGGGTGCTAAATTTATTGGGCATTAGAAGCACTTGTATTTCATAGATTCCTGAAAGACCATTTAAAATAACTACCAAGGGTCCTGCTACATCTTTAAGACTAATCTGTTTTATTTGTCATAGGTTCTCCTGGACTGCAGCTCACTTCTTCAGGTGCTTGGATTGTAGCCTTAGTAGACAGACATTTATACAGTGTTGGGAAGGGTAGAAGAGGCCCTTAAAAGTTTGGGACTTTGTTACTTGTCACAGTGCCTCTCCCTAAGATTGTTCACCCATCCCACCCACTCCTCCCAAGCTTTGATGCTGCAGGTGGCCAACCGACGGAGGCCCAGAAAGGTATGACTCGGATTCAGTGGTGGCTGCCACACTATGGAATGCCCTACCGGTGAAGGTAGGCCCCTTCCCTCCTAGCATTTTGGAAGTCAATAAAAGCATCTTTTCAGATAAGCCTTCCAAGATATCCTCCACTCATGAAAACTTATATCTATCTTATTTTTAACTTATCCCCCACTGTTGCTCTGAGGGTTCATTTGGTTTGTTTAGATTATATGTTTAATGGGTGGGGGTGGGTGCTTTTATGTATATAAACTATCCAGAGCAGTGGCTTGCTACTAGATGAGCAGTATTAAAAAATCCAATAAATAAATAAAATGGAATTGTTGGGAGCAGACCAAAATCAAGTCTTGGAGCTGTCAAAACTGCCAAGTCTCCTTCCACTGTCAATTTACAGTATCATGAAGTGGCTTAATAAGCAAGCCACTTCAAGATGTCAGCAAATTGAACACTTCCCCTGCTCCTCTGCAGACGGGCAGGGGAAATTAATTTTTATTTTTGCGTTAGCTAAGCCATCACTGATAGCTAAATCACTTAGATTAATTTTTTAAATTGCCTTTTTGTATAGTGCTAATCGAAACTGCAGCTGCAGGCAGTTTCTCAATTGGCTCTATGAACAAAGTAAAGACAATGTTTTTTAAAAATGTAATTTGTGATTCAGTGCATCAGTGATGGTCTAGCAGAGGCCAAAGAATATTTTCACTTCCCCTGTCCCTCCACACAGGAGCAGGGGAAGTGTTCAATTTGCTGATATCCTGAAGTGGCTCATTTATTAAGCCACTTCTCAATACTGGAAATTGATAGCGGAGTGACCCGGACTAAATAGGGTCACTTCAGGTCGATATGCCATTTGGAAGCAAGGATTGCACCAAATGGATGTCACTCTTCCCCACATCCTCAGCCAACCTTATTTAGACCACACCAGTTAACTCCAAAAGGGCCAGTGCAGTCACAGTGTACGGTAGATTTATAGTTTCATAGTTAACTAAACTGTTAACTATTTTCTGCTAACTTTCCCATGTCTGGGTATATTAACCTGAAAGAAAATGGGTTATTGACATGATTGTTAATATACCTTTGAAGATTCTCAGTCATCCAGGTGTGGTTATCTGGAAGTTGAGTCATAGCAACTGGACTTCTTTCTTGTTAGAAACGTTTCACTACTCATCCAAGCAGCTTAGATGAGTAGCAAAAGAAAGAAGTCCAGTTGCCATGACTCAACTTCCAGATGGTTATTAATACTTTTCAATAAACTGATAATTGTTAGATCTTAGTTAGATCTTACAGAGAGTTCCCTGTATTAAATTTGGGCAAAGCTTGGAACAGGTACCTTTGCAAACTACTGTTAAAAAAACCCCAACTACCATGGCCACTTGTAGTCCAAAAAAGCAACTTTTACATATCTTTTCCTGGCAGTTTTCAACCTTATTATCCAGCCAGATTTGAGTTCATAAGACTGTTCAGAGTATTGGTGAATATTAGAAAGAGGACTGTTGAAAATATATTTTAAAATTAATAAATAGAGAGATTTTTGGGCAGCCCTTCATCCTCCTTCTCTCTAGTTTTGCTCCTTGCTGAATTGCTTATGAATGTTCTGTTACATTCCCATCTGTGTAAAGAATGCTCCCAACATTGCTCAGCCGCCCAGAGTAGACTTCGGTCTAGATGGGCGGGGTAGAAATTGAATAAATTAAATTAAATAAATAAATAAACATACCTTCCCCAAAATGTGACAAGACTTTAGAAGGAACTTCAGTTCTTAATTGCTATGGAACAGAAGTTTGTATTAACATTTATCCTCTATGAACTCTAGTATAATCATCCTGCTGTCTATGCACATCAGCCATGTAACAGCTGCCACTAAAATTAACATTTTTGTTGTTTAGTCATTAAGTCATGTCCGACTCTTCGTGACCCCATGGACCAGAGCACGCCAGGCCCTCCTGTCTTCCACTGCCTCCCGGAGTTGGGTCAAATTCATGTTGGTAACTTTGATGACACTGTCCAACCATCTCGTCCTCTGTCGTCCCCTTCTCCTCTTGCCTTCACACTTTCCCAACATCAGGGTCTTTTCCAGGGAGTCTTCTCTTCTCACGAGATGGCCAAAGTATTGGAGCCTCAGCTTCAGGATCTGTTCTTCCAGTGAGCACTCAGGGTTGATTTCCTTCAAAATGGATAGGTTGGTTCTCTTTGCAGTCCAGGGGACTCTCAAGAGTCTCCTCCAGCACCACAATTCAAAAGCATCAGTTCTTCTGCGGTCAGCCTTCTTTATGGTCCAGATCTCACTTCCATAGATTGCTACTGGAAAAACCATAGCTTTGACTATGCGGACCTTCGTCAGCAAGGTGATGTCTCTGCTTTTTAAGATGCTGTCTAGGTTTGTCATCGCTTTCCTCCCAAGAAGCAGGCGTCTTTTAATTTCGTGGCTGCTGTCACCATCTGCAGTGATCATGGAGCCCAAGAAAGTCAAATCTGTCACTGCCTCCATATCTTCCCCTTCTATTTGCCAGGAGGTGATGGGACCAGTGGCCATGATCTTGGTTTTTTTTATGTTGAGCTTCAGACCATTTTTTGCGCTCTTCTCTTTCACCCTCATTAAGAGGTTCTTTAATTCCTCCTCACTTTCTGCCATCAGAGTGGTATCATCTGCATATCTAAGGTTGTTGATATTTCTTCCGGCAATCTTAATTCTGGCTTGGGATTCCTCCAGTCCAGCCTTTCGCATGATGTATTCTGCATATAAGTTAAATAAGCAGAGGGACAATATACAGCCTTGTTGTACTCCTTTCCCAATTTTGAACCAATCCGTTGTTCCATATCCAGTTCTAACTGTGGCTTCCTGTCCCATGTATAGATTTCTCAGGAGATAGATAAGGTGGTCAGGCACTCCCATTTCTTTAAGAACTTGCCATAGTTTGCTGTGGTCCACACAGTCAAAGGCTTTTGCGTAGTCAATGAAGCAGAAGTAGATGTTTTTCTGGAACTCTCTGGCTTTCTCCATAATCCAGCGCATGTTAACAATTTGGTCTCTAGTTCCTCTGCCCCTTCGAAATCCAGCTTGTACTTCTGGGAGTTCTCGGTCCACATACTGCTGAAGCCTACCTTGTAGGATTTTGAGCATAACCTTGCTAGCGTGTGAAATGAGTGCAATTGTACGGTAGTTGGAGCATTCTTTGGCACTGCCCTTCTTTGGGATTGGGATGTAGACTGATCTTTTCCAATCCTCTGGCCACTGCTGAGTTTTCCAAGCTTGCTGGCATATTGAGTGTAGCACCTTAACAGCGTCATCTTTTAAGATTTTAAATAGTTCCACTGGAATGCCATCACCTCCACTGGCCTTGTTGTTAGCCATGCTTTCTAAGGCCCACTTGACTTCACTCTCCAGGATGTCTGGCTCAAGGTCAGCAGCCACACTATCTGGGTTGTCTGGGACATCCAGATCTTTCTGGTATAATTCCTCTGTGTATTCTTGCCGCCTCTTGATGTCTTCTGCTTCTGTGAGGTCCCTACCATTTTTGTCTTTTATCATGTCCATCTTTGCACAAAATGTTCCTTTAATATCTCCAATTTTCTTGAACAGATCTCTGGTTTTTCCCTTTCTATTATTTTCCTATATCTTTGCACTGTTCATTTAAGAAGGCCCTCTTGTCTCTCCTTGCTATTCTTTGGAAGTCTGCATTCAATTTTCTGTAGCTTTCCCTATCTCCCTTGCATTTTGTTTCCCTTCTCTTCTCTGCTATTTGTAAGGCCTCGTTGGACAGCCACTTTGCTTTCTTGCCTTTCCTTTTCTTTGGGATGGTTTTTGTTGCTGCCTCCTGTACAATGTTACGAGCCTCCATCCATAGTTCTTCAGGCACTCTGTCCACCAAATCTGTTCTTCACTTGCACTATTCATAAGGGATTTGGTTTAGATTATACGTGACTAGCCCAGTGGTTTTTCCTACTTTCTTCAGTTGAAGCTTGAGTTTTGCTATAAGAAGCTGATGATCAGAGCCACAATCAGCTCCAGGTCTTGTTTTTGCTGACTGTATAGAGCTTCTCCATCTTTGGCTGCAGAGAACATAATCAATCTGATTTTGGTATTGCCCATCTGGTGATGTCCATGTGTAGAGTCGCCTCTTGTGTTGTTGGAAAAATGTGTTTGTGATGACCAGCTTGTTCTCTTGACAAAACTCTATTAGCCTTTGCCCTGCTTTGTTTTGAACTCCAAGGCCAAACTTACTTGTTGTTCCTTTTATCTCTTGACTCCCTACTTTAGCATTCCAGTCCCCTATAATGAGAAGAACATCTTTCTTTGTTGTCAGTTCTAGAAGGTGTTGTAAGTCTTCATAGAATTGGTCAATTTCAGCCTCTTCAGCACTGGTGGTTGGTGCATAGACTTGGATTACTGTGATGTTGAAAGGTCTGCCTTGGATTCGTATTGAAATCATTCTATCATTTTTGAGATTGTATCCCAGTACAGCTTTTCCCACTCTTTTGATCACTATGAGGGCTACTTCATTTCTTCTACGGAATTCTTGCCCACAGTAGTAGATACGATAATTGTCTGAATTGAATTTGCCAATTCCCGGTCATTTTAGTTCACTGACGCCCAGGATGTCAATGCTTATTCTTGCCATCTCCTGTTTGACCACATCCAGCTTACCAAGGTTCATAGATCTTACATTCCAGGTTCCTATGCAGTATTTTTCTTTGCAGCATCGGACTTTCCTTTCACTTCCAGGCGCGTCCGCAGCTGAGCATCCTTTCGCCTTTGGCCCAACCACTTCATTAGCTCTGGAGCTACTTGTACTTGTCCTCCGTTCTTCCTCAGTAGCATGTTGGACGCCTTCCGACCTGAGAGGCTCATCTTCCAGCATCATATCTTTTAGCCTTTTGTTTCTGTTCATGGGGTTTTCTTGGCAAAGATACTGGAGTGGCTTGCCAGTTCCTGCTCCAGGTGGATCACGTTTAGTCAGAACTCTCCACTATGACCTGTCCGTCTTGGGTGTCCCTGCACGGCATAGCCCATAGCTTCTCTGAATTACTCAAGCCCCTTCGCCACGACAAGGCAGCAATCCGTGAAGGGGGAAATTAACATATGCCACTAAAATTAACAAAGTATTGTGATTGTCTAAAGAAACTGCATAATGTTTTGATTAAGGATGGGAACCTAAAGTGAATATAAAGACTAAGGAGACAGAATCCTGCAGTCTTGGTGCTGTTTTTATACTTAATGCACTGGGAAGTATAGAGATTCAATATTTTTGTTGCCAATTTCCATAACAGAAACAACCACATGATACCATGTGTTATTCTTCATTTACTATTTGTCGTACTGTATGATAGAAGCAACTATAAAGCCTGAAGGATTGGAATTTGCTCTGGACCTGTTTTCCTTCAAGGCTGTTTAAGCAGACCAGAACAATGAACACACCTCATTGCAACTGTTTACATCAATAGCACGCTAATTTAAACTCCAACAACATCTGATAATGTTGAAGCAGCAAAAGCAGCATTGTTCCATAAATTAATAGAACTGAGCATCTGCACAAAAGTCCATTTTTATTTTTCTTATCATATTCCTTACAGTCATGAAAGAAGGACTCTTGCATCCAGCAATGGCTTTTTGCCAATGGAATTGGCAGTTCTGGTGAATCAAATTCCCCTCCTTCCCACATCCCTTCATCTGCTTCCCAAAATTGCTTGCAAGGGCTAATGACCCTCAACAAGATATAGGGCATGTGCAGGAGGCAGCAGGGAGCAGGCTGTGGGGAGGGAAAGATCTGTTGTGTGAGCAGACATTCACTCACACGGCATTGGACTTAGTCCTAAGTGATTCACTCTGAGCCAAAACACTTACTTTATTACTGTTTTCAGAGATGACAACACTCTTTAACTTTCAATCTGAGATTTTCCTGAATGGCTTTCATGGTAACACCACGTATATTTATGTTCCTGTCACTAGATGGAGATGCGATGCCCTCAAGAGGAGGGGCAGATCTTTAGAAATGTAGTCCAAGATACTGGCTGAAATCCAGTAGTAAGTTGCAACTAGAGTAGGCCAATTGAATCAGTGAGGATTTGGAGAGTCAACACCTATGTACGTTCTATTGATTCAGTAGGGCTACCCTAGTTGTGACTTAATACTGGATTTCAGTCACTAAATTTCCCTGTATGTTCTATGCTGTCAAGTCAGAATTGAAGTATAGTAATCCTAATAGGGCTTTAAAGGTAAGTGGGATATTTAAGGTTTTACCAATTCCACTTCCCCAGTGAGTTTCCATGGCCAAGTGTGGATTCGAATCCTGTTCTCCAGAGCCCTAGTCCGTCACTCTATCCACTGCACCACACTAGGAATTCCTAGCTATGCTGTATTCATTGAGTGAAATGGGACTTATTCCCAGGCAAGTGGGTATAGCAGCCTTAATGAGCATTTAGTTGTTTGAATACCTAGTTGCTATAACATATTCAAAGAGAGAACAAAAAAGAGCAATCCTTTTCACAAACAGAAAGAAAAAGGATCTTACAGTCAAAATAAGAAACTTGTGGCGATCACCCTGCTTTGGCTCATGTAGTAGGTTATTTGCATATACCAATAAGAGCTGTTGGGAGGCGGAGCCAGAGAAACCAGAAGGGAGGGGTGAGTCAGAGACGAGTGAGGGTCAGTTAGTCAGGAGGACAGTTAGAAGAAGATGGTGAGAGAGTCTGACATAAGAAGTCAGAGTCAGAGATGAAGTAGAAGTTTGTCTGTGAGAGTTAGAGAGAGAGGCAGAGTTAAGAGTTAAAGCGAGTTAAGCGTGAAACAAGTTATTATTAAACTACTGAATAAGTATTTGAAGAACCTGCTAATGTGATCTGTAACCAATAAATCTGTTTTGTTCAACGTTGTTCTCAGCTTGGACCTCAATCTTTCTAATTAAAGGTTGTTGACAGAGGTCAACTGGTGGCAGCGTAAAGGAGAGAATGCGTTGTGGGCCTCAGGCTAGTGAAATAATCTGGGGACACGTAGTGGAGCATCACACTTGTCAACCAAAGTCTAATGTCCTTTTGTAAATAGTAGCAATTAACTATATGCTCACATAAGTATAAACGTAAGGATCAAAGAGCACAAAGACGTTTAACTTTCCAATGGAAGTTAAGTGTAGTAAGTTAAGTAGTAAGTTAAGTGTAGTAAACATGTGGCCCTACTATTATGGAATGAGAAGCTGCTAATTTAAATTTAATGGAAGGTAAGCAAATTGTTGTGGTTTTTTTTTTTTTTGTTAATTGTTATTGTTATTTAATTGTCAGGGATGGGGAGAGATATTTCTGGTCCTCTGCCTTAGATATCAAAATAGTTTTGGCTGCTTATTGTTGTTATCAACCAACCACATCTGACATACTTATAAGCTTAATAGTGTTTTTGAGGTGTATAAGATATTTTATGAGTGGTTTTACCATTGCCACGCACACCTAGCGAGTTTCCATAATCAAAAAGGGTTTTGAACCCAAGATTCCTCTGTCCTAGTCTAATACTCTACCTGCTACAACACACTGCAATTTGCCGCCAAATAGGATTCGTATTTCTATAAAATTTGCATGTGTGGCAATGTTAGAAATACTGTAACTTTAATAAAAAATATGTTATATTTTATGGGGAACGATTGTGTCCAGTCACCTGTGTGTCTGTTTAGACTGTCATACAGGTGCTAATAATTGAAGACCAGTTGTTTCCTTCTTTTGGTTCTTTTTTTAAACCAGACTTAGACTGTAAAACCCTTTGGAATAAGAGCACAATCAGACAAGCATATAGCTCGCTATTTGGTTTGCTTTTGGTGTGATTTGGTTCAGCCTATTTTCTGGTGATCTGTTTTAAGTAAGAATGATCCATCTCATCTCTTTTGCAAGCTGTTCTATTCCTTTCTGGCACAGCACTAGGGCTGCAGTTTATTTGGTGTGATTGGGAGCGCTTGTGATTATCCCGTTTTACAGTCTGGTTGCTTAATTAACTCTCAAACAGAGCTGTGGGTAGTGTTCTTTTCGGTGACAATCTTGTGACGTATGCAGTGGGTTGTAACAGTAGAAGGGAGAGCACAGAAACCCTCTCTTCTATTTTCTTCTCATATGTTTTTAAAATACTGGTACATTGTAAACCTGAACTTTTTCTCTAAACCAATGGTTCATAACCTTTAGCCATCCTGATGTTTTGAATGTCATCTCCCAAAAGCCTCAGCTAGCATGACCAATGGTCAGGGATTCCAGGAACTGAAGCCTAAAATATCTGGAGAACTATGGGTTGAGACCCACTTCCCTAGATTGTATGTATTTTCTCCTATTCTTAACTAAATCATGTTGGAATCAGTTCACCCATTGTCATTCCAATGGAGTCACTACTTTGTGGCTTTTTTTCTTATCACTTTTGTCTATTTCTTTTCTGGTTCTAGTTCTGAATAATACAGAAAAGAAGAGGAAACATGTTTGTACAGGAAATGCAGGGAAAGGCTTCAGAATGGGTTTAAGATGTGCAAGACATCACTCATATTACATCTGTCAAATAAGGATAGGTGAAATGTATCTGAGAAGCTATGTATACTCCCGTCGCCACCGAATAACTACTGAGATTTTCCAGGTATTGGTAGAAACACACACACACACACACACGGGTGGGGTGGGGAGAGGATGAAACACCTCAGTAGCTGATCCTCAGTAATCCAAAATTGGACAGTGATTGTGTAAGCACTATTGCTGTTGCTTTCCATCTGTGCTGAAGGCAATAATGAGAAATATGTGCATAGTTCAAATTGCCGCAAAGACAAATACCTTGGATTTGTTTATCAGTCTTCCCTAAATTTAGATGCTGGAACCACCTGAACTTGATGAGTAGCCCATAATCCTAGTTTTGATAGGCAACTAATCATTCTGCATTATTTGCATTTTTTTTAAAGTACTGATGAATGAGTTAATACAAAGGGATACAGCTTCTGAAGTTCCATTTTAAATCTTGTTGAAGTCCATTCTTGAAGATAACTAAGGCAGGCACAGCAGCTGTGGCATCTAGCTCCCTTTTCAACTGGGGCCAAGCAGGGTTTCAGATGACATAAGATGACTAAAGTTTCAGAGTGGGACATGCCTGGAAGGACATTCTATTCTATCTAGTTAATTCCCCAAATATGATCTGCAAGGAATGGCTAGTCAGATGGAGTCTCAAAGTTTTGTTTTAATCTTAACTATTGTTGATGTATGTCTGCAAACTAACACCCGGGAGTAAGTCTCACTTAACTCATTATGACCTGCTTCTCAGATACAAAGACAAAAGTGACAGTATAGAGGCACCTTTAAGACTAACAAATTTATTTCACTTTCAGCATTTTTTCAGGCACATCGAGAAGAGAACTATAGTCCAAGAAGACTCACATAAAAATAGATCTGTTAATCATGGTACTTTTGTTTTTGTTGAACAGACAAGCACAACTCCCTCTCCAAAAACTGCTTCTGAGAAGATATATAGATTTTATTTTTATTTTTTGCAAAAAACATTGTTCTTAATATATTTGCTGGGTTGCAAGCAAGTTTAATTCAGTAAGTTTTACTTTAAGTAAACAACAATTATGATGATGATGTTCTGTCAAGTCAATTCTGATTTATGGCGACATTTTCAGGGTTTTCTAGGTAAAGAATATTCAGAAGTGCTACTACACTAAGCAACAGGATTTTGGCCACTGAAAACAAACAAACCAGTAACCAGTGAAATGCAACATTTGCTTCCATCAAAACTAGATTCCACTAAAAATTTTGTGGAGGAAATCTGGTATGCTGTACTTGGGCAGATCTGTTTTAAAATAAATTCCTTCCTGTTATCTCCTGAAATACACTTTATTATGGTAGATGTTTTCTGCAATGGTATTGTAGGTATGCTGTTGCTTCATCACTAACTAGCTAAAGATCTTGGGAGACTTTTTGGTCAAACAGGTGAGTATTAATAAATAAATAAATAAATGTGTAGACATTAAATACATAAATGTATTGCTCCCACACTAGCAATATCCTCTGAGAATGAGACCATATGTTCATTTATGTATTTAATGTCTACACAGGTTATAGCCCCAAGCTATAAGCTAAGTAGGGTGTGTGCCCAGCATTAACATGTGGAGACATGGAAAATTACAGTAAAGTTTACTGCAACCAGAGGTTGTTACATTTTGTTACTTAATAAATTGTACCACATGAAATTATTCCATTTAAAGAGATGTTTGTCGAACTGCCAGCTGGAAACTAATTGCATGTTGAATTCTTTCCTTCTGCAGATCAAATTATGTAATCGCCTTATATTTGTACAACCTCACAGTAAGCCACTGGTTAGTAATTGAAAACAACAAGCAACTTAGGAAAAAAGAAAGAAAGAAAAAGTTTCCACCCTGAGCTCATGAGGAGAGCAAATTCCTGAGCACTGTTGGCCTTGGTCTTGTGACAGTATAGAAAATGTGTGCAGAATAATGAAATAATTACTAGGGTTGGCCACTGTCAACTTAAGGACCATAACTATCTCTTTGAAAAAGAAGGGAGCAACCAGATAAGTACCACCTGTCCTGCTACTCTACCAGTTTATTGGCCACCAGTTGTGTTTGCTTATTTGTTTTGTTGTTTCTCTGCTGTTTGTTAGGAAGCAAAATTACAAGTCTGCTTACATCTGCAGTTCAGTACTAGGGGGACTGGTGTCGATTGGTGAATTTGGAAGCCCACTTCATTCAGTGCACTTTGAAACTGTTAAAGAAACAAACTGGATCTATGGCTTGTCTTTTAGAATACCTTTATAGTCTTGGCCCATTAGATATTTGTATCGTCCAAGGATAGCCCAAGATACTGTGCTGTCTGTGGCAAAGGCCCAGAAATTTACAGGAACGGCAGGTAAACACTGACAACAGAATAGGTTCCTCTGCCAACAAGAGGAGGCAGCAAGATACTTTAGAGGTGCAAGACAGACTTTGCAACACATACAGTCCTGTTTTCCAAGAGAGGAGAATAGTGGGAGAAAGAGGTTCCTAAGGAACAGTGGAGAGCTGCTGCAGTTGTTCCCCAATACCTAATCTCTGTGTTTACCGCCTCCCTCTGGCTACTGGCAGAGCTGGCCTTGGCACCACTAGCTTACAAATAGGCTGGAAACAACAAGGGATGACATAACTGATAGGTCGAAGTACATTTTACTGTAAAACATTTTAAGCTATATAGCAGTTTTTCCCAACCTTTTTTGAGTCATGATCCCCTTTTATAATAGCCAAGTCATCTGCGACCCCCTGCCATATTTGCATTAAAAAAAGGCATTTTAATGGGGTAAAAAACTCATACATTAAAACAGATTTTTCAGAATATAATTGTACCCTCATATATTAATATTAATGCAATAATACATAATTATGGCGGGGTTTGTAGATTTGCCTCTTCCACAGAGAATTTGAGAACGAAAAAAATGTCAATACCCTTTGAGTGTAATTTACTTTTTTTGGGTGTGGAAACAACCCTCCCTTCTCGTCTCCTCCCTGCAAAAAGCCCCCTCAGAGAAGACTCTCTTCCCCTCAATCCCCCCCTCAATCCCCCCATGGGCTCTGCCCCACTCTCTCTCCTGTTCTCCTCCCTCAACATTTTGCCCCTCTTGCCTTCCTCTTCCATGACACAGGTGGGGCCTGGAGGCATCTCCCTACCTAGGTCCCCTCTCCCGTCATTGTGCTGCCATTGCCACACCGGAAAGGCTTCTGTTCATCTTCCACCATACTCCGTGTTGGTCAGCCCTTCCTCTTCCTGACAACTGCAAGCACGGTCACAAGCCTGGTTCTATTAGTCATTAAGAAATTAGATGTAGATTTGATACCCATCTGGTGTGTATCAGAGCTTCCTAGCAGGATTTACAAGTAATACACCTACCTGCAAGAAATTACTTTATTTTCCTCTCCCAAGAAGGGTGTGGCAAAGCTATAATTCAAAAGCAACAGAACGAGCTGGAATAATGTTACTGTGTTTTATACCACAAGGATTAAAGGGTAACATTATCTTGCAACAGATAAAAAATAATGAACTTTTCTAGCAGTGCAACAAGCAACAGGAAGAAGTAACTTCTTAAAAGTAACTTTTCAAACTCCGATCTGCATTGTATCATTACCAAATTGTGAGGAAGTTCTGAGGATTTTTGTGTATTGTGGTATACACAGGCCAAGAAAAATTGCTAATTCTCAGGGAAGTTATGCTTTTCCCTTAAACTTGAAAGGTGGATTAACATTATCACAAAACAACTTAAGTTTCTTTAAAATTGCAGTTTCCAGAGTGGAATAAACCATTCTCTGGCTTTCAGTCTCTCTGTCATTAACATTTCTGTGTTAGAAAGAGGAAAGGACTTTGTTTTGTATAACTCCTGCCTGAGTCTTTCATGCTTATGCAACTGAGGGATGTAGAGGCATCTACTACCAATATTATTTCAAACTGAAGCAAAGCAGAAGGCTCTGGAGGAGAAAGTGGAGGTGGTTAATTCCTTGAGATAAACTGAATGACTAATCAGGAAGGTTCTGCCTACAGGGAGACATTTCCTAGCCAGTCTGGAATACCTACAAGTCTCCTTACTTGAAACTATTTATCTTTGACTTACTTGTGTTTCCAATTATTTCTGAGCCAGATTTATTTATACCAGCTCTGAGATTAAATATGAAACCAGACTGAATCAAGATAGTAATCAGTGTAGGTAATAAAAATATTGATCTTGTTGTGCTGACATTGAGTTTAAATTACATTACAGAATAATCTTAACATTGTTTATACAGAAATTAGACTTGTTATATTCTTTCTTCTTCAAATACCCCCCAACTCCTGTTTATTTAAGACCTCTTAAATTTATATACATCTTGTATACAATATGATATATAGGAAGGAGAAATGAAAATCAATACTTTCTGAGACAAGCATGAAAGACGACTACTGAGGCATACATTATCACATTTGGAAGTCAGAATTAAAGGATTTCTGTAAGTAATTACACTGAGGCTGTCATGCTTTGGCGTATCATGAGAAGGCAAGGTTCTCTGAAAAAAGACAATATTGCTGAGAAAGGTTGAAGGTACTGTAGCAGGAAAAGAGGAAGCCCAAACACAAGATGGATCGACTCCCTAAAGGAAGCCACAGGCTTGAGTTTAGAAGAGCTGAGCAGGGCTGTTGAGGACAGGACATTTTGGAGATCTCTCATTCATAGAGTCACCATAACTCAGAGGTGACTGGACAGCACATAACAAAAACACTAATTGTATTAATAATGATAATAATATGTGAAGCACAATAGCTTTGGAAACACAAGGTAAGGGCAGTATGTCTGTGAAGATTCTCAGTCACCCAGGTGAGGTTATCTGGAAACTGAGTTGTGGCAACTGGACTTCTTTCTTATTAGGTTGAAACGTCTTGCTACTCATCGAAGTAGCTTCTTCAGTCTGAGGAGAGTTGGTAGGAGACCCCTGATATATCCTCCACGTTGGTTTCACTTCCCCCTGGTCTAAATAGGCTAGCTAGATGGACAAAGGATGGGGGCAGGGGAATGAGTGAAAATCCCACCTCTGTAGTCCTTCTGCACCCATTGTCATGGGTTGTTAACAGTGGCCTTTCTGGTGTGTGGTCCTGATCTTTCTGGGGACGGATTAAAGGGCGGCATGATAAATAGGAGACAGATTGTATCTAAGGCCTCCACCCCTCTTGAGGTATTTTCTATATGCACATGTATGGCCTCCCTGACCCCCCTCTCAAACCACCAGGTAAGGGCAAATTGGAAAGTAAGAAATGCTTTTAAGTTCATATTTCTCCAGTCCTCTGTGTGTGACAATTTCGAAGGGTCTGAAGTAAGTTCTGCCTTCTATAACAGGAGTTAAGTGTGCATAGGAGTGGAGCATTAATGTTTTGAATACTGTTTGTGTAAAATTTATACTGTAAGGAAACAAACTTTCTTCAGTATTATGTTTTCCTTTATTTGTTGTTGTTTAGTCGTTAAGTCGTGTCCGACTCTTCGTGACCCCATGGACCAGTGCATGCCAGGCCCTCCTGTCTTCCACTGCCTCCCGGAGTTGGGTCCAATTCATGTTGGTAGCTTCGATGACACTGTCCAACCATCTCGTCCTCTGTCGTCCCCTTCTCCTCTTGCCCTCACACTTTCCCAACATCAGGGGCTTTTCCAGGGAGTCTTCTCTTCTCATGAGATGGCCAAAGTATTGGAGCCTCAGCTTCAGGATCTGTCCTTCCAGTGAGCACTCAGGGTTGATTTCCTTCAGAATGGATAGGTTTGTTCTCCTTGCAGTCCAGGGGACTCTCAAGAGTCTCCTCCAGCACCACAATTTAAAAGCGTCAATTCTTCGACGGTCAGCCTTCTTTATGGTCCAGATCTCACTTCCATACATTGCTACTGGAAAAACCATAGCTTTGACTATACGGACCTTTGTTGGCAAGGTGATGTCTCTGCTTTTTAAGATGCTGTCTAGGTTTGTCATCGCTTTCCTCCCAAGAAGCAGGCGTCTTTTAATTTTGTGGCTGCCGTCACCATCTGCAGTGATCATGGAGCCCAAGAAGGTAAAGTCTGTCACTGCCTCCATATCTTCCCCTTCTATTCGCCAGGAGGTGATGGGACCAGTGGCCATGATCTTAGTTTTTTTGATGTTGAGCTTCAGACCATTTTTGGCACTCTCCTCTTTCACCCTAATTAAGAGGTTCTTTAATTCCTCCTCACTTTCTGCCATCAGAGTGGTATCATCTGCATATCTGAGGTTGTTGATATTTCTTCCAGCAATCTTAATTCCGGCTTGGGATTCCTCCAGTCCAGCCTTTCGCATGATGTATTCTGCATATAAGTTAAATAAGCAGAGGGACAATATACAGCCTTGTCGTACTCCTTTCCCAATGTTGAATCAATCAGTTGTTCCATATCCAGTTCTAACTGTTGTTTCCTGTCCCACGTATAGATTTCTCAGGAGATAGATAAGGTGGCCAGGCACTCCCATTTCTTTAAGGACTTGCCATAGTTTGCTGTGGTCCACACAGTCAAAGGCTTTTGCGTAGTCAATGAAGCAGAAGTAGATGTTTTTCTGGAACTCTCTGGCTTTCTCCATAATCCAGCACATGTTAGCAATTTGGTCTCTAGTTCCTCTGCCCCTTGGAAATCCAGCTTGTACTTCTGGGAGTTCTCGGTCCACATACTGCTAAAGCCTACCTTGTAGGATTTTGAGCATAACCTTGCTAGCGTGTGAAATTAGTGCAATTGTACGGTAGTTGGAGCATTCTTTGGCACTGCCCTTCTTTGGGATTGGGATGTAGACTGATCTTTTCCAATCCTCTGGCCACTGCCAAACTTGCTGGCATATTGAGTGTAGCACCTTAACAGCGTCATCTTTTAAGATTTTAAATAGTTCAACTGGAATGCCATCACCTCCACTGGCCTTGTTGTTAGCCATGCTTTCTAAGACCCACTTGACTTCACTCTCCAGGATGTCTGGCTCAAGGTCAGCAGCCACACTATCTGGGTTGTCTGGGACATCCAGATCTTTCTGGTATAATTCCTCTGTGTATTCTTGCCGCCTCTTCTTGATGTCTTCTGCTTCTGTGAGGTCCCTACCATTTTTGTCCTTTATCATGTCCATCTTTGCACAAAATGTTCCTTTAATATCTCCAATTTTCTTGAACAGATCTCTGGTTTTTCCCTTTCTATTATTTTCCTCTGTTCATTTAAGAAGGCCCTCTTGTCTCTCCTTGCTGTTCTTTGGAAGTCAGCATTCAATTTTCTGCAGCTTTCCCTATCTCCCTTGCATTTTGTTTCCCTTCTCTTCTCTGCTATTTGTAAGGCCTCATCGGACAGCCACTTTGCTTTCTTGCCTTTCCTTTTCTTTGGGATGGTTTTTGTTGCTGCCTCCTGTACAATGTTACGGGCCTCCATCCATAGTTCTTCAGGCACTCTGTCCACCAAATCTTGTTCCTTACATCTGTTCTTCACTTGCACTGTGTATTCATAAGGGATTTGGTTTAGATTATACCTGACTAGCCCAGTGCTTTTTCCTACTTTCTTCAGTTGAAGCTTGAGTTTTGCTATAAGAAGCCGATGATCAGAGCCACAATCAGCTCCAGGTCTTGTTTTTGCTGACTGTATAGAGCTTCTCCATCTTTGGCTGCAGAGAACATAATCAATCTGATTTTGGTATTGCCCATCTGGTGATGTCCATGTGTAGAGTCGCCTCTTGTGTTGTTGGAAAAAAGTGTTTGTGATGACCAGCTTGTTCTCTTGACAAAACTCTATAAGCCTTTGCCCTGCTTCATTTTGACCTCCAAGGCCAAACTTACCTGTTGTTCCTTTTATCCCTTGACTCCCTACTTTAGCATTCCAGTCCCCTATAATGAGAAGAACATCTTTCTTTGTTGTCAGTTCTAGAAGGTGTTGTAAGTCTTCATAGAATTGGTCAATTTCAGCCTCTTCAGCACTGGTGGTTGGTGCATAAACTTGGATTACTGTGATGTTGAAAGGTCTGCCTTGGATTCGTATTGAAATCATTCTATCATTTTTGAGATTGTATCCCAGTACAGCTTTTCCCACTCTTTTGTTGACTATGAGGGCTACTCCATTTCTTCTACGGGATTCTTGCCCACAATAGTAGATATGATAATCGTCTGAATTGAATTTGCCCATTCCCGTCCACTTTAGTTCACTGACACCCAGGATGTCAATGCTTATTCTTGCCATCTCCTGTTTGACCACATCCAGCTTACCAAGGTTCATAGATCTTACATTCCAGGTTCCTATGCAGTATTTTTCTTTGCAGCATCGGACTTTCCTTTCACTTCCAGGCGCGTCCGCAGCTCACTGACGCCCAGGATGTCAGTGTTTATTCTTGCCATCTCCTGTTTGACCACATCCAGCTTACCAAGGTTCATAGATCTTACATTCCAGGTTCCTATGCAGTATTTTTCTTTGCAGCATCGGACTTTCCTTTCACTTCCAGGCACGTCCGCAGCTGAGCGTCCTTTCGGCTTTGGCCCAACCACTTCATTAGCTCTGGAGCTACTTGTCCTTGTCCTCCGCTCTTCCTCAGTAGCATGTTGGACGCCTTCCGACCTGAGGGGCTCATCTTCCAGCGTCATATCTTTTAGCCTTTTGTCTCTGTTCATGGGGTTTTCTTGGCAAAGATACTGGAGTGGCTTGCCAGTTCCTGCTCCAGGTGGATCGTGTTTAGTCAGAACTCTCCACTATGACCTGTCCGTCTTGGGTGTCCCTGCACGGTATAGCCCATAGCTTCTCTGAATTACTCAAGCCCCTTCGCCACGACTAGGCAGCAATCTGTGAAGGGATTTTACTTTATACTGAGTAAAAAATGTTTCAACATAATCATCAATTTGTTTTGGTTTACAACATGTACATTTTGGTAAAGGCAGGAAAATGAGTTCCCTTTTTAGAATGAATGATGCCTTTGTAAAAAATAATTTGGCATGTCAACCAAGTAAATAGTAGAACTAATGCTATTCCAGTTATCTATGACTACCCTTAAAATGACTTGGAAGATAGGAAGGGGGATTCCCCAGATTAATTATACAAATATATATCTACATATAGATATAGAAAGCAATAGAAAGTGTTATATCCAAGGGCACTTAGGAAACAAAGAATATTACTTGCAGAATTCATCTTGTGAAACTGCTCCTAAATTGTTTGTTGTCTTTTTTGTTCTATATAAAGATAAAAGAGAGGGGGGTGTTTTTGTCTTATCCTAGACACAGTTTTGCAACGTAATTAACTATTCCTCTGCATCACATTTGCAACCTCATCCAGTTTTGCCCTTTTGTCATTACAGTTCTCGCTTTGGAAGTCTACTTGTGTTTCAAGAATATATCAGTTAATACAGTTTTTCCCAGTCGTGCAATCTTGCATTTTATCGACAATAAGGCCATTTAGGATAAATCCTGGTGTCCCAGCTGAAATAGGGTTGTAGGAGAAAGCACTGAGAACAACTGGACAGGTATTTGCCCTGCTGTTTGTGCTGTCTTTCTCACTGGTCTATTCTATAATTATTACATTGACTACCTGATGTTAATCGCAAGTAGACCTGGTCTTTTGGCATGTGTATATTTTGTTGGGCATGTCCAGATAACATAATTGATGATGTACAGAGTGGGGTGGGGTGGGGTGTAGGAGTGAGCCCTGTACTGTTCGCCTTCAGCTCACACTTGTAGGGACTATAACTGCAATACAATGTATAAATTGCATTAAAAAAATTATCCTCGTTTAGCACTATTTCTAAATTTAAAGTTTGCACTATAGCACTAAACTGATACAGCATGAATTCAAATGCTTGCCATGTTTTGTCGGCTCATGGCTATTTTACTTGATAAACATTTTATTTTTAAAAAGATAAGGGATTTGAATGCCATGGAAAGGGATGAGTAAGAAGGTGGTGATAACGACAGAGGAGGGTGAGGGCAAAGGAGGGTTATGTGATCTGTGGACACTGAAGCATTCCTTCCTGGGATAACTAAAAATTTATGTATGAATTTAAATGCCAGGATATGGTATAAATGTATTTATTTATCAAATTTATATACCACCCCATTAGTACCCTGCACTATTCTGCACGCTTTACAGAAGTTAAAAACATATAAAATAATATATTAAATGAACGCTTAGAAAACAACAAAAACTTCAGGAGACATAAATTGTAAGAACAAAATGTGGAATGCGAGGCAAATAAACAACTATCAAAGAGAGAAACAAACAATAAAAAAGAAGTATCAGGCAGGGGTGCCAAAAAAGGTGTCTCTATAGAAGTTTGCATCAACTTGGGACAAGCCTATACTGTAACAGGCAACCTTAATTAAGTATTAAAATCTGTGCTGAATTATTTACTTCGGTACCTATGTGCATGTAAATGCAAATCTGATCTTTATTTTGCCCTTCTCCTCTGGTATATGTTGCAAATTAAAATGGATTAACTTCCACAGCCTATGCATCTGCAGAACAACTTGTCTTGATAAATGTGTGTTGACATGCAGACTGGAAAAGCAGAGTTAATACTGATGACCACATCATAAATGCCGGAGTACATCAGCCTGTTGACATTTACTAGTTTTGCATATTTTATACAGTTTTCTATGACTGCAAAACTAGTGTAACATGGCAAACAAGAAGCAGTGAGCCAGAAAATGCTCGATTCAAATGTCACCTCAACTGCAAACTCCCTGGGCAGTCTTGGTCAAGGCATGGTGTCTTGGCATAGAACTTGAAAAAGTTATAAATTTGGACTACAACAGTCAGAATTAACCACCCATCCTGGCTGAGGGATTTTTGCAGTTATAAGAAAAAAGTAATGTTTCAAGCTCCGTCTTGGATGCAACCCCTGTTCCTTCATGCATAACCTGAAGATATTATAAATAACCTTCTCCCAGTGGCTAACAATACAGAAGGAAAAAAATTACAAGTCTCCTTGGTCCTACCTCCAAATAATTATGGGTCAAAACAGCACAACCATGTTTGTGATATATTTTAAGCAAGTAGCAAATCACATAATCAGATATGACTTATCACAGAGGATGGTTTCAAAGTTTAAGCCCAGTCTTGAATCTTTGTTCATTAAACTACTGACAGTGGAAGAACACAGAACAATGTCTTGAGTCCTTGAGTATAGTAAGAAAGCAACCAGGGAAAGAATACAGACAACAAGTAAACCTAGGAAAGTGTTCTGGAAGAGAGCCAGCCCAACTATTCCAGCCCAACATGTTTCGGAAACAAGATTTCCTTCTTCAGGGAAACTGGCAACCTGCAAAAGCAAACCCCATGATTCTCTTATTTACTAAATCATAATGAGCTTGGTACGTCTGAGAACACTTTCTCCCTAATCCATTTGATTCACATGCACAGGCAAGTTCGTGTTGGAGGAGGCAGCTCTTACATAATGTATATTAAGTGTTGTGATTGCTTAGTTCTGTGTAAATATATACTAAAAAGCAAGTGTGACCCATAGGAAAAAATATTGAGAACTCCAGCACAGCTGCAATTAGGCACCTGTATACTTGGAAATGAAAGGTATCAGTGGAGAAATGGAGGAAATTGAAAAAACGCAGAACATTGTAATACTGTTTTATGTTACTGTGATTTCCAAGTGAGCAACAAAAAAATGTAATGTTAAAACTTTTGATGCATGTTTTCATTCTTCCCATATGCATATATTAATCAATATTTACACTGTATATCACAAAACACTGCTGGAAACCAGGGTGGATAAAAATGAATTATTTTAAAAAAATTAAATTGATTTAAATAAAAAAATGATTTTTTATTTAAATTGTCAAAACAATCAAATTTTAAAAAATTTAAATCCACCTTGCTGGAAACAGAAAAAACAAGTGGGACCTGCAACAAATATTCCACTGTGAAGCTATCTGTTCAGAATCCCAGCAACTCCATTCCATTCCTGTTCTCACTGTTTTCTGTTTCCTCTGCACAATTCAGTGAGCAGACTATCATGCCTACTGAGCATGCTCAGCCCTCATTGATCTGTTTTTCTTGTTTCACCTGCTTGAGACTGTCCCCACCCAAAATATATATGTGTTGGGCTTTTTTATTCTGCAAACCTTGAAGTTTCCCAGTCTATAACTGGACCCCTCTTGTGTGCAGGTGGTGTGTGATTAAATAATACTAATACTCATAATAATAATATGCAGTCAAATCAAATTGTGGTGACCCTCACAAGGTTTTTTAGGTTTGAAGTACTCAGAAGTAGTTTGCCATTCCATCCTTCTATTAATGCTTTGGAAGTGTACTGCTTTCCCAAGGCCATACATGGCTTTTATCCCAGGAGACATAATGAGGAATCAAACTTCTCACCTAGCCAAGTGCTTCAGTCCACTGAGCTACTCAGCCAGCTATTTGGCTATATGCAGATTAGCAATTGACACACTATGTTTGCTATTAGCCATAAAAACACCCCAGGAAAGGGCTGGAGAGTGAATAAGAATTTTCCTAATTTCCCTCTCCTAAAGATCACTAATATAGATAACTCTTTCCTTGACTTGGAGGTGGTGGTAATTGTTTGCTCTGTATACCTGCACTTTGGCAGATGCATTGCTACCAGTACAACATGTAGTTGTTAGGGCTGAAAAAATTGTACATCCCTTGTATACAATTTTTTATCACAACGTAGTTTTGAATGTATGGAGCAATGCTAATTTCATATCCAAGAGAGGTATTTGTAAATTCCTGTTATTTATCTTGTTGTAATAGGTGGATTCCACTGCACAAATTAAGCCAATCAAAATACTATTCTTCTCTCATCTTTCTTTTTATTATGCACTTCTATCTGCTGCACTAAAATGACCCACAGATACTAGTGGGGAGTTTATAACATGTATTTGTTCTCAAATGTGTTTCTCTCCTGTTGTCAGTTCTGTAAATATTGACAAAGGTCAAGCATGTGATTTATCAAGAAGACTGTTGTTTACCTTGAATAAAAGAATATATTTTGAGCCAAAGTAGATATAACCTGAATCAGTCTCCTGCTTTTTAAAAAAAATTAAAAGTAGTTGATGGAAGCTGGAAAACTGAGTAGAAAAAAGGAGGGATCAACAAGGTTGTGTGGTCCTTTCCCCTTGGCATTTGCAGCTAAAAATGCCACATCTTCAGCTGCTTTTGATCACATGAGATGGGGATCCTCCTCATCTTTTACCTTGTATTTGGGAAGGCAGCCTGACTGACTTTGAGCCCACAAATAGCAGAAAATAAAAATGTTAAACAGACCTGTCTGTTCTCAAGTGCAGCCTCCAAGACACCTTTCATTAAAACCAAAACCAGACCTCTTCACATGACTTAGTATCTAAGTATCTGGCCCTCCAGGTTATACTAACCCCACCAAGACATGAACCTATAAAAGACTGGACCTTTAAAGGTAAGAATCCTTGGACAGAAAAAAAATTACAAGGTAGGTAAATTACAGAGTGGCAGTATTTCTAAGAAACGGGTTTTAAAGGAATCCATATTTCCTGAAGTTTGGAATTCTCATGTGCTCCTACCATTCTTAGGAAAAAAAACACAGTCCGTTTTCCTGCAATATTTCCAATTTATTCCTAAATTGCTGTTCTGTCAGGAGCATGGTTTAACTTTCCTAGACACATTGTTACTTCTATTATCACACAGTGATAAAGTACAGAGAAGTCAGGAAGCATATCCCAGAATTCTTCTTTAGGCTGGCTGAGCTGAAAGAATAACTGTATTTGAGTTCATTCACAACAGCCTCTGGGAAAAGGAACACAAAATAGCAGATGTAATTATGCAGTTTTTGCCACAGATTCATGAGTCAATGTACTGGGGAATCAGGCTCTTAAATACAAGGGCGGATTTTCAAAATATTGGTACTGGAAGGGAAAGGAAAGAGCTAAATAAATATATCCAATATAGGCAAGAATTGAACAATTTGCCAGATCATGGCTTAATTCTCTCTCCCCCCCCCCCCCAATAATCCTGACAGAACTGCCTGATGTTGATAAACATACCGCTATTCATGTTAATGTTGCCTCAGTGAATGGTTTAGGGATGCACATGAGTGCAGAATCTGAGACAAACAAAGGCATTATCTTGTCCTGGAATAGGTGTTTGGGACACCATATTAGAAACCCTTCCCCCTTCTCTCATGCTGTCTAAAGGTTCCTACAGACAAGAGCTTCATATATATAGGCAAGGGTGTAGTGAAGCCAAGATCTATGTAGTCAGAACATAGTGATTTTCAGATTGGCAGAGACAAAGGCATCATCAGCCACCGCCTCAACCTTCTCTGGTCCCCTCTGACTTCAACTGCCATAATTCCTCAGGAATAGGAGGAGGAGAGGATTTTTCCAGCAACAGTGACCCATATTGTAATGCAGAGTATTTTGGTGTGGCCTGGCCTTGAATAGGCAAGTAAGACTGGCTAGCTTTACAAAAGACTTGCTTCAAGTGGAGATAGGAACTGCTAGAACTGGTTGTTGTTATAGATCAAAACAGCCCTCTGCATTTTCAGATTCCCTTGGAAAGCATGGCTAGGGGGGACTTGTCATGAAGAGCACTTGTACTTCACACCAGTGCATGTTCAAGAACCACCATGCATATTTTGTTGCACCATTCCAGAATTTGAAGCCACCCCTTTCCCCAGTATTTAATTCATGATATTTCTGGTCAGCTCTGCCAGGAAGTTGTACTATCTCACTGTTGTCTAACCCCAGTGGACCTGGTGCCCTTTGTTGTTGGTGTAACTCACAACAGCCAATTGTGGGCAAAGCCAGGGTGGGCAGACAACTTCTACATCCCTCTGAGGCGGAGAGTTTCTTATGAGGAAAAGCAGGCAGGATCCTAGCGCTCTATGTATTTTGGTAGGGAAGCTGGTAGGAGTGGGTTGATGGGGCACAGTCTCATTTTCCTAACAAAAAGCTGCCACTGTGAACAGCAACTACCTCCTAATGCTCGTCCCCACTCCACCCAACTCTTATTCTTCAGGACTATAGAGCTGTGAACAGGTTCTTCCAGCAGTAAATTTTAAAGGTCAAATGCCATTGGCATAGGCAGCTCCCTACCAAAAATACATTTTAGAACCTTCTGTGATGATGTTCCAGGAGGGTGTGGGAGCACACTTGGTCTGCATAATAAAATATGACTTTTCAAAAAGAAACCAGAGACCACCTTTTCGTTGTCCTTCTGAATGACAGGCAGACGGTGCACAGGTACACCCTTTCTGCCATGGAAAAGCCCTGCGGTGGAAAGCTGTACCGATTGCGTTTTGGCCGATCATGCAGCTAGAAGGGCATAGAAACAGGAAGAGATTTTGCTTTCTAGACATATCACTGGCCCATACGCCCCAAACCACGTGTGCACCTTGAAAGCTGTTATATTTAAATTGGAGCTGTCTCGGATCAAATCCACTTCCTCAGACACTGGAGTGAGACTATATAAGTGATATATTTAGACACAGCCCCATGACCAGGTGAAGACAGGCAATTATCTGTGCGGAACGTCAACGCCACTCTTAGTTAAGTTCAGCCCTCTGAGGGTGACCATAGAGACGCCATGCCTTGCACGCAGGTCAGGTCAAGTCTCGGAACGGCCGGGATTTGGGGGAAGAACTGACGTCTCTCCCCTTTGCGCCCGTCTGTGCGACCTGCGCCCATGCGCACTACCCTTCCCGCCCGGAGGAGTTTGCCCTCTCCTCAGGAAGGAAACGAGCCGCAACGAGAGGGCGCCTTCGGCTGCCCCTTCGAGCGAGCGAGCGAGCGAAGCAGGCGCCTCCTTCCTCGCACGCTTGTGACGCGTGGCGCTCGCCCCGCCTCCAGCCCGGTTCGCCTATAAATACTCGGTTTGAGGCCCTTCTTCCTCTTCTTTTGCCATCTTCTTTGCCGCTGGGGTTTCTTTCGTTGGTTCTGCTGCTTCTTAAGGTGTCTTGTGGGTCTCTCTCTCTCTCTCTCTGGCCACTCAGTTGTCTCCTCTCTTCCCGAGTCTCTGTCCCTTTCTTCCACACGGTCTCCCTCGTTTCCGGCACTTGCGTCCCGTAACCTCGGCGCAACTTTGCGCTCTTTCTCCGGTCGCTTCTGCAGCCTATGGCCCTGGAAGGCGCCGTTGCCGCCTCCTGTATTTCTGCTGTAGGTTCCCACATCACTCTTTAAAAATTCCGCCTAAAAAGAGAAGACGATTTACCAAATCTTTCGGGCCGTTGTCCCACGTGAGTACCTCTAATGATTATTATTACGGTTGAACATATTTGTTATTGAGGTAATTTATAATTTACCTTATTATTATTACTGAGGCAGGGGCTGTAAAAGTCGCATTGGAAAGGAGGGCAAGAGTCCGTCTGAATGAACCTCCGGCCCCGTTACATGCGGGTCATGATGGGCGCAGGTGCAGCGGCAATCTCCATATACAGAGATGAGGGTGAAGGGTAGAGGAGACGGCTGGCTTCTCGGTGCTGGGGAGCGCCATAGATGGTGTTGTTGACGCGCAGCCATGCTGAAAGGAGAGGCGCAAAGAGCCGTGTGGATCGCGGGCGGGAGTTGTCTGGAGGTCCGAATCCGTTGGAAAACGGTTAACGAGGTTTTCCTCCTTCCCTCCCTTCTGCGGCCGAAGGCTCGATGTGCGTGGGTGGGGGGCAGCCTAATTAATCCAACCCCTCACAAGCATGGGCAGGACATGGATAGTTTCTCTCGAGGAGAAGTGAGAGCTACCGGAATTTTCCTGGCACCCAGGGCGGGCATTGGAATTAAGGCGCTCAGCCTCTTAGTAAACCCGCTTCTGTTAGGATGGGGGGGGGGGAATGCGTCTGTCGCGTGTCCTTGAACACCCGGGGGGGGGGTGCCAATCGTTGTCTTTTTGTCCACCTCCGCCTGGACCTCCCCGTGAAGAAACTCGGAGCTTTTGCCCGCAGGGGTCAAGGGTGTCGTGTGAGAAGGTGGCGTTAGTGGGAGTGGGAAGAGGAGCTCCTATCCTAACATGGCGGCCGCTTGCCTGAGGAAGGAAGGGGCTCCACTCTCTGGATCTGGCGCCTCGGTGCTTTCAGTCTCTGGGGCGTTGGGGAGAATGTAGGTGGCCTGGCGGAGAAGGAGTGGGGATCGAGGCACAGCCTTCGAAAGAGAACATGGCAGAGGGGCTTGACGGCTGTTCTAACATGGCGGATTCCCGTGGAGGGGAGTGGGAGGCTGCCGCCGCCGCCACCGCCGCCTGGGTGGCTGCCTCAGAACTGGGTCAGTTCGCAGCGATAAGCCGCGGGAAGCCACAGCCGTTGAAGGTGGCGGTTAATGGGAGGCCAGCGGCTTCTGGAGAAGGAGGGCTCGCTTCTTCTCTGCCCAACAGCGTGAAAGCCTATTCGTCTCTTCCCCCCTCCTGCCCGCCCGCCCGTCCATCTGTGAAAGCCGGCAGCGAGTCTTCCTCTCCATTCGTCACCATCGGGAGGGAGTCCTGCTTTGTCGGGCGGATGTTCCCCGACAAGGGAACCCTCCCTGGAATTTGGGGAGGACAGGCAGGCAGGCTCGCTTTGTAACCCTGAAGGAGACAAGGAGAGCTGGTGACATGGCAGAGGCTCTCCTCCCCCTCCCTTTGGTTTTTCAGAGGCGACTGCTCTGTGTGTGTGTGTCTAGAATTGTAACCAGCTACTATGGGTTCTGTTGTTCTCTGACGCTAATAAGGGCTTTCCTTCTTCGTGTACCTTGTCAAGATTGGTGTTTCTTTTGGTGCTACCTCTTTATATTCATGGTTAGTATGGCGATCTTGCAATGTCTTGCCTTCCTCCATATAAGACCAGCTGTTTTGTCATGGTGGCCAGGTTACATAAAGACAGGCCCACATATAGGAGTGTCAGCAAAGGAGTGGAAAAAATCAGCTTCTCTCTACTTTGAAAATCTAACATGATTGTGAGGATCTTGCATCCATTGTTTGTGGCTAGACTGTTCTTGATATTTTGAATGGGCAGTGATGTTTTGATAGTTGGCTGCCTAATGTGACACAGGCTCTACTGCCCTCCTTTTGATCAAAGGTAAAGATGTGGTTCACACAGGACTTCATAAAACTATCCCTTTCTTCAGTGCTAAAACTTTAGACTTGTCAATGAATTCAGTCAGTAACACAAAACCTATTCCTGTTGCTTAATGACTGAAATTGAAGTCGTGTGCCCATTGTCTGTGGAATACCCCAAATGTATCATTTGCTTAAAAAATCTTTAAAATTGAGAGTCTGCAGTTTTCCGAGGCAATTTGTTCCTTTGTCAAAGAGCCAAACAGCTTTTATGATTGAGAAGTTCTTGTTAATCTTATCTAATTCTTTCTTCAGTGATTTGGAAGCACTGTTGTACTTCCCATTTGTCACATCCTTCAGATGGGAAACATATTTTTTAATAATATTTGCTCCAGGCAAAACAAGAAGTTGTTTAATTACTCTGGAATAGATAACCCCCACCTTGTTCTGTGCATGCGAATTAGCAGTGGAAGTTTGTTTCTAAACATACATAGAAGCGTTAAGAAAAACTACCCAGATTCTAGAGAGACCAGTTAATTAACAATGCCCTCTTACATGTGTCTATTAAGAAGTAAGCCCCGCTGAGTTCAGTGTAGCTTGAAGTGGGTAAGTGAATGTACTAAGGCAGGAATTCCACATTATGATCATGAGTAAGTGTATGTATGGCAGGGTATGTGCATTTTATGGTAGTTTATGCTTGTCTACCACAACCAAAGTATCCAGAAAATATGCATAAAGATTAACACCAATTTGAGTGTGTCAGTTCAGTTCTGTTAAGACTGGCTAATTTGAAATACAATGTTTCTAAGGCAGATTGCTGGCAGCCAGTGTGTTACAGAGATTACTATAGTGGTGAATCTGAGTTTGGATAGCAACTTGACATTCCTGCTGCTACACTAACCAAACCACGTGTGTGTGAGGAGTTAAGTATAAAATGAGAGAGGCACATAAATGTTTCTCCAAGTTCATCGGACAGAATAAAACTTGGCAAACACTTACTTTCTTTTTTGTGGAAAAAAGAGTGGGATGTGCAAAAATTTCGCTGTTCAATGTGACATGCACAAGAGCAGAACTTTGACTGCAATTTTGTCTTTGGAATGACTGATAACTCTTTATTTGTTTTGTTTTAATGTCAGTTTAGAAAGCCTTTTTTGCTCTTGCTTCAAACACTGAATTAGGTAAGAAAACACTTGCTGTCTTAGCAGTTGCTAGTTGTTCATAGTTAACATGCCTTCAGTTTTTTTGAGCATGTACTCGTGGAGACAGAGAAATCAGAACGTAGATGTAAGAGTGGTCCTCTACAACTTCTGTACTGCTGTTTCTCTTAAATCTCAAGTAGATAATTCAGATTCCACAGCCCTAGTAAAAACTAGGGGAGTTGGGGTTTGCACAAAAAGAGAGGGAAAAGGGTTGTATGTTTGAGGGTTTTGTTTTTGAAATGCAGATAGCCCTCAGCACTTGACACCAAAATAGGGCATTCAAAGAAGCGCAATTAGGCATGCCTGTATACTACTCTTCCGGAGGAAATGCTGTCACTTGAAGCTGTAGTCTAGTTAGCTGGAGTGTCTCCTTCAGCACTGTAGTCTCTTTCAGCAATGCTGACTTGGTCATTCCCAATGCCCTCATTACGTCTTTGCCATTACCAGCTAGAATGTGAGTGTTGTGCTGCAGCTCTGTGCTGTGGGTGGTGGCTTATTAACAGAAGAGTTGTGTAGTGAATAATGGTAGTGAAAGGGGAGGAGGGTCTGTTCTAGTCTGGACTGGTCCTGTCTAGTTCTTTGCTTCCCGTCATGGTGTGAACAATGCTACTTTTGCTGCTGCAGCTTGCTTGCAACGTGACACCCCCTCACTACTATATAAGCTTTTCCAAGTGCAGGTATCACCGAAGCCCCCTCCCCTCCCTTATCCAACCAGTTAAAGCAGAGCAAAAGAGGTTCTGTAGCCCACAATAGGCTCTTTAATCTTTCCTGTCCATGGGATGAAGCAAAGCTAGTAGCCACTTAGTATATCCTTGTATCCTAACAGACTGGGTGGAGAGGTGGAGATGTAAGAGAGCAACAATAATTTATTAAATAAATCAGAGGGTTTGTTAAAGGCACATAATGTGGGTTTCTTTTCTGTAAGATTCTCATATTATCAAGCCAGTTCACCCATGTGTGAAAATTTATGAATAATTTCATTACTCTGCCTCTTTTGGTTCCTTATCTATATGTAGTATTTAGGTTATGGATTAAAAATGTGAGGGGCATAATTATAGTTAAGGACCTAGCACACTGAACATTAAATTAGTGCACTAAGTGTGACCTGAAATCACAGGTTGGAGAAGCACAACTGCATTTAATAAAAGCAGTTGAATTATGCAGAAAACGGTGAATAAAATAATCTACTGTTAAGAAAAGATTTTGGAGTTGTAAGGAAAAATATCCACCTCCCCCTGGAGAGATTTTAATTTTAAACTAGAGGCTGCTGTACAAATTGCAGTTGTACTTAAAAAGTAGATCATTATTGAATTACACTTATATCTACACATATATCTGTAAATATTCTCAGTCATCCATGTGTGGCTATCTGCAAGTTGAGTCATGGCAACAGGGCTTCTTTCTTGTTTGGTTGAAACGTTTCGCTACTTATCCAAGTAGCTTCTTCAGTCTGACTGAAGAAGCTACTTGGATGAGTAGCAAAACGTTTCAACCGAACAAGAAAGAAGTCCAGTTGCCATGACTCAACTTGCAGATCTACACATATATTTTAACTCGTGTATGCTGTCTTGGGAGACGGCAAAGAGTTTTTATGATGCTCTGAGACTAAGTATGCCTTTAAGCAGGGACTTCATTATTTCCATTATATTTTTCCTTTGGTATAAAAACACTGTGTCATGAATAAAGGCCAGCACAGAAACCAAACAGGCTTATGGTACAAGTACAGTAGATCCCATTTGATAAAGTCTGATTGTAGGCATTGTGCTCCGAAGTCTGAATTCCATCGAGTTCATTGCTTACCCTTAAGTCTACAGACATTTTTTTAAATTTAATCTTATAATACAAAAGATCAGTGTGTAAAGTAAAATACAGGTTTGTCTTTCTCACAAAAAAAAAAAGGACTTAGATGTGGAAATTGGTTCCCTCTCCTCTTTATGGCTTTGGAAACAAGTTTAGTGTAGCATTTCTAAACTGCACATTTGTATACTGAATGGACTTCCAAGTATTGTTAAAGGTCATACTACTTGCAGAAACACCTGTTCCAGAAAATTGCTTGATCATCAAACTGCATAGCATCATATAATACTGTATGTGTTTATTACCAATGAAACTAATTTTCTGAATTTATCTTAGTCTGGCTTCAGTCCTGATTTTAGAAAAGAAACTGCATTGGTTGTTCTGTGGGATGACCATGCTAGAAGAGGGATAGGAGGGTGATTGCGTTCCTTATTTCAGACTCCTTAGCACTTTGGATACTATCAGTTGTGGTAGCATATTGGCTAGGATGTTTGAGTGGAGCAAGTACACGTATTCCCATTCGTGCTTGAATGAACAAGAAAATAGAAGCCCTGTTGGATCAAACCAAGGGTCTATGTAGTCTCACATTCTTTTTCTGCAGTAGCCAACAAGCTTTAATTTGTTGAAATCCTGTTTATAGTGTAAGCCAAAGTGTATGTTTTCATCTGTTCCTCCCTGGTAAACAAAGTGACCCCCTCGCCCGTGATTCTTGGGGGTGAGTGGGTGCACGCACCAACCTTGTATGTGCATTTGACTGTGCCCACTGAGAGTCACACAGCAGTGCTTTGTTTGTCAGGGAAAAACAGACTGAAAGTAAGGTTTTGACTTGTGTTATGAACAGGATTTGAACTGTTATTTATTTATTTAATACTCTACATTTCCCTTATGGCTGGACTCAATATGAAGCAAATCAGATAAAAACCCACTAGGTTATGACATTAAAACCCAGCATGTCATATAAAAATAGTAATTGAATAAAGGCTCATTGAAAATATGTAAAAAACAGCACCTCTATCAGCATAATCGCTCTTTTCCTGAGGAACCAGTTACATGAAAAGAAGTTTGCCTGAATAAAAAGGTATTTGTTTTCTGGTGGAAGGACAAAACAGATGGACCCAGTCCAGCCTCTCTCAGAAATGAGTTACACAACATGGGGGCAGCCACCAAGAAGGTCCTCTCTATTGTCCTTGTTAAACATTCCTTTGAGAGTGTTTCCAAGAGAGACCTTCTTTGGAAATTTTAAAATCTAGGCAAAATAGGGAAATCTGGTTCATACAAAGACATACAAAGTTTACATTTGAATTGTGTCTCAGAATGGATTGGTAGCCAGTGAAGCTGTTGTAGTCGTGTTTTTCCTGTGACTGGCTGCAGCCAGTAGTCTGGTTATAAATCTTTGGACATGCTGAGGTTTCCAGACAGTTTCCAGAGGAAGCCTCACATCAAGTGCATAACAGTAACCTAAAAAGCATGGGTGCAATAGAACTGTTGCTGTTCCCCAGCAATTGGAATGTAGCACCTGTTTGTTGTTTTTATGTGCTACCAGATTGCTTCCAATTTATAGCAACTCTGAATTAATGGTCTTCAAAAGACCCTATCATTAACAGCCTTACTTGGTTCTTGTAAAACTAATAATTGTGGCTAGAGGTGCGGCTACTTTCTCTGGCCTTTGCCTTCTGTTTTTAATTTTTAAAAAAGAAAGCTGTCACGATGCTTCCTGGGAAGGTAGTTCTTCAGGAGCTTAATGGGCAGCAAGAGCCTAATGGGCAGCAAGATGTTGACTCTCAGCACCCTCTGTGTCCAGGAGAGCCCAGCATGCACTTGTTGGTAATGGGATGCCCACAAAACTTCCTGGTTGTGGCTTCCTTTGTTGAGCCATCAATCTCATATTAAATCGTCCTTGTTTCCCTCTGCCTTCAGCTTTTCAAAGCATTGTCTTATCTGGTGAGTGTTCTCATGTGTTCAAAATACAATAACTTAACTTTAGTAATTTTAGCTTCTGGTGAAGGTTCAGGCTTGATTTGATTTAGAGCACATTGATTTGTCTTTTTGGAAAAGCATTCTTCCAGTGCTACATTTCAGAGAACCAGGGTTCCCCTCCCCCCTTTTCAGCTTTCTTCATTGTCCAGCTTTCATTTCGACTACATGGCAGTTGGGAATATCATAGTATGGGTCATCCTAGCTTTGGCAGTTATACCATAGAGTTCTTCAGGGCTCTGTTTTGTTTCTTATGATTTTTCTCATCTACATGAAACCAGTAAAATATACTAATCTAGGGGCTAAGATGTAAGCAGTTTCTGAATGACACTGAGATCTGCCTCGTTTTCATTTAATAATAATGAGGCCACTGATGTCCCTGCTTAGGCAGGGAAACAGTCTAGAACAGCAATGGCGAACCTATGGCACATGTGCCACAGCTGGCACGCGGAGCCCTTTCTGCCAGCACGCGAGCCATAAGTCGCCAGATCGCTACTCCGCCCTCCCCGCGCAGCCAAACCTGAGAAGGCAGCTGCAGCCGCGGTTCTGGTGCTTCGGCAGGCAGATCCAGAGCAGCTGGTGCTGGCGGCGGATCCGGAGCGGGGTCTCGAGGCACGTCCATGCCAGTATATTCCCCCTTCCGCTGCCACTTCCGGTTCCGCCGCCGCGGCACACCGCCCGCTGTTTATTTTCCCAGTTTGGGCACGCGAGCCCAAAAAGGTTTGCCACCACTGGTCTAGAATGACAGCCAATCACCTGTGACTTGAGGTGAGAGCAACATTTCCTCTAAGTTGTGTGAGTGCGCACTACTCCATTAGGCGTGCACAGCCGAGCGAGAGTATCTGCCCATTTGCTTCTGTTTGCAGGTGGAACTCAATGTGCAGGGGGTGGAGCCTCTGTGCAGAGCTTTGGAGAATTGGAGTGTTGGGTGAGAGAAAGATACTGCTTGTGAGCAGATCTAAAAAAACATTTCACCACAAAACCAAAAATGCTAACCCTTCCATATATGAGAGATACACCTTCAAAACTTAAAGGAATGCTATGAAAGAATGTGTTCCCTTTTAATTCTCCTTAGGCTCTTCAGAGAGATAATCTGAAATCCTTTTTTGAAATATAGTTTGGTGACAATTACAATTTTGGGGATCATCAGGTAAAATCTTCTGTTGGATTTGGTGGACATATACAAAAACAATCCTGTTGTCATATCTTTATCAGTGCTTGTTGATGAATTTTAAAAAATGAAAATTGGACCTATTGTGATTATTTCTAGACATGGGCACTTTTTATTCATATCCCTGGAGATACAAATATGAAGTGCAGCACCACAAGTGCTATGGAGGTCTATTCTCTCCCCCCAGAATTGGCTGGTCCGTTAACTGGTTGCCATGTAGTGCATGGGTCTGTCGTCGTCAACATTGTGCCAATCACAGACATAGCCTGGTCAGCGCTTCTCCACCTCCCTGCACAGGTGACCACTCTGGCAAGGAGGCAGGATGAAGAATCTCCCCTTTCACCTGTAGAGCAGTTGGCTGTGCAGGGAGGCAGAGAAGCACCGGCCAGGCTACTTCTGTGATTGGGATGTGAATACTAAGTGCCCATGCCTACTTATTTCTTCTGCTGTTTGGGGGCATTGGCAGTCGTCTGGTTGTTTCTTCTATAGAAGTAAATTCATAGATACTATTATCAAGGTAAACACTGCCTCTGGGCCATCTAACCAGGAACTGCGAAAGCTTCATTAGTGTAGTTTGGTAGGAAATGCTCACAGCATTCACTGAAGTGGCTTTGCAACCTTGCTAATCTAAGCTATACTTCCTGTCTGACCTTATCAAAGAACTTGGGGAATAATACGTGCAAGTTTTATATTGTGGTATGGAGATAAAAATAAATTTGGTTGTCCCCACAGGTATGTTGTTGTTTAGTCGTTAAGTCATGTCCGACTCTTCGTGACCCCATGGACCAGAGCACGCCAGGCCCTCCTGTCTTCCACTGCCTCCCGGAGTTTGGTCAAATTCATGTTGGAAGCTTTGATGACACTGTCTAACCATCTCGTCCTCTGACGTCCCCTTCTCCTCTTGCCTTCACTCTTTCCCAACATCAGGGTCTTTTCGAGGGAGTCTTCTCTTCTCATGAGATGGCCAAAGTATTGGAGCCTCAGCTTCAGGATCTGTCCTTCCAGTGAGCACTCAGGGTTGATTTCCTTCAGAATGGATAGGTTTGTTCTCCTTGCAGTCCAGGGGACTCTCAAGAGTCTCCTCCAGCACCACAATTTAAAAGCATCAATTCTTCGGCGGTCAGCCTTCTTTATGGTCCAGCTCTCACTTCCATACATCGCTACTGGAAAAACCATAGCTTTGACTATACGGCCCTTTGTCGGCAAGGTGATGTCTCTGCTTTTTAAGATGCTGTCTAGGTTTGTCATCGCTTTCCTCCCAAGAAGCAGGCGTCTTTTAATTTCGTGGCTGCTGTCACCATCTGCAGTGATCATGGAGCCCAAGAAAGTAAAATTTGTCACTGTCTCCATATCTTCCCCTTCTGTTTGCCAGGAGGTGATGGGACCAGTGGCCATGATCTTCGTTTTTTTGATGTTGAGCTTCAGACCATTTTTTGCGCTCTCCTCTTTCACCCTCATTAAGAGGTTCCTTAATTCCTCCTCACTTTCTGCCATCAGAGTGGTATCATCTGCATATCTGAGGTTATTGATATTTCTTCTGGCAATCTTAATTCCGGCTTGGGATTCCTCTAGTCCAGCCTTTCGCATGATGTATTCTGCATATAAGTTAAATAAGCAGGGTGTGAGACAGGAGGCGAGAGGGATATCCCACTCGCTGGAGAGCTGTTCCTCCTCCGTACCGAAGAGAAGGAGATACAGACTCAACCTAGCACAGCGCCCAAAAAGACAGAGCAGCGAGAGACAGAAACAGATGGGCTAGAAAGAGAGATACAAAGAGTGACTTTGGAAAAGGCTCAGGGAGAAACGGTGGGAAAAGAGCAGAAGAAGAGGGTGGAGTTTGAGGCGGGAACAGTGGAGATAAAAAGAAAGGAGGAGCAGTTACCACCAGGTTGGGAGTGGGTATGGATGGAGGATCCCTGGACTGGGGCATGGGAGAGGTTAAGAGTGCCCAAGGAAGAGGCTGATTATAGGAGGAGAAGAGAGATACCACCCAGACCATCATATTGGGGAGAGGCCGAGGCAAGAGAGTGGAGAAGGAGGTTGAGAGAAGAAAAGGAGAAAGTTGAGAGAGAAAGGAAAGAAAGGTTAGAATGGAGGATAAACGAGATGAGGAGGAAGGGTTACAGGGAGGACCCTGGAAGGACCCTGCACCCGAAGGACACCCACTGTGGAATGACAGCCAGGATGACGAGACCATGCCCTTGTTGGAAGGTGAGACGGGACAGAACATAGCCGACAACGTCTTTACAGACTGGCCAGGTCCGTGGAATGCCTGTGAGAGAAACCCGTTCCTTAGTGATGACTGGAAACCCCTTCAAGACCCGTTGTCAGAAGGAGAAAAGCGTTGGAATCATGTTATGGACACTTGTTACTTGTTAAATACTCCAATAAATATTTCACTTGTTTCGAAACAACAAAAATCTCCTGATTTCTTTGAAGCAAGTAGGGAGCCCAAAGTCGAACCCTCACACAGGGAGACAATATACAGCCTTGTCGTACTCCTTTCCCAATTTTGAACCAATCAGTTGTTCCATATCCAGTTCTAACTGTTGCTTCCTGTCCAGTGTAGTCTGCAGAGCATGAATGGTGAAAGAAATAGAAATTTTACAGGTTTGCTTTGTATATGGGGTTGCTGTAGGTGAATGGTGACATATTGTGTATGTTTCTGGGTCAGTATTCCAAAAAAAGAAAAGAAAAAAAAGAAGAGCATTAATCATTAAGATGTATGCTGATGGATGAGACTGACAGAACGCTGATTCAGGTGACTAGCTAAAATATTTATTCTTTGTGATCTCTGTGACTCAAACCTATGAGTTTATTGTACCTGTGCAGCAACGTTCTAGAACCTTCCATAACTGAACATTATTGAGCTTTGGCAGTGTACATTTTCCATCACTTCCCTCCCTTTTTCTCTTAGTTCTGTTTTGTCTGCTGACAAGTCAGCAGAGTCTCGGGACATTCTCTAGTCCACTGTGCTGAACCTTCTTTTTTACTTTGTTTTTTCTCTATGTAAATAGTTATTCCTGTGTCGGTCCGTCTATAAAGTACTGAAAAGTACTACCTCTGAACCTTGGCCTCCTCTACCTGCTTCTCTTCCTTTCAGTAGTTTATGGCACCACTGCCATTAGTCAAGAAATGCAGGGCAAAGAGTTATTCAACTGACAGCCATCAAAGTGGGTTTTTTTGTTTTGTTTTGGCTTGGGGGGAAAAACATAATACACAAATTTGAAAACATTGCCAAGCCTTCAGCCCTCAAAGTCACAAAAATTGAAGGCCAGGCTTAAAGCTGTACTCTGGGAGAAAGCAATTTTCCCATCCAAGGCATCTGTCTCCACCAGCATTCGAAACTGACCTCGGATCAGCACTCTAAAGAGACTACCAAAATGTCCAATACTACCGGTCTTGTAGTAGCTTTGAAACCTATGCACTCTGTACTGTTGACTTATTGGTACCATCTATGACACACCATTGATGTAGTCAGGGCATACCTCTAAGCACAGCTTACTCTTTGTAAAGAAACTACTCTTAGTTGAAGTAAAGGGACCAATTCCCACAACAGGAGAGCCAAAGGAAAGGAAGAAAGATAAAAGATGTAAACATAGTGATTCAGAGGAATTTTCTCCTTCGCAGTCAGTAAACCACCCCGAATAGTATTTCACTTCGTTGGATGGTCTAGAAAAGTTATGGCTAACCTTTTTGAGCCCGAGTGCCCAAACTGGGGGGAAAAAACAACAGCAGGCGTCGGAAGGGGGAATCCCGGGCACGGAGGTGCCTCCAGATCCCACTCTGGATCTGCCTCCAATAGTGCCCAACCCCCGCCAGCACCAGCTGCTCCGGATCCTGGCCCTCCGCCTGTCGGGATGCTAGCACTGCGGCTGCAGACGCTGCCTCAGGTTTGGCTGCCGGGGGTAGCGATCCGGCGACTTACGGCTCGCGTGCCCGCAGAGAGGGCTCTGTGTGCCAGCTGTGGCACACGTGCCATAGGTTTGCCATTGCTGGTCTAGAAGTTCAATAAATAAATAAATGATCCTCACTGAGGGGCAACATCCTAACTAGAGATGGGGTTATTTGTATATGAATACAAATACTCCTGGAGAGCTGGAGTTAACGAGGGTCCACTCACGCATCCGCCGCTGCCACCAACCCCGCTCTTCCTTGCAATGGCTCCGGAGCGCCCGGTCAGCTAGCCACTCCTGGCAGAAGGAGGGAAGATGAGTTTCCCTGCAAGGCTGACGAGTGGCTAGCTGACCGGGCGCTCCAGAGCAATTGGAAGGAAGAGTGGGGCTGGCGGCAGCAGCGGATGTGTGAGTGGACAGTCCAGCTCCAGGGGCCGGACCCTCGTTAACTCCAGCTGCGCGGGGGTATTTGTATTCTTATACAAATACGAATACAGTGGTTCCTCGCTAGACGATGTTAATCCGTTCCGCGAAGATCGCTGTCTAGCGAAAACATCGTCTAGCGAAGCACGTTTTCCCATTGGAATGCATTGAAATCTCTTCAATGCGTTCCAAGGGAAAACGCAGTCGTCTAGCGAAAATCTCCCATAGGGAAACATCGTCTAGCGAGTGCGGGTCCCCATCGGAATGCACTGACAGCTGCACTGACAGCTTTTCACCACTAGTCGGCGCACTCCTATGGGGAAACCTCATCGTCTAGCGAAAATCGCCATAGGGAAACATCGTTTTGCGAAGCGCAGTAGCGATCGCAAAAAGGCATCGTCTAGCGATTTCCTCGTCCTGCGAGGCAATCGTCTAGCGAGGCACCACTGTACCCCCATCTCTAATCCTAACCGTTTCTGAATGCACAAAAGATAAGTGACAGGTCTCTGGATCTAAAGACTGGGAACTGCTACCACCACAACATTTAGTTGCTGCCTCACCTGCAATATCGAGAGCTAAGGATATGACATCCAAACAATATACTCAAAGGTATTGTTGTCCATCACAAGCATAGATTTTGGAAAGATCATCTATGTGGAAAGTGGTTGCTAAAAAATTATTTCATACCAACATCTGGCCATACCTCCGTCCTTAATGGAATTTCTGAAATGGAGGCCTCATTATCAGCTGTGTCTGAGATTGAGGGATTTTTCTCCATCTTCCGTGTATTCAGGATGTTCCCACTCACAATGCGCAGATTGAGAACCAATATGTTATCACTGTCATTGGTCCAATCACCATTCTCTATTCTATTGTTGGGAACACCATTCCAGAAACAATCGTTTGTCATCCCTGTTTTTCATTCATTCTGTCAGTGAATGGGCTTGAAAAGATTAGGAAGCATTAGTTACCATCTCCATGGTTCCCACCTCCCAGGACCACATCCACAGTGTCATGTCCCATGGGGCCTCACCCGCAACCAAAATAGCCACACCAGCTACACTTCATGGCTATACAGTACCCACAGGACAACGTTCCTTAGTACTGAAGAAACAATAATATTCACTCTCATTGCTGGACTTGAAACTGACATCAGCTCTATAGGATCTGGTATATTCTGTCACCTTACCAAGAGAAACGCAAGTGCCATCTACCTCAACTGCCTTACCAGTTATGTCCACATCAATTTTCACAATATCAAACATGGTATCCACAAATACGTCTTTGTATCAGCCACAGTACATCCTTAGTATTGAGCATGGATTCAACATCTTTAGTATCGTCCATGGATTGTTTCTATTTCCTGTTTTGCTATTGAAACTCAGACTGTGGCACCCCATATAATCCCAGTATTACCCTCTTTATTTCATGTGGCATAACAGTCTCTGAAACCATATACCTATAAAAGGTATGTGAAAAGGATTGTCAGTTTTTATTTGCACCTCCCTATCCAAACTCTATCATAGTAGATGCTACTCAGGAAAGAACTTGAACAAAGCCACAATTGAGGATCTCCCTTTTGACAAGCAAGGCCTGTCAGTGCAAAAACAGCTGAAGGTCTGGACCAAAGCATTGAGGCCTGCAGATCTTGTGCAAGGCATTGAGGCCTGCAGCTGTAGACATTACCACAACCTCACTTTAAGCAGAGACAGTCCCAATCATATCATCAACAGAGATTTTATAGGACTCCACTCTATAAACCAAACAAACATCTTTCATCTCACACCACCTCTGGCACACACTCTGCTTATACACAGAGCCAGTTCAAACAACTGAGAGGAAACCACCTTGAACTTCCAAATCTTGTCTTTCATTCTTGCTGCTTCCATCTACACACCATGAGAACACCTTTTGGGGACAGACTTCATACATCATTGTCACCTCTGGCAACAATAATATACAACTCTTGGGTAATAAAAATAATTTCTTCTGGTTATACCATAAAGTTTCAAGCACTACCACCTTTCAGCATCACTGAAACCACTGACTTTCCGACCTACCTCCAGAAATACCATCTATATAAGATACAAGGCCTCTCCACCACTATTACACAAAGTCACTGTACTCCTAACGAAAGGAGCAATAGAATCAGAATAATAAAATAATTTAATTGGAAGCGGTGTATGAGGACATTGAGTCGAACTCTCTGCTCAATGCAGGAATCTAAACCAAAGTAGATCTGACAGATGGTTGTCCAATTTTCTCTTGAATGCCTTTAGCATTGGAGCATTCACCACTTCCTGAGATAATCGATTCCAGTGTTGTACTGCTCTAACAGTTTTTCCCCGATATAAACCTGGCTTCCTGTAGCTTGTGCCCATTATTGTGCCCATAGTGTCCTGCACTCTGGGATGATTGAAAACAGATTCTGCCCCTCCTCTGTATGACTATGTTTTAAGTACAGTAGAACCCCCATATCCATGAGATCAGTATCTGTGGTTTTACTTATCCACGGACTAAAAATAGTAAAAGAAAAAATCCAGAAAAAACTATTTTCACATGTATTGCCAGAACCAGCCACTAGAGGGAGCCAGAGACCCTGCTAATGATACTTGTTAGTGAAGAATACATAGCATGGTCTCTGGCACCCTCTAATGAGCAGTTGTGGTAATGCCAAGCTCTCTATGTAGTGTTCACTATTGTCTGCAGTTTTCAGTATCTGCGGGGGGCTTGAAACAAAACCCTAGCAGATATGGGGATCCTACAGTATTTAAAAGTGCTATGGTATTTCCCCTTTTCTCAAGGCTAAAGTCTACTTGGCTGCTAGTTCTACCAGTGTTGCCTTCACATCTGCTGCCTCTTGGTTCACTCACCCAGACATTAAACTATTCTAAACAGTTGTAAGAATTTCTGTCCTCCTCTGCAACCAATCACTACTTCCTGGAGTCTGTTTCTTCTTTCAGAACTCTTGGGCAAACCATACAAACCCTTTACCTTAGGCTCTTGCCAAGAAAACAGATTTTTTTTGTCAGTTTATAATCAGCCAGATGTGCTAGTAAGCTCCTTGCATTGCTCATTGACCAACCATATCTTACATTTCATAAAGATAAGGTGATTCCCAGATTGGATGTCATATTCCTCCCAGAGGTGGTGTCATCCTTTCATCTATCAGGATATAATTCTACCAACATTTAGCTATCAATACTGTTAGAGAGGTCACTTCATATTCTAGATGTGTGCCGGGCCCTCTCTTTTTAGTTGTCCTGAACAGCTTATTTTCAATGTATACATTTTCTCTTCATTTGCCACAGGGCAGGAAAAAAAACCCTCTTCAAATGGATTGGAGCTATATTTGCTCTCTCATATGAACTTGTGGGCACACTTTTACCTCCACAAATTAATCCACACTCTTCTCAAGCCACAGTGACATCTACTGCTTTACTTAGTGGGGAACACCATTGCCAGATATCTGTTGCATTGCCATATGGTGACAGCCATCAATATTTGTGCAGCATTACGGGTTGGATGCATGATCCAGAAGCAATGCAAATTTTGGCAGAACTGTTTTGCTGGCAGTTCTTCACTGACATTCATTCTCATCCAGAGGTAAGATTGGTGTTCTCCCATAAGAGTGAATCACAGAGCCTGTGCAAGACAGGTTGCTTACCTGTAACTGTTTTTTCAAGTGGTCATCTGTGAACTCACACAAACCTGATTGTTGTCTGATTGTTTCTATGTTTATATGGTGAACATGGAACTGAGAGGAAAATAAAGGGAAGCACTGGAATATGTGTACTGAGGAGAGGTGGGGCTCCCACCAAATCTCAATGTTCAGCTATGGTAGATTCCAGAATTTAGTTGCACAGTTGTAGTGAACTTATAGGTGTGAGTTCACAGATGGCCACTCAAAGGTATAGGTGAACAACCTGTTCTTTCTGAAAATTGGGTCTTGGGTGATTATTGTGGATGCTATGGCCTGAATGTTCAATTCTTCTTGTTAAGCACAGTGGATGAACTAGCGTGGATATATTTGGATATTTATTATATGGATCTGGCTTTCCTTTATTACTGATGAATATTTAACAGATATATTTTCTCCACAGGGCAAGCTCTCTGACCAGGTTTACAACTATCCAGAGGGTTTAGGAGAAGTGCTTTATCGAGAACAGTTCGACTTCAACGCTGAGCCACCTTGGGAACCTAGCTGATGATAGTAGGGTTCCATCTCCTAACTTGTCCATGTAAGTTTAACTTTATCTTTATTTTTCATAAAGATAAGATAGTTCTCAGAGCAGACATTTTGCTTTACTTTTTGTTATAACTCTATACAGAACAGATCTTTCTATCTTAACAAAAAGCAGTTGCTCATAATGTAGGAGACAGTGGGCAAATCTCTTGTGGAAAATTATGCCATATGATGTCATTATCTGACAAAAAGAACTTTTAATTTAAATTTATTGAAAGTTCCCATCCCATTTTCTGAGATTCCCTAGGCCAGTGGTTCTCAAACTGGGGTCTCCAGATATTCTTGGACTGCAGTTCCTAGAAGCCTTCACCACTTGCTGTGCTGGCCAGGATTTCTGGGAATTGCAGTCCAAGAACATCTGGGGACCCAAGTTTGAGAACCACTGCCCTAGGGCTCCCTTTTGTCCTGTGAAAGTCCTTAGAAGCCTCAGGATGGAGTGGAGGAGCATTTAATAGCAAATAAATGGCCACCAGAGGGATCAGGACTATTGGTGGTGATTTTTCAATATTTAAAGGCTCTCCCCTCATCCCAAGACTCTGAAAAAGTTATCCAGGGCAAAAGGGAACCTTGGAACCTGAAAGGGGGTACAAGAAGCAATTAAAAATTCCCTTTGACGGATGATGATGTTATTCAGCTTGTGTGATATAACTTTGAACCAACAAGATTTTATCTTTATCTGTCACTTAGCTCAGTTCTATCTTTTTTTCTAAAACTTATTTTCCTTTTGATTGTTCCAAAGAAAAATAGAAAAGTATGAAAGCATGGTCATAGTTCAAGACAGCATTTATGTCAACATCTTTTGAGTAATATTGGCTCATATTTTCATATTTACTGTATTTCTGGGCCACAAGATTTGCTTGTTCTAAATTCCCCATGTTCACTTTTGTTAGTGTGCTAGCTAAGACAATGAATTATCTAATTGATGTGTTGTGCATAAAGAACCACTATTAGGTCTCAAGTGAGCACTTCAGTTGTAGAATGTGGCATCTAAGGCACGTCTTGTGTGAAGTGACATAAGTGTAAATTATTTAACTACTGCAAATTATTGGATTCATGGTTGGACAGGAGTTTCAAACACCTTTGAAATGATGGTAGGAGAGAAGTAGATAATAAATGGCTACTGTATTTCTGCATAGTATTGCCATAAGTCAGAAATAAAATAAAATAGCTTGATGGAACATAGCACTTGTATCACAAGTAAATGTTGGCCTTATGAATTGTTGACCATCCTGAAGACAATTTAAAATTTAGTTCCTTCTGTCATCCCAAGGTGTTTCTGTAAATTGGTTGGGTAGTACCAAGGTGTTCTGGCTTTTATTTTACTTTAAGATCTTCCAGTACTGTGTACAAATATTTTAGATTAGTCATCACTAGTAAATTAAACCTTAATCAAGTAGCTCCATACGCATGCTCACCAGCAAATATGCTTGTGTCTTAGGTGTGCCTAAGCTTAAAGAGCATTGGCACACCCTGGTGTTTTGTATGTGTGTTTTAGCTGACTAATAAGTGCCCTGGAGTTCTGCTATAAAATGATTTATTGAGGAAAAAGTCAATTAAACATAATGAGTTTACCTGGAACAGAGTATTAATTAAAATTGGCTTGCCTGGGTGTATATTTAAATTTGAAGCCTTTTCTGTCTCCACCTTCACCTGATACTTTTCCACAAGAGAAACTGCTTTTGTTCTTTCCCTCTGGAACCAGTATGCCCCACCTTGTTTTTGCAAGCAGAGATTACTGGATCAGGCAGTTCTTTGAAGAATTTGCTTTATGAGTGCACATGCCTTCTCACCCTTTTGGAAGATTATATGGCAGAGTGGCCTGAACATAAGTTTTAGCCAAGAACTACAGTTGGATTCACTAATACTGTAGCTGGCTGGAAAATTAGGAACACGGTAGTTGATAATTGGGTTTTTAAAACCTTCCTCACTTTCATTTAGTGGAATCTGTAGCTTTAAGGTGGTTTGATTGTCTTTTTACAAAAATGTTCTCTTTTTTCATAATTCTTGGTTAAAAATGAAAGTAATATGAAAGAACTGTCTTGGGTGGTAGCCTTGATAATAGTCTGTATCTGGTTGACTACAAAGAAATGCCTGCAAAAGAGTCTGGGTGGAAGTTGCTATTCTCTCCCCAGCTGTTACTTGAGACTTCAGAAATTTTAAGACTGATCTAGATGTTAAACAAAATGGCATTGTGGAGGTTTTTGTGGCACTGTTTTACTTTAAATCAGTGGTTCCCAACCTTGTGTAACACATGTGTTCCTGGACTGCAACTACCAGAAACCTCAGCCAGCACAAATGGTGGTGAAGGCTTCTGGGAACTGTAGTCCCAAGAACACCTGGGTTACCCAAGTTTGGGTACCACTGCTTTAAATCATAGGCTGAGGCTGCATTTTTAAAAATGTTAGTTTATTAAAAGCAGCAGTCTTCTTAAATGGGGACAACTTGCATACTATGGGAATCCTAGGCTAGAATCCCCATCCACATGTCCAGTTATGAGTTTGCTTCCTGTAACGATTGCCCCTCTATAATCCACAGTGGTACAGTCACAGAAAGATTTTACTATACGATTGAACTGAGCCCCATAGCTAGGCTTAATGATCTGTTTGCAAAATTAAATTAGTAGTATGTTTGCATTTCTGTTCTGATTTGGGGGCAGGGGAGGGAGAAAAAGAACGGAGGAGTAAAAACGTTTTGGAAAATCCTGTGCTATGCTATTTGTAGCAACTGATGTTTTCATTATGCTTTCTGTCAAACAGTTTGTTGCATAATTTAAGAACCCAGCTCTAAGGCTTTGGCTTTGTGGCCCATCCCTTGTGCTTCTTGGTTTATGACTGTCGGCTTTGCGGAATACGGCTGAGATGAAAGGATTTCTTGAGGACGCAAACTACTCCATTGGCTTACTGGATGAAGGAGTACATGTTGGAGATGTCATTGACAACTGCATTTATGAACATACTCTTGTAAGCTATTTCCATCACCCTATTTTTATTGTCCAGGTTAATGTTTGTGTTTCATCCACTAGTAAAGTCTCACAACTGGGTCTTAAGTGTCACTGTTTACTAGGAGGAAATCAACGGGTTTATTTTTAATTTTTAATTTTAAACTACAACATAAAATACATAAACCAAAATACAAATCAATTGTGTTCCCCACCACCCTAGTCGGGACCTCTTGCAATAATCTTCTTCTTCCATTGTCTTTATTCTTCTTCTTTCTTTATTGCCCTCTTCTCCAGAACTGCATTGATTCCTGGTTTGGAATTTTCCCTTTTCCTCTTGTTAGCACATATTCAATAAATCTGCCCCATATATCATAAAAATTATTATTTTTTATCTCTCCTTTCTTAACCTTCAAGTTACAAGTTAATTTATCATTTATAACAATGTTCTATATTTCATTATACCATTCTTCCATTTGAAATTAACAATTGGGTCAACAATTAAAAAGAAAAGAAATAAGAACATTTCCTCTATATCATTGCCATTTGTATTTTGGTAAGCTTTTTACTCTTAACTGTAAATTAATTTTTCTATTCTAGACTGGAAAAAATGCATTTTTTGTTGGTGATCTGGGAAAACTGATAAAGCAGCACATCCGTTGGCAGAATGTGATGGCACCAATAAAACCATTTTACAATGTGAAGTGTAACTCCACCCCAGGCATACTTGAGATACTGGCAGCTCTTGGTACTGGATTTGCTTGTTCAAATAAAGTAAGTATTTTATTTCTTTCTCCTTGTATTCCAAACCTTTTTAGCAGATTATTGTCTTTCTGATACAAACAAGTTCATTTCTTAAGAAGGGCTTTAAAGTGGTTCTGTCTTCAGACCTTAGATGGCTGGTGATTGGAGATAAGTTGATGTTTGCAGTGATGCACTGGTTATAGAGCACCAGAACACTAACATTATGCTAACTGGATGGGTGGACGTTGGTATCTGAAGATATATTTTCTTTCTAGGGAAGCTTATGCCAGTGTGAAAGCAACTTGTATTGCTCCTGGTTCACGGCAAAGACCAGCATGATCATTCTTTTAGGATTGCAAACATAAAGAGAATGGTCATCTCAATCTTTGCTGTGAACCAGGAGCATTAAGAGGGCCATTATTTTAGTAATAAAATACTTCAGTTTGGCATTGAATTGTCTTAAACATACTAGAACTTTTGTGAATCTTAGATGCTTGATGGAAAGATGGGATATAAAAGTCTTTTTAAAAAAAGAATAGGGTAAGTGTGATCATAGTATTGCTGTACAGAGCAGACCTGATAATATGTCTGTTATACTGCTTATATGATACAATTTAGAAACCAAAGATTCTGCTTTACTCCAGGTCAAACACACCTGTTTAGCCTAGTATTGTCTACTGACTGGCAGCAGCTCAAGTGTCTCAGGCAGAGTTGTACACATCTCTTGCTATATGATTGTTTAACTGGTGAGAATACAGATGCACCTTCTCCCTTCTCTACAGAAAAGACATGCAACTTAAAACTGAATTATACTCCCTATGGTATATGGTATCTACATATCTTTCAAAATATTTATATACAATTTCTGAAGCTCTTATCTCAATGACTTGGGTTCAACAAAATCTAGAAGACCACCACCTTTTTTATCGCATTATGATGTCAAACATCAGCCAATGATAGCTTTTTACCAGAGCAATTTGATGCCATATTTAGACAGTACATATGAGTAGGACAGTGTACAGAGTGGCAAGCCCAAACGAGCATCTGTCAAAAGCATTTTTAGGTCCCATCTTATGAAGAAAAATAATTGTGCTGGCTTTTGGTGTCTGGAGATAAGTTAAACTAAGGAGGACTATTCTAAGCCAATAGGTCAGGCTGTAAACTTAAACTAAAATTTGATAAATTTGAATTAATTTTTTAAAAAACTATTTAAAATGTTTTGAACAAATTTTTTTTATCTAAAAAAACCTCATGATCTCCAAATCTACTTGACAGCTTTTATAAGCCTTAATAACTTCGTTTCTCTCTCTCTCTTTTAGACCGAAATGGCATTGGTTCAAGACTTGGGCATTTCTCCTGAAAATATTATATACACAAGTCCTTGCAAGCAAGCTTCTCAGATAAAATATGCAGCAAAAATTGGAGTTAATATTTTGACATGTGACAGTGAACTAGAATTAAAGAAAATTGCTAGAAATCACCCAAATGCAAAGTAAGTATAATTGTGTTCATTTATTTAACAATGTGGGAATTTAAGTTGGAGGAATATATTTTTGAAATACCTTTTTGTAAAATAGCCTTCCTTAAGTGCTCTAATGTGCATATTTTTAACTGAAAACGTTTGTGTGTGCGCGCTTTAGTCCCCAATGTTCCTTAGATTTATTTAGGATTGCAGTTTTAATCTGCTGCCATTAAAGATTCTGCTAACTTTCACTGAAATTGTTTATCAAGATACCTCAAATCTTCCTTGATTTAGAAGCTGCTCTTGGCAAGGTTATATGAACAGACTGTATTAACACTAAAATCTATGTCGTATCTAATCTATTCTCTGCTTGCAACCTAAGCATCTTGATGGATGTATAACATGCTTGTTCAAATAACCATCTGTGAGGATTGCTTCAGAATCGCTTAAACTGGTCCAGAATGTCTGGGGTGGGATGGGGGGAGCAAGTGGAAATCCAGAACAGGCTGCTATAATGCTGTGTACCAGAATGGTGGTGTTGTGCCAGCAGTGCATATCAAGTTTTCTTCTAGATTACTTGGGTAGCATCAGCATTAAAGGAAGAACAAAAGTATGGCAGAGGATTATCTAAAGCAGATAAGCCAGTTAGTGGTAAGTACTTGCCCCTTTGAAATAGCAGAATTCAAAGGATGCATGTCAACCTCTGGCTTGTTTCAGTTGCTTACAGTTCTGGCAGACTTCCTTGGTCTAGAATGGAGTTGGCAGCCTCCAGATACCTAGAGCCCACACATGCCTTGGAGGGCCTTACCCATGACCCCCTTCCAAAAAACAAACAAACCTTTTAAGGTTGGATTTGTTAATGGAAAAAGCCTCCATGCGCCATCTAGTGCCCAAATATATTTATACAGTATATGCACACATACGGTATATACTAATTTCTAAAATCTGGAATTGCCTCCACCCCCTCGAAAACATGACAAAGTTTATGAACCCCATTTTTTTAAAAAAAAGGTTTCCATTTGGGGTCATGGGATGCTGTGGGAGTCACAGCTGAGATCCTGGGGCCCACAGGTTGCCAACCTCTTTAGAAAGAAGAGTTGTTCAAGGCAATGAGTGCTTCAGTTGGGTGCCTACTTTCTGACTGTCAACTACTGTGTCAAAAAGGGTTGTTGTAACTAGATGCTCCTGTAAAGGGGCAATGACTGCCACTTTTTCACCTCTCTTAAGAACCTATCATTTGTCTCCTGACTTATCCTGCGTTATGAATGTACTCTATGAACTAAAGCTTTAGGCTAGATATTTGGATATTAAAATAAAGGGAATAATAAGGAGTGTAGTTGCACGTCTTTAAAGGCACATCTGCAATGAATACTGTTGACCTCATTTTTGGACACTATGACACACCTTAAAGTTTAGGTAGCATCTTCAGCCAAGATGAGAATTTATTCCTTTTTCAGATAGCCCAACACTGACAATGAGGAAGTTACTTATACAATCTTTCTTGTCAACTGTGCAAATTATTTGACAGCTAGCACTGCTGTCATTGACATATGTGGTTTTCACAGGCCTCTGAGTGCATTTGGTTACCAGAGTAAGCTGTGGTAAACTTGCACAAAGAATGGCATGCAGGTATTTTGTGTGCTCTGTTCATTTGTTCAAACTTCTGATAGTAATACTGGCAATTAACTGACACTCAGGTTTGGAATAAATAATCTCCTGTTCAGGAAACCAAATTCTTACCATGTTCTTAGCCCTCCCCCTTCCAGGCAAAGTGTAACATGCCTTCAAAGGATATGCTCCCTATCAGCAAATTCCAAGGCAAGTAAGGACTGAAGTGAATAAAGCTAGTAGAAATGCTTCAAGTATTAGTACCTAGTAGGAAGAAAGATGTAACATATCCTCTATTTCATATCAGCCATTTAAAAAAAACCAACAATATCCCATTACCAGCCATTTTAAAACATGTAACAACTTGAATGTCCCTCAGAGAAGCCTAGGGTGACCACAGCTACTTCCAAGGTAATGTATTTTTATTACAGCATTCGACTTTCTGCTGCAACAGAGTCTTTAGCTGCTGCATTTCCAAACCTCTTTATCCTTTTTGACTCCATATTTTAGGCCCTAATGGCTAGTTTTCTCTCTATACAGGATTGTTTTTATTAGGTTCACTTGACCCGTCCATCGACAGAGCTGGAGTAATGGCAACATAATCAACATACTTCTGACAGTCTTCAGGCTTCACATGTGCTGATGCTGCTGTAAACCAACTGTGCCCCAATCATCTTCCCCTTCTCTTAGGCTCTTGCTTCATATTGCCACAGAAGATAATAATGGAGATGAAGAGATGAACATGACGTTTGGTACTACCCTGAAGAACTGTCGGCATCTTATGGAATGTGCAAAGGAACTGAATGTCCAAATAATTGGTGTTAAGTGAGTAGGTTTGTCAAGTTTCCTGCGGCTTGCCATTGCTATGTTGCAGCTTTGAATATAAAATAGCAGTAGATTTAGCATTTATTTTACCCATAATTGCACTTCCTGTTGTATGTCTTACACCATAGTAAAATGCTGTTTAAGACATTGTCTTGTTTCTGTTTTGTGGAACATCTAAAACCAGAAGAGAACATGGGAAATGGTTGTTGTGGGTTTTTCAGGCTCTTTGGCTGTGTTCTGAAGGTTGTTCTTCCTAACGTTTCGCCAGTCTCTGTGGCCGGCATCTTCAGAGGACAGGAGTCAGAACTCTGTCTGTGCTCTGGTGCAGTTTGTTTGGATAGTTGAGTATTTATAGCTGTGGGAACAACTTTTGTCCTTTTCAGGAGATGAGTGATTGTGGTGATCAGCGTGTTTTTTGTTGTGGGTGTATTGTTGTGATAAGAGGGAGAGATTATCTGTCACTGTGATTCATAGGTGTCGTTAGCTGGTCTTTTGTGTGCAGTGATCACTGGTCCTTGAAGCTTCAACAAAAAAGAAGAAAGTTTAAAACTCAACAAAGCCTGGCTCCCAGCACTGAAAAATACAGCCTGCAAAAGGTCAACGAACTCTACCCAGCTACAAGGACCAGTGATCACTGCACACAAAAGACCAGCTAACGACACCCATCAATCACAGTGACAGATAATCTCTCCCTCTTATCACAACAATACACCCACAACAAAAAACACGCTGATCACCACAATCACCCATCCCCTGAAAAGGACAAAAGCTGGTCCCACAGCTATAAATACTCAACTATCCAAACAAACTGCACCAGAGCACAGACAGAGTTCTGACTCCTGTCCTCTGAAGATGCCGACCACAGAGACTGGCGAAACGTTAGGAAGAACAACCTTCAGAACACGGCCAAAGAGCCCGAAAAACCCACAACCATCAGATCCCGGCCGTGAAAGCCTTCGAGAATACAGAGAAAAGGAGACTTGAGCTCTTCAAGGAAATTGATTTTAGAACATTTTAAATATTTTTTACCATAAAACACATCAGGATGTTTTTTCTTTCCCTGCCCTTTAAAATTTTTCTTCTTCCTGTGTTTTCAAGAGATTTTTGTTTCTATTACACAATAACATGAGCCATTTTTTTCCGAAGGCTTTTAAAATGACTAGCTAATAGGACTATGGAATTCAATATATATGGCAGATGAACTTAATGTAACAGTTCTAGCCTTAAAGGGATAGATCTTTGCTGATTACTCTTAGCAGTGCATAGGTGTTAAATAGAGAGGAAACTCTTCTAGAACATGGCCATTTTCTTTATATTTTTTGGTATCTTCTGTCTAGTATATCTTCTTACAATAACTTAAATATGTGATGCTCTCAGTATTCAAGAAGTTACAGTTTTCAAATATTACAATACAGTGGTGCCTCGCTAGACGATTGCCTCGCAGGACGAGGAAATCGCTAGACGATGCCTTTTTGCGATTGCTACTGCGCTTCGCAAAACGATGTCTCTCTATGGGGAATTTTCGCTAGACGATGAGGTTTCCCCATAGGAATGCGCCGACTAGTGGTGAAAAGCTGTCAGTGCAGCTGTCAGTGCATTCCGATGGGGACCCTCACTCGCTAGACGATGTTTCCCTATGGGAGATTTCGCGAGACGACGAGTTTTCCCTTTGGAACGCATTGAAGAGATTTCAATGCATTCCAATGGGAAAACGTGCTTCGCTAGACGATGTTTTCGCTAGACAGCGATCTTCGTGGAACGGATTAACATCGTCTAGCGAGGCACCACTGTATCTTGCCCGAAGCATCAGCTGACATATTTCTTCTAAAAACTGTAAGCAGTGTGGATTAGGACATTCAAGTCAAATTATCTTTCACTGCTAACATGGCCTGCTTTTTGCTAAACCCTCCTTCTGACAAGTCATTATTGATTTTGTGTACATGAAAGAAAGTTCATCATATTATTACCTACCAAGGAAGCCCATTGTTTTCAGTGGGTGGTACTTGTAAGTATTTTTATTATTATAATTGGTTTCTTTAGTTTGCTGGGCAGTAGGAAATGGGCTTGACTTCATGACGTTTGCAGCTTGGCTTCATCTTTTTTTCTCTGAATTTTAAGCAGTACTAAGGAACAAAAATGGTTGATACTGCTCTGAACAATGAATATAGCTAGAATGATGGACCTGTTCAGGCAATACTTCATCCCTTGGGTGGCACTAGAAGTAGGCCCATGCTTATGTACCCAGTTTTTCTCAGAATGAAAATGTATGTGCCTTGAGTTTCTCAGAATAAAGGTTTGAATTATCTAATTTTCTCAGAATATCTGAATGCATTGGGGAGGAGCCATATTTAAATACAGGTGCTGCACTTCTTAATCCTGGAAAAATAAAACAGTGCTTTCTTGGCTCCACAGCCTATCTCTTGGATAAAATCCCAAGGTCAAAGTACTGCCTGAACAGGAGGTATTTGGGTTGTCTTCCAGTTATCACTTGTTTAGTAAAGGGTATTTCCCCCCCTAAACCTTTGCAATTAGAATTGTTTGGGATGCTACATAAAGTTGAAGAAGTAAACAGAACCAGACCATTGTACATTACGTGAAATAACATGCTTCAACATTTGTGTTTGCAACAGCGATAAAATATTGTCTCATATAGTTTGAAAAAGAATATACCTTAGAATCATCAGCAGATCTCCTATTTAGCTAGATGTAATGACCTTTATAGCAATGTAAATTTGTCTCTTTTTAAATTTTAGATTTCATGTGTCAAACTCTTGCAAGGAACCTCAAGTGTACAAACATGCTATTTCTGATGCTCGCTGTGTGTTTGACATGGCTGTAAGTGAATTACTGCACCTGTTGTATTGTTTCATATGGTAAAATTGTTTAGATAATACCAAGACACTGTGTTATTTGTTCTAAATATGATAAAGCCCCTTTGTAATGTTAAATTTGTGGTTTGTATCCAATCACAAAATAATTTGCATCCCTGCATAAAGAAGAGGTGCAGTGATTAAATGTGCTGTCTTGTATGTTTAAGACTAGATATGGAAGCTTTATATTCGTATCCACTGGGATACGAATATGAAGCTTGGCACCCCAGGTGCCATGGCGGTCTATTCCCACCTACCCTGAACCAGTCCAGTCTCCTCACAGTGTGCATGTTTGGTGGTGGCAACATTTCACCAATTGCGGACGTAGTCCCGCCGGTGTTGCCCTGCCCTGCCCATCTTCACAGCTGACCACCCCAGCAAGGAGGCGGGAAGACAAGTCTCCCCGCTCAGGTGCTGAGTGGTTGGCTGAGGGGAGACATGGGGCAGCACCAGTGGAACTATGTCCACGATTGGTGCAGTGTTGCTGCCATCACATGGAGGTGCTGCAAGGAGCCCGGTGAGTGGACCAGGCTTGTTCTGGGGGGCAGGAGAGGACCGCCATGGTACCTGTGGTGCTGAGCTTCATATTTGTATCCTGTACACTGGATACGAATACAAAGCTCCCATGTCTATTTGAGACCTAAGCTGATAACACCTGTGTACCTTTGACAGCCAAGTTAAGTTACAATATATATTCTTTTTAATTATACAAGCTTGCATCTGTTGAGAGTGATAGCAGACGTAGGGTGCTTCTTGTTCAAGAGAAGCAGTTTCTGCAGATTTTTTGCGGGGGTGGGCGGGCTTATAATCCTCCAAGTCAGATCCCATACCATTTTGGAGAGTACCCCAATCCACAGTTCTTAGAAGATGCAGGGGACTGCAGTGGGAGGAATAAGGTGGGAAAGCCACATTCTGGGAGAGCTCTACTTGCTCTATATTTGATTCAAGCTATTGTATTTGCTGAAGTTTATTCCACTGTACAATTGAAGGAGTTTGCTGATTTATTATTTATGTAGTAGTTCTTATGTTATCTTTTTACTGCTTCAGTTATAACAACACTTGAAACAAGTTACTCAAGTCGTTAAAAAGCTCAATATTGTAAGTGCCTGTTTTAAGAAATGAAAATAGTAACAAATAATCTTGTAGACTGTCTGCCAGCCTTTTGCATTTCTATTTCAGGAAGAATTTGGCTTTACTATGAACATGTTGAACATTGGTGGTGGTTTCACAGATTATGAACTTGATCTAGAAAAGGTATGTAAGTCTGTTGTGGGTCCTTCCTGTAGGAAGGGTCTGTCATTTTTGGGTAGCTGAGACTTATTATGGTAGCTGTAAACAACGAGATTTCTATTCACTGATTTTACTGATACGACATTGGGGTCATTCAGGCCCCAATCAATGTGAATACTTCTAAGCAAGGTGTGAGAAAGGGATTCTAAATGAGCCCAACATGGTGAAACTTTTTAGCACAATTGCTTGCTGCTGACACAGCAGTAGAGATAAGGAAGGGCTAATCATTTATTTTTTATTTATACCTATAGGTAGCTTTGAATAAAAGGAAGAAGTGCATGAGTAAGGTTTCACACTCCACAGGGGGAAAAAGCACATACGGCTTTTATAGTTTTCAAATATTATCCTGACATATTTATATGAACAGTAATCCTTAATATGATTTTACTTTTTCACTATGGCATAATTGTCAAATGTATACCCTTAGTTTGAAAAGATAAACTTATCTGAGGTCTTCCTGACCATAAGTGCAGATTAGAAAAGCTTATTTTATAACTGTAGGAGTTGTGAAGAATAGCTAGCTGTGTTTTGGGTTGATTCAGATATAATGCTAAATAATGGGTTAATGCTGAGTGAAAGTACATTGGGATCACCCCCACCTTCTACTCCAACTCTCCTTTAGTGCACCTGTGAGGAACAAATAAAAACTGCTTGCTTTCCTCTGTGCCTTGATTCTGGATTGTTTGAGCCAACCATAGGGTGAGCAGCATATGCTCCATTTGTGCAGTCCAATGAATGTTGTCCTCTTCTGAATATGCCACCACAACCAAAAATACTATTATTTCTCCTGCAATTGTTTCTTCTCCTTGATTTCCATCCCAGTTAGAACTCCTGAATGTGCAGCTGTTTCTGTTGCTTGTGGTGCTTCTGATCTGTTCACTAGAAACCTATGATGCATTCTGTTTTGCATTCATGGAGGTTTATAGTACAATAAGGTCCTTCCTGCACAGGATAGCTGCCAATATACTAGCAACTGTCAGTAGTGCTTTTGGTGCAACATTCCAGTGTATGGGGAAGGAGGCATGGGTGGAACTAACAAAATAAAAAGGAAATACTGTGCAAGTGAGAACACAGTAGTAGTGATAAATATATAATAAACTACTGAAAAGGGAAGCAAAACCTGGAAAGGTATAGTCTGACATGAAGCAAAGCTTTCTGAATAAAGCTTCAAAACTCTGCAGATAATATCTTCGTAGAAGTTCTATCAGGCTTTATTTGAAATTTCTGTTAGATGAGAAATAATTAATTTTTAAAATTATGAATTCAAACAAACTAAAAAATTTTAAATTGAGAATTCAGACAAACTAAAAATAATCTACCGTAGTGCCTGCTGTATTGATAAGAACACGAAGGGAGTCCTATCATGATGGGAAATGATGGGATAGGCTTATTATCCTTCATGAAGCAAGTTGTTGTAGTCATTTTTCCCTTTCTTGCTTTAGCCTTTGAGTTTGCTGGTCTCATATTAATGTAAGAGCAAATTTAATGTTTGAATCAAAGATACAAAATTGCAGGTTCTAACCTTGGCAAACATGTGGTTGTCCCTCTTATTTTTTTAGGTTAATCATGTTGTCAGTCCATTGCTTGATACCTATTTTCCTGAAGAGTCTGGTGTAAATGTGATTGCAGAGCCTGGATGCTATTATGTTTCATCTGCATTTACTCTTGCAGTTAATATAATTGCAAAGAAAACTATTCGATCAGCTGAACCTCTTCTCTCTAAATGTAAGCAAAATCTGCTGCACACAAAGTGCTACAGAGATAGCAAAGAGCTCTGCTTTGGATCTTTACTAAAAGTTAAGCCTTTCATCAAAGAGCTTCCTCTTGTAGGCTTTTAGAACCTATATGTATTTGTTTCATATTTAGATACTGTTAATCTCACAAGGTGAATTACATATAAAATATTAAAACCATTAGTATTAAATTTAGCTTTAGAAATGATTAAAGGCAACCTAAGGAAAAATATTTTAAAAAATATATTGTCAACAGGGCTAAATTGTTCTTCAGTAGCCTTGTGGTGACAGGTTGGGGCCTGAACACTAGGAACTAGATTTGGCCTTTCTTTGAAATGGACATGTTTTTGCTCAGTTAGGAAGGGGAGTGACACAGAAAACCCAACTCCTCTGTCTGGGAATTGGGGTGATAATTTAGTAAACTCACTAGGTTTAGCCAGTTGGAATCAGATTATAGTAAAAATATTATCTAATGGTTGCATTTCTGCTCCGCTGATGTTGAGAGTCCCTGGTTTTTTAAAAAACTATTTCAAAGCTAGGACCTGCTTTATTCCCATAGATATGTACTGTTCTTCATGGTCTTGGGATGGGCAGCACTCTCCAGATGGTGCTGAACTTTCCATCTCTCACTATTGACTATGCTGGGTAGAACTGAGAGGAGCTGCAGTCTGGTATCTGGAGGGTCACATACTCCCTACCCCTGCTGGAGGGTTGATCTTCACAGCTGAAACATTAATATTTTGCCATAATCTGTTTCGCTAAATCATATTGAGGCCACATTTCACTATAAGAAATTGGGAAAATGTTTTTTATTTCAAAGGTTACCGTAGCTTAAATAATTCTACATTGAGATAAATAAAGAATAACTCAAGTCATGTCTTGCTTCTAATATTCTTTTAAACATTGTTCCCTTTTCATCTGCATGTTCCATGTGCTCCTAGAAAACTTGCACAGCTTTAAAAAAGAATGTAAATGGAAATTTGCGGCAAAACTTGTTTTTTAAAATATGATTTTTTTTAACCACAGTGGAACAAACCCAGAGTGATGGGCAAGCCTTCATATACTACATGAATGATGGTATTTATGGTTCATTTGCAAGCAAGTTATCTGAGAATTTGACTACTATTCCCGAGGTTCACAAGGTGAGACCACCTTTACAAGCTTAGATTATGAAGCAGCTTTCTTTGTACTGAATAACTGTTTTAAGGCCATTTTGAGTGAACAATTCTGTAGTTGCCACTTTTACTGCCCTCCCATGCTAAATGCCATGCATACACCTAAATCTAACAGTCAGAATGCTTTTTTATGCAGAAATACAAGGAAGATGAGCCTCTATTTGCAAGTAGCCTTTGGGGTCCATCCTGTGATGAGCTTGATCAAATTGTGGAAAACTGTCTTCTTCCTGAGCTGAGCATTGGAGACTGGTTGCTGTTTGACAATATGGGTTCTGGTACTTTGGGTGAACAGTCTGCCTTTAATGACCTCCAAAGGCCTCCAATTTACTACATAATGTCAGTCAGTAGCTGGTAAGTTTGCATTTCTGAATTAATTTAAAACTTGTATGAGATATTGTATTTAGTTCTTAATGAGAAAATATAGACCTCTCAGCATTATATTTTAGTAGTATGAGAAAATCTCAAAATTGTTACAGGATGTCTTATGTGTAGATTCAGACAATTGGGCTGGGGTTTCTTTGGGTTTTTTGTTATTGTTTTATGGTCAGATGCTTGTGCGTATCTAGAGTTGGTACAGTGAGTACAGTGCTGGCAGAAACTCATGTTCAAATCTTCAATCAGTGTGAAGCTCATGGGGTTCTCTTTAGACAAGTAGGTTTTTTTCAGCCTTACCAATCTCTCACAAACAACACCCCCCAAACCCTACTTGTATCTCTACTTTGTGCACATATTGAAAGATATGCAGAAGCTATACCATTAGGCCCTGCTCTGTAAAGGTTGGTTAACATGCTGGTTCATCTCAACACATATCCAAGTAGCCTCATACGTCTGTAGTTTTAAAAAAAATCTGTTTAAACACACAGTCTCCATAAGAAGTTCAGAAACCAAAAGAACCCTTCATAACAAAGCCACAGTAATGATACATGTAACGATCCCATCTCCCTAAAGAGACAATGATCGTGGTCAGGGAGTCCCTCTGGGCGTAAAACTACCACCTTTATTTCCTGAGGTAGGTCCTCTAGGCCAGGGGTCCCCAACCCCCGGTCTGTGGCCTGGGCCGGACCGCGGAGACAGATCTCCCCCACACACCCCACACGCACTCCCCCCCAGACCCTCCACATATGCGCGCGAGCAGCCCCCACCCCTTTACACGCGAGCGCACCCCCGCCCCGTGCCCCTTCGTGCATGCACGCGAGTGCGGGGGGGTGTCCGCCTTCCCCAACCATTCCACGGTGTTAAAAAGGTTGGGGACCACTGCTCTAGGCCTCAGAAGTGCGTAGTAAGCCCCACAGACAATCCTGAACCTTAAACGTTACCTTTGATTTGCTTCCTAAGCAATAAAACATAGGCTTTGTATTTCCTTAGAATGCACACCAGCCTTACCAAGTAGGACAGTAGGACCTTTTAACTTACAGTAGCAACCATTGACCTTTTATCCAAACTGGATTTAGATAGTCTTGCTGTATCAAGAGACTAGATCCTCTGTTTAAGAATTATATTTGTTTTATTAAGAAAATAAAGTTTCATTAGAATACAGTTGTAGCTTTGTGTAGGCATCCTTCAATCTTGAGAGACTATGGTAATGTGCTCTGAATAGAGGTCTTGGAACAGTGTCTAGTGTGGCTGAGAAGGCCAATTCGAGAGTGACAATCTCTTCCACACTGAAGACAGATACAATCTGTTGTAGCTTTAAAGCATAAGCATTGAGCACATCCATCTGTTACAATGTTTAAATAAACTTACAATTTCTAATTAAAATAAAAACAGCTAAGTAATCATCTTTGCTCTGTGTCCCTACATGTTGGCATATAGAAGCTGGGCTATTCCTCCCCCCCACTTTCTTCTTGAAAAGAAAAACAAGCCTCTCTATCTCACATTCCACAGCATTCATGGACCAAGTCTTTTACATACACAAACCCTCTCATTTTACGTATCTTTAGGACCTCCTTCTTCATTACTCTTTCAAGCTGTCAACCAATTAAGTCCAAGTAGGCGTAATTCAGAACACTCCAATCACCGCCCAAAATTCTCATGATCCAAGCTCCAGGTGTCTTATCTTCTCCCAGTTAGTGGTTTTTGTTGCGTCTCCTCTCTCTGAACGGTCCGACCTTGTGACTTTGACAAACAACTCTGCACAACAAGCTCATGAAAAACATCTCTTTCTGAATTCATCTTACACAGAACCTAACAGACTCCATCTTAGTATAACTACAATTCCCAGTTTCCTTCCATTTCCTTACAGTACAATATTTTTTAATGAGCTGGAACCAACCAAGAAAATGGCATGGTAGCTGAATCTTGTTATAAGGCAATGTGGCTCTTACAATAGGATTTGCTTTACACGTAGTAGAATAGTATTGTGCTTACAGTAATGCTCCCTTGACCAACAGACAATACACAATACCACTCCTTCAACATAGTTTTTTATTTGTCTTATCTGACTTGCTATTTCGCAAGGTAATGGTAAGTCATTAAGTGAAAGAAAGGGAACATGTTGATTTAGATCTATGAATTTTATCACAGCTTTTGCAGAGTAACATGTTTTATACATAATACACAAATCTCCCAAATACCTGAATACTTTAAATAAGCTAAAATTTAATAATGAAAAATTGAAATTGTTCAAATTTTTTAATACATACAAAAATCTTACTCTCCATAGGTTTTCTGATTTAATAACATAGGTATGGGTAAAGGTAAAGGTAAAGGTTCCCCTTGACAATTTGTCCAGTCGTGTTCGACTCTAGGGGGCGGTGCTCATCCCCGTTTCCAAGCCATAGAGCCAGCGTTTGTTCGAAGACAATCTTCCGTGGTCACATGGCCAGTGCGACTTAGACACGGAACGCTGTTACCTTCCCACCGAGGTGGTCCCTATTTATCTACTTGCATTTGCATGCTTTCGAACCGCTAGGTTGGCGGGAGCTGGGACAAGCGACGGGTGCTCACTCCGTCGCGTGGATTCGATCTTACAGCTGCAGATCTATAGATCTTACAGCACAGAGGCTTCTGCGGTTGAACCCGCAGCGCCACCACGTCCCTTATAGGTATGGGACACAGTTAAAATTAGTGTGCTTAACTTTCCATATTTGCAGCATTGGCTTGCAAAATTCAAAGCAACACGGAGTCGGAGTATATAATATAAAAGACTGTAGATGTTTGAATATCTCCAAATTACTCTGAATTATGACATTCTGCTTTCTGGTATTCTTATTGAATGTCTATTTGTTTTTCCATTTCAGGTGTGAAATGCAAGATGCTGGGTTCACCTCTGACACACTGATGAAGAATATCTTCTTTGTGCCTTCATGCGTTCAGCTGAGCCCTGAAAACAGCTTTTCCATTGCAGCTTAAACAGGCATTACTGCTTCATTTTAGCCTTGCAGTTGCATGACTGTAGTCTTGTCTGGTCACAGCATTCCAGTTTGGAAGAAAAATGGAACAATCTTGAATGAATTTCTGAAACTTGAAATTAATTGGGACCAGGCAAAACCAGCTACAACTACAATTCTCTGGGGGAGAAGGGTTAAATAATAATTAAAATTTTAAACATGTAAAATAATGCAATCCCTCAGCATCTAAATAAAATATGCAACAAAATGGATGACTTAGTTGAGATGGAAACCCATCACTTGGGTTCTCTGTTAAACAGTTTACATACAAGTACAGTTTTTATACTAAGGATTTCTGTTAGAAAGTCTTGTAAAGTTGTCTTTTCCCCCAGATATATGAAATGTCAAGGGGGAAACAAGTGTGACTTCATTAGCTATGTTTAGTGTATTTAGAATGTGTAAATTTGTGCTTTGAACTGTAGTTTAATAAATGTAAAATTGCATCATAGTATTTGTTGTATTTCACCCTTGCCGTACCGATCCTTGTTGATTGCAATAAAAGTCCCCATGCCCACCCCCTGCCACTAACACAGGGAAGACGTCTAAGAAGCAATGAGAGTTTAGGTATAGAAAGATGTTAAGGTAATTTATTCAAAGCGCTTCATGGGTGAAATTGATAGAACATTAGATCATGCTTAAAACTAAGCTGAAAAGCACTAAATTCAAAGTTGAAGTGCAGTTCATGGATATCATTAAGCACCTGATTTAAACATTTTAACATCAAAATGTTTAAACATTTGAACTAAGAAGCAATCCACGAAGTTAAATTTGTATAGTACTTAAACAGTGGATTGTCTGCTGTTCTTTGTTAGTGAAAACAGTGATTCTATGGATGCTTGTGAGTAAGACCCATTGAACTCATAGGAGCTTACCTTCAAAATGAAGATGTATATCATAAAGCTGCAAGTCTCTCACTTAGAAGAATAGCTGCGGTTCCCAGTCTTGGCTGCCAATCCAACTCTATACAGAGCATTCACTTGAACTGTATTCATATCATATCAGCTAGGTTTAGCAAGCAAACATTGAAGGTTATACTCACTGTTACTTAGATGCTACCATCCTCTGATTGCTCCTTTTTATTTATTTTGCTAACCTTATAGTTTTGGAAAGTGTTTTTTAAATTACCATGCCAGAATTAATTTGGAAATAGACATTAGTATTCCTAAAATAATTGTGTGATGAGGAATGGGCTGCCAGGTACAAGTTTATTTTATGCTAGTGCCAGTTGGCACAAAGTATTTTTTAGTTCAGTGGCCAGAGTCCTGTTGTGTAGCATAAATCCAAAATTGCATAACTGATGTGCATGATTGTTCTAGCTAGCTGTTGCATGTTTGGACATAATGAAGTCATACACCCAGGTGTGTGACAGAGGGCCAGAAAATTGTGAATACCACTTGTGCTTCATGGAATTTTACAATAGGATTTTGGCCAGTGGAATTAAAATACATTGTTGATAGATGAAGGAGAAAGGGAATATTTCCTTCAGCCCACTCACACTAAAATAACAGGTACTATATTTGAAACGATTTTCACATGTGTGTATTAATAAATCTAATAACCATGAGCAAAAAACTATAGCTTGAGCATCAAAGCACAAATGAATATTGCAAGCTAAGCTATTTAGTTTTCCCTACAATTTTAGACAAAAATAAACCAGTCTTCAGAATTTTGACCAGTATCTGTTGGGTCCATCAGACAAGAAAATGGGGAACAACTGTCATATCAATCCCCAGGCCTTACAAAAATGTCCAGAAATCTGCTACAAAGTTTTTAGAACTATGTGAGTTTAACCAACTCTTGTTGTAAATGGTACAGTCACCTTGGAAATGTCTGTATTGTATTTGACAGTTTGCCATAAAAATTGGTTTGAACTTGGTATGTATTTGAATTTATATGCTAAAACTTATCTTCTGTTTACAAATTGTAATATCAGTTTTGGAATAATTCAAATATAAAACTGAATGATTTCTATATAGCAAATTAACTAACAGAACTTTTGTCTTGTGTATAGTACTTCATATACTATGTGAGTGTCTCGCGTAGTACTCATTTGCACCTAATACTGCAAAATTTTCTCCCCCCAAAATTTGGGTACATTTCTCTCCCTTCCCTGATCAGTAAGGCTAGGTGCACTTCTTGATGAAAGTTCTTGGAAGGTAAGAAACACATGATAGTATTTGTATCTAAGGCAGGAACTACGTAGTGGTCTTGCATTATTACAATGTAGTTGGAAGAATTGCATTATTACACTGTTCACAGGAATACAGTAGGACTGCTGTATCCATGGGGATCAATACCCATGGTTTCACTTACCTGCTGTTTGAAAATATGAAATAAAACCCCGCAGAGATACATGTTTCTAAGGTATTACCAGAACTGGCCACTAGAGGGAAGCAGACTATGCTATATATAGTGTTTTTACACCTGTGCTTTTCAGCACTTACCTGGAGGGGCTTGGTACTGTACCCCCTGTGGATACTGTGGTCATATTGTATAAGAAGCTGCACAGCACTGCATCAGTCCTGTGCATCCACAGCCAGTGTTGCAGCCCATTTGGTTCTGGTTGTGGCTGGAATCTTGTGTGCATGGGGCGGGATTTCTGCTCAGGGCTGGTGGAAAACTATGTAATTAAAGAGCAGCATTTGTAATTAATGTAATTACATTCAATTTTTTCCACCAGCAGAAACCCCACCCTGTGCACACAAAGTTCCAGCTGCAACTGGAACCAAATGGGCGGCAACACTGGCAGATGCATGGGACCAATGCAGTGCTGCATGGCCATGCAACCTAGAGGGAACTTGGGGAATCTGCCTTGTAGAGGACAAGCCATTTAACTCTCCATTCTATGCCTAGCAGTGCTTTATAGGGTCTTAGGTAGGAGAGACTTTCCAAATCCAATTCTGCTATCTGGTTCATTTAATCAGAAATGCCAGGGAATGAATATTCTATTCTGTATTGAAAATATGGTGAATGGTGGCCTATCTCCTTCATCTGGAACCCTACCCCAATAGACAGCTCTAAATGTAATGATAGTACCATGAAGTTTCAGAAAAATCTTCCAGTGTTCATTGATATGGGTTAAACCTTACAAATTCATTTTTAACAAGAATCATTACAAAGTTTCTGGTGAAGCCTTAATTGTACTTCACTGCAGCCAGCAAGTAGCCTTGGATGATGAGTCTTAGACATGCCTTTAATGTTCCAATGGAGCATCACTTTTGCTGGACATATACTTCTTAAGAGTACAGTTGGGCCTGTGTCATTATTTACTTGGTCACAGTGAACAAGTAATGTAGGCATAATCTGAACACCATTTCAATTCCAACCAAAGGCATAATTGCATACAATTCCAATGCTGAAAAAAGTGGGAGACATCTAAAGCCAAGGTGACTGCATAAAGAGTTTGCAGGTCAGCTAAGATTTGAAAGGAGTGTGTAGAATAAATGAAGGGAGGGGACTATAACAAAAGAGGAATATAAACATGTAGATGATATTTGTAGAGGGAAAGCTAAAAAGGTTGAAGCTTAAAATGAGCTCAGACTTGTAAGAGGTTAAAAATAACAAAAAAAGGTTTTTCCCCCAGATATGCTGAAAAAGCAAGGAAGAAGGAAATGGTGGGACTGCTGTATAGAGAAGATGGGGAAATACTAATTGATGACAGAAAACACAGAACTACTGAATACATATTTTTATCTCTGTCTTCCCAGGAGAAAGATAGTGCCGGAGGTGGGGCAAAAATAAAAGTGAGAAGCTGCTGTTTGTGATGGGTACAGAGGTGGTGGAGGAGCACCTGTCATGGAGAGAAGTGACTAATGGGGTGCTACAGTACTCTTTCCTAGGCCTGTTCAAAATTTCCACAAACAACCTGCATGAGTGTCTAATAGCGATGCTTATTACATATTCAGATGACACTAAACGGAATGCCTCATTTCTCTGAAGATAACATTAGGATTTAGGAAGATCTTAAAAGACTTGAGAACAGGGCCAAAACAAAATGCATTTCAACAGGGAAAAATGATTCAGGCATGAAAAATGTACAAAAACAAGATGGGAGACAGTTGGCTTGACAGTAGTACAGTGGTGCCTCGCTAGACGATTGCCTTGCAGGACGAGGAAATCGCTAGACGATGCCTTTTTGCGATCGCTACTGCGCTTCGCAAAACGATGTTTCCCTATGGCGATTTTCGCTAGATGATGAGGTTTCCCCATAGGAATGCGCCGACTAGTGGTGAAAAGCTGTCAGTGCAGCTGTCAGTGCATTCCGATGGGGACCCGCACTCGCTAGACGAGGTTTCCCTATGGGAGATTTTCGCTAGACGACTGCGTTTTCCCTTGGAACGCATTGAAGAGATTTCAATGCATTCCAATGGGAAAACGTGCTTCGCTAGACGATGTTTTCGCTAGACAGCGATCTCCGCGGAACGGATTAACATCGTCTAGCGAGGCACCACTGTAGTTGTAAAAAAGATCTAGGGGTGTTAGTACACCATAAGCTAAACATGAGTCAGCAGTGCAATGTGGTAGGTGGGGAAAGCAAATATACTCAGCAGAAGTTTAGTGTCAAATCAAGGGAATCAATAGTACTTTGCTATTCCAAATTGGTCAGATCTCATCTGGAATACTGTATCCAGTTCTGGGCACCATAGTTGAAGAAATAATCTAGAACTCAAGGGAAAGCAACCAGGATAATAAAGCGTTTAGAAACCAAACCCTAGAAGAGTAGTTGAGGGAGTAGGGCACATTTAGTCTTGTGAAGACAAGAGCAAGAGGCTATAAGATAGCCATCTTCAGATATTTGAAGGACTGTCACATAGTTTTCTGCAGTTCCAGAGGACAGGACTGAAAGTAATGGATTTAAATTAAAAGAAAGGTGATCTGGACTCAACGTAAGGTAGCATGTGAAGAATAAGAACTGTTCAGCACTAGCATGGCCTACCTCATACTATGGTGGATTCTCCAACACGAAGTGTTTGAACAGGCTTGACCACCTGTTAGGGATGTTTTACATAGGGATTCCCTGCTGTGGTAACGGACTGAACTTCATGACCACTGTGGTCCCTTTCAACCCTAGGTTTTCTATGAGTCTATAGATTGTATAAATTTTGTACCCTGCTTCCTGTGTGGAAAGAACAAGCCCTAGTTACCTGAACCTTCATTGTATTCTACTTGAGCCTTTCAAAAATAACACATGGTATCAGCAAGAAACATGCATTGGTTTAGCCCTGTGGTTCGCATCTTTTTGTTTTGAACCTCATTCATAATAGCCAAGTAACCTGTGACCCCAACACCACATTTGCATAAAAGGCATTCTTAATGGGGCAAACTATTGTGAGAAGACAAACTTACCTGAAAAACAGTGATTCTAGAAAAAGAGGAAGACAACTTGAGATGGAGTGACTCAATAGAGAAATCACAGCCTTTGTTTTACAAGACTGGCAGGGTTTTTGACTATAGGAGTGAGGTTTTGGGGGAGTGGAGGAACATTAATTCAAAGCCCCCGAAAGCGGCAGCAATTTGACAGCACATAACACCTCCACCAAATATCTACTGCCTGATTTGGGAGGGGTTATAGAATCATAGAATAATTAAGTTGGAAGGGGCCTATAAGGCCACTGAGTCCAAGTCCCTGCTCAATTCAGGAATACAAATCTAAGGATATCTGGGTTCTCTCCTCTCTGTTTGGCTGAGCTTCTAATTTGTGTCCTGCCTGCTCCCACTGCCGCCCAGCTTTTCCTAGCCTCCCCTCCGGCTCAGCTGAGATGGACTCACCAATATCACCCCCAGGCACAACTGGGGAGGGAATCCCCAGATTGCAGAAGAGATCTTAGGGGAAGAGAAGCAAAGATAAATAAGAAAGGACCTTTTTTTTTGACTGCATACCCCATCCCACCACCCCCCCAGCTCCCTTCCTCTCTAGGAACCAGCTCAGTGACTTGAACCCTGGCTGAGAAAATGAAGCAACTAGTAACTCATTACCTTCATCCTAGCATACAGATAGAAACCCCTGGCTTGTTTAAACCTGCCGACACCCAGAAAACACTTTGAGGCCCCCTTGGGGGTAGCAACCCACAGGTTGGGAATCTGTGATTTAGCCAATACTGTTAAAAATGCATTTAGACCAGCATATGTTTCTCAAAAGATTGGTCTGTCAAATTATGGACTGTTACATTTACATTTTAAAAATGTATTAGATACTGGATACAAAGCATGATACATCTACACTGCTAGAGGTGAAATTTGAAACCCACCACCACTGAGCTCATCTTGTAACTGCCATTTTGGAACTTCCTTTAAATATCTGGCCATGGATTTTGGAACTTTTCTGATTATCCTGCACTATATCCAGCTGTGTAATGCCCACCCTGATGAAAACTCCTACAGAACTGAAATGTTTGTGACATTTATTAGACCACTTCATTACTGGTCTAATAAAGGTTTCATTCACCCTTATTTCCATGCAGAGAGGGATTATCATGAATCAACAGAGCTTTGTTCCTCCCATAAGCATGCATTCTCATGCAGACACTACTGTCTAGTGTAGAGAACGGGAATACATGATTTCATACCCTTCATTCGTATTCCCCTTCATGATGGCTTTTTCTAAGCTAAAAAGTCCTACACACAGTAGCCCTTCCTCATAGTTCCACCTTGAAAATTTTGGTTCCCTTTTCTGCACCTTATTTCAGCCCCACAATATCTTTCTGAGGTCTGGCAACTTATGACTTATGGTGACCCTATGAATAAGTGACCTCCAAAAATTCCTATCACCAACAGCTCTCTTCAGCTTGGTAACTCAAGTCTGTGGTTTCCAGTGTAGTAACCAGAATGGCAAATATTATTTCTACTGTGGTCATGTCAAAGATTCGTAAGGACAATATGATGCTGGTAGTTTTATCTTCTGTCCCATTATGTCCAGAACTAAAAGGTTGCTTTCTTTGCCACAGCTACACAATGAGTTGACATTTTCACTGTGTTATCCATTATAATTCCAAGATCACCATCTTCAGTCACTGCCAGCTTAGTCAGAATCCATTAATGCATACGTGAAGTTGGGAATCTTTTGTCTCAGTGTTCATGACTTTACACTTGCTTACAGAGAATCCCAGTTGTCATTTTAATGCCCATTGTCATAGGTGGGAAATCATTTTGGAGATATTGGTAATTGCTTGTTGTTATTGCCCTAAATAATGTCCCATCGTCAACATTATTAAATACTAAAGGGAAGCTATTTAGCTCAGTACTAGAATACTTGGTCTGCCTGCTAAAGGTATCAAATTCAATCTCAGGTTTCTTCAGGTAGGTGGGAGCCCAAGGGACCAATAGTATGACTTTGTGTTACATATATTAGATGCTTTGAGGAAATCTTGTTTATTCAGTTTCTCACTGTTTGGCATATTATTAAAATTACTACCAACAAGTATCCACTAGAGCAGGGGTCGTCAACCCCCGGTCCGCGGCCCGGTGCTGGTCCATGGGCTTGCCGAAACTGGGCCGCGTATACGGATCTCCGCGCGGTGGGTGTATCACACTCGCGCGGGGGGGTGTGTGTCACGCTCACGTGGGGTGTGTGTCGCAAGCGCAACATTCCCCCTGCGAGCGTGACACGCCCATCGCGCGAGCGTGATATGCCCCCGCCCTCCCCGCGCATGGAGCTCGCTCCCCCCAGCCGGTCTGCGGCCCAAAAAGGTTGGGGACCGCTGCACTAGAGGTCACATTTTACTTGTCTATTTTACTAAAGAAAAAACTTTGAGCCAAACTACTGGTTATGCCAGTAGAAACTATGCCTGATAATCAGTCGTTTTTAAAAGCTGTTTGTCTGTGTGCATATACATACCACAATAATTTGTTTAAAACTAGAGGGATGAGACAGATGTTGATAATGTTTGCCAAAGCAAAATTATTCCCCCTTACAAAAGGGAAGATCCCATATAAAACAACAAGCTAGTGAAGAAGATCAGTAATTACCACCAAGTATTTCTGACTTACAATTGTTATAATTGTTCTGTGCTATACAACTGTCTACAGTTAAAGCCATATTGACTGTACAGTGATTACACACATCCCTGCCACTTTACATGCTATGTATTCTGACAATTGCTTTGCCAGAAAACTATATAATTTTGAGTGTTGCTGTAGTCATCTGTCCATGGCATATATGTCTGGAAAGCTAATTATTTGAAGGTGCCTGAAACAATGGTTGGCTACTGATTCCATGCATACACCTTCAATGATAATGGGATATATGGTTTTCTGTGACAGGTTACGATTAATATAATCTTGCATACTTGTACCAGTGTAGAAATGCTTTATTTTCTTTGATTTACTTTTGTTTTTTGGTTCCTTTTCTTTAGCGTGTTAACAAGTATTGCTGTCAAGCCAACTGTCTCTTATATTCCCAATGACCTAGTTCATGGATTTTAACAATACAAAAGAAAAAAAAAAACAATATGCACCCACTCACACAATACAAGTGTGCTACTTGGAATTACACTAGAACTTACTGGTATAATTTAAGCAAGATTTTAGAGAAAAAGACTGTCCAGATATAGGCAGTGAAGAAGTGGTCTGATGTACAGAAAGGAACACTGTAGTTACCTCACCAGAAGCACCTGCAGATGCAGAAAACGTCATGTCCAATAGAAGAATTTGGTGAAGAACAGCAAGTGTTTGTGCACTACAGTATCAACAAAAGGAACCAATGTTACTGCCACTACTAACAGCTGTAATACTTTGAAAAATAATTTACAACTTTCATTGTGTCCCTACAAAATAAAAGAAGTCTCCAGTGCAGAAACAACTTCAGGACTATTTCTTGCTTCACAATTTGTGTGGCAGCAGCAAGATAAACACAAGAATGTTCTTCTGGTACGTCACCTTTCTATTTTACCTCTTAAATAGTGTGGATGTCACAGTGTGGCCTTGCTCAAGTCATTATCTCTCAGCTTCAGTTTCCCATCTGTAAAATCATAATAGTGACCTAAAACAACAAAATAGTAGTTATTGTTATGCATCAAGTCACTTCCAACATATGGAAACAGCCCTGTTGAGCTCCTGCAAACTCAACACCATGACTCCTCTATGGAGTCAATCTATCTCATACTTAGTCTTATTTTAATACTGACTTCAAATTTTCCCAGCATATTTGTCTTTTCCAACAAGGCTTCTCTTCTCAAAAGTCACAGTAGACAGCCATTTAAGCAAGTGAGCCTCAAATAAAATCAAAACTAAAGCATGCAAAATGCACCTCCAATGTACATTATAATATAGGCGGACCGCTGAGTCTTCAGGTTACTTCGTTGTTGTCATGTACTGTCAAGTACTCAGCTCTTGTAAACTCAAGGCCATAGCTTCCTCTTTCTCTGTTGCCTTCACCTTTTTCTAGCATTATTGATTTTCCAGTTAATCTTGTCTTTTCATGACATGCCTAAGTAATATAGCCTCAATTTAGTCATTTTTGTTTCTAGGAAGAGTTCAGGCTTGATTTGACCTAGCACCCACTTATCTGTCTTTCTGGTGATACCTGGTATCCATAAAGCTCTCTTCCAACCCCATTTCAATTGACTCAAGATTTTTTCCTGTTGGCCTTCTTCACTGTCCAGTTTTCACATCCATACATAGATTATCTTTGCCTTGGTCTCCAGTGACCCTTACATTTCAGAATATTTTTGAATTCCTTCACAGTGCCCTTCTGAGCTTCTTCTGATTTCCTGGCTACAGTCTCAACTTAAATTGATAATTTAAGTGAGTTATAAAAAATCTTTAACAATTTCAATTTGTCCATTGTCCATATTAAAATTATGTGATACTTCTGTAGACCTGATTTTCATTGCCTTAACGTACATTTGCAGTTCTGCTTTTGAGCTTTCTTCTTTCACTTCATCAGGAGTCACTTCCAGTTATTGCTGCTTTCTGCCACAAATATGGTCTCGTTTTTCTGATTTGTGCTGCTGAGATTCATCTGAAACCAGTCCAATTTTCCATATATGTTCTGCAAACTGAACAGACAGAGAAATAAAATGCACCCTTACCTTTACCTTTACCCATAGGAAACCATTTTGTTTTTCTATATACAGTACTGTTTTAACTGGCTGTGGAGCTAGAGGTTAGGAGTTAATTTCCCCATTGTGTCTCCTTGATGGGCTGAAACCGACGATCTACAGGGTCCATTCCACCTCTGCAGTTCTATGATTATGATTAATAGTAATTTCTTGTCCTGAATATAGTTTACATAGCATGATAATCAGATGTTGAGGCACACCAATTTCTTATAGAATTATCCATAACTTTTCATTATCCACACATGAGATTATTTCACTTCAAGTAAAAGAGAATGGCCCAGCACAGGAGAAGCAACGGCTCAGGACCACAATCAGCAGTGTTCCTTTATTTGAAGGACAAAGGACATTAATTTTATGACCAAGATGTACTCATTTTGGACCCAGAAGATAAGTGGTTTAAAAGGGGGTCAGGGAGGCCATACAAGTGCATATAGAAAATCCCTCACTCAACAGGGGCGGAAGCCTTAGACACAATCTGTTTCCTATTTATCATGATGCCCTTTCATCCATCCCCAGAAAGATCAAGACCACACACCAGAAAGACCACTGTTAACTGCTGTTAAACACCCATGACAATGGGTGGAGAAGAACTACAGAGGTGGGATTTTCACTCATCCCCCCATCCTTTGTCCATCTAACGAGCCTATTCAGACCAGGGGGGAGTGAAACCAATGTGAAGGATATATAGTGGTGCCTTGACTTACGAACGTCCCTACTTACGACCATTTCGAGTTATGACCAGCTCCGGCCGCAAAATTTTGCTTCTACTTGCGACCGGAGCTTCCACTTACGAACAGAAAAACGCAGGGGAAAAAGGCGGGAAATTCAAATTTCTAACTGTAGGTGGCGACGAGGCTGCTTCTTTGTAGCTCTTTCACCTCAGCAGTTAAGAGAGTGTGCGATCGGAGAAGGCTGCCTGGTAAGGTAAGGTGCTGTTTTCTGCTTTTTAAAAACTGTTCTGGGTGTTTTTGCAGCGTGATTTTGGGCTGGGGGGTTATGTTTCTATGCTGTGATGGGTCTTGGGGGGTTTGTTTTTTTGGGTTTTTTCCCCCATTTCCAATGGGTCTTGGGTTTTTTTGTTGCTTTTTGGAGTGTTTTTTCCCATTTCCGATGGGTCTTGGGGGGTTTGTTTGTTTGGGGTTTTTTTCCCCATTTCCGATGGGTCTTGGGGGGTTTGTTTGCTTTTTGGGGTTTTTTCCCCATTTCCGATGGGTCTTGGGGGGTTTGTTTGTTTTTGGCTCCCCCCCATTTCCGATGGGTCTTGGGGGGTTTGGTTGCTTTTTGGGTTTTTTCCCCCCATTTCCGATGGGTCTTGGGGGGTTTATGTATATTATGTCAATTAAACAACTGCAGGTGAAGGGTGTGAAGAGACTAAGAAATTGGGGGGAACATGGATTGGGGAACCTTTCAGAAAGGTGCAGGATTTTTCTCAATGCCTGGGAATGACTGTCTGAGAGAAAGGACGGAGGCAGCTTTTGCTCACAAAGGAATGGAAGCACCACCTGTGATTTATCTGTTGGACAAAAATTTCAAGGCCAAATCAGCTTGTTCCCTGCTACTGTGCTAATTGGGAATGACTTCAGCTGTGTTGAAGGGAGGGGAAAGAAACTTCTCTTGTATTTGTGAACATTCAAGATAATTTTAAGACTGATTTCTGGACTATTTAAACGAGGTCTGGAAGGTGATGGATAAGGTATAAAAATAAATTCAGAAGCTATTTTAGTTGGCTTAGTTATCTCTCAGGAGATGCTGTGCTCAATTGCTGTCCTGCTATGCCATGCTGTGAGGGATGCATTCTTGCATGCTCTGACATGAATGGGAGGGTGGGGAAGTGATTGAGTGGGGGGAGTGATCAATCAATTTCTCAGGGGTGGGTGAGCAATTGAGCTGCTGGGTGAGCGATCGACTGGGTGGGTGAATTAAGGCGCAAATGGGGGGCCAGCAATTGGGTGGGTGGGGGAGTGATCAGGGTGGAAGAGTGATCAGGCAGGCAAGCAAGGGATCAGTGGATGCTGGCTTTTTCAGCAACTCCTGTTAAACTGCCTGTTAAATTAATGGTATTTATGTTGATGTTGTTTTGGTTATTTGTGATTGTATATTGGAATTTTGATTTTTGTATAACCATTATGCTTGATTTTTTTTAAAAAGTGTTATTGTTTTACTATGTTGCAAACTTCCCAGAGTGGCCTTGCAGCCAGATGGCTGGTATAAAAGTCAAATAAATAATAAAGTAATGATAATAAATAACTCTGTTGTTGTTTTTTTAATTTTATCTGGTATAGTGCTGTATGGATGGCAGGATGTATAGAAAATGGATGAATCAATTCCACATCTGTCCCAAAATTAACAGACCTCTGGCAGAGGAGCAGAAAAACAGAGAGGTTACTTACCTGTAACTCTGGTTCTTCGAGTGGTCATCTGTGAATGCACACTATAGGGTTTAGTCTGCGCTTGCGCAGAGGTTTTGGAATATTCTAGAGCTTTAGCACGTGCTTGCCAGGACCACCCCCCTAGTACACGTGGAAGAAGTTCCTGGACAAATAAAACGCTGACATCGAGCGTGTGGAAGGATCATTCAAGGTCGGTAGTTGGAGACGGAAAAAAGGTAGGTAGAAAGACAGGTTACTTACCTGTAACCATGGTTCTTCAAGTGGACCTCTGTGAATTCACACAATTGGGTTTAGACAGCGCCTGCGCTGGTCTTCTCGGAATATTCTAGAGCTTTTGTAGAAAAGTAACAAAGTTTAGAGTTGCCCCTATAGCGCATGCTCCCGCCGCCTCAGCCTTCAGTTCCATTTATCCGCCACAAAGCCTGTGCTTAGCAGAGACATAGTAGTGACGGACAGCGGGGAGGCTGGGCGGGATGTGTGAATTCACAGAGGTCCACTTGAAGAACCATGGTTACAGGTAAGTAACCTGTCTTTCTTCTTCGTGGCCTCTGTGAATGCACACAATTGGGTGACTAGCAAGCTCACTTACCGGAAGGAGGGCCGTCACTCTAGAACAGAAGTCAAAACTGCTCTCCCGAAACTTGCTTCCTTTTTGGCCCGAAGGTCCAGTCTATAATGTGTCACAAATGTGGACGCATTAGACCATGTAGCAGCTCTACAAATATCCGGAACATCCACACCACGAAGCAACACTGTAGATGTAGCAACAGCTCTGGTGGAATGTGCTTTCAGGCCATCAGGAGGAATCTTGCCCTGTAGCTGATATGCCAGATTAATAGTAGAGACAAGCCATCTAGAGACTGTAGAGGAGGAAGCAGGCGAACCTTTATGTGATCCATGAAAACAAAGGAATAACCTTGGAGAGCCACGGAAGTCCTTAGTTCGCGAGGTGTAGTAAGCCAGAGCTCTGCGAACGTCTAGTGAATGGAGCGTGCGCTCAATGTCCGAGGAAGGTTGTGGAAACAAGGTTGGCAATATCAAAGGTTGATTGAGGTGGAAGTCCGTGACAACCTTGGGTAGGAATGAAATATCAGGATAAAGAATGACTTTGTCCTTAAAAAATTGAAGATAAGGAGAGTCAGATCGAAGAGCTGCTAGTTCACTTGCACGCCGAGCGGAAGTAATAGCCACAAGAAACAAAGTCTTGAAAGATAAAAGGCGAATGTCACAAGAGGCCATGGGCTCAAAGGGATGACGCATAAGGGAGCGTAACACAAGCTGCAGAGACCATTGAGGTATTGGTGGTTTGACATGCGGTCGGATATTTGACAAACCTTTCAAGAAGGATTTAAGCATTGGGTGCGAGAATAGACGTGCGGAGTCGGAGTCACGAGGCTGAAAGGAGACAATTGCTGCAATGTACACTTTAAGGGTAGACAACGCTAGACCTGAATCAAACAAGTAACGTAAGTATTTGAGCAAAGTATGAAGAGAAATAGGCAAAACTTGTAAACCTCTTGATTGAGCAAACTTTGTAAAGTTGTTCCATTTATATTTATAAAGGAGTTTGGTGGACGGCTTTTTTGCGCTGTCCAAGACCTCCTGGATCAGGGGGTCAGTCTCCAAGCTGTCAAGTGCAGTGACTGCAGGTCTGGATGGAGAATGTTGCCTGAGTCCTGAGTGAGTAGATGTGGAAGGAGAGGCAGCCTGAAGACATCCGACGCCATTGCTCTGAGAGCGGAAAACCACAGCTGTCGAGGCCACCATGGTGCGATGAGAATGGCCTCCGTTTCTGATTGCTGAGCTTTGACCAGGGTCCTCTGTATGAGTGGTATTGGAGGAAAGAGGTAAAGAAGACCCGACTCCCATTGAATCATGAAGGCATCTCCAAGTGAGTTCATGCCCCTGCCCGCACGAGAGGCGTACCTCTCGCACTTTTTGTTGTTCTGTGTAGCAAACATGTCCACTGTGGGGAGACCCCATCTGTTGCAGAGCAGTAGAAAGATGTCTGTGTCCAATTCCCATTCGTGGGACTGTACCGTTAGTCGACTCAACGTGTCCGCCAACTGATTGTCGGTCGTTGAGATATGGAGGGCAACCGGAAAGACATGATGATGGTAGCACCACTCCCAGAGGTGTATTGATAGGTAGAGGAGAGACATGGATCGTGTCCCTCCCTGTTTGTTGATGTAAAACATGGTCGTGGTGTTGTCGGTGATTACTTGCACACCACGACCTTGTATCATAGGGAGGAATGCACGAAAAGCTTTTATGACTGCCAACATCTCCAGCTGATTGATGTGCAGATTCCTGTCTTGGCGAGACCAGAGAGCATGTATCTTGTGGGAGTCGCAGTGAGCTCCCCACCCCGTGGGGCTGGCGTCCGTTGTTACTTGAACTGAGAGGTGCAAGGGTCGAAAAGGACGGCCGATGAGGAGATGTGGAAGAAATGTCCACCACCTCAGTTGGGTTGCTAACTCCGGGGTAACGAGCAGTCGTTTCCGAGGGCTGTCTACCAGAGGATCGAAGAGAGCCAGGAACCACGCTTGGAGGGAGCGCATCTTTAGGCGAGCGTGTGTCAGTGCAGATGTTGTAGAGGCCATGAGGCCGAGCAAGTGCTGGGCATGCTGAGCTGAAACCATAGAATTTGGATGAAACTTGCGAATAGCCTTGCCCAGTTTCAGTATGCGGTTGGGTGGGAGAAATATGCGTGCCCTGATGGAGTCGAGTCTCACTCCTATGTAATCGGCTACTTGGGATGGAACCAGATGTGATTTTTTGTCGTTTACTGTAAGGCCTAGGTCTTCTAAGGTGTGCAGGACAAACTTGGTATCTTGGACGGCCTGTCGTCTGGATGGGGATACCACCAGCCAGTCGTCTATGTATGGAAACACTTGTATGCCGTGCAGACGGAGAAAAGCCGCTACCGGGGCCATGCACTTTGTGAAAGTGCGAGGAGCTGTGGACAAGCCGAAGGGGAGGGCACAAAATTGATAAACGGTGTCTTGAAAGACAAAACGGAGGTACTTTCTGTGATTTTGATGTATTGTAATATGAAAATATGCGTCCTTCAGATCTACCACGACAAACCAATCTTTTTCTTTTAGGAGGTGCACAATGGATTCCAGCGTCACCATTCGGAAGCGTCGTGGATGTAGGTAGGTGTTTAGAATTCTTAAGTCCAGAATGGGTCTGATCCCGCCGTCCTTTTTGGGAACAGCGAAGTAACGGGAGTAGAAACCGTCGGGTATGTCTAGAGGTGACACTCGTTGAATAGCATGTTTTTTGAGAAGAATAAGAATCTCGTCTTCTAGAACAGGGTCGAAGGATGTATGTCTGACCTGTCCTAGAGGTGGAAATTCTACAAACTCGAGGCGGTAGCCGAATTGAATGATATTTAGTACCCAAGTATCTTTTGTGATGCGGTTCCAGTTTTTGAAAAACGGAGCTAAACGAGTGGTTTGGGGAAGATCGGGAAGACGTGTGATTGAGTCAAAGATATTGCTTTGACTTCTTGGCAGGTGGTCGGTATGATTGGCGTCGTTGGGAAGATGCCTGCGGTCTGAAGGTGGAGGTAGGTACAGCGGCCTGAGAGGATCTATTCTGGTTCTGATTTCTGAAAGACCGGTACGGTTGAGAAGATGGTTGTTGGTACTGTTGTTGAGAGTATTGTTTGCGCCACTGATATCTATTGTACTTAGGCTGCTGCTGAATTGTGTAGGACTTAGCTGTTCTTTTAATTTTGTGTAGGTTTTCCAATGAGTCATCAGTTTTCTCATTGAAGAGACCCTTAGCATCAAACGGGAGCTCCTCAATGCGGTTCTTAACGTCCTCTATGATGCCCGAGGACCTGAGCCATGCATGACGTCTCAAAGTAATGGCTGATGTTAGTGTCCTCGAGGCTACATCTGCCGAATGGCGCGAGGCCAGGCGTTGATGTTTAGCAACATTAAGGGCTTCCTTGTAGGTATTCAAGAAACCCTGTCTTGTGTCATCCAGTGCTGCTTGTAGTGCTGGAAGAATTCTTGACCAAAACTGCCTTTGGTATGCACCCATGGCTGCTTGGTAGTTCGCCACCCTGAGTAAGAAGGTGGTAAAAGAATATATCTTTCGTCCCAACACATCTAACTTGCGTCCTTCCCTATTAGTAGGAGTGACAAGGCCTTTACCAGAAGACTTAGAAGAATTCGACTGAACAATTATGGAGTTAGATGCAGGATGTTTAATCAGAAAATTGGTATCGTCTCCGTGTGTACGATATAGATTCTCAGTCCTACGGGGTACCTGTGAAGATGATGACGGTAGATTCCATGATTCCTTAATAAGGTCCATCAGAGCTGGGATGAAGGCCAGACTCAAAGGGGGGGATCTCTCCTGGTTAATATCCCCAAAAACAAGATCTTCTTTGGGGGCTGGAGGTTGTTCAGTTTGAAGTTTCAATGTTTTGGCCATCCTGGAAACCATTTGGACGTATGAAGAGAAGTCCTCAGAAGCTGAAGAAGGGTGAGGGTCTCCAGCATCTGACTCAGGGGTTCTTCCCTCTACAGGAGATTCGTCTGAGGTTTCGGAGAACACCTCATCGTCCTGGTCTGCCTCAGATGAGAATGCCTCTCCTTGATCAGAAGGTGAAGGTAAGTGTACAGACTTCCTATATTTCTGTTTTTTGTTGTTGAGACCAGCTGATGAGTGAGATTTAGCTTGGGTAGGCTTCGACGCCGACTGAAGAGTCATGGTGTGTTGAGATGCGATCTTATGCACCTCATGGCGTTTAGTGGTTGGACGGGTGTCGACGTCGAGCTCTCGCCGATGTCGACGTCGAGGTGGAGACGAAGAGGACGATGATGAAGCCGAAGCATAGACATACCGTAGTTTTTTCTTTCTACGGTAAGTCTCCGAGCTCGAAGATGAGTCGATGTCCGAATCGTCATGGCGGCGTCGACGATGTGAACGGCCGCGCTCAACCTCGATAAAGACAGGGTCGTCGTACTTCGATCTATTACGGCGCCGATAAGAACAAGGCAGGACAACAACCTCCCGTCGGGAAGTTCGGTGTTGCTCCGGCGAAAGATGTTTTCTTTTTGCCGTCCGTTTACAAGGCGGAGAGTTCGACGTCGACGGAGATAAAGGTACAGGAGATGCCCGCCCGGTATAAACAGGGCTATGATGGGCAGAAGCCGGACTAGAGACCACAATGTCTACTAGTTGGCTAGGGCTCGGAGACCGGTCAGGTCGAACAGGCGACGGTTCCAGCCGACGAGGTGGAAGAGAAGTCGCAGCCTTAGAAAGATCATCTCGGTCCCGAGATGAATCCTCAAGAATCGATGATGGCAGGGATTCCGACACCAGTGGAATCAGTTTCCGATGGTCTTTGGATTTGTCTTTTTTACTCTTCAACGACACCTTCTTCTTCAGAAGATCTTTGGAAACGGCGTCGGAAGAGGTTTTCGACGTCGACGATTTCTTTGCTGTCGACGCGGACGATTTCTTTGTTATCTTATCTGTAGGTTTCGACGTCGACAAAGGAGGAGGAGAGACGACTGACGCTTCCCGGCGTGGAGTAGACGAGGGAGTATTAGTTGTTTCCATCTCGCTGGGTTTCGACGCCGAGAGGGTCTTGTCCCACAGATAAAGTTTTAGACGCTGTTGACGGGCTTTAAGAGCGGCTTTAGTGAATTTTTTACAGTGTCTACAGGTTTGGGGTTGATGAGTGTCCCCCAAACAAAAAAGGCATCGGTCGTGACCGTCAGAAAAGGGCAGTTTACGGGAACACAAAACGCACCGACTGAAAGGTCCTGAAGGGGACATAAAGTACAGGATATACGGAAGATGGACTCACGATCGTAATAAAGTCCTGGAAACAAAGTCCTCTAGTGATCGGAGACGAATCCTGAATGCCAAGAGGTTTGGGCTCCTAAATAAGTAGGCCCGCAAAACGCGGGAAATCCAAACCGTCACCAAGCCGCAAGATCGGAACAAGCGAAATCCAAAAACAGTCCGTGGTCGAGGGGCAACAGAGAGAAGGAAAGTCGTGCGGAATCCGATTTCAAAACCAAGAATTTCTTTCCAAATAGTTAACGAAGATAGCTCTAAAACCGAGAAGTTCCAAGCACCTAAGGCGGTAAAATGGAACTGAAGGCTGAGGCGGCGGGAGCATGCGCTATAGGGGCAACTCTAAACTTTGTTACTTTTCTACAAAAGCTCTAGAATATTCCGAGAAGACCAGCGCAGGCGCTGTCTAAACCCAATTGTGTGCATTCACAGAGGCCACGAAGAAGAAGAATAGGTTACTTAAGGTGAAAATCAGAGACGTAAACCTTGAGGGTGGAGAGGGAAAGCTGGTGCTGGAACAGGTAAGAAAGGAACCGTAAGACCGTTTGAAGGGTTGTAGGTATAGATGGAAGACCATGTTGCGTAGTAAATATTTGGAAAGCGGTCCATTTGTAAGTATAGAGCCGAGTTGTCGAAGGCTTGTGGGCATTGGCTAAAATGGCTTGTACTAAAGGCGGATCCTCCACGCTGTGAGGTGGAGACTGTGGAGGTCCGGGTGATAAGTCCTTCCGTGGTGTTGCTTGAGCAGGTGAGGAATGGTTGGAAAATGTTTGAAGCTGGTTGAGATGGAGCGGAGCATGGTGAACCAGGGCTGTCTGGGCCACCAGGGGGCTATGAGAATGGCGTTCGAGTGTTCGTGTCAAAGTTTGACAATGGTGTGGAGAAGAAGTGGAATTGGTGGGAAAAGGTAAATAAACCAATCTGTCCATGGGAACATCAATGCGTCTCCTAGAGCAGTGTTCCCCAACCTTTTCTGTATTGCGGACCGGCGGAGCCTCTGAGGGAGGTGGGGCGGCCCCTCGCACCTGCGCTCTCCGACGCATGCGCGAAGTAGTTGGGGAGCGCGCACGCCTTAGGCGCGCGTGTTCCCCCACCGCTTCGCGCATGAGCACCTGCCCACCCGTGCACCCACCCCACCCCTGCACACGGGCGCATGCTTGAAGGGGTGAGGGAGTGCGTGCCAGCGGCGGCGGCAGCCTGGGAGTCTGAGCATGGCCGGGGGGCTCCCTCTGGCCGCTCGCCTCCCAACGGGCTCCAATGAGGCTGGGGGCGGGGCTCCTCGCCGCCCTCCATGGGAAATTCAAATGCAGCCGCTGGTTCCGGAGCTGGAGGCACCAGCGGCGGCATCGGCCTGCTGAGGGCAGCGAGGAGCGCCGACCCCAGCCTCGTTGGAGCCCGCTGGGAGGCGAGCACCCGGAGCACCCAGCCATGCTCTTGCCTCCCGGCTCTTGGCTACCCCCCCCGTCGTCGCCGCCGCCGGGAGGCGAGCAGCCGGAGCACCCGGCCATGCTCTTACCTCCCGGCTCTTGGCTACCCCCCCGCCACCGCTGCCACCAGGAGGCAAGCAGCCGGAGCACCCGGCCATGCTCAGCCTCCCGGCTCTTGGCTATCCCCCCGTCGCCGCCGCCGGGAGGCGAACAGCCGGAGCACCCAGCCATGCTCTTGCCTCCCGGCTCTTAGCTACCCCCCTGTCGCCGCCGCCACCGTCGCCGCCGGGAGGCGAGCAGCCGGAGCACCCGGCCATGCTCTGCCTCCCGGCTCTTGGCTACCCACCCCCCCCGCTGCCGCTGCTGCTGCCGGGAGGTGAGCAGCCGGAGTACCCGGACATGCTCTGCCTCCCGGCTCTTGGCTACCCCCCCCCGTCGCTGCCGCTGGGAGGCGAGCAGCCGGAGCACCCGGCCATGCTCTGCCTCCCGGCTCTTGGCTACCCCCCCCCCGCTGCTGCTGCTGCCGGGAGGCGAGCAGCCAGAGCACCCGGCCATGCTCTGCCTCCCGGCTCTTGGCTACCCCCCCCCCGCCGCTGCTGCTGCCGCCGGGAGGCGAGCAGCCAGAGCACCTGGCCATGCTCTTGCCTCCCGGCTCTTGGCTACCCCCCCCGTCATCGCTGCCGCCGCTGTCGCCAGGAGGGCAGCAGCCGGAGCACCCGGCCATGCTCTGCCTCCCGGCTCTTGGCTACCCCCCCGCCACCGCCTCCAAGTGCGTGCGGGGGGCGGGGCGGCAGGAGGTCTGTCTTCGCGGCCCGGTCGGGGTCAAGCCACGGACCGGCAATGGGCTGCGGACTGGCGGTTGACGACCTCTGTCCTAGAGAGCCGGGACCGATGCCCGCCCTGGAGCAGTACAGGGGACACTTTGTATTCTGGGGTGCTGCGAAGATGTCTATGTCAGGAGTACCCCATAGTTCACAAAAATCGAGGAAGACCGTCTGGTCTAGAGACCATTCGTGCATGTGTGTTCGTATCCTGCTGAGAGTACAGTATCTGCCATGTAATTGTCCTGTGAGACGATGTGAACGGTAATGGGAAAGATGTGGCGCTCGAGGCACCATTCCCATAACTGGATTGTGAGGTATAGCAGGGGGAGCGAGTGAGTGCCTCCCTGTTTGTTGAGATAGAAAAGTGCTGTGGTGTTGTCTGTTGTAACCTGAACGGCAGTGCCTGTGATAATGGGCTCGAAGGCACGTAGGGCCTTGAAAATAGCCAGTGGTTCCAAGTTGTTGATATGCAGGGTCCTCTCAGCTTGGGACCAGAGTGCGTGGATGTGGAGGTCGTCACAATGCGCCCCCCACCCTGTAGGACTGGCATCTGTGGTAACTTGAGTTGTTAATTGTGGGGGTGCAAATGGTCTGCCAATGAAGAGGTTTGCTGGTGTATCCCACGAGTAGTTGGGCCGAAAGCTCGGGTGTGACCTGTAGGAGTTTTGAAGGATGATCCAGGAGGGGGGTCGAAGAGGGATAGGTACCAGGCCTGTAGGGAACACATTTTCAATCTGACGTGTTGAATGACAGACGTCATGGAGGCGATTAGGCCGAGTAAGCATTGAGCCTGGTGTGCGGTGACAAGAGCGTGAGGTGAGAAGTTTTGAATAAGAGTATGAAGTTTGTCTGCACGCTCTTGAGGTGGGAAAATGCGACCTCATTGGGAGTCGAGAACAGCTCTGATGTAAGTTACTTTCTTTGTTGGAGTTAGAACGGATTTTTCTTTGTTGACTTTCAAGCCCAGATCTGCGAGAAGGGAGAGGGTGACCCAGATATCGTTCAGGACCTGTGAAGGTGAAGGGGACACCAACAGCCAGTCATCGATATAAGGGAAGATGGAAATCCCTAGAGTTTGAAGGTAAGCTGCTACTGGGGCCACGCATTTGGTGAAGACTTGTGGGGCTGTGGAAAGCCCGAACGGGAGGGCTTTGAATTCATAAGTGGTGTGACCTAGAGATAACCTGAGGAATTGGCGATGATCTGTGCAGATAGAAATGTGAAAGTAAGCATCGGTCAGGTCGATGACCGCAAACCAGTCGTTGTCTTGTAGGAGAGGTAGGATTCATTCTAATGTCACCATTCAGAAGCGTCTTTGATTGATGAAGTAGTTGAGATCGCGAAGGTCTAGGATGGGGCATAAGCCTCCGTCGCGCTTTGGGACCATAAAGTAGTGGGAGAAAAACCCTGTGTCTTGGTCCTGTGAGTCGACTAGTGAGATAGCGTCCTTTGAAAGAAGGGATTGTATTTCTTGGTGTAGAATGCTTGATGGTGGAGTTAGAACAAATCTTGATGGTGGTGTTTGGATGAATTCTATTGCATATCCTGTGGCGATGATGGTGAGGACCCAGGAGTCTGTAGTAATGGCTGCCCAAGATGGAAGATGGACGGAAAGGCGAGTGGTGTTGAGTGGGATTGGGGTAAGGGTGCGAATCTGAGCGACTGAGAAGTCAAGAATTCTGCTTTGATTTTTTTGTCAGCGCACCGAAAGGATTGCTTGGGGCGCTGCCGCTGTGAGGCATAGCGTGGCTGAAAGGAGGAAGTAGGCTGTGGTGCGTAGCATTGTCTCTCAGGAAATGGTCGGTATTGTTGGTAAGGCCGGCGCCACTGGAAGCGTTGAGGTTTGTAGTATGGTTGAGTGTTATATGAACGTGCAGTTTTAGTTCTGCAAGTTATCAAGTATTTAATCAGTCTTGGTGTCAAAAAGACCAACACCATCCAATGGTAGGTCTTCAATTCTCATACGGGAGTCTACTGAGATATGAGCCGAACGGAGCCAAGCATGCCTGCGAAGGGCAACGGCTATGGCCATATGTTTAGAGGCAGCCTCAATGACATGGCGCACGGTGATGCGTTCTTGGCGCGCAAGAGCCATGGCCTCTTGATGAAATGCGAGGCCTCGGCTTTTGTATTTGCCAGGAGCCGACTGGAGAGATGGTAATGCCTTATTCCAGAGAAAACAATGGTACGCTCCCATGGCTGCTAAATAATTGGCGGCCCAGAGAGTGAATGATGCAAGAGAATACACCCTACAGCCGATAATGTCTAATTTTCTACCCTCTTTGTTGTTAGGGGTAGCATTGGAGCGATTACATGCTCTGTTCTGAGTTGCGTCAACAATGAATGAGTTGGGAGGCGGGTGCTTAGAGAGGAAGCTGGTATCGTCTCCATGAGTCTTATATAGATTTTCGACTCTTCTTGACATCTGCAGTACAGAGGAGGGCTTGGACCATGATTGTTTGGTCAGTTTCAGGAGTGATGGGATAAAGCTCATACACAACGGTGGTGTTTGATCCTCATTGATGTCCTCATATACCTTATCTGATTCAGATTGAGTCGGTTGTTGGATATCTAAGTCCATAGCTTTAGCAATGCGGAGGACAAGTTGTGAATAAGAAGAAAAATCTTCCGACAGAGAGGGTGGAGTGGCATCTACTACGTCAGAATCTGGTGTCGGTAGGTTAGGAGGAGAGTCAGGTGGTGATACAGAGCTCGAAGTATCAGAATCAGACGAGGAAGAAGTTGATGCTGGGGAAGATTGTGGTTGATATCAGATTTGTCTGAAGTATGTTGTATCGGCAGAGGACGATGTGTAGGCTGTCGAGATTGTTGACGCTTTGGCTTGAGAGGTTGTGTAGTGTCAGGAGGGGGAGGAGGAGGTCCAGCATAGGTAGTTGTTACATGCACAGAAGATGCATGCACCTGTGACAATGCAGTAGTGTCAGTAGGTGGTGGGTGAATTTTAGAAGATAGCCAAGAGCGTTTTGGTATCGATTGGTGTTGTCCAAGTGATGGTTGAACAGGATAAGCCCTTTTTTTAGAAGATTTGGAGGTCTTCGGTACCGGTGGCGGAGGTACGGTATCATCATCGGAAGAATAATAGTCGTGGGACCGGGGATGGTACGGAGGAGGGGACACCGAACCTGATTCATCCGATGGATAATAGTATGCATACCGGGAGCGATGAGGCTCGATGTAGGGACCGGTATCAGGATACCAATATTGATACGCTCAGTATCGATGGCGTTAGCTGGCGGTTCGTAGTATGTCGGTGGCTCATAGAGCGTGACTCATTTAGGGTGTCGATATCGAGTCAGCGAATCATGAGACGCCAGCAACCCCGTAGAAACCAGAGGTTGTGCAATGTCGGCATCGGATCGGCCAGCCTCTGGTGTATGGTGAGTCTTTCTGGACCACTTTCGCGGAGGAGATGGGTCAACCAAGGGAGATGGTGACTCTGAATCACACACAGAGGCAGAGCAACCCATGGATTTGGGGCTCAAATATGCCAATTGTGATATAATTGTCACGTCCGCAGAGGTGTTAGCCCAGGATGGAGATTGGGCAAGCAGCGGAGACGGAGGCTGACCGGATGGTGGTGGTATGAAGTCCTCATCAGAAACTTCTAGGCAGAGAGTCGGTTGATCCTTGAGAGGAACTACTGGATTTGATTTCCCAATTGGTGTCCCAGCAGACTTCTTAGAAGCTTGAGAATCCGAAGAAAGTTTCTTGGTCTTCTTAGACTTGGTATGACCGGGTACCGAAGCAGGTTTCGGTACCGGTGTAGATTTAGTTGACGGTCCCAAAGGCTTGGATTTAGTGGCAGTCTTAGATTTCGATTTAGAAGAGACAGATCCTTGTGTCAGGGAGGTGGTAGGGCCCCCGAGAGATGTATTTTCAGGCTGAATGGTTTCAGGGACATCCATGGTGTTTTGTGCGGGTAGAAGGGACCATTCCCAGAGAAAGGATCTTAGATGTTGTTGTCGAAGTTTAAGAGCCTGTTTAGTAAAATTTTTGCAAATTGAACAAGAAGACGGTAGATGTGATTCCCCCAGGCAAAAAAAACATAAATCTTGTCTGTCTGAGAGGGGAATTTTGTTTGGGCATGAAGCGCAGCGTTTAAACAGGGCTACAGGTGCCATAAAAGGTGTAAGGGAAGGGGAAGGGGAGGCGATCAGGAGAAGGAGAAATAGTTCGAAAAGTCTCTTACTGTAACCCTTCGTATTTTAACTCTCTTTTTTTAGGAAGAATGAAGAAAGGCAAGCAGAGAGCTTGACGTGAGATGAAACCTCAGCGGCGGCAAAAAGGAAATGAGGTGATTGCCAGGACGGGCGGACCACGTGTACTAGGGGGGCGGTCCTGGCAAGCGCGTGCTAAAGCTCTAGAATATTCCAAAACCTCTGCGCAAGCGCAGACTAAACCCTATAGTGTGCATTCACAGAGACTACGAAGAAGAATCACTCCCTTGGCAGAGACTCCATGCGTGCATGTACCCTGTGTGTGTGCTAAAATTACATTTGTGGGATTTTTTTGCATTCATCTCATAACATCTGCATAGATTTGTTTTGTTTTGAGCAGAACACAGTACAATAGTGGGTTTTATTATCAGTGGGATCAAGCCTGTAGTTTAGCAACTAAAAGTATTTACCATAGAAGTATCCCTGTTAGTCTGTCTCAGAAGGCTGGCAAAAAGAGAGGGAGACAAAACATTGTGGCACTTGTAAAGACTAACAGATGACAACATAAATATGGTAGTCTTTAAAGTGCCAAAATAAATGTAGGTACAGTTATGTTAATAAAAATATTGTTTTCCACTGATCAAGGTTTCCTACAAGGATGGAGTTTAAGTTCCTATTAACAGCTGGATTTTTAAAAAATGGGGCACTGATCACTGTTTGTTCTCAAGTCAGTATTTTCCACCTTTCTTAATTCACCATCTCATGAAATGATTTTGTGACCACAGAAGCTTTTGGGGTTCCCCGACTCCTTTGATTTGGCCTAGTGAAAGTATTTAACAAGCATTGTGGAATTTTTCTTTGTCAACAGAACTACTTTTGCTCTCTTGTTTTGTTTTGTTTTTTGTAGCTTTTTTTTTTTTTTTTTTTGGCAGTAGAGTTCCCTTTAATACCTCTTTCGGACTACCCAGTCTCTCTCATTCTGAATAATTAGGATTACACAAACACGGTCACCTCTCAAGTTTGCAAGCAGTAGGTATAAGTATAGCTGGACACAGAAGATGCTGCTTCATTGGGGGAGGGGGTTTCTTACAGACGATTTGCATTCTTCTCATAAAATCTGCATAGACCTTGACTGCTACACATATCTAAACGAACAGCAGAGGAAATATAGAGAGCAAGTGTCTAAGAGGGTGAGGAAGCAATCTGCTGACAGTAAAGAAATTAAGATCAAAACCAAGCAAGGGAAAACTGAAATAAAAAGAAACAAAAAATTGAATGTGTTCCTGTTCACATTTGCTTTGAACTGGTTCAGAAAGCAGGTGAATCACAAGCATGCTCATTAGTACTGTATGACATTATAGCATGACGACAAACAGCCGAATAGTGTTAGTCTAGTGCAAATTGTTCTGCGATTGAGTCCAAGGTTTTATGTTAGCAGTAAAGGTCAGTTCTTAATTGCCTTTGCTGATGAAAACAATGTAGGTATACATCACATCAATATATTAAGGGGCAGGAGAAGATAGGAAAAGCACAGCTTGGTTTATAAATTATCTAGACAAATAATATGATTATTAAAGCCAGAAAACTTAGTTTCTTTGTCGAAATGGTATTTTTTTTTTTAAAAAGGAAATACAGAATTAAGCCAAGAATCCTGAACACATTTACTTGAAAATAAATAGAATATAGTGGTTTAGGTATCCGGCAGTGGAGCCAGAGGTTGAGAGTTCGATTCCCCACTGTGCCTCCCTGAAAACCCTGAAAAGGGTTGCCATATGTCAGAATTGACTTGACGGCGCATGATTATGATTTAAATAAAGGAATGAATTCAGCAGAATTTTACAGATAACTGAATACACATTATTGGATTATACTATACACTGTTATCCATTTACAAATAACAGACATTTCAATATATAAGTTTATTATAATTAGAGACAACACCTACAGAAACCCAAATCATGCTCAGCAAGAGTTTTGATGGTGAAGAGCAAAACGGCATACCTGTATGTAAGGATTATTAGTGTGCATACCAGGTGCTGCCACAACACAATACTTGCGAGTTGCAATTCACTGTCAAATCTGACTTCAGTTACACCAGTAACTTGACTTGGACTTGACTCGGAGTTTGATTGTTTTTGAAAGACTCGGACTCAACTTGCGCCTCGGATGCTTTTGTCTGAGTCATGCTGTCTGCTCCCTATGGGCCTGCCTACCAGCTGCCACCAGCCACCACTGCCCGGGCCGGCATATGCACATGCACAGACAGTAGGCTGACTTCCCTTTCCGGAGCTGGCCCCTACCTCTGCGAATGCGCCGGCCTATCAGCTGGGCGGTGGATGCTTGGGCAGAGGCAGCAGCTGGATCCTGGGATGGAGGCTGAGGCTGCTACCTCTGAGGATGGCACCACCGCCAAGCAATGTGAGACTTGGACTTGGGGCTCAAACCCCAGGACTCAGACCTGGACTTCGGACTCAGTCCTGAAGACTTGCCAACATCCCTGGAGACAAATACCTTCACTTGCCCCCTCTGCAGATACATATGATGCTTAGCTAGAATTTTATTTGTTTGTTTGTTTGTTTGTTTAATAATATTTTTACACTGCTTTTCTCTTTGAAAAGGACCCAAGGTGGCTTACAACACTGAAAGATAATATTTAAAGTTGAAAACAATGAGTACACAATGGTGGTTAACATAATTAAAAGCCAATATTTAAAGCTAAGAACAATGAGTATAAAGAGGCAGCTTACATCATTGAAAGCCAATATTAAAGCTAAGAACAATAAGTATACAAATACAGTGGTACCTCGCAAGACGAATGCCTCGCCCGACGAAAAACTCGCAAGACGAAAGCGTTTTGCGATTGCTTCTGTGACTCGCAAGACGGCTTCTTCTATGGCCGTGCTTCCCAAGACGGTTTCTTTTTCGCAAGACCGATGCCTCGCAAGACGGAAATAAATCGTTCGTCTTGCGAAGTTTCCCATTGGAATGCATTGCAATACATTCCTATGGGAAGCCGCTTTTCGCAAGACGAAATTTCGCAAGACGGCGCTACTCGCTGAACGAATTACTTTCGTCTTGCGAGGCACCACTGTATTAAAAAGAAAAAAAATGCCACTCTGAGAAATGGAAAACACAAAAATGGAAAACATAAGTAGTACTAAAAATTTACTTTATTGTCATTGTGCTTTCGTACAACGAAATTAAATGCCATCTCCAGTACACATAATGATAAAAGGACAGAAAAGATAGAAGGACAGCAAAGATGGGGCAATCTGGCCTCTTGTGGGAGGGAGTTCCAAAGTCTGGGAGCAGCAACAGAGAAGGCTTTCTCCTGTATATTTCCCCATTAGAGATGAGCTATTCATACTTCTATCTCTGGGGATATGAATACAAACAGTGGTACCACAGGTGCCATTCCCTTCTCCCAGAATTGGCCAGTCCAGGAGAGTAGCTGTCCCATCCAGAGCATCTGGATCAATCTAGTTGGGGCAAAAAACAAAAGGAACTTGGTAGTTTGAATCTACTACCGATCGCCCAATCAAAGAGAGGAAGCGGATGAAACTTTTGAAAAACAAATTGCAGGGTTTTCAAAGAGACACGACGTAGTAGTGATGGGAGATTTCAATTATCCAGATATATGTTGGGAGGCAAATTCTGCCAAGTATGGCCCTTCCAAGAAATTCCTGGCTTGTGTGGCTGATAATTTTCTCCTACAAAAAGTGGAGAAAGAAACTAGAGGATTTGCTCTTCTTGACTTGATTCTGACCAAGAGAGATGACTTGGTGGGGGAAGTGGCAGTAAGGGGAACTCTAGGTGAGAGTGACCATGTCCTTCTAGAATTCTTGATTTCAAAGGAAACGAAAGCAGAGTGTAGCCACACGCTTCTGCTAGATTTTTAAAAAGCCAATTTTAATAATCTCAGAACAAGGATAAGTAAGGTCCAATGGCAGGAGATCCTAACAAGAAAGGGAGTCCAAGAAGGGTGGGAGCTTCTAAAAAAAGAAATTCTAAAGGCACAACTACAAACAATTCCAACAAGAAAAAAAGGGGGGAGGCAGCAAAAAAGGCCAGTGTGGCTTCACAAAAAGCTCAGGGAGGACCTAAAACCCAAAATATACATGTACAGGAAATGGAAGGAAGGCCAGGACACAGACAAGTAGCAAGGAAATGCAGGGATGGCGTTAGGAGGGCAAACGCTGAGAATGAGCTGAGGTTAGCTAGAGACACTAAAAGCAATAAAAAAGCATTCTTCAGGTATGTGAGTAGCAAAAGACAAACAAAAGACATAGTGGCACAGCTCCACAATGGAGATGGAAAAATGATAACAGAGGACAAAGAAAAGGCAGAGGTGCTGGATTCCTATTTTAGTTCAGTCTTTTCCCATAAGACAGACTATGAACTTCCAAACAAATTGGAAGTGCAAGTGGGAGGGACAGGATTGCACCTGGAGATCGATAAACAAATAGTCAAGGAATACCTTACCACCTTGAACGAGTTCAAATCTCCAGGGCCGGATGAACTGCATCCGAGACTACTGAAGGAACTGCCTGAAGAACTCTCAGAACCGCTATCCATTATTTTCTTGAAATCATGGGAAACGGGTGAGGTGCCAGAGGATTGGAGGAGGGCTAATGTTGTCCCTATCTTCAAAAAGGGCAAAAAAGAGGAACCTGGGAACTACAGGCCAGTCAGCCTGACATCAATCACAGGCAAAATTCTGGAACAGATCGTAAAGCGGTCATTGTGCAAGCACCTAGAAAACAATGCAATAATAACTAGAAGCCAACACGGATTTGTTAAGAACAAATCCTGCCAAACTAATTTGATTTCGGTTTTTTATCAGATAACCTCCCTGATAGACAGAGGGAATGCTGTAGACGTAGTATATCTTGACTTCAGCAAAGCTTTTGACAAAGTGCCCCATGATATCCTGATTAGCAAGCTAACTAGGTGTGGGCTGGATAGATCAAGTGTCAGGTGGATACACAATTGGCTACAGAATCATACTCAGAGGGTGATGATTAATGGGTCCTTCTCTAACTGGGAGGAAGTCACAAGGCTCAGTCCTGGGCCTGGTGCTCTTCAATATTTTTATTAATGACTTGGATGAGGGAGTGCAGGGAATGCTTGTCACATTTGCAGATGATACAAAATTGGGCGGAATAGCTAATACCCTAGAACAGGGGTCCCCAACCCCTGGTCCGCAGCCCGGTGCCGGTCCATGGGCTTCCTGAAACTGGGCCGCAGAGACGGATCTCTGCCCCCCTGCCCGCACGCACGGCGGGCATGTCACGCTTGTGGAGGGCTGTGTCGCGCACCACACCCACCCGTGAGCGCGGGGATGCCCCGCCCCCCCCATGCACGGAGCCCGCACCCCCCAACCGGTCCGTGGTCCCAAAAAGGTTGGGGACCACTGCCCTAGAAGACAGAAACAAAATTCAAAATGACCTTGATAGGATGGAGCACTGGACCGAAAGCAACAGAATGAAATTCAACAGGGATAAGTGCAAAGTACTGCACCTTGGAAAAAAGAAACCAATTGCACAGTTACAAGATGGGGGATACCTGGCTCAGCAAAACTACGAGCGAGAAAGATCATGGAATTGTAGTAGATCACAAGCTAAATATGAGCCAACGGTGTGATGTGGCTACAAAAAAGGCTAATGCTATTTTAGGCTGCATTAATAGAAGTATAGTTTCCAAATCCCGCGAGGGGCTGGTCCCCCTCTATTCAGCACTGGTTAGGCCTCACCTTGAGTATTGTGTCCAGTTCTGGACACCACACTTCAAGAAGGATACTAACAAATTGGAACAAGTTCAGAGGAGGGGACAATGATGATCAGGGGGCTGGAAACCAAGCCTTATGAGGAAAGTCTGAAAGAACTGGGCATGTTTAGCCTTGAGAAAAGAAGACTGAGGGGTGATATGATAGCACTTTCCAAATATTTGAAAGGCTGTCATACAGAGGAGGGGCAAGATCTGTTCTCGATCATCTCAGAGTGCAGGACACACAACAATGGGCTCAAGTTAAAGGAAGCCAGATTTTGCTTGAATATCAGGAAAAACTTCCTAACTGTTAGAGCAGTACGACAGTGGAACCAGTTACCTTGGGAGTTGGTGAGTGCTCCAACACTGGAGACATTCAAGAAAAACTTAGATAAGCACCTGGCAGATATGCTTTGATTGTATTCCTGCATTGAGCAGGGGGCTGGACTTGATGGCCTTGTAAGGCCCCTTCCAACTTTTCTATGATTCTATGAATAGTTTAAAACCTAAAGTTTTCTGCACTGTGGTATGTTATGTAGGAAGGTTATAAAATTGTTACTCATAAAAAAAAAAGAACTCTAGGAACAGAAATGTTAGGTGTCTTTGTGACTGGGTTCTTGTTTAACTGTGAGCAGTTCCCCAAGTTCCTGCCCCACACATGATCGGAGACACATTTGGTTGCAACAATGGTTTATTTACCTTTAAAGGAGTGGCATGAACTACAACCTCAGTGGATCCAACGGGACCTTCAAGTTGGGCCAATTTGGGCCAACTGTCCTTCAACTGAAGGGTAACCAAAGAGTTCACCAGTGAGGGTTCACCCCAAATCTCTAGTGGTCTGTAGGTGTTCTCAGGGGTTTGCTCTGGCTGGTGCAAATAGTCCCACAGCAGGGATGTGGGGCCCATTCGCCCTCAGTAGATGTCTTGGCTCTGCTGTTCATGTCCGACTGTGCCGCCTTCTTCCAAGGACCCCCTTGCTTGGGATATACATACACGGTTCATTCTGTCGGTTCAGGACCCTCCAGCTGAGCCACAACATCCTCCCTCTCTTTCTTCTTCAGTTCTTACTTCTCCCTCTCAACCCAATACAAGGGCTTAGTGGCTGGCTTACTCTTCTTCCTCCTTTCTATCTCCTCCAAAAGGACCTTCATCTCTACCATTTTATTGGACCAGGGGTCTTCTAACTCTAATCATCCCCATCCTAAGGGAATCTCTTCTTCCTCCTTTTCTCACTCTTTTGCCTCCCAATCTGCCTCTTCTCCCCAGTCGAAACCCTCTTTTATTTCCTCCTCAATCACCACCCCTTTCTTCCCCTTCTGTCATTAGATATCCTTCCACTATTGGTAGATCTGTTCCTGCCATGGTTTCCCTGCTCTTTTCTCCTTCATTTTTCCTGCCTTCAGCTTCCTGCACTTTCAGTTGGACCACTGTTGGCAACAGAATATAAACAGTTCTGTATCCCTCAACAGCAGAGAATGGAGGGGACGGCTCACCCGCAGACCCTACGTTTAATGGTGGATCCTTCTCAGTTTTCTCACAAGCAGTTAATCATGGGATTGAGAGAAGGTTGCTTTCCCATGATGCAAATTGGCCCAGTTGGTCAAGCCTGCTGTAGGCATTTCTGGCATGAAGCACTCCTCTGGTTCTGAATAATGAAGATCTATGTAGCATTGACATAGCACAACACTTGGAGGATGCAAGGATATTGCTATGTGTTGGACCAGATGATCCTCAGATTCCACACCCCTCACCCTATATTTCTGTGAATTTCTTTAATGTCCACAAAGATGCCAGAGAAAATTTAATGTAGAAGGCAAGAGCTTAGCATGCACAGGAAATTGGAAGACAATGTTCTATATTCTGTCCCCTCATCACAAGAGTCCATTTTGTGGACAGCCACACTGTGACTTGAATATTCTGCACTGCTTCTGTCAGGTTGCACTTGCTGTTATTTTAGACAAGTGAACAGTGAATCCTCAGAGCAAAGATAGAATACCATTGTTAGTTTTCCTGAGAACATGGCTGGGGAAACACTGATTAAATATAACAGGTTACACAGAATGATTGTAAACAGAGTTTACAAACTTTCACCTACATAACTTTATATAAATATTTATATTTGTTTTCTTTAGAGAGAGTGAGAGAGCTGTCCCTCCTTCTGTGCACGTGCTGATCTTGGCAGCGTTTATCTTGGTAATGCATGCCAAGTTCACATTTCTTCATGAAGCAGAAATATTTGCATAGTAGGGGGATAAACAGAAGACATCAACTTTCACTGATTTTTCTGCATAAGCATCAAAATGTGAAATCTTTCTTTCACACAACTTTGAGAATGACTGTTATGTCATGGTTATTAAAATGTAACAGGGCTGCTGTGGCTGCTTGGGACCATGCAAAACATTAAAAATTGGTATTATAATTTTTCAACTGCTTGATACAGAGCTGAACAATTATTGCATTCTAGCTAGAGGATTCTGGGAATTCTGCAGTCCACAAAAGAAACATTTCCAAGCTCTGAAAATGCCAGGATCTTCTGAGTAGCAGGAGATATGACATAACTCACTTCCCCCTCCCTGGATTCCCTTCTCCCTCTGAGGTTAATTGTAATCTTCACCATAGCTTGGAGGGAAAGTTATTTCTCTGGGAACTATACATTGCCGCAAGTTATTCCTATTGTAATGCAAAATATTTAAGTCTTGGTCTTGAATGGACAATTAACTTTACAAAATACCTCGTCTTAATTTATTGCTATGGATCAATCTAGTTGCTTGTATTTTTTAACTCTCCTTGTTGCAGGGTGGGCTAGCTAAGGTGACTGTCATGATGAGCACAGTCACTACGTGACTGCATGTTGAGGGGAGGTGGGGGAGGGGAGCTCCATTGTTTCCCCTGTAGCACTAATACTGCTGACGGCAAAATCAGCACAATGTTAAATGTTTCTTTCTTCTTAATGTGATTTTTTTTAAAGAGGGGGGAAATTACTGGGGAAAAAGAGCTGATCACAGGTCAGGATCACTGTTGTTTTGATGAAAAATTTAATCCTTTTTCCTCCTGGAATACTTCTTATGAAAATAACATATTTGAAGTTATTTGTATTGGAGAGGATCTGTCACTGACAGCAGAGAAGGAAGGGATTTAACCTTCTCTCTCTACCTGAAGTAGTCTCTCTATTTACCGTGTTTCCCTGAAAATAAGACAGGGTCTTATATTAATTTTTGCTCCAAAAAACGCATTAGGGGTTATTTTCAGGGGATGTTTTATTTTTTTCATGTACTGTATAACAATCTACATTTATTCAAATACAGTCATGGTTGCTGCACAATGGTGGAGGGCGGGGTTTCACTTAACTGGGGCTTATTTTTGGGGTAGGGCTTATATTACGAGCATCCTGAAAAACCATACTAGGGCTTATTTTCAGGTTAGGTCTTATTTTTGGGGAAACAGGGTATCAGCACATACTCCTAGGAACCACTATTTGCATTTGTTTTCTTTTTTAAAGCAGATATGTTAAACTCAGAAGTGTCACATCTTGTTTAGAACTGAAGTAGAAACTTTGGACTGCAGAAGTAACTCTTCTGACTGGAACCCTATTGCACCAGCACAGGTCCTGTTTGCACAGGAAACCCCATATGTAGGTGTCACAGAAGGTATGAGTTGGAAAAATAAGGATTAAAAATGATAGACATTATTAAGGGCTCAACCCTTTCCTAGTCTTCTCAGTATATTTTGTTTGCTAATTCAGGATTACCACATCAAAGAAATGTAATCTTCAGGCTGAACTTGTGGTTTTGTGGGAAATTTGACATAAAGTATGAAATTTTAAAAAGCCACATTAATAAAACTATCTGCATTATTACTAACTGCCATGATTTCTGTTCACTTCCAAATGATTTTTTTTTCCAGATCTATTTTCATGTAAGGTTTTTCTCTCTCTGATTTCTGAGGCATTTTCATGCTGCAGTGAGAACTAAGTCCAATCAAAAATAGGCATTTCAGGTATAAAAGGGTGACTCCCTAATATATATATATGGCAGTCAGGTAACGAAAAACCTTTGTGAGCAGAATCAAACACGGGAAATAAAGATTAATGTGGGAAATAAGGATTAAAATTCAGTCTGTGCCACTGTGGGCCGCCTACCATTCTGAACTGAGCCAGGGTTCTAACAAATTTCATCCAAATCTGAATTTAATATTTGTTGCACTGAAAACACCCACCCACACTGAGCCACATTATATGTTCAGACTAAACTTGTCTTGAACACCTAATTATCTTACTTTTTAACTGGGGGTTATTGTAGGAGCAGTACAATGAGTGCAACTTGTGTCTTGCAGGAATAACACGACCGCAGATTCTCATATCTCACATTGTTACTGCATTTAGGGACACGTTTTCTGGTTTCAGGATGCCAAAGTGAGAGCTTAACTAGCTTTGTATATCCACTGGGTACAAAGCACTGTAAATCATCCTGCCTTTCTGTCTCAGTGCACTGGCAACAATACCCAGTACTTTCCCTTATTTTACAGAGGAGAAATGAACCTGATAGGTTGACCTCTATTACATGGAGTCAAGGAATACGTAATTAAAAAAACAAAGGCTGATGGCTAAAAAAAAAATATCCACTGTGTTCCACTTAAATTCAATATAAGACACAGAAAACTAGAGATTATCAATAAAAAAGAACACAGCCAAACAGCCCAAAAAACCCACAACTACCAATGTTATACCCAATCATATCTAATATCAGTTCGCCTGATGGCAATTTAACCATAAATTACACGTTTTTTTTAGGATTACAAGTTTCTTTTAGGATTACAAGTTTTACTTTAAAGTTTTCCAACTGTTGTCTTTTGGGAATCCTCTGCAAGGAAATGAGCATTTCCATCTATTTATTGATGGAAATAAATAACAAACTCATTTTTTTCCTGTCTGTTGGTTTCTGTATGGGTACTTCTCAGCACTAGCTCCCATTACTGTTCTCCCAGAATGCCTATGAATTAAAAATGCTCACTGTTTTCTACAGCGTGCTGCTGGAGGCAGGGGCATTACAGAGATACAAGGAGAATACCTTTCCTTGATGGATTATGGATGCCTTACTTCCCTATGTGTTCGACTGTGATGCATCAGTAATTGCAACACCAGTAAGTGGCTACGATAACTGCTTTGTGAGCAAGCACGGAACATGAAATATTGATGTGCAGGCAGATTTGAGTTGAAAAGAAGTAGTATGCAAGTAACTGCAGCTTCCTCTTTTATAACTTCCAGAATTATTCATAAAATAATACTAGTGAAATCAATAGGTTTTAAGAATAAACAAATTCAGGATCAGATTGTGAGAATTTGTACAAGAGTATAATAATGAAATTATCTCCTTAAAGAACTAGGCCACAGACATAAACAATCCTGTTAAGATTTAAAAGAAAATTTAAAAAACCTTTAAACCTATTTTAATTAAATCCCAGCTTGATATAATAATATCTAAACTAAAAATTGTGCACCCTTAAGCTGCCCATGTCTGAATCAAGAATTTTTCATTTTCTGATGCTAATCTGACATAGTACTAACTGAAACAAGCAGAGCTTGCATGTGGCACTACTAAATATCCCTTAATTGTAAATACAGCCAAGAGCAAAGGCCTGATTTGCTTTGACATGGCAACATTTAATTCATTTGGAAGGCTTCTTCAGGAAAAAATTAAAAAATGGAGGAGAAAGATGTGCAACATTTTCAAAATATGCAGATTCACCTGCAGCTTCCAAACAGCACTTGTAAAGCAGGCAATATATCACACATTTTAGAATGAAAGAATGTTCCCATCCTGGCATAACAGTAAAATGTTCCTCAAGAGCACCAACCCATTATTACAAACTAGACAGAGAAAGGAGAGTCTTTTAAAAACAGGACACACAAGCAAGGCAATCTCTGTGCAGCATACAGAAAAGAGGCCACTTGCCTGGTTACACAAACCTTTCCGTGATAATTCAGAAGCAATTATCATGGAATGCGATAGAAGCAACTTCTAAAGCAGGAGTGTATGTTTAATATAGGAACTAGATATGTGCAGTCCTCCAGATGTTGTTGAACTAGCTCCAGCAAGGGCACCCGTGAAACTGTAGTGCAACAACATTCATATGGCTATACATTCCCAACACTGTCCTGAAAAGACAGCTTGAACCTCGGAAGAGCTAGGTGTGCTTGGACTTGGATGCACCTGATTCTTCAGCTGGTAATGGATTTAGGACAGCAGACCCATGATACATCAGGCAGACCAGGCTGGTGGAGTGCATGCAAATACAGGAAACCAAAGAAGACTCATTATATGTGACCTAATGCAAAACGTTCAAAGAGGAGATATAAGAAAGGTCATAGAGAAACCAAGTTTTAACTGTCAAGAATACAAACTGACTAATATTGATACAATCCTGATTCTACTGATGTCAGCTGATGACCAAACCAATTAATAAATCCATAATTATCAGTATCTTGTATTACAAGAAGTGTATAAGAGAAAGGGAGACATGAGACAACACCAAAGATTAAACAAATCACATCTCTATCTTGAAAATATAGGGTGTCATTAATGTACAAACCCAGTGTAGAGGGGCACAGTCAATCAGCTGCTAAGGTGTCCTCCAGCACAACTCAGCTAACACCGGAGCTGCTCCAACAGATTTCCCCCAAGCAATAACAAGCATAAATAGGAAGGAGATGGGCTATGTAATGGAATGGGTTGTTTGCACTCCCTGTGATTACAGCATAACTTCACTGTTACAGATGGTACCACTTGTGGGTCACTCAAGCCTGAGAATGTCCTGTAATCCCCCGCATCACCATATGGCCTCCCACCCACACTTCTTCTGTTGCTATTGTTTTCATACACACACAAGAAGTACTTCTGCCATAGGAAGAGACTGGCTCAGAACTCAGCTCTGCTCCTTTCTCCAGTGTCCCAATCATCGTATTTCTTCAACGTCATACCCTTTCTCAAAGAGGTTAGTATCACTACCCCTAAACAGACAGCAGAGAAGCAGCAATCTTACTTTTTCATAACAAAAAACAACAGATCAGATTTCTATGATACTGGAAGATAAACGGGGTCTGGTTACTACTTCGATGGAAAACCACATGGGAACACGGGGGAGCTCCAAGAAAGGGTGGGAAAGAATCTTGCCTGAAATCCTGGAATACTACTGCCAGTCAGAGCTCACAATACTGGGCTATCTCGTCCTATAGTCTGATACAGTATAAGGCTGTTCCCTGTTTGCTGTGTAACTGTTTACAGATGCTTGTGGCATCTGAACGACTAACCAATTCATTACAAGTGGGTGTTTAGAAAGCTATCTATCAATTGCTTTTCTACCAGCCTCCTGATGGACAACCAACGATAATTCTCCAACCCGTTATCCAGTGAAAGTGACATGTACACTGCTACCTTGTGGTATGCATACATCTGTCTATATGGGCTGAGGGCTGACAGGAGAGTTCCCTGTGTACCCTTTCTACCACCTGCCTTAGCAAAATATCTTTGCACTGCAGCAGCCCACCACGTTCCTCCCACAGGGATCCGGCGAGAGGAGGAGGGTGGGTGGGAACCGACGTGACACTGACTCAGCGCGCACCAGGGACTTACCCGGGGAAGGCTGCGCCAGGACACGCCGCCGAGTTTATGGACACGCCGAGGAGACTCCCTCTCCACGCTGCCGGGCAGCCGCTGATCACGCGTGGCCCCCGCTCGCCCATTGGCCATGACTTCACACACCTTTGTAGGCGATTGGCCCTGCCTACGCCCGCCTTTCCCTACGTCGGCCCGGGGAACCGCCACCTGAATGGGGAGCTGCCCGCGAACAAAAAGAGAAAAATAAAGGCAGTCTCCAGCGGAGAACGCCTGGGGCGGGCTGGGGGGAAGGCGCTTGTCAACAACCGCTGCTCGCTGGAGGAGCGTCACAGCAGCGGGCCTGACAGGGCTGGCCGGGAGGAGTGGGGAGAAGCCTTCCGTAAGGGTCATGCTGAATTTTGGAGCTTCTCCTTTCCAGCTCGCTGTAAGTACAGATCTCTGCTGTTTGCAGCGTGGAATTCGAATGAGAGGAGGCAGGCGAAACGAACTTTCCGCTGCGGAAGTGGGAGCGTCTGGAAGGGGAGGGTGGAGGTCTTGTCTGTTCCAGGCAAGCGCATATTTATTTAGAAAAGCAGCACAGAAAAGAGGTTATGCATGATTATGAAGTAAGTGGGAGATGTGCGTTGAGGCGTCTAGAAGCAAATGATCTGTCCAGGAGGGAGGTGTGCAGAACGGCTAGAAAGAAAATGGGGTTTTATGAAACGATATTTATGGAGGGGAGAAAACCGATCTCGTTTACGAAAGGAGTGTGTGCAACGTAGAATGTAGGAACTGGGGTGCGGTGGAGAGCATAAACGTTGCTAGGCAACGCAGTGAAATCGGAAGGGGAATTTTGGAGGGGGGGAAAAGTGTGCCAGAAGTGGGGGGGGGGGGCTTCTGGGCAGAGCTGGTTGGTGCTTCCTAAAGGGGAACAGAAAAATGTGGAAGATTTATTGTGTGGGAGCTTGCAGGGAGAAAAGCCTGGTGGGGTGTTTAGCCAACGGGGAATTCAGTTTGTGGTCTGGAGGTGTATTGGAAGGAAACCCTGTTACTGACCGAGTGAAGAGGAAGATTTGGGGGGGTAGTGGCTGGCAAGAGATTTAAAATGAAGGCGTTCAATTAAGGATAGTTGTGGAATTAAAATATAAGATATTCGAAAGGAGTCGTAGAATTAATATTACTGACTGCGTAAGAGGCAGGCTGACTGGGGGAATCTTTCGGGGCATGAGGATGGACGTGTGTGTGGTGGTAGCTAGAGGGAAGGCGGTAGTTCAGAAATGGGCGAGTTTAGGGGAAGAAAAGGAGTGGGGGAGGGAAAGAGGATTGCGTAGGTGAGGCCAGTCGGTGGGGGAGGCTGGATGAGGTCAAGCGAAATGTGAGGGGCTGCGCCTGGGACGAGGTGGAGGAAATGGGGGGGGGGCGAGGCCCTGTGGAGACCTGGAAAGCTGCCTCCCCCATGGCGGTGGCGAATGAAGAGGATGGGGCAAAGCAGAGGGGGCGAAGACAGCCGCCGCCGATCTTGGTCTGAGTGACAGCGGGAAAGAGCGGGTGGGAGAGGCCGAGGCGAGGCGGCTGGGGTGGAGGCGGGTGGCCCTCGCAGTATCCGGAGAAGGAAGCGGACCTCCCAGCTAGGGCCCGAGCGAAAAGGCTGATACTCCCGCGACCCTCCGCGCTCCCGCCTCTTAGTTCCTCAATTCTGTGACCAAGAGCCTTGGCGGGAAGCTCATGCCCCGCCCTCCCTTTAGCGGGAGTAATAAGGGAGGAAAGCAATTCGTGTCGGTTGCCCAGAAAGGTTCGCCACAAAAACAACCCTCCTAGTAGTGCCTGCTTCCTGCAACGTCAACTCTGGCCTGCGCGTGTTGCTCGTGACTCCCTGTCCTCCTGAACTCTCTCTCTCGATCCTGCACACAGTTAGGCCTTCTTAAAACCCCTAAACTCCAATACGGGGTTAGTAGGGATGGGGAACGTGCGACCCCCGCAGGCGTTGCTGGACTACAGCTCCCATCATCCTGCATCTTTGGAGATGCTGCCTGGGGGTGGTAGGAGTAGCTGCCCAATACACGTTCCCCACCCCTCAGCTCCGGTGTTACTCCTTTCCTGCCCGACACCAGCGTGTCCCAGTGAAAGAAGCGCCTTCTGCCTGCCTGAGTAAAGTGTGACGGTGGGGCTGGAGGTTTGGAAGCTAATCGGCCTGGCCTGGCTTGACCTAATCCGAGAGCAGGAAACCACGGGCGGGGGAGGCGGATTGCTCCTCGGCAACGTCCAATAACTGAAGGATGATAAAAGTAGCACGGGGGAAAAGGCAGGAAGGGAGCGAGGGGCTGAGTTCAAGGCCTGTGTCCACCCACCCCCACCCCCACCCCCACCCCCACCCCCACCCCCGGCTTCGATGTGGATTCAGCCTCGTCAGCCGCTTCCCGGCTGCCTGCGCGGGCGGCTCGGCTTCGCCTCGAGGCGTGGGAGTGAAAAAAGAGGGGGCGGAGCCTGATGGAAAGCAGGGCGTCTGCCTCGCCGGCGGAGAATTAGGTGAAAGGTCGCCGAGCGGCAATTCCTCGTTTCCACGTTTCCGGGACGCCGAAGAGCAGTCTCTGATCACGCTTTGTTCACATGCCCGCCTCCCAGTGAAACTTAGTTGCTCGGGCGGCGCCAGCCAATAGGCTCCTGCGGTGCGTGACCTTGATGACCAATGGGCGAAGGGCGGGGGCCGTCCTCGAGAAGAGAGTGCGTGCTGTTTGGAATGAGTGCAGTGAGTCACCTCGGAGGGTGTTTGAGGTGAACGTGGCTCAGTTCCAGGATCCGGCTGCCAGCGAGGATCTCCCTCCCAGGCCCGTCTCGTCCTTAAACCTTCGTTTGCCGAGCGCTATGTACAGTTCCCTTCCCCGCTGCCCTTGCTTGCCATCTAGTTCCTGCCCTTGATTGCAACGCGAACAGGCTCCTCTGCCCTTCCTAGGATGTTGCTCCTGCAGTAGCTCTTTACAGAGGCCCAAATTGTGGTCCACGTGATGCAGCAGTTTTGTTGGTACTGAGCAAATCTAGATCAGTCACCTGCGGGGCCCCCTTCAGGACGGCTAGTGGGCTGTAGTGGGGATTGAAGAAGAATTTGGAAAAGTTACTTTTTTTGAATGCAGTGGCTTGAGATTCTGGAGCTGTCCAGATAGCAAAAGTTGAGATTAAATTAGAATGGATTCTGCAGCCTTGCTCCAGCTGTGCACATAATAACACAAATGGTAACTTTACCCAAGTGCAAAGCGATATAGCCATCTACTTGTGAGTGGAAAGCCCTGGAAAGGGTCACCAGAAGTTAGAATTAACTTGATGGTATGTAATTATTTATAGCAGAGGTGGGACCTCTATAAATGGGCAGCTGGGACATCCCCCGATAGGAAAGGAGCATCAGCTTATTATTGTGGACTCCCCTTCCAGACTTGAGTATATCCCACTGCTTTAAAACTGAAATACACAGAGTAAGGACTTGATTTTTTATCTATATATCATGCACACTAGACAACTGGAAGAAACAGTTGTTAATTAGGAAGTGGAATCCATTGTGATGAATCCTATTGTTCAAAGCAAAAGCCTGTTTCTAGCTGTTATATGGGGCAGTTACAAAGGAACATTTGAGGCAATGTATGCACACTTTTCTAGAAATGAATCCTGTTGAAGCTGAGTAGACCTGCATAGAATTGTTCTGTGTTTAGCTTAGCAAAAATAGCAACAGACAAAACAATTCAAACAACATAGCACACAAGACACGTGCTTCTAGACTGATCCACACAATTTTGGGAGCTCTTTCCCATTGGCCTCTCTGCTGTCTATTTGGAATAAGATTAGACCAAAGTACTTAAACATAAAACAATTTGGGTCTAATGGGCAAAAATGGCTTACTTTAGTTTAATTGTATGGAATAAGCTGCTAAATCCATTGGAGTCTGCAGGAATTAACTGACTTTTTGTGTGGTGCTGATCTTCATTGCAGTATATTATTTTTTGTGTTTAATGATGTCCACCCATGATAAAAATAACTCTGTCAAAGGATGCAGGACCAGAAGAGGGTGATCTTTAAACACTCGAGCTGGATTGGTTTTCTTTTTATGAGTGCAGTGCAGTTCTTTTTAATATGCTTAATATGCTTAGATAATTTTCTCTATATATATTGAGAACCTTTCCTTTTTTTCCAAAGGAGGAAGGAATGGAGATGATTACCAAAAACAAGCACATTAGGAAGCGTTCTTGGAATAATACCACTGAAAAAAGTGATTTTGAAGCCGTAGAAGCTCTGATGTCCATGAGTTGCAGTTGGAAATCAGACTATAAGAAATATGTTGAGCTGAGACCAATAACACCAGCACCTGATTCATCTGAAGAACTTGAGGACAACCTGCTATCTCCTGCTGACTTCCCTACAATATCAGCCTTTGTAAGTTTTTTTTAAATTATTAATTACCTGTTTAAAGCTCAGTACTTCGTATTTTTATTCAGAAGGAATTTCTGTTTAATTTATTGGAACTTATTCTGAAGTAAATGTGTACAGGATTACAATCTGAAGTCCAAGTAGTTATGCTTTATGGATTTCTCATCGCTTCATGTTTTTGTTCTGTTTAGTGTCTGACTCCACCCTACAGCCCTTCCGACCTTGAAATGTCACAGTCAATCCATCCAGCAACACCAGCACCATCTACTGTACAGAGCAAGCAACTTACTGACACTTCTGAACAAGGCTTTACAGCCACTTTTAAAGATACTGAAAAGACTCCATCAGCAAGAATGCTGAAAGCTCAGGCAACAAGTGTCATTCGTCACACAGCTGATGTTCAGCTTTGCAATAACAGAACCTGTCCAACAAGGACTGTCAGTATGCCGAAGTATCAGGGTGATAATACGAGGGAAGCAAGTCAACAAGACAATGCAGAAACAGAACAAAAAGCATCAAGTGAAAACTTGCCAGTGGGTTCTGCAGTTTCTGAAGATAAAGTGCCTGATACACAAAAAGAAAAATGTTCAGTGCTGACACTTAGTCCAGTGCCTTTCACACAGACTGCATCCGGCGCCCCTGTATATATCCCTGGATCAGTACAGCAGTCTGCATTGTTTGTTCCTCCACCTCCTATGCAAGCAGCAGGAGTTTCTTCAGTGCCGCTGGTTTGCCAAATGGTTCCGCTGCCTGCTAACAACTCTGTTGTGACCGCAGTAGTACCCAACACTCCCAATAGTCAACTGACATCAAACCTTTGTCAGCCGATGGTGTTCATGGGAGCCCAGGTTCCCAAAGGAGCTCTTATGTTTGTTGTGCCACAGACTGTTGTTCAGAATCCAAAGACTCCGGTAATCAGTCCAAATGGCACCAGACTCTCCCCTATTGCTCCGGCTCCAGGTTTTGCCCCTGCTGCAACAAAGAGCACTCAACCCATTGACTCTTTAAGAATACGAAGTCATGTTTGTAACTATCCAGGATGTGGAAAAACCTATTTCAAGAGTTCTCATTTGAAAGCTCATGTTAGAACACACACAGGTAAATTATTCTGAAATTACTTGATCTGAGAAATTTGACATCAGATTTTGTGTGTGTGTGTGTGAGACATTCATATGGTGGTGATATATCGCCTGGGAAATGAAACAGGAAGTACAAAGGTAATTTGTTACTTTTGCCATACATTGTTATCACCAACATAGAAATTATTTACTAGGAATGTGACCCTCACCATGTCTACTAGAAGCATGACTTCCTGAGTTCAGAGAGGATTACTCCTGGAACATGTGATTAGGATTGCAGCTAAAATGAGCAACTTAATTTTTTCAATTACTGAAATTCAAGCTTATGTGTATTGTCCCTGGTTTTGTTCTTGTAAATAGCTGTTGATTCCTAAATGTGGGGACGTGGAGGTTTTATGCATCTTTTTTTCACATGCAACTCGGGGAAAGAGGCGCAATTAGTTCTGACTATTTAGAATCTTGCAAGCTGTTTCTCCCACAACCAGACCAAAAGACTAGGAAAGTGATTTATCCATTGTTGGGAAGGAAAGTAAGAGGGAAGGTTTATAAATTGAAATATAAATGCTCTTAACTGCTCTCTCTTTTTTTGCCAGTTGGGATAATTCAGGGAAGAAGATACTTGGGATTCTAATGAATCAGAGTTGGCTGATGTGTCAACTGTCAGATTCTTACCCCCATCTTGTGCCTATAGGACATTTAACTGCTTCAGCTTAGCATCTTAAACAATTCGGTCTGGTTCCCTGACAAGCATTTAGGATTAAAATATCTCTCAGATTGTAAACAGCAGTTGCCTAACCACTTACTCCCAGTAATTGAGTTTATGTTCTGTCAGAGAATGGTTTTGAGACTTAAAACATAACTTGTACTCTACATGTTAGACGATTAATAGGTTTGTTCTTGGATTATAAAAAATGATAAGGACATTGATTCTATAAGCTTTTGTCTTTACTCTATAAACATTGCAGTTAATCATATCTCTTTGTAAATAGATACAGATCTGTATGATTGCTGTGATTAAATAAATGATCATGCTTCTGCCTTTTGACATTCTGTATTTTAGGAGAAAAGCCATTCAGCTGCAGTTGGAAAGGCTGTGAGAGGAGATTTGCCCGTTCCGATGAACTGTCTCGCCACCGCAGAACACACACTGGTGAGAAAAAATTTGCTTGCCCAATGTGTAATCGACGATTCATGAGGAGTGACCACTTAACAAAACATGCACGTCGGCACTTGTCAGCCAAGAAATTACCAAACTGGCAAATGGAAGTGAGCAAGTTGAATGATATTATTGTGCCACCTCCTTCTGCACCTGCACAGTGAAAGGAAATCCTTTGATGACATGGTTAACTCACTGTAGCCACTGTGACTGGAATGCCAACAGTGTGGGAAACAAGTTTGGTTCTAGTATCAGCCTCTGGTGGAGGCTCAGAAAGAGGCAGTGGCACACTGTACTCCCAGGAGCGTTGGTGACTGCAGGTCTTTCTTGTACCTGAGGAAAGGAGAAATAGAAATGTCCACGACAGTACAAGAATAAGGTTTTATGCATGTGGAAAGAATTCATATGCACTATAGATCAGCAGGTATAAGCCAGAGAGCTTTATACAGGTGTTAGGTCTTGAGAATCTATTCAGAGATGCTGTAAACAAAACAGAAAAAAAATACTCATTTCTGGCACAGAATCAGGGATAACACCTTCTCTATACCAGTAAGCTGCATCTTCTTTTTAAGCAGGAGAATGTTTGGTTTCATTCTTTTAAGACCCAATTGTGAATTATAGTGGAAGTTTGGTTCTTATGAACCTCTGGAGATTAGACTTGTTTATCTCCATTCCCTAGCATATCAAGTCTAGCTAAAGTAATTATAACAGTTCTGAATATCTGTTAAGTATAGAAATGAGTAAGATGTTACATGGTTGGCTTATTCTGACATGTAAATCTAATAGTATTTTACTATTTATTTTGAAAACATCATTATTATTACCATTTACTGTACTTCAGCATCTTCTGATGTTTCTGCTTTTTAAGTTGCTTATGGTTACATTTATACTTTCAAATTCTATGCCATCAAATGTTCAAAAACTTGGTACAGTGCACTTTGTTGAAAATATAATCTTATAGGAGATTATGAGGAAGGAAAGACAAGAGTAGCATGCTATGTTACTTTCTGAAATGTTACTCTGATAAATAAGTCGTAATAGGAGTATAAGCGGCCTTAGTATGTTGAAGGTATAGTTTAGGCTGTATTAAAATCGGGAAAATGTGGGCTTGTGCAAGAAGAGGAAAAAGAATTGAAAAATTAACCCTGTGGGTACACCGTGATCTTTGCATCATTTTTCTCTCCCATTTCTACTATAGTGGAGCAGAATGAGCTGCTGTAAAATGGTGTAATATCTATTTTCTGACTACTTTAAAATTTTTGCACAGTGTTTCTTATAATGTACTTTATACCTTGTTTACAATAAAGAGCAGTTTTCTTTAATATAAAAAGTGTGTCCTTTGGTTTATTGTTATAATTTGCCTGAAAAATTTACATTAAAAGCTAGTGCCATATTAAAATGTACGCAGAGTTCTCTATAAACTGTGAACTCAGAATTGCAGATTACATAGCTCCTGGTGCAGTATATCGATAAAGAATTACGTTTCCTTAAATGATTACTTTTAACATTTACTTAGGAACTTTCACCTTAAAAATGATGTTGTTGGTATATTTTGGTTACATAACATAAATCTCCACATGGAAGACCTTGGTTATAAATAGTATTTTACCATTTACCCGTTTAAACCTACATGGCACATTAAATTGAAGTGTGAGTATTTTTATTGTTCTGCTCTCTATTCCTACTTATTACCCCCAATTTATTGGATTTGTTCTGGCTGAATTGTATTTTTTTTCCTCTTCAGCAGTACATTACATCGAATAGAAGGGGGTTACTACCAAGTAAGTTGCCAGAGGACTGCAGTTTTAGCTTTGAAAGCACTGCTGATAGCTCTGATGTTTTTTTTTTTTCTGGATCAAAATTTATTTCACAATAAATGATACACATATCAGCAGTGGGATTGGTCCTCTTTTTTTCTAAATATTTGGGGAATGAGATTGCCGTTTCAGCAATGGTGGTGATTTCAGGACACCCTCTTCTCCATGTTAGCTATGGCATAGGCTGGGTTAAGGAATGGTGATGCACTTTCATTCTCTTTCTTGGGCTGATGTCGTTGGCCACATATTGTCATAGCAAGAGGGCACCAGCATTGCAGACTCGCTCTGGGGGGACATGCATGGATGGATGTGTAATTTCTCAAGATACCGTACATGCCTTCAAAACTCCGTTTGGGAATCACTAGCTAGAATCCTATTACATTTTTATGCTGGTGTAACACAATCAGTTTGGGCACCTACTTTGGGCACATCATGAGAAGACAGGATTCTCTGGAAAAGACAATAATGCTGGGAAAGGTTGAAGGCAGCAGCAGCAGAAGACCAAATACGAGATGGATTGACTCCCTGAAGGAACCACAGGTTTGAGTTTGCAAGAACTGAGCAGGGCTCTTGAGGACAGGACATTTTGAAGATTGCTTATTCGTTGGGGTTACCCTAAGTCTGGGGTGACTTGACGGCACTTAAAAACAACAATATAATCAGTGCGAAACAGCAAATGCCTATGCCAGCTTCTTAACTTGCAGCAGTTTGCCACCAAGATTTACATGAACTACGGTAGATTATGCTGGTGACTGTAATAGGATTCCAGATCTTGCACAAACTGTGATGGTCCCTGGCTTTGAAATGGGCAGGTGCTGAAATAAATTGGTTTTAAACTGAAAAACTGAATTACTTTACAAGGCTAAGTTAGTGTGGAAGTCTTGAATGCTATGTATTGACAGGTATGATTATGATGATGGAATACCTGCATTAAAAGCATTGCTCCAAATTCTTTTCAGGATCTTCGTATCACACTTCAGAAATATATTTTCAAGCAGCCACAAAGCAAAGCAAAAAATACTTTTGTTAAATAAGTTTTATTATGATCTTGATATGTTTCTGCTCCAGGTGTAGTGCAGACGTGGAAGTTGCTTGAATAGGATGCAGGGCTTTGCTACTATTACCTTAAACATACATCAGCTTTATAATAAATTCAGCTGAAGGGAGCATATAATTTGATATTTTGAACCTTTTCCCCAAATTCTCTTTCAACCTTTTAGCAGTTTCTGTGAAGATCAGCTGCATTTTACACTCTTCATGTTAAATTATTATTATTAGAGTGGATTAAAATATAAAACTCCCCCATAACATGCAAATGTTTTAACATGTTAATGCTCTGATTTAAAAAAAATATATGAATAAATTTAAGCATCTGCACACCTTGTAAATTAGTCATATAATGTAACTTTTAAAAAATCTTTTTGACCAAGAGAGCAATCATATTCTTGTACAAAATTATATTCATGAGCAACAGTTATCTTAGCCTTCTTTGTTACTATTTAATTCTGCAGCCTCTAACCTTGACAACCAAAAGCATGCAGGACAATATCATATTTAGTTCAGTGGTTTAGGTATCTGGCTGTGGAGCCAGAAGTGGGGAGTTTGATTCCCCACTGTGCTTCCTTGACAGGGGCTGGACTCGATCCATGGGGTCCCTTTAAGCAATACAATTCTAAGACCGTCTCGTTCATTGCAATCCTGTATTCACTCAGTAAATCTATTGAGGTTAATTTATTTCCATCTAAGCATGCACCAGAATATCAACTGTGAGCAATAGTTGAATAGGAATATAATCTGCTATTCCCCTTTTCAGGAGAAATTTTATATCAGGAGGAGAGAACTGTCTCCAAATGTTGTTGGATTGTAACACTCACCACTTTTGATCTTTGGCCACACTGACTGGGGCTGATGGGAGCTCAGCTTCAACAATCATTGGAGAGCTGTAGGTTTGCCATCTCTGCTGCACAGTCTACCATGTTCAGTGGCAAGGTTGCCTCTGCATTTACCAGAAGTCCACATAAAGTAGTGGAAATCAATTGGCCATGATAATTCTACAGGGATTCCCACAGAAAAACAAATATCATTCCCAAGTGAGGCCAACTTTCATACATCCCATTACTGTAACCATGCGTAGCGATCCTCCTTTTGAATTTGCAAGCCTTGTGCATTATTTTTCAGCAGATGCAGAGCAATCTGTAGCTACGTTGTCCAGCAGTACACACTTTACATAGTTTAAACCCCAAACTCTTAAATATATTTCTGATCTTATATTTCTGATCACCGTATATGGGTGTGAAAGCTGGATCGTTAAGAAAACGCTTTGCTTGAAATATGGTGCTGGGACTGCCAGAAAGATGAACAAGTGGGTCCTAGATCAGATCAAGCCTGAACTATGTCTGTAGACAAAAATGTTGAAGCTGAGGTTACCCTGCTTTGGGCACATAATGAGAATATATGATTATTTGGAAAATACAATAATTCTGGGAAAAGTGGAAGCCAGCAGGAAAAGAGGAAGACCACATATGAGATGGACTGACAAAAAAACCCCCCACAGGCTTGAGTTTCTAAGAGCTGAGCAGGGCTGTTGACAGAACATTCTGGAGATTGCTTATTCATAGGGTGACCATAAATCGGAGGTGACTTGACAGCACATAACAACAACAGAACAAACTCCAATTCTTTAGTTAGAGAGCAGAAGGTCAATATGAAATTTCTGTTTGAAGTACACTGGATACGTGATGAAAATCTGCTCAGATCTGTTTTCCGTAAAGGTAGCCATACAAACCTAGAATGCAGAAAAGTGGTGCATTTTAATCAGCTGCTTAAATTGTTTTCCTTAAATGTTAATCACCATTAATCCACAGCACATACTCTTATTCCAGATGTCACATATTCTAGTACCAGACCCTGCTTCTAAATCAGGTACTGCATGTTTGAAACATCAAAAAACATAAGCAGGTGGCCACATGGAAAGCTCAGTGATCAAATGGGTCAGCCATTCCTAATGGCTATTTTTAATGAGGACAGACATGCTGACATACAAGCACAACAAGTGTTAATATGTTACATTTGCAGTTCTGCATTTAGAGCTATCAGATGGTTCATAGGTCTGAGAGAACTGCCAAGATTCACAAAAGATCTAGCTAGTTCTGTTACCATTTTATAACTCCTAGAGTCAGTCTGTAAATTCTTAGCAGCATTCTGTGCAATAGTATGTCATTAATCTGTTTTCCCTAGACCTTTAATGTTTTAATTAATTTGTGTTAAACAATATCTTACAAAAATACCTTTCCATATTAATAGTTGCTTCTAGGGTTAACCTAGGCTAGAGTTGCCCGACATCTATATTCTCCAGGCCAAACTATATATTACATCTTAAATCCTGATGTCTCCTCCATGCTTTCTGGCTACTATCTCCCTCCCCAACTGCTCTGAGGTTTTTCTCCCATGAGGCAGCAGGACTGGATTCAGGTTTCAGAGCATTCAGGGTCTTCGGTGGATGGTCTTTCTCTCCACATGGGCCTTGGTGGGCTTATTTGTGTGTCCTGACAGGAACCCAAACAGTGCTGGCTGAATGTATCCAGGCATCCTTCTAATGTCTCAGAACACAGCTGGGTCAAGACTCAAGACTACTGTGGGAAATTAAAAGGATGGATAAACCTAACCATCTGATGCTGCTCAAAGGGCTATGCCTGACATTTTTTAAAGGCTGGGAAACAGCTCTGGCAGGGCATCAGCTGCCTTAGGTCACCTGGTCCAAAGATGGGGGAAATTACTTTTGGGGACTACAGCTCCACAAAGAACTGGTGGTGCTGGTTGGTTTATTCTGAGAATTATATTCCCCCAAAATCACTTGTCTCATCTCTGCCCCCTGATTCTGGTGTTTCTAATCCACTTGAAAGGTGGAAGGCTGGGAATTTAGAACTGGGAAACAATACAGGAGAAAAGATTTAACACCCTGTTTTCCAGTGTTTTTGTTCTGATCAGATTCAGAACACAGGGGTCTGCTTTAAAGTCAAAATAAAAATAACAGGAGATCCATGGGATTTCCCACCTAATCTGTAGTCTGGTCTTCAGCAAACATTCCACTCTGCACACAGGGCTATTGGATGGGACCAGAGGTATAATTTAAAAGTGTCATTTTCATCTCATTAACTCACAAGAACAAGGAAGGACTATAAATTATTATCTTGATACTCTGGCAGTAATGCCATAATTCCTATTCTGAAAATTTTAAGTCCTAGACCTGTCCTCCCCATAGTTCTCTTTCCACTACATCACTCTTCATGAATGAGATAGGAAGGCTCTTCTACTTATCGAGATTGATTCATCATGTTCCATGGTCCTAGAACTGGAGTGGGCCTTCCAAATGTTGTTGGCATGCAACTCCCAGCTTGCTCCACTGCTGACGACTCTGGCTTGTAGATATTGTAGTCTGATCAACACCCTGAAGGTTACGCTTGGCCCAGCCCTAACCTAGGACTAGATAACCAGAAAGTGGGGATTCTATTACTTCTTCTGGATCAGGTCAAATTGCAGGCCTAGTTCTAAACATTAGCTTGGCAACGGAAGTTCAGTAGTTAAATCAGTGGTTCCCAACCTTGGATAACCCAAGTATTATTGGACTGCAACTCCCAGAAACTCCAACCAGCACTGCTGGTGCCGAAGGCTTCTAGGAACTGCAGTCCAAGAACACCAGGGTTACCCAAGGTTGGGAACCACTGGCTTAGATTGACATGTTGCTTTCTGCCTAACGTACTGTATATTCCAAAGTCTGGCCACAGTTTTTGATCCTACAGTTTAACCTCTGGGACCTGCCCAGACATCATGCTGGTTCTCTTTCATGGTCTCTGTGCATCACACAATTAGGTTGTTTTGCACCTGTGCAAAGTTGCTTTGGAGCAATCCAAAGCTGAGCTATAAAAAGGGCAGTAGACCTGCCCAGTCCTCCACTGCACATATACCAGAATGTCTAAACTAGACCTCATGTTCATTTTGCCCATCAGCATAATAACAATGATCTGGAACCTCTCTTGCTGAGTGGCCATCAACCTACACAGTATTTGAGTTTCTCCTTCTATTTTCTTGCTTTCCAATAATTTTTCTCTTCCTTTTTTCTTTGCAGTTGCCCTTACTATCTTTTCTTTATCCTTGATTCTTCCCTAATTAGTTTTCTTACAATATTTTTTTTTCAACCCACCATGGGCCATGCTCATGCCTATGGTCTCTAATGCCGTACTCAAGAAATATTCTTCATGTGCAGGGAGTATTGCACCTGAGTGCCATTCCTGCTGCCTATGAACATATCTAATTGCTTGCCTATTACACCTTTTTTCTTGGAGAAGGAGAAGGAACTTGGGATGTTCCAGAGGCTTTTTTTTTTTAATCAGTATGACAATATTTGAAAGGTACATCTAATGTTTTGGCATCAAAAAGGATCTGGAAAAGATTGACTTTGCAGGGTGTTTCATACATTATAGTGGAAGAGGGCAACCTTTATAGATGAAAAGCATTGATAAAGAAGATCTTCAAGTATGTTGACTCTTTGTACTAGGTGTATATGAAAGTTCACAACTCCTGATGTTGCTGGGCTGCAACTCCCATCAGCACTAGCTGGCATAGCCTGTGGTGAGTAATGTTAGGAGACGCAATCCAGCAACATCTGAAAGATGGTTGTTTGCCCACTCTTGAGGTACATGTGTGTATTTTGTGCATTACATTTCAAAGGTTTTAAATTATTTCAAGATTATCATAGAACAGTAGAGCTGGAAGGGATCCTATGGATCATTGAGTCCAACTCTTGTCAAGGAGGCACAGTGGGGTATCAAACTCCCAACCTCTGGCTCCACAGTATCTTGGTGGTAGAATTCATTTTCTTCCCGAAGAAGCGGCCTGAAATGGGAGGGTGTCAGGAAGGTCCTCAGTAAGTCTCTGCATGGCATCAGAGGGTGTGTGTTACCACCAGTTAAATTAAAAGGAGTTGCTACCTGTCACTTTGTAAACACGCACATATCTACTGGATTATTGTTTCTCCATCAAGCCGACTAACCCAAGAGGGTATCTTTCGGTCAATCCAGAGTCTTGATGAGAAATCTGATTTTGTCTTGAAGCATCCTTTTTTTAATGGAATGACTGAGAGCTTTGTTACAATACCTCAATTATTTTACTTTATCTCCTTTTTTTCTTTATTTTTCCATTGCTCAAAAATTACTAAAACATAAATGCTTAGCTACTTTTGAAAAAAAAAAAAGCCCTAAACATTAGCTTGACAATATGTGCTATCTTGTTAGATTAATATGCTGCTTTGTGCGTGAACAAAACCTGGCCCAGCACAAAGCCTGGCACAAGCCAACACCTGAACCATGTTATAGTATTTCTTCTCCATTACCTAGTGAGGACAACTTACCCAGTCACTAAACTTTAGTTTAGTTAGAAATTAACTAAAAAATTCCAGTCAGAAACTTATTAGTTTTTTACCCTACGTATCTGTATAAATCTCAGCAGTAAATTGCCTCAAGTTGAGAAGTTTCCTGTGCACACCGAATGTGTGACTTGGTGCACGGCAGCAAGTGCTTACACTAACATCTTGACTTGATGCAATTTACAGTTGAAATGTATGCAAACCTACTTAATGCCAGCATAATTTTTCTACTGGATTCCAGACCATGCTATACTGTACTGATATTATCACTCACTTAATTACAAAAGTAACATAATGCTAGGTTATGCCTTCATTATTAGGAAGGGATTAATTGTAAGTAACTAGTTATCTGCAACGAATTACTTTTGAACTCTAAGTAGCCATATGTGGCGATTGGCCCTGTCACTCCTGCCACTCATGCTCAAGAGCTTATTTGCATGAGCCTATGAGAGAGCTAGAGAGGTGGAGTCAATTGATATATGAGGCTTGGCAGAAGGAGGAGCAATCAGATAGGGATGAGAGAGGGATCAGATAGGGATGAGTTAGGGACTGGTTAGGGAACTCATGAGGAGATAAAAAGAACTGGCTAGAAAGAGATAGGTTGGTGATGTGTTTATGGAACTGTAAACAAAGAGAGAGAGAAATAATGAGGGAACAGATAAGCTAAGTCCAATGAACTTTGATTACCTGAAAGATTCCTAATACTGTTTGAAATACTGTTTGACTTCAATAAATACGTTTTGTTTGTTCACAAGACAAGTGTCCAGTCATACGTTAATGATATTGTGGATTCAGATAATCCACTGGTGGCAGCATAAAGGGAACGCGCCTGTGGGCCTTTGTGAGGGAATAATAAGGTACACGGGGTTCGTGACACCATATATTTACACTATCCTCTTCTGCAGTGATCCTAAGATCCTGGCACTTCGCAATCTCTAACAGAATTCTCAGCACCATTATAAAATTATAGTTGCTAATATTATTTGGGAGAAAAGAATCATGGTTAAAGTAACATAAATTTGGTATTATAGGTACATTTTCCTTTAAGAGTACATCTGTGATTTTTAAAATGATATGTACATCAACTACACATTGGAGAGTAGGCAACAATTGTGATTCTGCATAGCATGTTTCTATGGAGCACCACATTGGAAAAAGCTGGGTAATATATATATCACTTCCTCACATTTCATACCATTCTACGATCTAAAACTTCCCCATGGTAAACTCAAACATCAGCTGGCAGGAGAAAAACAGATACTTAGGATGAAAATAATACTGTGTGTCTGAATCCTGAGTGATAATTTGAGTGATGAAATGTGAGCATATCATAATTTTTGGATCTTCGCCCACTCACATGTGCTGTGCTAGGTATGATTTATAGACTCTTTGAAAAAAGAATAAGAAAAGACATCTGAGAAGTCTGGCACCTTATTTGCACACTATAGTGAAAGGGAACAGTTGCCAGTGTAAGAAACCCAACTCGGTAGGAATGAGGGCAGGATGTCTAGTGGACATCTGTGAAAGCTGGAAACAGAGCAAAGGAAATATCCGGTACCTGGTATTTCTGTAATGTCATGTCCTATTACATTCTTACACTTACAAACAATGGAAGAAGGAGTGGTAGCAACAGAATTATCTACACTTACAGGTGAGTTCTGCAAGTCTACTTCTGATTCAAACCTGCTGAATGGAATTAGGAACACTCTTGCATCATAGCTCTCTGTTGATAGAGCTATGGTGGTATCACCAAGAGAGTTGGAAAGGAACTAGTAACTTGTTACATATAACTAGCTATTTGTATTTAATTCCTGTTTCCTACAAAAGTATAATGACACTACATGAAGACTGCAACTTAATGGGGAATAACTTTTCTCCTTTTCTTTTTTCATACTTCCTGAGAGACTTTCCTAAACAGTGGAGGAGGAATATCACATATTTCAAGCACTGCCTCATGCTGTGCCTTGTGCTCTGCTGTAGGCCAATGAGGTGGACAGGAGAAGAGTGTGTGTGTGTTTTGTATCATAGGCCAGTTGTAGCATTCAGACATGTGATTTAGCAACTCAAAAGGAACTATTTTAACTTTGGTTGTAGGAACAGGAACAGAGCAAATGAGGAGTCAATTTCCAAAAAAATGTAGCTATAGCAGCAACTAACAATTCATCTGGGCCTTAGACTATTACTCTTAACACATACTTTTTCTAAGTGCTGACTGTGAAACTACATCGGTGTAGCAATATCATTGTGCTGACAGAAGCTTCTGCCTGTGAAACTTGTACACTAACATGAACTCAGTACTAGTGCAAGGGTGTGGGGGAATCTTCAGTTTAACATGGAAGTACTTCACCGGCATCCGAATCATATAATCAGTATTTTTTGTCACTCTAATCATACAAAACTTGAACCTGCAATGGCACAGAGAAGCCATTTATGATTAGAGTTACAGTCCAAAATGTCTTGCTGCTTGAGGCAAGTAACAGAATAGTGCCTTCTTCCGTTCCATGCACAGAAGCCAACTAGAGAGGCCGTGGAATCTTCCTTACACACGGACAGCATCCACCACCGTATCTGAAGGCAGCAAGCTAGCTTAGAGGATTCAAGGCAGCACCTTGTGGCTGCCTCTTAGCATGTGCCCTTTCCCTTGCTTTGCAAGATGGTAGGGCCAGCTCTGCCTTCTGTGTGCTTGGGTAACTTGCCCCTCTTCCTGGCTCAACTTGCCTATTTGTAAATAGAAAGGGGAATTGTTTGCCAAAAAGTTATGGATGGCACCTACTTTCCCCTTTGCATTGCTATTTAGGTCTCTGAACCATGTGAACCATTTTTAAGAGAAACGACCACACATCAGATTGTTGACATTGCTATCCCAATAAAGGCATGGTGATACACATACGTTCCTAAACAGACTCAGAAGTGAAACTTGAGGCAAGCTAGGATGGTATCCTCAAATGACTTCTGTCACAAGTCCTTCAAGCTTTATTTATAAATGCCCCAATAACAGTTCAAATGCTTTCCTATTGGGTATGTTGTAAGGTACCTACTAGTACTCCTACTGGACCACCACCAGCACCCTGCCTCTCTACTTCTTTTTCACTTATATCAGCTTATAAAGAGATTTTTATGCACAAGGACATAATTTAATTCATTCAGATTAATTGTAGAACCTCAGGGTTTGAGGCTGAAAATCATAATGAGTATTACACTGGACAAGACACTAGCTTTACAACTAGAAACTGAGAGGACATCCCCCCCTAATGACACACTTCCTTCAAAGCTGCCTAAGCAATCAGACTCGGAAAAGACGACCTACATACAGTTACTAATCCAAACTACACTAAACTTACTGAATCTATTTTTGAATGATAAGTCAACACTTATGATACACAAGTGTTGACTTAACATTCAGTAGGCCTAGGTATCAGATTTAGACCAAAGCCCCTAACGGGATAACCAACGAACCCTCAAAACAAATGGAAACTAGCTTGTAACATGCAGACCCAAGGAATGCTCATGCTAGGATGAAGAGTTCCTCTTAAGAGGAACTCTAGTGACATCCGAGCTGTATTGTATAGTTTAACTCCAAGACAGGCAGATTTAAATAATGGATTTAGGCATTTCATGGCCAACGTTGTAGTCTAAACTCTATTGCAGAGGACCTGTGTTTTTCTTTTTTTAATCAGTTTCTTATTCTGTTGGTGAATTCCACAGGTGAATAATCAGCAGCAGATGGGACTTTATTTGCTACGATAATTACAGAAACATAACTACATTTTTAACAGTATGAGGTTTGATTCTCCTTTAAATATTTGGAACCTTTCAGTACATGGGTTGGAAGAAAAATATTCAGATTTTACTATTCCATGCATATGTGACTCTGTGCCAAGCTTCTCATTGACTCTTTATAGCCAATAGGATAGTAGCAGAGGGCTGGGTGAAGGGACTCTTGGAATGCCTTCTAGATCAACAGTTCTATGAGTCTATGAAGCAAGCTTGCAGATTAGTTGTCCAGAGAAGAATTGGGTCCTGTTGGTTCTGACGTTTCTGGTGATAGAGCCTGTAGAGAAATCTCCAGTAAACTTGTGGAACCATGAGAGCGTAATTGGATAAAACAACTGAGATGGACATGTGGTGTTGTCATTGACAGTATCCGTTGCCTGGCATAAACTGAAACTGTGGGGAAACTATGGGATAAAAGAGGAACAGACTGTCAATAGAGTGGTTATGGCTCTAAGTTTAGAATTTAAAAGTAATATAAGGAGGGCCTGTAAAAAACCTGTAGAGTACCTGTTAAGAGTTTAATCCAGTCACCCATGCTCTTTCTTTGTTACTCCATTCTTTTTTGCTTCTGCAGTCAGCATTCTATGGCCACTGACTGTGCCTAAACCCTGTCATAGGCTATTGGAGCACCCCCCCCCCCCCGCAAAGCATTTTTTAAAGTCTATTGTTGTCACTGCTTATATATAAGATTTTGGGGCTTTCAAATAAAGTTATGCTTCCAGGCCTGTATTATTCTTGTGCAAATCTTAGAGTTCCCCAAGATGATATTTCCTCCTTGTGCATAGATGGTGTTGTTTTGGCTAGGGTACGCATATATGCTTAGGAAATGGTTTTATTATTAGCAGATAGGGCTAAGGAAAATAAAATATATAATGTCATTGTAGTGTCTAAAGCCAAAAAAGGTAGTGGTGGGTATATGTGTGCAAATGAATGTTGAGGGCAATTTTATTATTCCACAGATTAATAATCAGCAGCAGATGGGACGACATGCACCTGTTATGCTTCTAGCACTTGGGATAAATAAGTAGTTTTATATATTTCTTCTATTTGTTACATTTATATCTCATATTTCCTCCAATGAGCCCAATTTGATGCACACGGCCCTGTGGGATAGGTTGTGCTGAGAAATAATATGACTGGCCCAAGGTCATACCCTCTTTTTTATTATTATTATTATTCATATCAAAGTATTGTACAATTTGAAATGTTGGACGTATATGAAATATAGGTAAAATTAAAAACAAATTTAAAATTTAAAATAATCAGTCTATTTTTGACCAGGACCAGGCTTTTTCATAGAATCATAGAATCACAGAGTTGGAAGAGACCACAGGGGCCATCGAGTCCAAACCCCTGCCATGCAGGAACTCCATCAAAGCACTCCCAACAGATGGCCATTCAGCCTCTGCTTAAAAACCTCCAAAGAAGGAGACTCCAGAGAAATGTAAGACTGTGTGAAGATGATTTGAGAGACATTGGAATGTGTTTTTCTAAGTGCTATGAGAGTGTTTTTCTGAAGACCGGTACAGCGTGGTTTGAGATAAAGCTGAAGGTTGAACAAAGAGGCCCGTGGAAGACTCAACATTCAGAGCTAATTGGAGAAGAGATAAAACACCTGGATTTCCATGGGAATTGAGGGCGGAGGAAGGTGTTACTGCCCCTGGAGGCTAATTGGTTAACAGCCATGAAGAGTCAAGAAGAAGGGAGGAGTTAGAGAATGTAGAAAATGGACAATGGGTTATGTGGAAGAAGTTCGATTCCATGATGATGGGAGAGAGAAAAAACTTGATGGTTTGAGTATGTGGCTTGAAGGAAGGAGAATGTAACTAAAGAGAAAGAAGGAGGTGGGGCTAGCCCACCTTAGCCCAGCTTAGTAGTGTTTTTTATTTTAATGGGGATTAGTTATTTTATTTAACTGTAATAATCTTTGAATATGTTCTTTATGCTAAAGCTTGAGCAATATAAACTGATTCTATGAAACTCTATTTTTTTAATAAAAATTAATTATAAAAATTCTTACAAAAGGACTGGTCTCTTGAACAGCAGGGTCTGGCTAAATCCAGGGAGTGGAGAGGGCCACAAACTAGCTATCTTTAAGAGTCCTACCTAACTGAGCTGTTGTGAGTTCTAAGGAATCACAAAGCCCATGTGTCAGTACTTGCAAAGTACTGGGTAAAAGTAAAGTGTTCTTTTAAGGTCGGACTTGTTCAAGGGGCTTATGCTACGCACTGCTGAGGTCTTGGGACTTGCCTCAGCGCAAAAGTGGTAGGTAAGTGGCCTGTGGAACTCTCTGACCGAGTGCTAAGCGCTCCTTAGGGAGGCTTGGGCACCACAACAGGTACTGTTGTCTAGCCAGGTGTCTTCCATCCTATATTTGTGCAGTTCATTTTTTCTGCCTAGGTGTAGGACCTTACATTTCTCCCTGTTGAAATTCATTTTGTTAGTTTTGGCCCAGGACTCTAATCTGTTAAGGTCATTTTGAATTTTAATCCTGTCCTCTGGGGAATTAGCAACCCCTCCCAATTTGGTATCATCTGCAAATTTAATCAGCATACTCTCTATTCCTTCATCCAAGTCATTGATAAAGATGTTGTTGAATAGCACAGGGCCCAGAACATAACCCTGAGGCACCCCACTAGTCACCTCTCTCCAGGATGAAGAGAAGCCATTGGTGAGCACCCTTTGGGTTCGGTCAGTCAACCAATTACAAATCCACCGAACAGTAGCACTGTCTCGCCCACATTTTACTAGCTTCCTTGCAAGAATATAATGGGGAACTTTGTCAAAGGCCTTACTGAAATCAAGATATGCTACATCCACAGCGTTCCCTTCATCTATCAAGCCTGTAACTCTATAAAAAAAAGAGATCAGATTAGTCTGGCATGACTTGTTTCAATACTAGATCTTCTTTTGTACACATGGTGGACATAAGTGTTGTATTGATTGAATTTCTCCTCATCAGGACATCACCTGAGTTTCATGGTTGATTGAGTATCCAACCCCTTGAGTCCTGTCAAATACTCTACCACCTGGCACTGGTTCTTAGTACTAGCTGCACACAGTAATCTTGACTGGGTTTACATTTCAGTAGTATCTGTGGGTCACCTAGGGAAAATGAATACTCAGTGCCAACATTAGCCTGATATGGGGAGGGGGCAAGGGTTACTTCAGGCCATGCCCATTGCAGCCTGTTGAAATTTTACCTGCCAGTAGATATAAATAGGTACAGTGGAGCTGAATTTAATGTTTTATAAATATGTGCCACCTAGTGGCATTAATACATTTTCTTTCAATACTCTTCTTGTAATTAAACCTAGCAAATCTGCAGCAGCTCAAATAGGAAAAACAACAACATTTCCCTGCAGAAGCATTACCAGTCATAAATGAAGCATCTGCCTCCTTCCTGGGGGTGGAAGGAAAGTATCTGCAGTTAGGTCATATGATCCATGAGGAATCATTCTGTAAACATAACGTATTTTATCAGTCTTGTAGTGCATCAGTATGCCCCCTCCAAATATTCTTTATGAATCAAAGTGAATAACAATAGCAATAGCAATAACATGTTGTTGTTGTTGTTAACACTTCTTATATCTCAGCATTGCTAGTGAACAGAAGCAGAGGAAACGGTCAAGATTAAACATTAGGCGTCAAGTCCAAAAAATGTGCAGGTGAGATGAAATGTTTGCAAAATCACCGGATGAAATCCTGTTGGCATAAATTTATGCTGCACAAGCTGGGTTTAGTCTCCAGTATTCAATTTTTGGGCACGATTTTGGAGTGCATGGTGGCATCTCAGCTCTAGAGGTCCCAAGATGGTGTGGATTATCTATATCCAGTTCAATCTGGCTTCAGGCCTTATTATGGAACAGAGACAGCGTTGGTTGCCTTGGTCTATGATCTATGCGAGGAACTCAACATGGGGAGTGTATCCATGTTGGTCCTTTTGATACCATCGACCATGGTGTCCTTTTGGGACACCTTTCTGGGATAGGTCTTGTAGGTACTATCTTCCTGGATGCTGAACTCAGAACGTGGTGTTGGGGAAAACCTGTTTGACACCCTGGCCGCTGGTCTGTGGTATCCCCCAGATTCAGTTCTGTCCCCATGTTATTCCACATCTACATGGAACATCTGGGAGAGGTTGTCTGGGGTTCTGAGGTTCAGTGCCATCAGTATGCTGACAACATCCAATTCTATCTCTCCTTTCCATATGATTCCAGGGAAGATGTTCTTTGCCTAGACCAGTGCCTGTTGTCAGTAGTGGACTGGATGAGAGCTAACAAGCTTAAACTTAACCCAGACAAGGCAGAGGTGCACAAGACAAATCAAAGTATAGGGATCCAGCCTGTACTGGATAGGATTGTACATTCTGCTGAAAAATCAGGTTCATAGCTTCGGTGTATTTCTAGATTCAACCCCGATCTTGGATACACTGGTCTCAGCAGTGGCCAAGTGGAACTTAATCTGGTTCAAAATGCTGCAGTCTGACTGCTAACTGGCACTGGTTACAGAGAGTATGTAACTGCCTTATTACAACAGCTTCGTTGGCTACCAGTCTGTTTCTGGATTAAATTCAAAGTGTTGGTTATTTGCCTATAAAACTCTATACAGTTTGGGTCCAGGTTATTTGAAGGATCATGTCACCTCATATGAGCCTACTCAGCTTTTAAGATCTTCTGGGGAAGCCCTTCTCTCTGTTCCGCCATCTTCCCAAGCTCATTTGGTGAGGACAAAAGAGAGGGCCTTCTCAGAGACTGTTCCCAGCCTTTGGAGTGCACTGTCCCAAGAAGCCAAATTGGCCCCCTTCCTCTTGTCCTTCTGTCATCAGGCAAAGACCTTATTTCTTTTTCAGGTAGTTTTTAAAGCAATAAATGGGGTTCTAGGGAATGGTCTATGAATTTTAGATATTTCTAATTTAAATTTTTAAAAAAATAATTTAAATCTTGGTTTTAATTTTGATTAATGTTTGTTTTTAAATAAATTTTTGCATTTGAAACTTTAATTATTGTACTGTTTTAATTGTTATGAGCTGCCTTAGGTCCCCTATGGGGAGAAAATATAAGTAATATTTTTAACCTGCCTTTCTCCTTAAAAAGGACCCAAGGCGACTTACAACAATTAAATACAATATTTCAGTTAGAAACAATGAGTATACAATATTAAGAGGATTAATGAATACGAAACCAAAAAACATAAGCACCATCAAAATATATTCAATGAAGTGAGGTACAACAATCCATTTAAAAAACCCCACTCACCAGCCATTCACTCAGGGAAAGCTTGCCTGAAGAGAAAGGTCTTTGCCTTCTTGCGGAAGGGGAGTAAACATGTCAATACAGTAATAACATTAATAATGTCACCATCCAGGAATGGATATCTTTAATTCAGTTAAAAACTTCCTATCGTTCCCACCCTTCAGTTTCTGAGACTTCCTAGCGGTTCTTTATATTGAAGGCCTCCTCAGGGCAGGTGGGTTTGTGCCCTTCGAGCATAAAGCCCAGTAGTCCTGTTCCAGTTGTAGTTCTCATTGTTATCAGGAAACTCTGTTTCCCTTCCCCCCATGAAAGCTGCAGCAAAACTCAGGAGGAACAGGAAGCCTGAAGCAGTGGCACATTTGTGGGTGAATGCTTCAGTCCTGTGAGGTCTTGCTCCCTCCACCACATTGCTGCATCATGTCCTCCAGATACAGATAGTCTGCCACTCCTATCATTCCTCACTACTAGGCAAGCTGTCTAAGACTGCTGATACAATATGCACTCCAAGAATGTTCACAAGGCCACATGTTTCCCAGCCTTCACGTACAGTTTTCTTACTTTAAAAGGCCTTTTAACCTTATGCTGGTGCTTGTCATGTAATGGAAATTATGTAATATGTCTCTGATAACCCATGGCAGGTTGATTTATTTCCTACAGATATTATTTCCATTAGAAAAATTGCATGAACACCTGCATGTCTGATGTCTATTTTGTCACATGTACATGACCAGGGAGTGTACTATGCATCGAGGTTTCTTGCCACATGTATCTGTACTAATGCAAATACATGTGGCTATACATGTGCAAGGGACGTGGTGGCGCTGCGGGTTAAACCACAGAAGCCTCTGTGCTGCAAGGTCGGACGACCAGCAGTCGTAAGATCAAATCCACGCAACGGAGTGAGCTCCCGTTGCTTCTCCCAGCTCCTGCCAACCTAGCAGTTCGAAAGCATGCAAATGCGAGTGATAAATAGGTACCACCTTGGTGGGAAGGTAACGGCGTTCCGTGTCTAGTTGCGCTGGCCACGTGACCACGGAAACTGTCTTCGGACAAACGCTGGCTCTACGGCTTGGAAACGGGGATGAGCACCGCACCCTAGAGTCAGACACGACTGGACACATTGTCAAGGGGAACCTTTACCTTTACCTATACATGTGCAATTTCCCACATGATAATTACTTACATGTGGGAAATGTGTTTGTGTGTATACATACCCATACCATCATATGTGAAGCACCTTTCAGCATGTGAACAAAAAAAAAAGGAAACACAAGAATCTTTAAGTTCTGCATCCATATTGACACTACGTTGGTGGGCTACTTGCGCTAAGAACCCGTGAGACTTTCCACTCCAGCACTGTGTGTGGGATGATATAGTGTTGTCTGAATTTATTTCTGTTTGCCCCTTGCAGAGTAGTGTGTATTAAAGGCTGTCAGCAGTACAGCAGTAAAATACATGAAGACAGAAGATGTAGTGATCACCCCCTTCGTATGCAGTGAGTATCGAGTTGCTTGACTTAATCAAGAAATATAACACCACTAGGCCACTACCAAAAACAGAAACCCACAATGAGCTTGAATATAAGATCCAGCTGCTAGGGATTAGAAATGAATACACCGGGTCCAAGAGTTGCATTCTGTCAAGGTTTTCCACAGCTGACAATGCCTCTCCACCCATCTGATAGGAAGCTCCGTCCTGTCCTGATTTGTTTTGGGCCAGAAGGCTCACTCTGTTGAGACAAGCGTTCCTCCTTGATGCTAATATTGCTTTTCTCTTTTGCTCTCCTTTGTGTAAGAATGATAAGTGAACAGCTTGTGTAACCATAGATCGTTCTATGTTTAGGATAAGTGCACAGGGCATACCTCTTGCTTTCGACTTTGCCTTGTGTTACTGAGCTCCTAATTTGGGCATTCAGGTGTCAGGACCAAAAGAGAAAGTCATGAAATTAAAAGGGGGCAATCATTTGATTCATATGCAGATTTGGTATTCTTTGAGGGCAAAAGGTTCTAGCTGCATGGAATATGAGACACATGCACAGTAAAAAATACTATTATGCTGGAAAAGCTTGTTTGGGCCTGGGCAACGGACCAGCATAGGAAGGAAATACAACACTGGCTGCTTTCTGAGAACTGACCTGGGATGTTCCTTGAACACAGACAAGACCTAGGTTAGGGTGACCTGAGAACTTTATGTGGGCCCCACACCATGACTGCCCCTAGTTAATTTATTCTCTCCCCCCCCCCCCCCGTGACAGAAACATATTTGTTATGGGTCCTACAGGGTTCCAGGCAGAGCACTTTTAGTCAAACCTCTAAATAAAAATTTTTTTTAACATGGATGTCCAAATATTTTCATTTCTTAAACTTTTAAAAAAGTTTACATCTTAGCACCTCGTTTGGCACCATAGGTACTGGGCCCAAATATCTGGTCCTCAGTCCAATTGAGGCTGAAGTGCTGAGACTATGTCTAGCTGCTTTGCCACAATCCAACCTATCTGGACTAGATGCTTGACTCCTGAGCTGCTTGGAAAAGCAACAGTCTTGCTCCAACATTTATGTTCCTCTATGTCTAGTTCCCATTTCTCAACTTACTCTCTATTGTTCCTTTTCATGTAGCCGGTCTGTGGATTAATTATTTCTGAACTTCAACTTTTTCTGCTGGAGTTATTTTCCTACTGGACTTTCCTTGGCCCAACACCTGTATAGAGAGGTTCCTTCTAGTCTCCTTCTGTGTCGATAGAAGTCTTGTGCTGTGGGTCAGGTAAATATAAAATTTTGCTTTCTCCTTTTGTGCACTATATTTATTTATAAGTTTCACTGCACTGTAGCTGGGAACTTTTAGAGCTGTGATCAACAAGACTGGGCTGGGAGCAGGACTAGTAATTTTCTGACATTAAAAGCACCCACCATTCCAAGGGTCCAACAGCTTCCCTAGATCAAAAGGGATTCTTAGGGAGCCTCGGCACTTAGGGAATGAATAGGAAAGTTTACATTAAAAATCAACATCTGTGGCTAATGACATCATCAGCCTTATGTGCACAAAACTGCATGGATTCCAGCTGTTTGTTTTGCTGAAGTCAGCTTTGTATACTATGCCACAGCTTTGCCAGACAGCTTTGTAAGCTTTTCCTCAGAACACTCTGGGGAACTTGTTCTCTTCAAACGCAAGCTCTGCCAATGGGATCCCCATATTCTTTCTCCTAGAGGCCATTTCACAGTGGGGGGGGGAACAGTCCCTAGGCTAAACGGTGTTGCCCTCCACTCTAGGGACTTTGTGCACAACTTGGGAGCAATCCTAAAACCAGCTCTCTGAATAGAACATCAAATATCGGCTGTAGTTAGGTCTGCCTTCTGTCAGTTCAGGCAGATTGTACAGTTGCACCTCTTCCTGGACGGGTGGTGGTGGTCCCGACAATGTTTGCCCATGCGCTGGTTCTCTTACGGATCAACTACTTTAACACTCTCTGTGTGGGGCTTCCCTTGAAGCTGATCCGGAGACTTCAGCAGGTGCAGAATGTGGCAGCCAAGGTCATGACAGGAGGGAGGAAGTTCAGTCACATATCCCCAGTTTGGGCCCAACTGCACTGGTTGCCTGTTGCATCCCAGACCAGGTTCAAGATGTTAGTTTTAACATATGAAGCCCTTAATGCTTTAGGACCTTGTTACCTGCTGGAGTGCTGCCCATTTTACCCAATCTTCCTAAGCCTCGTGGATGGCCACAGCGAGGGAGGTAAGGAAGGCCTCGACTAGAACTCCAGCCTTCTCAGTGGTGGCCCCCATGCTTTGGAATGGCTTCCCCTTAAGAGATCCAGCAGGCCTCTTCCTGCTGGAGTTTTAAGAAACAGCTGAAAACTACACTTTTAAAGGAAGCCTTTAAGGATATCCTCCCCCTCAGTTAGTTTGTTCTTCGAGCCTGTGTCACCTGAGGGTTGTTGCCCTCATTTTGTGTTATTCCGTTTCTTGGTTGGTTTTGTTTTATTGGTTTGGGATTATTTTTATTTATTATAATTTGGGTGGAATGGGGGTGGGGTGTTAGGGTTTAGATGACTGTACTTACTGTGGTTTCCACTAAGTCGGATGGGATACAAATATAATAAATTTCTCCACATGTGGTAGCCTCCACCTCTTTTACCCACATTCATATTTGTGTGTAAATTGTATGAAGACTTTTAGTTTTACATCATTCTTGGAATGCTGGCCTTTTTAGCATAGGATTTCCCAGGCTGGCCCATGAAAAGGGTCACAGCGAGCTCCCTGCTATTGTGTGTGCCCCGGCTAACCTTTCCAGCTCTATTAGGGTTGCCAGATACATGGGTACCAAAAGGACGACATAGAAAGACAAAAAAGAGGACAGAGGAGGACGTATTGAATGTTTAATTTGAATCGTTCTGTATTAAACCCGCAATCGATACAATTTAATTACAATAGCTGCCAATAAATGTCTCTTAGTGAACCAACCAAGAAACAGTCATGTTAAAAAATAAAAATACAGTGGTGCCTCGCTAGACGATTGCCTCGCAGGACGAGGAAATCGCTAGACGATGCCTTTTTGCAAGCGCTACTGCGCTTCGCAAAACGATGTTTCCCTATGGGGAATTTCGCTAGACGATGAGGTTTCCCCATAGGAGTGCGCCGACTAGTGGTCAAAAGCTGTCAGTGCAGCTGTCAGTGCATTCCTATGGGGACTCTCACTCGCTAGACGAGGTTTCCCTATGGGAAATTTCGCAAGACGAGTGCCTTTTCCCTTGGAACGCATTGAAGCGATTTCAATGCATTCCAATGGGAAAACGTGCTTCGCTAGACGATGTTTTCGCTAGACAGCGATCCTCGTGGAACGGATTAACATCGTCTAGCGAGGCACCACTGTAAATTCAATGGAGGCTTTTTTTCAAAATACCAAAAAACATTATTTAAACAGCCAATTGTACAATTATTACCTTATAATCCTTATTAATTACATGACATATCCAGGCGGCCGCCTGCTGTTGTTGCTCCTTCACTTGCACCGAGGCGAACTCTGCGAGAAGGTTCCCCTTTCTTTCCTGCCTCCTTTTGCTGTGGCGGCTGCCGCCTCTTCTCCCTCTCTGTCTTTCTCTGGCAGGCACCTGGTGCAGAGCCCCGCTCTTGCTCTGGCTCCCCTTCCCTGCAGCTTCACTTCTTCTCCGCCAGCCTTCCTCAATCTTTTCTAGCCGCCGTCGCCGTCTCTCCTTTCTCGACTCCTGCTGCTCGCTCCGAAACCTCCAGGCAAACCCACAAACTTTTTTTCCCCTTAAAAAAAAAAAGATCCTGCCCTTCTCCGGCCGCCGCTCTCTCTCGACTCTCCCCTTTTGTTTTGCCCGTTCCCTCTCACTCGTGGTGTGTGTGTATATATATGTATGTATATATCTTGCTCTCCTTTCCTTGCTAATCTTTACGCGCAGCTTGCTCAAAACGAAGCAGGAAGTCACCTCCAGAAGCAAAGGCTCCACGTGGGCGTGGCTGATTTACAGCCCGAAGTGGTGTCTTAGATTGTGACTCCATCAGAGACTGCTTTCCACCTTCCACCTCTCCCCCTCCCATCCAAAATTATAACATAAAATATTACAAAAGCCGGACATTTTAAAGGTTTCTAGCTTTGCCTGCCGGACAGAGAACATTAGGCTAAAAAGGAGGACATGTCCTCCTTTTGCCGGACATCTGGCAACCCTAAGCTCTATTGCCTGTTTTGACATAATTACTTGTTCTTTAAGAGGTTGTCTAACACAGAGCATAATCTGAGATAGTGGGCAGTAAGCAAACTGGACCAGACATCCAGGGGAACATTGGCAGCACACAAGGTACTAGAAAATTTTCTTACCTTAGCTATTCTGATTATTCAAGCCACCTATTTTTGATATTGTGACCTGTTGCAGCAAATGGCCACTGTATTATGCTTGAATGCCAATGAACCACTGCTAAGGCCATTTATGTTCTTTTCCACTTCTCCTACCCTCTAACACCCAGAGAAGTCTGGAATTGCCTGATGTACTTATCCCCAGTCATTCTAACCTCATGGAGGTGAGGATCCAACCTGTCTCCTTCAATGCATTTAAGCCAGGCAGCTGAAGCCTAGTTCCTAAGGCCTCACAGCTCTCATATTAATTAGCAAATGCACTCTATAAGCTAGTCTCCCCATATAGATCTGGCAGATTAATTTTTTACATTTATTTAATTCTGTGTCTTATGATGTTACTTTGCATAGGATGACCTTGCCTTTGAGCTAACAAATTCCCTAGTAGAATTCACACATTTGTTTTGTAATTTATGCCTCTCTCAATAAAGCTGTCCCCTCAAGAGTGATCATTAAGATGTTTCTGATTTGTAGCTGTTGAATAAAATCCCCTTGAGAAATAGAACTAGTGTGATCTGGGATCTACCTGCTAACATGCACTAGTCCCAAGGTTAAAATATCCCTTATACTGTACACATACATATCAGAATATGCATGTTTGGAGAACATGCATCTCTGAAGAACATACGCACTGAAAAGGTGAACTCCAGTTAAGATATCAAGAAGAGGACTTATGAAAAGTATTTTCCAAAACACTATGAAAAACATGTTTTCCTTTATACACATGCTGCTATTTTAGACTCAGTAATGCTGTCCAATGCTTTGGCCAAGGCAAAGCACCTGTCAGGATCAACCAGCACTCTAGTATGGAGATTTCTGATCAGTTTACTGAAAGCTATTGGGATCACTGTTGTCATGTGATTTTAATGCTATACTCGATATTGGTGTTGTGTGTGTTTCTGGTACAGATACTTCAAACTCATTTCTAATTTAAAAATTCTAAAGTGTTCTTGTTCTCACATGCATTCTTCCTTGCAAAGGATTATACTCTGTTTTAAAGGCCTGTTAGAGGATAATCTTTTATGTGAAGGCATTTTTTAATTGCAGGGATGGACAACTGTGGCCTTCCAGATGTTTTGAGACAGTATTAGATCCCATAACCCTTCACCATTCATTATGCCCTCTAAGCCAAAAGGGAGTTGTAGGCCAAAAACACATGGAGGGATTCATGTCCCTATTTTTGTTGTAATGGAAGAGCTGTCCAGTCTCAGTCTGGTTTCAAGCCCCAAGACTAGTTTCAAATACACTCCCAGGAGAGAGCAGGGGCCTCAAAGTTGCTAGCCCACAGTTATTTCAAGTGCAGACTTAAAAAGCACACTAAAAACCTGGCTGCAATCTTCTCCACTAGGGTGACATGTACTGTGTTTCTATTTAAATTACAGTAAATGGTTCCAATTTGCATCCATAACTATCAAATGGCGCATACAACTCTGTTCTGTTTGGGTGACATATTTCCTTGTGGCAAGGTGAGTATAAATGGTCACTATGTGTCATCCTAATACAACTTACAGACCACTGATACCAATTTTGCACTTTAGCAGAGCTAGATCCCATTGATATTCCTGGGCCTAAGAAAAAGGAAACCCAGGTTTATCTCTCATATAGCTATTACTAAACACAGCCATGAGATGAGGCATTTCTCCTGCATCATCTTGACCCTCAGAGGGATGCCATTCCTTTGTTGAGGGAACTTTTGCCTCAGAGAAAAGCAATCAAATGAATTGCAAAAATGTATCCTTCACGTTAAATATTACACCAAATCCCCTCCTTCCTTCTCTTCCTCTCTACCTGTTTGGTTGTATCCAGTGCTGAATTATGTGGGTGTGGGGGAGACAGGCAAGCCCACTTTAATAAAATCCAGTAACCCAAGGTCCTTCTAAATCCCTCTCACTGATCATCATGAGCCACACCCCTAAACCCACTGCATTGCATTAAAATCGGAAGAATACATCTATGTGCTCATTGGTGTTGTTTTTTGTATGTTAAATGTTTGTGATAAAGTTAACAAAAAAGATATTCCTTACTTACTTTTAATATTTATCAGCACTCTTCAGCTAATTCCCTCTCTGTGTCTAGTACAACAGACAGTCTACCAGGTACACACCATGCCTCTGCCAAAAATCTTGGTCTTTCTGTGTAATTCAAATAAAAGCAACATCTGATCTTCTCCCCCATCCACTCAAGCTCAGCAGCATCAAGTCTGATGAAGGATTCTGCTGAACTTGAAAGGTCATCTATTTTTAGTACTTTGTTGTTATTAAGTGCCATCAAGTTCCTTATGATTTATGAGGAGCCTAATATGTGAGAATTTCAAGAACTGGTTTATCATTGCCACCCCTCAGGGAGTTTTTATAGCCAAGTGGGAATTTGAACTCAGGTTCTCTGAGTACCAGCCCAACACTTTACTCATTGTACCACATTGGCTTTTAATGTTCTAGTGGTCCGATAAAGGTAGTAACCAGCTTTGCTTTGGGAATTCGTGCAAGGACTGCATGGCAATACAAGGGTAAAAGTGTGAGATTATAGATATGGAAAGCTGTTTTTAAAAGTCTGTTCTGTGTCTTCACAGAGTGGAATAGAGCAGAACGAGGAGACCAGCAATTCTTAATATGTTTTCTCCAGCAGACATCCTGCCTGAGCAGTACCTTCAAATGGTCACTTCTGGTCAACCCCCGCAGCCTTTGCCTGCTAATTCAGTATATGCGTTTCCATTGAGGTCAGGATTCTTTTAGCTATCACTTTGCCCTAGATATTAGTTAGGTTTTAAAGCAGACTGCAAGTGCATATACCAGTGATTTTAAATGTTATTGTGAAATAGCATTTTTAGAAACATTTTGACAGGAATTTTTATAGTTTTATGACATGCTCTTTTATACAATCTGTGGTGTTTGAAGGGGGAGCAAACTGCATACATGGTGATGCCCGGATAGGTGGGGGCGGAAAGTGAGGATGCATCATGTACGTGCCAATAATGCAGGGTATTAGTTACTGTAAGATATCATGCCTGAAGGATAGTCTTCCCTAACACAACACTTTCCAGATGCACTGGATTACAAAATCCCCAATCCCCACTGAGCAATAGAACTGTGTGAATATGTCACATCTAGAAAGTGCCAGATTGGGAAAGGCAACTCAAGTTGCAAACAGCATTTTTGAAGGAACCAGCAGCAGAAGATGCCATCTGCAGGCAATAGTGTTAACTAAATTATTACATGCCATTTTCTCTTTCAATCCTATTGTTCCTAAATAGTTACAGCCAACAATTAACATAATGGCAGCTTAGCACATAGAAAAACTCCCCACCCAATAAACGGGCTACATTTTTAAGCTTAGCAATGGTTAAAGATAACTGTTGAACTTTTCTTGCTAACATTTAAATCTCTTACTGAAATTAACTTTTCTACTTAACTTGCAAGAAAGGTTAATTAGGTTAGGCCTAGATTAGGTTAGGCCTGAATCTGGCTCTTGAGGTTCCTCACATAGCCATGTCCCTTTCAATATAATACTATCATTGTGTTGTTTCCCACTTGTGTACAGTTTTGCTCTTTCTAAAATGTTGATAGACCTTTCTAAAGACTTAGTAATAGTCAATATTCACTTTAAACTAAAATACACAGCTAGTTTTGGCCCTCCCTGCCAGTGGAATGCACCTGCTAACAATTTGTATGAATCAGAACCCAACCTTCAGGCTGAAAATGTTCTTCATCTTTCTTTCTTTCCAATTGCTAATGATAATGGCAGCAAGCGTTTTTGGGGCCCTTCAAGCTACAACAATAAGAAATTACTTTTAAGAAGGAATACCCCCAAGTTCTGGTTGCAAATACGAATTAAGTAGATGCTCTTTAAAGTACAGCAGGGAAAAAAAAAACACGGTCAGACCAGCAGATGTGTTGCACTGTCGTTGTTGGAAGAAGGGCTACCAAGTTGCTAACAAATGGTTATGGTGTGGTGTTGCAAAAGGCGCAATGGCGGCCCTGAGGGCCTAGGCATATTACATCCTTTGGCTGAACAGCTACCTGCGCTGATCATCCAAGCAGACTGAGGAGGCACGGAGGCACAGTACCAGGTGATTCTATCCTTACAAGACTGGTGGGCCCAATGGTGTAAGTCACTTCATTCTCCGTTATTCCGGGTGGCAAAGAGATCTCCTTGGTGACAGTGGAGTAGTTGTACTCCTTGCTTCGACAGGTCTTAAATTCTTCTTCGTGTTCAGCCGAAACTTTAACCTTCCCGTCTTGCACTTTCACTGTAATATCTTCCGGGTCAAAACCCTTCACATCCATCAAAGCCAAAAGCTTTGGGCGACTACAGGTTGCCAGCATCTTAGTAACCCTTCTACGAATCCTATAATATCAAGGGGAGGGGGGAAGAGATGCCAGTACAAAACAGTTAGAATAGTGTGTACGGTATGAATAGGGACGGCTAGCTCTGATGATAAAATAACATTTTGCTTTGTTAAGATAGAATACTTTTGTCTTATTCTGTTTAACCACACCTCCATAAAGTCCTGCTCAGAGCTTAGAAATTCTACTTTCTGGGCAATGACTCCCAGAATCCCTCAGTCAGCATGCAAATAAAAAACTCCTCGCACCACCAAACTGTGGTCCTACGCTGATATTTAATTGTGGCATGGAGGGAAACCTCAGGGCTTTTGAAGGCTCTGCCAACAGAAAAGTCCTACCAAATTGCGAATGTAGTTTTACAGCCCCAGCAGTAAAATAAGTGTCATCAAAGCACCAGCCTAAGTATAGAAAGGCTCATCACCAAAAGGTTGGCTATGATTTGACCAGTTGGCTACTGCAATCGCAAATACAGTAGTATGAAAATGAAGGGGGCAGTCATGAGGTAGAGCAACTCAAGTTCAAAGATACACCAGCTGCAATAGGTCTAGAATGGGCAGAAGCCTGTTGTACTAATACAACTGCTCTTGTGCTGGCTGAGCATTAAAAAAAAAAAAAGAACACTTCAAACATTTTAAAAGCATACAAAGAATAGAAACACATCAGTATGTAGAATTTATTGAAACAAGATAGCGACCATCAAAGAAATACTGAACTGAATGCACCAAGGCCAAGAAATAATAAAATCTGCAGAAAGCTAGAATATTTTGTCCACATATTGAGAAACAAAAAGTACTGATTATTACAGCTGATAACTCAAGGTAAAATAAATAGCAAAAGAAGTGCAGGAAGCAGAAGAATTTATTGGTTGAAAAACCTTGAACGCTGGTTTGAATGCATCACAACGTTTTTTTAGAGCTGCCACATCGAAAGTCAAATTAGCCATAGTCACACCCAATCTCTAGGAGAACAACAAGAAAATGAACAACAAGAACAAAAATAACAGTACCTACCAGATTAAAACCTGCTTTAGCAGCAGGTCAACAAATGCCCAAAGCCTGTCTGAATAAAACTGTATTTGCTTACCATTAGAAAGATAACAGTCTTCCTGGCCTCCCTTGTCTAGGGAGTTCCCTTTTTCATGTTTCTGCCAAATGCGCAAAAAAGCAGCAATGACATGAAATGACTCCTGGCAATCGTGAAAGAAGAAAGTGCAAAAGTAGGACTGCAGTTGAATATTCATACAAAATCACATTAACAGAAGAATTATGTAACTTTGATGTGGATAATTAAGAAATTGAAATATTTTTATACCTTGATTTACCTGTCTATCCAAGTGGAGACTGAAGCCAATAAATCAGAAGAAGACTGAGACTTGGAAGAGTAGCTAATAAGGAACTAGCGAATTTGTAAGGAAGTGTCATCGGAGACCAAGGCAGAAATAATCTGTAGTATGGCATTCTAAATTACTATGTGAGAGCATGACATTAAAGAAAGCTATGGGGGGGGGAAGATTAATTTTAAATTTAATGTTGGAAGAGAGCTTTATGGATAACATAAACTGCCAGAAAGACAAATAAGCAGGCTAGATCAAATCAAGCCTAAACTCTACCTAGAAGCAAAAATGACTAGATTGAGAGCATCAAACTTTGGGCACCTGGTAAGAAAACAAGATTAACTGGAAAAGACAATAATGCTAGTAAAAGTTGAAGGCAATAGGAAAAGAGGAAGGCTGAATATGGGATGGATTGATGGAATAAAATAAGGCATGACCTTGAGTTTGCAAGACCTTAGCAGGCTGTTAAACACAGGATCTTTTGGAGATCACTAATTCATAAGGTTGCCATAAATTGGAAGCTCCTTAACAACACGTAACTTCACCAAATGCTATTTGCATTTCATTTTTACCTGCCTTAGGTCTCTGCACTGGGAGAAAAGTAGGATAAAAATGAAATAGCTGGAGAAGTAAATACATATTATGATCAGTCTCTCTGCAATCCAGACTACTTATACCACTAATCATGTGGTTTAGTGTTGCATCTATCGAAAGAAAGAACGAAAGACCAACCACAGAATTTCTTTTCCATAGATTCCAACAAAGCCAAATCCACCACATGAAACCACTCTTTGGCAGGGAATTCCTACTAGCACCAATGGGAGCTTACCTGCCAAAGAGGTCTTAGAAATGGGGGTGGGATTAGCTGGAAGGGTGGAGGATTTTTACTTGGATTCCAGGAGAACGGTTGGCCTGAGACATTTTGCTGCTGAGGACAAGGACAAAATGGTGCCTGCTTCCCAGTCCAGATAAAGACGCGGAGTGGACTGTCAGCTGAATCTATTTTAGGGCTTATCCACACAAGGTGTGTAGCTTAGATTGATGTGGGATGGAACTGTAGTCTCCTCCTCCATAGATTTAGAATCACTCACTCCAAGCCTTCATATTTTTCAGTCAGTTTTCTTTCAATGTATTCCAGATTCTTCTGATTTCAATTTCTACAGCAGCTTCCTTTCTTCCCCCTTCTTCCCTCCCATGCCTTCCACTGTCTCCACCCTTTGTTTCTCTCCCCCCATTTGCTTTTCACAGCCTTTGTGCAGCTCCACCAACAGGTGGCTCTTCCCACAATGAACTGGGTTGGGGGGGGAAAAACCCTGGCAAGGGAAAATAATCCCCGAACTGAAGTGGGGAGGGATTGATTCAAATCTCCAGTAGTGTCATGTAGATTAATTAAACTAATCCCAATCAGTGGGTGATGGAACCATCTCTTAAACAGGATTGAATAGGAAACGTGGATGAGCCTGCAGTGGGGTAGGATTCTCCAGCACACCTGAGGCAGTAGCAGTCTCGTATAGGAGGCACAAGACTAATTGTGTGGTACACCAGTGGAAGAGCCAGAAAGTTCAGGAGGAACTGCCATGAAGCTATCACTGGTCCCTCCCAGTATTTGGCATCTGAGGTGCAGTTGAGGCTAGTGATTCCAATTTTGTTGGTGAAGCTGTTCAGGAAATTTGCCTGAATTTTACATGAGGTATCTGAGATATGACAAATTTTACTTTCTTGGGCTCCATGATCACTGCAGATGGTGACAGCAGCCACGAAATTAAAAGACGCCTGCTTCTTGGGAGGAAAACGATAACAAACCTAGACAGCATCTTAAAAAGCAGAGACATCACCTTGCCGACAAAGGTCAAAGCTATGGTTTTTCCAGTAGCGATGTATGGAAGTGAGAACTGGACCATAAAGAAGGCTGACCACTGAAGAATTGATGCTTTTGAATTGTGGTGCTGGAGGAGACTCTTGAGAGTCCCCTGGACTGCCAAGAGAACAAACCTATCAATTCTGAAGGAAATCAACCCTGAGTGCTCACTGGAAGGACAGATCCTGAAGCTGAGGCTCCAATACTTTGGCCATCTCATGAGAAGAGAAGACTCCCTGGAAAAGACCCTGATGTTGGGAAAGTGTGAAGGCAAGAGGAGAAGGGGACGACAGAGGACGAGATGGTTGGACAGTGTCATCGAAGCTACCAACATGAATTTGACCAAATTCCGGGAGGCAGTGGAAGACAGGAGGGCCTGGCGTGCTCTGGTCCATGGGGTCACGAAGAGTCGGACACGACTTAACGACTAAACAACAACAATTTGAGATGTTGAATCTATTTTGGTTTTCGCTCCTATAAAGGATGACTAAAAGCCGGAGCAGACTCACCAACCCCATGAAAACAAAGTCAGCAACCTCTATTACTGAGGCTGCCAGTCTAAACCTTCTTCAAGGTAGGGCCAGCCTTGACTGAAAGGATTAAATCTCACTCTTTGTGAACCATGGGCCTACCAGCCCCCTTGTGGATTCTTTTTACAGTTGGAAAAAAGACATATGTACACCCAATCACAAAATTTCTGCCCAGTTTTGAACGGCAGGAAAGAAAATGCAAAGACAGAAACACCCTTTTTCCTGTTCTCTCTCTTGCCTGACTGTGGGGTGTTGACATATCTAGTTTAATTTCACAGGGGCAATGCATTTCAGTTAGTGAAATTGAGAGAAGTGACAACTGATCTAGGTGGCATTGCAAACGAACAAATGTTGTCACCCAGAACTCTGTTTTAATTTTTGGTGAGTCCATGCAGAAGAATTATCTGGCTTCCAGACATATAAGGAAACAGAAAGGCAGGAAGTCTGAAAAGCAATTACAAGGAGCAAAAGGGGATATACAGACAGAGGCATGCACTGCCTCACCCCAACCCCATTAATTCATGCTACAAGTCATCTGAGTAGAAAAAAAATACTCTGCTCCCAGATTAGAATAATTCCTATCTCCCATTGCTTCCCTTTATGTTTGATTTCAAGGCCTGACAGTTGATTCTTTCACTCACATTCGTCCTCTAATTTTCTTCCCACTTGAGCATGATGGTGATGCTAATGCCTCAAGAAGGAGGGAAATACAAGTAGTATCCATATCCCCTAACTTAAGCAAAAAAGCAGGTAGGGATGGACTGACTACAGGCAGCTTTTGGTGGGAGCGTGTCCCATTTGCCCAAATGGACCAGCTTCAACTACAGAGAGTTAAAGATTTTCCACCTCTCTCTGGGAAGGAACTGCCCTTTTTTTTTTTAGTTCTGATGTTCTTAGACCTTCCTTTACGTGGGGAACTTGTGACTGTCTACGTATTGTGAGATTCCTCTGCCCATCAATCCCAAACATCATGGCCAATGATGACAGGTGGTACAAGCTGGGATGCAGACACATCTAGAAGGCCACAGTTTCCACATCCTTGCTTCAGAGTGGAAGAACAAGCATTCCTCTGAATAAGATGGAAAAAAGGAGTGCGCAGGAAGTATGTATACATACTCAATTACACAAAGACATGGAGTTTTTTTGCGTGGTACACACACCCATTTAAAATACATCTGGAAACAAAGTATGGCTTTTATTCCCTTCTGCGGGACTTCTGATATGAGCATTCACTCCTGAACAAGAACTTTTTAAACCTGCTTTTTGTACCAAGCACTGAAAGGATCTCCCTATTGCTTCATTTGCTGCTACCTCTCTCTTTTTAGCAGCTTAATAGTGAAAAGTTCTAAGAGCTCAAGTGACAAATCAACATATAATCTTACCTGGCCAGTTCTTGCTCGGCTTCAATTTTAGCTCTGATCGCTCTGCGCTCCAAGGAAGAGAGGCAAAGTGGACGACAAGGTCGGCAACATAGGATGTCACACATGCAGTGGGGATATGGATGGAGAATGCAGCAACAATGTGGATGGAGATTTATGTCACAGAGGCAGTGGGTGTGTATGTCGCAGTATCTATGGCAATGCATATCCAAAAGCCTTAAGCGCCTCTTTATTTCTCTGTCACTTCGCCTTAAATCTCGCCTCACAGCTTCCAGAGCGTGACAGAGGGTTGCCATTAGGAAACACTAAACCATATTAGTGTACGAGTACAGCCTTTGGAAAAGGGCACTCGTGAGGAAAAAAAATTGGTCTTGCAAGCCCTGGCCAGAAGTTTGCATTAAGGAGCAAGCTGCTGGGGTTTTAGTTGTATTCCAGCACAACCTTTGTGACATCATTCCTCTGCATAAATGTCATAATCTGGCAATTTCCATGGAAACTGTAAACAGTGAATTCATCTTAAAGAGCTGCTAAGTCCCAAACACAAAACTGAAGAAATACAATGGTCGTCATTTAATATATTAAGTTATTAAAGGTCAACATTACGTGCTTGAAATTTTTGCAGGTGTATTTTGTGCTGTCCCTTCCTGTTAGGTAATAAGTATAAAATGGATATTGTGATAGAAACGAAAGATTGGTGTAGGTAAAATATTTTTAAATTATACACCTGTTGTATAATTCAGGATTACATGGAATCCCTATGTTCACTACCTTGAACATCAGAACAACCTCAGTGGATCAGACAAAAGCTCTACCGGATTCAAACTTCTGATTGCACAGCAGCCAGCCAGATACCTGTTTGACTCATGCACACAACACAACAAACTGGATGATTTGCGAGATCACTTTGAACTCTACACTTCTGTGAGTGAGAAGCAGGAGTTATAATCCTTGGAAATTGTAAATGTGGATGCCATAAGGCACTACTTCGGGGAGCATGGATAATTATTTTTAGAAACAAAGAGAAAAATGCAGCAAGATTAAAATCTGTTCCAGCCAGCAGCTGGACATAAAGGCTCATAATGGAGGGTTTAATTGTTTGCCATGACAATTTAGTTTACTTTGCTCCACACCATTATTTGCAGAATGTCAGCGCTAAAGACTCCCTACACTAAGTGTGGGCAAAGTGTGGCCCTGGGACTATATACAGTTCACACTACACTGTTTTTATGGTCCGCCCCCTCCCTGGTTTCCCCAGCAAAAAAGATGCTTTGTATTCCTGTAAACCTCTAGGTTTGCTAGAGGATTGCTGCCTTGTCGTGGCAAAGCGGCTTGAGTAATTCAGAAAAGCTATGGGCTATGCCGTGCAGGGACACCCAAGACGGACAGGTCATAGTGGAGAGTTCTGACTAAACGCGATCCACCTGGAGCAGGAACTGGCAAGCCACACCAGTATCTTTGTCAGCAAAAACAAGACCTGGAGCTGATTGTGGCTCTGATCATCAGCTTATTATAGCAAAATTCAAGCTTAAACTGAAGAAAGTAGGAAAAACCACTGGGCTAGTCAGGTATAATCTATTCTAAACGAAATCCCTTATGAATACACAGTGGAAGTGAAGAACAGATTTAAGGAACTAGATTTGGTGGACAGAGTGCCTGAAGAACTATGGATGGAGGCTCGTAACATTTTACAGGAGGCAGCAACAAAAACCATCCCAAAGAAAAGGAAATGCAAGAAAGCAAAGTGGCTGTCCAACGAGGCCTTACAAATAGCAGAGAAGAGAAGGGAAACAAAATGCAAGAGAGATAGGGAAAGTTACAGAAAATTGAATGCTGACTTCCAAAGAATAGCAAGGAGAGACAAGAGGGCCTTCTTAAATGAACAGTGCAAAGAAAGAGAGGGAAATAATAGAAAGGGAAAAACCAGAGATCTGTTCAAGAAAATTGGAGCTTTTAAAGGAACCTTTTGTGCAAAGATGGACATGATAAAGGACAAAAATGGTAGGGACTTAACAAAAGCAGAAGACATCAAGAAGAGGTGGCAAGAATACACAGAGGAATTATACCACAAAGATCTGGATGTCCCGGACAACCCAGATAGTGTGGTTGCTGACCTTGAGCCAGACACCCAGGAGAGTGAAGTCAAATGGGCCTTAGAAAGCATGGCTAACAACAAGGCCAGTGGAGGTGATGGCATTCCAGTTGAACTATTTAAAATCTTAAAAGACGACGCTGTTAAGGTGCTACACTCAATATGCCAGCAAGCTTGGAAAACTCAGCAGTGGCCAGAGGATTGGAAAAGATCAGTCTACATCGCAATCCCAAAGAAGGGCAGTGCCAAAGAATGCTCCAACTACCGTACAACTGCACTCATTTCACACGCTAGCAAGGTTATGCTCAAAATCCTACAAGGTAGGCTTCAGCAGTATGTGGACCGAGAACTCCCAGAAGTACAAGCTGGATTTCCAAGGGGCAGAGGAACTAGAGACCTAATTGCTAACATGTGCTGGATTATGGAGAAAGCCAGAGAGTTCCAGAAAACCATCTACTTCTGCTTCATTGACTACGCAAAAGCCTTTGACTGTGTGGACCACAGCAAACTATGGCAAGTTCTTAAAGAAATGGGTGTGCCTGACCACCTTATCTACCTCCTGAGAAATGGGTGTGCCTGACCACCTTATCTACCTCCTGAATTTCACCAAACTCCGGGACGCAGTGGAAGACAGGAGGGCCTGGTGTGCTCTGGTCCATGGGATCACGAAGAGTCAGACATGACTTAAGGACTAAACAAAACAACAAACCTCTAGGAGGTGCTATTTCCCTTTTAAACACATTGCATCATCCATTGCAATGTTTTAACATCCCAAAATACTCATGCTTTCAAACTAGAAGTGGATCTCCATTAACTTCTGGTTGAATCCCTCCTCCTTTTACACTATGGCAGTCTTTATGACTCTAGAAGATCCAGGGGGAAGAAAACTGGTCCACAGACTATGAAAATTACCCACCTCAGCCTTACATACAGATATCAAGCATCCTTTTTAAGGACAAAGGCAAACTCCATCAAGTTCAGCATTCTGCTTACACAGCATCCAGCCAGATTCCTATTTAACTCATGCAAACAGCACAACAGACTGGATGATTATTTTTTAACAAAGTAAATAAATAAATAAATAAATGTCAGGAGAATGGGCCAGAAAGACACACACCCAGATTTGACTGAGCACTAATGGATGGGCTCACATTTCAGGTTTCGTTCTGGTCCACCCTCTTCATCCCAACAAGTCACACCTAATTCAGTTTTGTTCTTTGAAATGAAATGTTTTTGTTCTGCTTTTGCAATGAAATGTTTTCAGACATGATCATACTGCATTTAAATGAATAAATACTGCTGCTTCTTAGGAATGGACCTCAATAGATGGGAAACCTTGACATCTGAGCATTCAGCCTGGAGGCAGGCGGTGCAGCATGGCCTCTCCCATTTTGAAGACACTTGTTCAGCAGGCCGAGGCAAAGAGGCAGTCCTGAAACCAGCAAAATCAGGGAGCTGGACAGGGGACAGATTGTATTTGTCTTCAGTGTGGGATTGTCACTCTCAAATTGGCCTTCTCAGCCACACTAGACGTTGTTCCAAGACCTCTATTCAGAGCACGTTACCATAGTCTCTCGAGACTGAAGGATGCCTACACTGCTACTTGTATTGTTCATAAGCTATATACAAATAACACACCAAATATCTATCTTGAAATATAACATGACTTCATAAAGTCACTTTTCAATTACAATTTCCAGAATTCCCCAACCATCATAGTCACAGCCTTACTGACATGGGACTCAGGCAGTTGGTAGTCGAAAAAAAGGGAACTAGGGAAAAATCACACACATACACTAACTACAAACACTGCAGACAAAGGGTGAAAAAGAAGTGGCACCCACTATATATAATTAAGCCTATAATGCTTACAAACACTAGACGATTTTTTAAAAGACATAGTATTTTATTAAGTTAGTTAGGCCTACAAAGCAGCGATGACTGTAGAAGCTCCATCGGCTAAGAAAACCAGGAAGTACAGAGCCATTATGTAGGAGTACAATTTTGTTGTAGAGGTTTTTCTGGACGATACTATTTCAAACTCCAAGTGGGTGGCTCCAAGTTTCCTTCGAAAATATTATCTTCAAATGCTAGACAGAAATAAATATTGCATTACAGCAAAAGGTGCACTGAGCCCTTCGCCTCAACCACCTAGCTTCTAATAAGGGCATTTCTTATTACATGGAATTCTCATGGGGGCTTCACCGCCCACTCCCCCAAATGGGACAGTCCACGAAATTGGTTTCCTCTCCATTCTGTGTCGCTCACATGACCGGCCCTGACACAGCCTCTTCCGGCTAGCGGAGGTGAAAAATCAGGAGAATCAGAATGCATATGCATGCTCCTCTCTTCCTCTAGTCTAGCCCTATGAACGGTCCGATAGGGGCGCCACCGACCCCTCCGCTCGCCCAGCGGGAGGCGGTGGCATTGACGTGCACCTCCCACCCCCACAGAGCGCGGCGCGCACACCGACCCGACCTCCCTCTGCTTAAAAATACACGAGTGACGTAACCACGCCGGAGCGCGTCGTCGCTCTGGCCAATTGTGGCCAGTTTCACATTGAGGTTATCCGTCTGCGAATGAGAGGCGAGCTGCTATTCGCTGGGGGGACGAGCGACGTGCCCCCACCCCCCCGTATTCTTTCCCCGAAGCGGCGCAAGGAGGAAGGGAGGGGAGAGAGGTGCCGCTGGAAGTTAAGATGGCGGCGCGTGTGAGAGTAGAGTGCTGACCGAACCCTTTCCCGCCGTCGCCGCCGCGAGCTCCTCGTTCCGTCTTGTCTTTTCTGTCGCGCGGAGCGAAGGCTCCCAAGTGTGACCGAGACACCCAGCGACATCTTGAAGGAGACACCAAGTTATCCCTCGTCCGTCCTTCTTCCTACCCTCCCCCCACCCCCAACAGCCCGTCCATTTCCTTCTTGTGCGCCCGGCCCCGGCCCGCCTCCCTCCAGGGAGGGGGAGCGCAACATGACATCGATCCACTTCGTGGTGCATCCGCTCCCGGGCACCGAGGACCAGCTCAATGACCGGTGAGGAGGGAGGGGAGGCCGATCAAACCCCCCCCCCCACCCGGGGAGGGGAGAAAAGGAGGAAGAGAGGGAGGAGTTCCCCCGTGCGTGAGGGGAGGAGCCACGTATGTTTGGGTGACGAGGGGGAAGGCGGAGAAGGGGGGCTCTTGGAGGGAACCCCTCGCCCCACATGCAGCCTGCCCGAGTTGGGGGTCTCGCCACCGCCGCCTCCCCCTCACTCGGAGCGCAGATCGGGTGCTTGTGGGTCGGGTGGGTGTAAACGTTTCAGCTCCCCCCCCCCACCCCGTGATGTCTTACACTGTGTGGGAAGCAAGGAGCAATCTTACCCTGCTTGTTTAGGCCCACATGTTGCTGAATGCAGGTTCTCAGAGTAAATATGGAGAACTTTCCATCTGGAAACTTATTGCTCGGCTTCTAGTTTCTGAATTTGCAAAGGATGAAGTGAACTTGACCTTCCAATTCCTTTCTAGACAAAACTTTGGCAGATTGTGGCTTAGGCTATGCCAGCTCTCCCTGTTGTAGTGTCTTGATCTGGATATTTCATATTAAGCATTATCTTGTTTGGCTTCTTCAAATTTAAAATCAAGTGCTGCGACAGTGTTTGACCAGGATACGCATTTCACTTCTTGGGATGTCAGATGGGGTTATCCAGATTGACACAGTGGGAAGAGAGCCTTTCTTATCTAACTCGGATGAAGCCATTTAAAAGAGATTTTCAGTGTATAATATATATTTGTGATATGTCTAAAATGTACACATATATTGTATACCATATCTTTATTTCAACAGTAAAGTATTCTAGATTTAGAACAGTCTTAAGGGGGGGGCAACATAATTCAGGTTAGTGATGTGAGAAAATAAAGTAATGTGTGTGACTCTGGAATTTATAATTATAATGATGTGCTGTTAAGTGAATTCTGACTTTGCCAACTCTTTCCAGGATTTCAGAGTATTCAGAAGTGGTTTATTACTTCTTTGTCTAAGGTTACACAAGCTGGCTTTTCTCCCTGCAAGCACAGTGGGGGATCAAACTCCATCACCCGCTGGCTACCCAATTCACTAAACGGAGGTTATGGAGGGCAGGGAGGGCTCTTGAAAAAGTAGGTCTGATTGCATTGTGATTGGCAGTGTTGGGATTCGAAGCATCTTATATTGGAAGCATTACTAAAAGCTAGCTATGTGAGTTTTTCAGTATTTAGTTTTCTGTAGTACAGTAATTAATATGTATAGCTTTTCTGGATAAATAGCTATAATAATTCTTTAATGACTTTGGGAGGTAAAATTGGGAAGTAAGAAAAATGGAGTAGATATCTTTAAAAATTGAATTATATCTAAACTGTTATGTGTCTGACCCTAGGGTACAAAGAGGGAAGCAGTTAAAAAAGATTGAATGGGTGTGTTCCTTTTAAATAACTTGGCAGCACACTGCAGCAAGTATCATGTGTTGAAAGGAGGAGTTTGGCTGCAGACTCCGTAATGCCCATGAGTTTGAGATGTTTTTTCTAAGATAGTGTTGTGGAATGGTGGGTATAAAGTACTGACAGTGTGATGCAAGTATATCAGCATTTTGATATGCTTCCGTTGCAAACATATCCTAAAACTATTTACTGGAATTGTATTACCGGTATGTTATGTTGTATTTAAACGCTATCCATTTTTCCAGATCTTTTCTACTATTGCTACTTTTGAAGTTTAGTCTAAGATTTTAATTTTAGAGTGTCTTAAAAATAAACTTGATACTTTCCTTTCTTTCTCAAAGAAAAATATCAGATGTTATTTTTTTGATTTTATAATGGTTAAGAGAAAAACCTTCTATATAACATTGATGTCTTATGATACTACTTAAATTGTCACTTTTAATGAAGGCTTACGTATGCAAACATTTGACAGTAGTATACTTTCCAGTTATAACTTCTTAGCAAAAAAATTGCAATTTCAGAAATTTGCACCATTAAAAATACTGCCTGCTCCTTGAATTGTAAGATATAAACAAATAGTTAAGTCAGGCTTGGCTAGCTAAGTCCATTAAAATAACTTTTCTTGGTGGTTTATCATTATTACAGATGTTCACAACAATGGAGCATTTTTCTGTTTTGTAGGCTTTCTGATGTACTTGTTCGTTACAAAGAAGCTCAGGGAAGAATTAATGGTTTTCTTTCTATCGCATTTTGTCCTCACAACTGCCTTTGAGAGATAAATTAGGCTGATAGAGGATGACTGGCTGAAGGTCACACAGTGAATTTGAGGATGGGTGGATATTTGAACAAGAGTCCTACACAAAGAGCTGTAGCATAGGGCAACTCATATCCTTAATATTGTTGCTAACAGTGGATGATTAAAATTAGACTATTACAATTAGACTATTTTCATACTTATTTTAATTCAGTGAAAAAATATTTTGGCATCCATTTGCATGGGTAATACTAACATTACTTTTTGTGTGTTCTCTGTTAATCATAAAAATATGTTAATGCCATGTAGTCTATTGAGTTAGAAGGCTTTGCTATAATATCTGTAATTCGTAATCATGGGGACTTAAGGAAGAATATCTACTTAAAAGGTGGTTTAAAAAAGCTCCTCCACTTACAAGCCTTTAAGCAAGAATTTAGGTTTAGAGTTTCTGCCTTGCTTGGGGCTTACAAAGATTTCAGTTTTGTTTCACAGTTTAGAAGAGGGAATGGAATGAACTAGAATCAGTGATTGGTAACTTGATGTATAAAAGCTTCAAGGAATTAAGTTGGTGCCTCTAAAATATTTCTGTTGGTGCATCTGCCTTGAGTGCTCATATAACTGTTCAGTATGGCTGCTGTAATAGGTTCTGTGGCACTGTCTGGTACAGCAGCTCATTTGCTAATTTGCTTGATCTGGAAGTGTTAGAATCCTGCTGCAGAAACTGAAGAATCATGTTCCCTCGGTGTGCGAACTATCAATTTAGAACCTAAAAGTGCTTAAGCAACCCTGGTTGGTGGATAACTGCTTTTAAACCTGTAATGCATTGTTCTGTTTGCCTGAAACAAATGGTATATTACTATTAAACTGCATACTTGGATGAAACTGTTTTCTTTCCCCCTGCAATATGTGCTGTCAGCAAACATTTAGAAACTATATTGCAATGAGACATAGGCCAGTGTCCAGTGATACTTCCATATCCAATGGCAGTGGGATTATGACTCTAATCTACTTCCATTGCATCAATTTGTGGCAGGGTGGATAAACATTAATTATTTTTAAAAATTAAATGGATTTAAATCACAATTTAAATTAAAAATTGATTTTTAAATTTAAATAGTAAAAAAATCCAATTTTTAACATTTAAATCATGATTTAAATTGTAAATCAAACCTACCTTGGTTTGTGGTACTAAAGACTACTCTATAGAGTCTACTGGATTTTTTGAATAGATTTTTAGGATGCATAGGAGTTGCAGGAAGTGAAAAGATGGATTGTTAATTATGGCAGAAGTGCACAGCTTCAACAAAAGTACATTGTTGGGCATTAACCTGTGTGAGCTGGTCTTGGTTCACATTGAAATAGTGGCTAGGATCTTATTATGTCATTCTGTTAACAGGGAATTCCTTCAGTGGAGCTGAAAGGAAGATAATTTCTCCTCTCCTTCCTGCATCCTTAAAATTTGCTCTGGGGACCTTGGAAGCCTTTTGAAGAAGATTTTCAGGTGATGAGGAAGGCTGCAGGAGGGAGAAGAAAGAAATCTTGAAGAATGTCTTCAATGGAGAACATTTTGCTTTGTGCCCATCCTTGAGTTGACATACATGAGCTTTAAGCAGTGTATAAATATAGTTTGGGCTATATGTAAAACTGCTGGATAAATAAGTGGTAGCAGAATTTATACCAGTTTGTGCACTTCACTTATATAAACTTTGTATGAGTTTGTAATGGTACATTAGTTTGGGAAATTGTTCTTCTTCAGACTGTTAGCCTTTCCTATTCAGGTTCAGCCTCCAGTTTTTTCTTGTTTGCCAACATTGTTGTTCGTTTGTGGCCCCAGATTTGAAGATGATACTTCAAAATAAAGTCTCAGAGTATTAAATAGTGTTTCATCTTTCAGTTTTGGATGTAATTGGAGTCCAAATATTTGGACAAGTCTTAAAGGCTTACCTGGACTTTATGGTTGGAAAACCTCACCTCTGTCCGAGTGTCACAAGTTTGAGTCTCACATTGTGCTGTCCTTCTGAAAGGCATTGGAAAGTCAGGGATAATTCCTGGGTGGAGAATTGTTTTTGGAATTGTGCTGTTTGAATTAACAGCACAAAATAAACTCCTGCCTCTTCCAGTGAAAGTCGGAAAGGAAAGTGTGAGACAGGAGGCGAGTCGGGACTCGCCATCCCTTCTCATCAGCGAGACAGTGGATAAAGGGAGAGGAGAACCCTCGCCAACCTCAGATGAAGCATCACAGGATTCTTGCCAGGGGGCGGAAGTAG